>OZ024729.1:52923905-53531405 GCA_964016875.1 Fallopia convolvulus
GAAAGTAGTTACTAAGAATACAAAATTTTAAAAAATAATAGATAACATAATGTGAAAAGTAACTATATGTGAAAAGTAACTGTATTCACGAATTAATTTTAATTGGGCCAATTCAGCCCAATTAAAGTGTTGCCTTTCTCTATCTGTGTGCAGCGTCTCCATAACTCAATTGTATTTTTTGAGTTTCGACCAACAGAGAGCGACAGCGAACAAGAGAGGATGCCAAAGAGAACTACACACACATACACTAGCGAAGATGCAGTCTTGGATGGTTCGGATTCGGATCTTTTTGTCTACTATTGTAGGCATTGTAGCTCTCGTGTTCTCATAACCGGTTCTCTCTCCGTCTCTTGCTTGTTTTTTTTTTGCGCTTCTGAAGGTTCACTTTCTAATTTAATGGATGATGAATTCAATTAGTTGAGGCTCGGAAAGATTCAATGATGATTTTACTAAAACCATAAAAATGACGTCTTCTTATTTCTCCATTTATTTTAGCATTGAGTCCTCTAAATATTTCTCTTTCTATGGTGGATCCCCACTTGTTTCTACTAAACAAGGCAACAAAAGGATGGCCTTTGCTTTACTTCTCTTCTTCACATTAATGACTCTTTCCATTCTCCATCCTCTTACGCTTCCTCTGCATGCTAAGGACAACCAAAGAGGGTAGTTTATACTACAAAGCAAATTCTTCCTCGTTTTTATTTGTTCATTTGAGAGATGAACCCAATGAGGGGAAAATTAATGAAAAAAAAAGGCTGCATCTAACTGAATATCTTCATCAGCTTCAACACGGTAAGTTGGTAGAGAAAATACAGTAGAATTAGAGTTATTTGATTACATACTCCACTCCAAAAACCATAATAAAATGCTTTGCATGGTAGCAAGAAGAGGAGGAAGCTGAGAAAATTCTTCATTATTTGCCTCCTAAGGAGACCAATTCCTCATCAAACTCCAAGGAATGGCCAAGGTTTTCCTCACTTGTTTTTCTCCATTTAATCCAAAAGAAAGGTCTTTCTCTTCCCATTCTTCTTCTCTCAAGAAAACTGAGTCAGCCACTTTGTTCGCTTCTCTGATCCATGACCTCAACGTCCTCACCAAGTCCATGGAAGATGAGTCCATCTCCCTCAAATGGTGTAGTGAGGCTATGTTCTTGATCAAAACTATGCATTCTCACTTCCTTCTCTTATTCTCCAAGAAAGTGTCTCAGGTATCCTCCGGCTCATGGGACCGCATTGGAATGGTGGAGGAGTACTTGAAGGAAAGCCTCGACCTCTTAGACTTATGCAACCTTCTCAAGTCCTCCATTTCTGGATTTGATAGGCAAACATTGATGGCCGATTTCACCATTCAGAGATCAATGGATGTAAGGGGGATAAGAGAGAAGAGTTGTAGGGATTTAGACATCCAAAAATGGAAAGAAAAGAGCTTGTCCAAGATAATGATGATGAAAAGTAGTACAATTCCAAGTGTTATAGCTATTCTGTCTTTCATGGTGTTTTGCTCGATCCTAAATCAGACTCCAATCAAATTTGATAAAGTTTTCTCCAAGTTGGGTCCTCATAACACCTTCTCGGGCGCCATTAAGAGGCTTGTTGGCTGTTTCTTGGAACGGTTTCAGGCCGTGGAGGTGGAGACATTGTGGAATAGGTCAGTGGTTTTTAAAGAAGAGTTGGAGTTGTTCACTTCAGTGGTTGATGAGGTGTTTGATGATGTTATTAAAGGCAGAAAGAAGGTGATCGGTTTGATTGGTTTATAAAGCTTGAGTTTAGTGATGAATGTCTGGCTAGAAATGGCCAAGATGCCTATGTTTAATTTGTTGGTTTGATTGGTGAAATTGTTAGTTTCAAAGGAGCAAGAGAAGTGGGGAGATATACGAAAAGTTCATCAGCTTATTGAATGGTAATTTGGAGAAAAAAATATGTAGGTGCTGAGGGTTACTGAATTCAATTGTAATTGTAATCTCTTGGCATTGAAGATGAATTTCAAACTATATGCAATAATTTAATATATTTCAATTCTTTTTTTGCTCTCTAGTTTTATAAGCATACTTGTTTATTTAAAAATAAAGTGTTGCTAAGTTGATAAAAGACAAGAGTTGTCTTTATTTCAAACTCAATATATTCTTCGTGGCAAGAGTTAGAATGTTTCCAAGGACTACATGATGGATCAAATTACAAAACTTAAAATACAAAGTGCTCATGATCAATAAAATATTTGTGCATCTTCCACATAACAAATTGGGCTTTCTTTAAACCCTGTGTTCGTGAACTATCCGACAAAGCACAAGAACCAGGTGAACCGGCTTCCACAGACCGGCTCGATCCAATGGCAGGAAGAATGGTGAGACTTGTTTTTTCACCTAAGTGAAGGGATGGATGTAATGATCAAACTTGGGACCTCCTAACATTTCCGATTCCTCTTACCACTAGGCCACCCCATGTGGGGGCTAATAGCTTGCTTGTTTCTCTCTCAATTTTTACAATTTATATGCATAACTCCATTGATCATATAAAACAATCACATCATTGAATAATATCATGAAAAGATCCTTTAGGCGCAATGGAGAACAACAAAAGTACAAACATCTCTTAGAAAATGAAATACTTACAATTTGATTTTATAGGGTTCTTGATAAACCAGACAAATAGATGGTCATTTATGTCATTTTCATTACAAATATTTATTTCCACTCTTTGTGTTGCGAAATGACACTCTATCTTTTCAAGTCACTAGAGTTTTATTCATATATAAACATGTGTGGTGAGTCTCAAGCAACCTATCTAATTCCAAGATTCTTGCTCTCCAAAAACACGCTCAATTAGATAGATAAATTAAATAATCTAGAACAAAGGAGACAAACTACAAACCATTAATAAGTTGGAACAACAAGTAGACCT
This sequence comes from Fallopia convolvulus, assembly GCA_964016875.1. Taxonomy (NCBI): domain Eukaryota; kingdom Viridiplantae; phylum Streptophyta; class Magnoliopsida; order Caryophyllales; family Polygonaceae; genus Fallopia; species Fallopia convolvulus. Next base: position 52,926,803 of record OZ024729.1, read on the forward strand.
AAAAATCGAGTAGGTTTGGAAATAAGAAAATCAGAATGTTTAATATAGCATAATAGTTAAAATTCAATCTAGAAAATCTTGTAGGAGAGAAAACTATTGGGTGACAATAATTACACAAAAATGCCTCAAAAGGCAGAGTGTGCTCGACTATAGCAAAAAAGGGTAATACCTTGTGGCAATGGATGCAACTCATGAAGCTAAGGGAGCCTTTCAAATAAGGGGTCATGTGCAAAGTTGGAGATCAAAAGAAAATAAAAATTTGGAAAGACCAATGGATAGGACAACACTCGTTAAGTAGAGAAGTCATAATCGAGAACAACCTAACTACCAATGCGACCGTTGTAGAATTTTTCAATGATAATAAAACGTGGAATCAAGAGAAATTTAAACAATGTCTTTGTGTGGAAACTGTAGAAAAAAAAAGAGTCAGATACCAAAGCCAAACAACCCCACAATGAATCGAATCTATTGGGAAGATAGTGTGGATGGATGGTTTCAACAAAGTCAACAATGGAGATGATAGATAATAATATAAAAGAAACGGGTTCTAACACATGTTGAATTTGGAAACTGAATATCCCACCAAAAGTGAAAAACTTCTTCCGGAAAATTACCAAAATGGTTTACCAACAAAATCATGTCTTTATGAGAGGCATATTGTGATTACACTTAAAAACGACACGTGTGACATAATGGAGGAATACATTCATTACTTCTTTATACAATGCTAACATACATGTAGCACGAAAAATGGAAAAAAACGAACTAGAATGGAAACTATGGGATGTTGATACAAAGAACAAGACACCATTTCAAATTATTGAGGAGATTTGCCAAAAATACCCTTCTTGAGCTTAAAAGGTTGAGTTCATCCGGTGGTATTTGTATCAACGAAACCAATGACTCTTCAAGCCAAGGGAGTTTTGTAAGGACTCAGAATTACAAATACTAATCATTAAACAAATCAGAGATTGTGAGGACTTAGGCAAGATTGATGCAGAGATATATGTTAGTGATAAACAAGACAACAATAAACAAAATAGCCACAAAAGGAGGGAAACGAAAAACCTCCGATGGAAAGAGCAAAAAGAAAACTAGATCAAGCTCAATTTTGATGGAGCTAAAAATAATCAAGACCTTTCCTCTTATGGATATGTTATTAGAGACCAAAATGACCAAAATGCTAATTTTGTTAGTATGTGGTCAAGACCGAGGAGAATTCTATCGGTGATCATGACAGAAGCAATTGCTTTACGAAATCGAATCCAGGTGGTGATGAAGCAAGGTTTTAATTCACTCAAAATTGAAGACGACAACCTATTCTTGGTCAATGTCTTCAATGGTGTGTGGAAATGTTCTTTGGAGATAGACATCATCAAGACAGACATCCTTTGGAGTCTAATCCAACTAGACAATTGAAGCATTAATCATATCTTCAATGAAGTCAAACATGTAGTGGACCACATCACAAAAATGGTGCAGGCTAACGTAGGAAGTCTAGTTGATGATTCAAATCTTATTGATCTCATCCTTACGGATGCTATAGGATAGGTGGCATCTTGATGATTGTTGCACTTCCTAATCATTTCCTTATAAAAAAAACACATGTGGTGTGGAAGCATTGTAAAGCGACAATGAAATCCATACACCAAAAGTTCATCCTCACATGCATCTTGCACGATATGATAGCTCACACCAAGACTCATGTCTTAAGAATGATTCAAAATAGGCGACGACATCAGGAATCTACTACCACCATCTCTCCTTAGAAATACACTTTACGAAGAAACCTAATCACCACGATTGCCTCTACTTTACTCTCTTTCTCGGGCTTTAACATCTTAAACTCATCACTGGTAACTCTCCAATTTGGAAAGCTTAAGTCATGCATTATCCCAGAGCTCATAATCTATAGGGTTCATTGATGGATCATGATCAAAACCTTCGTCTTTGACGACCTCTTGATTTTACTATGTCTATCTAGTTAACTGAAATCTTACCTTTATCAAAATAAATAAATAAATGTAGATAAACAGTCTTACAACCTATGCTCTTGTTATGTACCTCCAGAACTTTTCTACATATGTAGCTGCAAAAGAATCTTTAAGCTCACTAGTATGATATGAAGCATGTAAATTTGAACTTTTATTTCACTATTTTTTCTCATTACTCTGCTCATTAGCATGATCTTTCCATGGTTTGTATATGCAGGAGAAATATGTTCACATTAATTCTTATTTTTTTGTTGGATTGGCCAATATCATAGAATAGGTATACCACTATAATTCATATATTTATACCTAATGGAAATACTCATTAGTTTTGCATCTAACATGATCAGGCCCTCCGTCAGATGGGATGCCCAAAATATCATATTTTAGGTTTCTAATTACACACATATGAACACACACCTTCTTATTAGGCGCCTGACCCATTTACCCTATCCCCCCGATTTCTCTTTCCTCCTTCCCCTTTGCTTTTTGGTGCAACAACATCGGCTTACTCTTGTTCGATCGACTACTCCAATTCCATTTATGTCATTCTTTGGATTGTAATCCTACAAATCTTAAGTATTGATATCGTCAAATTTTCTCTTAGTTGGACCTACTTATCATTTATCTATTGGTGTGACCTATTGACTTGTTGTGACTTTTTCAGTTGAATATTTTTCAAAGACAATTCGGTCTTAATTTATTAGCTGTATGGTCAGCCTCGTTCTTGGAGTGTAATCGATTGTGATTATGCTAATCTTTGGATTAATTGGATTTTGCTCTATTTCTTGGTTGTCTACGATTGATTTGCTTAGGATTACTTGATTATCAGTAATGTGGATTTTATTTGACTATTTTTGTGGAAGCTAATTTAATTGAGAATGTTTTGGAACTCATGTTGGTCTCCACTGATATTGTTGATATATGTTTTTCTTTCCAGATCTGATATGGTGGTGCTAGCAATTTATTATTTTGGTTCCTTGTACTTGCTTGGGTTGTAAGCATTGTTCTAAAAATCCTGCCTAGGATTTGTTCAGATGCCGCCTAGGTGCTGGAAGGTCCTAGCCCGTCTAGTCGTCCAACCCGTCTAGGCGCTCGTCTAGGACCGCCTAGGCAACCGTTTTGGCTGTTTAGGCACTAGGCGGCTCCTCTCCGTTAGGTTCCGCCTAGTGTTTTTTAAAACATTGGTTGTAAGCATGCTTGAGTTGTAAGATGCTATATGTTGATTTTGTATGTGGATGCTTGTTTTCTAGCTTAGAAATAAAAGTTTGTTGCTGAAATTTGGTTTTATTAATATGGAGAATTTTGGTTTTGTTGTCGTATCATGTTTTCCACCTTGATTTGTTGATGAAATTTGTCTCTGATTCTGTAGGATCGTTAGTACTTAAACGAATCGGCGAATCCTGCGAATTCGTCGACTTTGAGTAACAGTAGAAGTCCCAGACTTTGGTAAAGTCAGTGACCTTGAAATAAGCAGCAGAATAATCAAACATGAAAGATATTACCAAATTGTAAATGACAAGCGATTTATAGTGGAAACTCTTCGTAAATCAACTAGTTTACTTAGAGAAAAACCACTCCCTTCCAAGCTTCTCACTTGCTCGGATTTCAAGAGTCCTTAGACTCGATATATTGTTTTCTTGAGTGTTACAAAGCTCTCCCGTGTACAAGTTGAATCCCACAACCTTGAACCACACTCTACCTTTGTACCTACACTCTCAACCTCACGCTATGCCTAAGAACACTTGACTACACCACTTGTACGAACCTCACGCACAAGTCTTCTTCACTACTCGTACGAATCCCATGCACGAGTCTTCTTCAACCTAGAACTCTCTCTTTTTCTTCTTTACAAGATATACAAATTATGCTCGAAAATCCTTCCTTCTAACCTAAAACAATGCAGCATTTAAGCTAGAATAAGGTGTGATTTCGTGTGATATTGTTTCCTATTCGGTTAAGGAAATAACATCTCACGCAATCTTACAAGATCTTTCTTAATACAACATGTATGTACATATAAAATATCTCAATGGAATCATATCATATTCTTCTAATTTTAGCACCCTTTTGTGATGATATTCTCCATAAATAAACACCCCAGCTGTCCTGCAAACAATCGCACACGATCTGTGCATTCCTTCCATAAATAGTTTTCGTCGCCAGCTGGTCATGTTAGTGACTTTGCCAAGCCGCCGACTTGGCTTGCAAACTCGAAGTCACTGACTTCCTTGGAACCATCAAAACTCTAAATCTTCTAACAAATTCCCCCTTTTTGATGGTGACAAACATCTTGTCCTGATAAGATCCTTAAAGCACACACACAATGATATGCTTACTTTAGTATAGGTTAACTCTTGTATTTTAGATATGATTTGAGTGTGTTTAGGTTAGTTTTGATCATAATTGTCATATGAAGACCGAAGACACGATTAGAAGAATTGCAAGCGTTTTGAAGACAAGTGTTGATTTGGAGTTCTTTCGACACCATTTTCTTGTGACGCTTATTCCGGGAGCTACGGTGATCGGATGAATCTGAAGTTGGTATCATTAGAAAGCTAACTCGAAGAGCTACAATTCATCTTTTTACGGCGAGTTCAAATTCCAACTCTAAGTGGGTCAAAACTACCTCTGAAGTTGACACCATGATGCTGAATCGCAGGATCCGCGCCCGCGGAAATATTCCGCGCTCGCGGATGGAGGAGTATCCGTGCCCGCGGAAATATTCCGCGCTCGCAAATCGAAGGGATTCCGCGGCCAAGGTGACGAGCAAATCCGCGCCCGCAGATTATTTCCGCGCTCGCGGATTGAGGATTTTCAGCGCCGCCTCTATTTCGTTATTTTCTATCTTTTAGTGTTATTATATATTAGGGTTTCGGACTTATTTCTACTATTTAAGCTTTGTTTCGAGTTTCACTTTAGGGAAGACACAATTCTAGCATACTTTTACTTTTAGGTTTTTATTTCAGTATTATGGAGAACTAATTTGCCTTTGGAGTTTGTTTAATCAAGGAAGCCTTTTTATGTAATTCGTGAGATTTTGGTAACTTTTCTATCCCTTGGTTAATATCAAAACTCTTGGTTTTATTTATATGATCTATGTTTGATTTGATAAGCCTGATCAACCTGTTTGATTGACTTAGATCTACTGTTTGGATTAAGTTTGATTGTTGTCTGTGCAATCTTATTTATCCTTGAAACAACTCTTTTCTAGGACCGTGGACTAGAATTGAGAAAGAGTGTTTGATTGTTATTTTATGCATGAGACTCGTTGCTTGATTGCATGATTTAATATCCTTCTATCCTTAATATTTTGCATGATTTGAATTAAGCGTTCTTGTTCATATCATCCTTTCGCTTGGACCGTGGACAAGCGGATATCTTTTATAAGGATTGGAATTAACTAGGGAATTAATAGAAAAGTGGATGAATCAATGATCGAATGATTAAAAAGGTGGAATTGGTTGAATAAACTCTGCTTTCCTTCCAATTGATTTAAACCTTAATAATAGTTGCTTGTTTGTTTGTTTGTCTGAACTTTCAAAACCCCTGTCTTTGCTTTTGCTGATTAGCCAGAAATCCGATTCTCTTGGGTTCGACCCCTTACTTGCTTACTATACTAGTTAGTAGTTTAGGGTTATTTATCTTTGATCTTGGCAACAACGATTTTAGCCGAGTCAAATTTTGGCGCCGTTGCCGGGGAATCGGTTTTTAATTTTCTGTTTAATCGGCGTTTCTGACGAAACCGCGCCCGCGGAAAATCCGCACTCTCGGAATTTTTCCGCGCCCGCGGATCGGTTCGTCCAGAATCCCCGAATCTGTGTAGACCTATCTTACGGTCTACACTTGTATATACTAATGTCTGCGTTTAGTCTTTGTTAGTTGCAGGATGAACCCTTTCATGAGTACTTCACTAGGTGCCAGGGAATCTTGTATGATCTCTCTATTTGGGGGTTACACATAGGGCTTGATGATGCTTGCTATCACATCTTTATGGGGATGACTCTTGAGTCCCAACTAAGGATGTACCGCGAGAGCAATGCAAAATACGTCCTTTGGAAACCCATTGGCCGATGGGATTTCTTTTGTTATATCCGAGCCAAAGAGATCGAGATGTAGAAATTGGAGAACCAAATTGCTGAACAAAGAAAATTAGAGGAGGTGTTGGCCATCAAGACGGAAATTCTTTAAGAACCGACAGATCTCCCTGAAGAGCCAGTTCTATCCTCTCCAGAGGCATTCAGAGACCCTTCATTGGATGAAGAGATGGATGATCATAGTAATGTAATGACGGAGGAGGAATATTTTCTTAAGTTTAATAGCTCCTGGAGTGATGACGATGAGCTTGATGATTCAAAGAAGGAGCTAGATGATAATATGGAGATTTCCATTCCACCTGAGGAGATGTCTATGTCTCATGCCGTGGAGCCCTTTGTTGTGATCGATCATGATCCATGTATCCTTCCCTCTTCTCCCTTACTTTCTCTTGATATCTGTTTGCCTGATATTTCTGCAAAAGGTCTTGAGCATGTTAGTTTACCTAGTGATTTCTCAAATTTTAAGGGTGGTAGTGCTAACATGAAAATCATTACTCTTGATTTATATTTTGAAAAACTACCTCGTCCTTTCAACTGGTTCTATCCTAAACCGACTAATTTTGATTTCTCTAGTGGGTTCGATATACTGAAACGGTGTCTGAATGCTATATTATTTAGTTTCAAAGTATTATTGTGTTATATTTGCCTGCATGAAAGTTGTTTGCATGATTTTGATAGACTTCTCAGGGCTTTGACGATGTCCGAGTTTTGAGGTAATAGGTTGACGTCGGCCAAACGACCTAAAACAAAGGCGCTACTCGGGAGGCAACCCGAGGTAAGTTTTTTCTTTTTCTTTTCTTTTTATTTTTTAGTTTAGTTTTAGTTTTTGTTTTGGTTTTGTCGGGCTAACTTGCAGGTTCAATTTTTCCCATCAAAAGAAGCCAGTCCGAGGCTAGTCCGAGCCCGCGGCCGATCCGCGCCCTCGGAATTTTTCCGCGCCCGCGGATCGGCCTGACAGAATTAATTTTTGTTTTATTCAGAAAAATTAAATAAAAAAATTAAATAAAAATAAAAGGTTTTCGGGTGAAATCCCTGAAATAAAAGGTTTTCGGGTGAAACCCCCGAGATAAGTTAGGGAAAAAAAGAAGAGAGAACAAAAAACAAAAAAGAGTGTTCTTTTATATTTTATCATCACCCACCAATCCACTTTTCTAATTCTTTCCATGTCTAGTTCCATGGTCATTCCCAAGTATGGGGGAATCTTCATTTTAAAGGCTCGTACTACATGCTTAAGGCGAGATTCAGAGTTCGTTTGTGAGTTCGTGTTCAGTTTTGTTGATCGTGTTCTCTAACCATTTTTTCACGATCGGAGTACCACTCGCACCCGCGGCCTGGCCACCGAGCCCGCGGTTTTTCCTGACGACGGATCATCTGGAGATTTCTAAGCTATTCATCCAAGCCTTTGAAGAGTTCTTCCATATCTTCTTTCGTATGTGAGTCTTCTGATTTTCCTCTTCCTTGCTTAATTCCTTTCTTTTTACTTCATTGAGGACAATAAAGGATTTAAGTATGGGGGAGGAAGTACTCACTACGCCTATCTTAGATAGTTGCATTTCAGTTTATTTTTCGTTATTTTTATGAGATATTTGTTCCATGTTTTGTATAGAGAAAATTTTGAAAAAAAAATGAAAAAAATGAAAAAAAAGCCATAAAATAGAGAAAAAGGCATATAAAATCCTGGGATGAGTTGAAAACCCGAAAGGGCGGCTCAGGTAATAAGCATGTAACCCGGACCAGCATTAGGCTGGGGTAATAAGAGGTTTATGAGAGATGTAAGTATTTGTGAGCACACCTAAAGAAAAATGAAAAGAGTGATTAGGTGAAAACCCGAAAGGGCGCCTAAGTAGAATGAGTGGTAAAATCAGAGTGTTTAGGATCATATTCTACTTTGGGGTCTGGGGATTACACTTTAGATGTTGGGTAGATCCTAGGTTGCTCTACACTTTTTGGAGCTTGAGTGTTATATCTTGTATCTGTGAGGTGTGTGATTTGAGCTTTCATGTTTTTTGCTCATTATTTCTCTACATGGGTCTGGGTTGTGAGTTGAGAGTTAGATATTCATATTTCCCTTTACTTCCTGTGGATCTTTGTTTGGATTTATTGTTAGATTTATTTTGAGCTTACTCGAGGACGAGCAAGGTTTAAGTATGGGGGAATTTGATATGCTTACTTTAGTATAGGTTAACTCTTGTATTTTAGATATGATTTGAGTGTGTTTAGGTTAGTTTTGAGCATAATTGTCATATGAAGACCGAAGACACGATTAGAAGAATTGCAAGCGTTTTGAAGACAAGTGTTGATTTGGAGTTCTTTCGACACCATTTTCTTGTGACGCTTATTCCGGGAGCTACGGTGATCGGATGAATCTGAAGTTGGTATCATTGGAAAGCGAACTCGAAGAGCTACAATTCATCTTTTTACGGCGAGTTCAAATTCCAACTCTAAGTGGGTCAAAACTACCTCCGAAGTTGACACCATGATGCTGAATCGCAGGATCCGCGCCCGCGGAAATATTCCCCGCTCGCGGATCGAAGGGATTCCGCGGCCGAGGTGACGAGCAGATTCGCGCCCGCAGATTATTTCCGCGCTCGCGGATCGAGGATTTTCAGCGCCGCCTCTATTTCGTTATTTTCTATCTTTTAGTATTATTATATATTAGGGTTTCGGACTTATTTCTACTATTTAAGCTTTGTTTCGAGTTTCACTTTAGGGAAGACACAATTCTAGCATACTTTTACTTTTAGGTTTTTATTTCAGTATTATGGAGAACTAATTTGCCTTTGGAGTTTGTTTAATCAAGGAAGCCTTTTTATGTAATTCGTGAGATTTTGGTAACTTTTCTATCCCTTGGTTAATATCAAAACTCTTGGTTTTATTTATATGATCTATGTTTGATTTGATAAGCCTGATCAACCTGTTTGATTGACTTAGATCTACTGTTTGGATTAAGTTTGATTGTTGTCTGTGCAATCTTATTTATCCTTGAAACAACTCTTTTCTAGGACCGTGGACTAGAATTGAGAAAGAGTGTTTGATTGTTATTTTATGCATGAGACTCGTTGCTTGATTGCATGATTTAATATCCTTCTATCCTTAATATTTTGCATGATTTGAATTAAGCGTTCTTGTTCATATCATCCTTTCGCTTGGACCGTGGACAAGCGGATATCTTTTATAAGGATTGGAATTAACTAGGGAATTAATAGAAAAGTGGATGAATCAATGATCGAATGATTAAAAAGGTGGAATTGGTTGAATAAACTCTGCTTTCCTTCCAATTGATTTAAACCTTAATAATAGTTGCTTGTTTGTTTGTTTGTCTGAACTTTCAAAACCCCTGTCTTTGCTTTTGCTGATTAGCCAGAAATCCGATTCTCTTGGGTTCGACCCCTTGCTTGGTTACTATACTAGTTAGTAGTTTAGGGTTATTTATCTTTGATCTTGGCAACAACGATTTTAGCCGAGTCACACAACATCAGAGCATAAAGAGCAAAACGCAAAAGCCATAAAAAGTTCCCCCTAAGCTTAATATCCACATAGTTTCAGTTTTTTGATCCCTCCCTTTAAATCTATTCCCCCAGTTAATTCCCCCTTTTGGCATCATAAAAAAGATTGCTAAAACAAAAAAAGAAATCAGAGGCAAGTATGAAAACTTAAAACATAATATAAAAACAGTCATAGATAGTCATGCACCAAAGCAAGGGATAATGTACGATGCAAAAACAAACAATCCAGAAATGTAGTACAACCATATCGAACTAAAAAGAGAAGTCTTTTAAACTAGAGAGATAATATGGTAAGGGTAGAAGAGAGGGATAGAGAGAGTCATGGACATGCAGCAGTCAGTACCTCAAAATCGAAACAAGCAAGCCTTTCCTTAACCTCCACAAATTTTTCTTAGCTTTAACATCTCGAGAAACTGAAGCAAGAACTTTAACATTAGGATTAGAATGAGTACCTTCTTCATATAGAACTATAGGTTGCTCAGAAGGTGTGACCTCTTCTAGAACTTTGTCGTTGACATCACCGGAGTCTTCTTTGTTAGCGACTTTTCGCAAGTCACCGATTTCTTCTTTTTCCTTGGCTACTCTTTGATCACCTTCTTCTTTCTCTTGTCCTTCTAGTTCATGCTCTTTAAAACTAGAGCCCTTGTTTCCTTCTTCTTAGATTTTTCAACTCCATTGCCTCCAAATTTTGAGTTTTAACCAACTCCTTCTCCAAATCCTCCTTATCACTCTCCTCTTCCCTTTTTGGGTGTGTCACTCGATCCCGGAAACGCTACCGGTTGCGCCATTTGGCGCAGCGTTCTAGTTTCAAGTGACACAGTTAGGATATCTTGGTTTGTGTTTAGGTTCATGAAGCTTTTGGATGAGGATGGAGTTAGGGTAATAAAGGAACTTGTTTTCTCTTAATTGGAAAGTATCACTTCAATCAAATCAAGCTATGCTTAGAAAAATTTCTTTCCAAAAACAAATTGATCTTCTTAATATTCTGATGTGATTCACACGCCAATTTTCACAGTCGCTGACCCTGCTCATGTCGGCGACCACCAAATCAAAAACGTGTTTTCTCACCGCACATATATGTCTGTGACTTTTGCACAATCCATGACTTTCTCTTAAAGAACTTACTTGGCGTTGGGGTTGCATAGGGAGTGCCAAAGCAAACCAAGTATGAAGCATTATATATGAGGATTTGTCGATCATGATGATAAGTCTCTGTTGCATAAGGAATTTCAAAACGTGCTCATAGAGACTCTCAAACATGATAGGTCAGAGACAAGCATTAGAATCAACCATCATTTGGGCTTGTAATGAGGGTTAGGATCATCAGGTTGATTCTTTTGGGCTAAAACAAAGAGCTCAACAAGGTTGTACACATAATGAATGTAATAGAAGTCATCGATAAGTCAAATGCATGGGGTTTCTTAAACATGGTGTCTATCAAAAAAGCTAAGATTTATACCATAAAAGCATGACTTCAAAACATATGACAAGCAATCAAATTCAACCAATCATTGAGGGAATTCGTGTAGGGAAATAGATCATTCAAGAGAGATCATACCTAGTTCCATGCGGAGTTTTTCAAAGGGTTCACGATTAAAGACCTTTGTGAAGATGTCTGCTCTTTGATCACTTGTTCTACAGAATTCCATTGTGACCATGCCTTTCTGCACACAATCTCGAAGAAAATGGTGTCTTATCTCGATATGCTTTGTCTTTGAATGTTGCACCGGATTCTTTGAGATGTTGATTGCACTAGTGTTGTCACACAGTATGGGTACTAACCCACACTTCACACCATAGTCACTGAATTATTGCTTGATCCATAAGAGTTGAGAGCAACACGCTGCAGCCGCAATATATTCTGCTTGCGATGTTGATAGAGCAACCGAATTTTTCTTTCTAGATCCCCATGACACAAGACAAGGCCCAAGAAATTGAGCCATCCCTAATGTGCTCTTTCTATCAACACGATTCTCGGCAAAATCTGCATCTGTGTAGACGACAAGTTCAAAAACAAATCCTCTTGGATACCATAAGCACAGATTAGCAGTCCCCTTAAAATATCGAATAATTCTTTTAACAACTTTCAAATGGGACTCTCTTTGATCAGCTTGAAATCCAGCACATAGGCAAAGTCAAACACAATATCGGGTCTACTCGCAGTAAGATAGAGAAAAGATCCAATCATACCCCTTTACATAGTAGCTTTAACTTCTGGATCCTTGTCATCTTTTCCAAGTGAGGTAGTCGGCGACATGGGAGAGTCGTAAGGTCTAGAACTCTCAAGACCGGACTTCTTAACACATTCTCTGAGATATTTTTGTTGATGAACTCGTGTCCCATCCTCACTTTGAACAACTTGAAGTCCTAAAAAGAACTTCAGCTCACTGACCATACTCATTTCAAATTCATTGGACATGAGGTCGGCGAACTTCTTCACCAGCTTATCATATGTTGAACCAAAGATAATGTCATCGACATAGACCTGAACCACAAGTGTATGACCTCCTTCCTTCAATAAGAACAGAATCTTGTCTACTTCTCCTTGAACATAACCATATTGAATCAAGAACTGAGACAAACGATCATACCAAGCACGCGGTGCTTTCTTCAATCCATAAAGAGCTTTATCCAGTTTGTAGACATGATCCGGGTGGGCAACATCTTCAAAACCCGGAGTCTGTTCAACATACACTTCTTCCTTTAAATATCCATTTAAGAATGCAGTTTTAACATCCATTTGTTGTAGTTTGAATCCATGATGAGAAGAATAGGAAATGAGCAATCGAATAGCCTCAAGAAGAGCCATTGGAGCAAACATCTCATCATAGTCAATGCCCTCCTACTGATTGTATCCCTTAACTACTAGCCTTGCTTTGTTTCTGACCACATTTCCTTCATCATCCAGTTTATTCCTAAATACCCAACGTGTTCCGATCACAGTTCTTCCCTTTGGCCTTGGGACCAAGTGCCAAACTTTATTTCTTTCAAACTGATGGAGCTCTTCTTGCATGGCACTGACCCAATCCGAATCTTTCCACGATTGTTCAACATTTTTAGGCTCCAACATTGAGATGAAAGCATTGAAAGCAAAGAAGTTATTCAGAGAAGATCTGGTTTGTACACCCTTTGAGAAATCAGTAAGGATGTTAGTGACTGGATGAGCACTTTTTTGTTGATAGTTTCTAATCTGTAGCTTTGTCAAGTCACCGACTTGTGTCTGAGGTGTTCTCTCTGAATCTTCACAGTCTTCTGGACTTGAACTTCTCTTAGGAGTTTTCTCATCATCTGACTCACTGTCACTTGATCTTTGATCTTGATCACTTCCCCCTGTTCTGTCTGAGTCGATGACACCAACATTGTCACTAACTATTGATTCCTTTTCTGAAGTCGCAACTGGAAGTGGATCATCTTGAACCAAATAGTATCCTAGATCACCATCATCATTATCCTCAATCATCGAGCCTCCCATCGTGTTCTCATCAAACATGACATGAACACTTTCTTCAATCTTCCTCATCCTCTTGTTAAACACTTTGTAGGCTTTACTATGAGGGGAGTAACCTACAAAAGTGCCAACATCACTCCTTGGATCGAATTTTCCCAGATTGTCCTTGCCATTATTGTGAACATAGCATTTTCATCCAAATGTGCGTAAGTGGGCGACATTGGGCTTGACTCCTCTAAGCAATTCATAAGGAGTTTTTCCAAGAAGTGGACGAAGCATGGCTCGATTCATCACATAGCAAGATGCATTAATGGCTTCACCCCAAAAATTTCTTGGAAGACCACTTGAGATAAGCATGGTCCGCGACATGGTCTCAAAGGCACGATTCTTCCTCTCAACTATGCCATTTTGTTGAGGAGTTCTTGGCGTTGAGAAGTTGTGACTTATGCCATTTTTCTTGCAGAAAACAAGAAACTCAGAGTTGTTGAATTTCGTTCCATGATCTGACCTGACAGATACAAGAGCAACTCTAAGCTTTTTGTCAACAACCTTCACCCAAGCTTCAAATTCTTCAAAGATCTGATCTTTAGAAGACATAAAAATTGTCCAAGTATACCGTGAAAAGTCATCAACAATGACAAAAATATAGCTATTTCCTCCAGGACTTTGGATTCTCATGGGACCATATAAATCTATATCAATCAACTCTAAGGGTTTAGTGGTACTTACCTCCTTCTTGGATTTGAAGGATGACTTCGCATGCTTACCTCTCACACAAGTCTCACAAACTTCATGCTTGTTTGGATCAATCTTGGATAGTCCTCTAACTAGCTCTTGCTTATTAAGTTTGTCAAGGAGTTGAAAGCTCGCATGGTCAAATCTTTTGTGCCAGAGGTCGACGACATCAGTAACTATTCTAAGACACACTTTTTCCTCGGGTTCGAAATAAGGGTCCACTTTATAGAGATTGTTTTCATACACCCCTTTCAGAAGGATTTTCCCCGAGTCACTTTCTATCACCTAACAACCTTGTTTATCAAAAACAACTTGAATTTTTCCATTAGCACATATCTGAGAAACACTTAATAACTTGAAATCAAGATTGACAACCAAGTACACATTATCTATAGTCAGTTTTTCAGAAAATCTTACTTGACCAATACCTGAAATACCGCCTTTACTATTGTTACCGAAGGTAATCTTACCTCCTTTGTATTCTTGAAGTGAGACAAAATCCCTGGGGTTCCCCAACATATGAGTTGAGCACGCACTATCAATAAACCAGGGCTTCTTGTCACCCACTTCAAGTTGCATTGAAAGAATTAGTTCTTACAAACCCAGAGTTGTTTAACTCCTCTGGGTTTGGCAACAAAGTAATTTCTAGGACAGCACTTATTGCAACTAGCACAAACAGATCCTGAAGGATAGTCAGCAACAACAGGTTTGTCAAGACTATCATTCAGAGTCCATGAACTGGCATTTTTCTCATCCCTGTCCTTTTTGTGACAATCATATTGGTAATGACTAGCCTTGCTGTAGTACCAACATGTTCTATGAGACTTCAAGGCCACATACTTGCTATAGCCCGGACACATGGGTTTGTTGTTGATGCGTGATTGAAAATCAATTTGTGAGGGAGCCGAGTTCTGGACTTGTTTTTGCCATATGTTGTGCACCTTTTGATCAGGATACCACTGTTGCTTCCCTTTCTCAGGCTTAGCCACCACATGTGTAGAACAACTTGCATTGTCACTACATATTGGGGTTTTACCTTTAGACACAAGGGGAGCAGCCTTCGTACCCTAAGTATTGGGTGCACGAACAAAGCCAATTCCAGATCTGTCTACCTCCTTCACAAACTTATTTTTATAGTCATTTCTGACCTCTTGAGCCTTTTCAGCAACAAACTTATCCAACCATTTCTTTCTTTTAGTATCATCCTCAACTTTAAGATTTTCTAACTCACAGGACAACTTAACATGACCAAGCCTAAGCATAAGCCTTTCTCCTTCTAAGTTAGTGACTTGCTTTTTAAGATCCTCAACCTGCTTTTGCAAGTCAACGACCCGAGACTTTGAATCAGAGCAAGACTCACAAGTCACTGACTTAGGAGAAGAAATCTTTTCCAGTTTGATAGCTTTGCTAGACCAGAGTTTATTATCATCGAAGATGTTGGAAATGGTTTCTTCATTTTCTTCCACTTTTTCTCTTAACTTAGTGACCTGAGTTCCAAGCTTTTCGATGATAGCAACTAACTGTTTTCTATACTTTTTAGCAAGAAGAGAAGAGAGTTCAGATTCATTTACCTCTTGGGATGACTTGTCTTCAATGGCCATACAACAGTCTCCTCTTGTCGGCGACACCTCATCGTCATCATTAGACATATCCCAAGTCGCCATCATTCCTTTGCCAGCTTCTCCAATTTTTCTTCTAGGACATTGCTTAGCAAAATGTCCTTTAGCTTGACATTGATAGCAAATCACTTCCTTCATTTCCTTACTATCCTTGCTTGATTCAGGAGCTTCGACATAAGCCTTGTTGTGATTCCATAACCTCTTCATGGCCTTTGAGATGAGAGCAATATCCTCATCTACTCCTTTAGTGTCATCGTCTCTCTAAGCTTAGTCGAAAGCCCTTTCGACTTTGAGAGCAGTATTCATGACTTTCTCCGAGTCATGACGATCTTCTCTTCTTTGTTGAATGCCTCCATACATGGTGAGTTGCCCAACAAGATCTTCCAAAGTCAGCAACTTGGTTTCCTTCTGAGTAAGAAGAGACGCAACAATGGTGTCCCAACTTTTGTTCAATCCCGAGATCAGCTTGTTGGTTTGCTTCCACTAAGGAAGCTTCTCTCTCAAAAATTCTAGTTGGTTGACAAGAATCTAGAACCTCGAGTGGTAGTATCGGAGAGATTCATCTTTCCTTGAAAAATATTCTCATGCTCTCTTTCAAGACATATGATCCTATCTTTCTTCACATCCTCATTGCCTTGATGAAGCCTTTTTAGAGCATCCCAAATGTCCTTTGCAGTCTTGTATCCGATCACCTTTTTGAGGCACCGTCCGTGAGAGCATGATGGAGGACCATTTTTGCTCTAGCGTTCTTTTCAAACTTCTTGAAGTCAACATCATCGTACTCAACAGTGGTTTTTTCCGTCTTTCCATCCTTTCCAATAAAGGTTTCCGGACCTAATTCAATCACCTTCCATAACTGACCATCCAGAGAGCAGATGTGGGTCTTCATTTGTTCAACCCACCAATCGTACTCTCCAACCTTGAGGATTCGAGGCTTCCAGAAAGAGTCATTGACAGTAGTGTTGGTTGAAGACATTTTCCTGTAAGAAAAGTACTAAAAACACAATCTAGAGCCTTGGCTCTGATACCAATTGTAGGATCGTTAGTACTTAAATGAGTCGGCGACTCCTGCAAAGTCGTCGACTTTGAGTAACAGTAGAACTCACCGACTTTGGTAGAGTCAGTGACCTTGAAATAAGCAGCGGAATAATCAAAACGGGAAAGATATTACCAAACTATAAATGACAAGCGATGTATAGTGGAAACTCTTCGTAAACCAACTAGTTTACTTAGAGAAAAACCACTCCCTTCCAAGCTTCTCACTTGGTCGGACTTCAAGATTCCTTAGACTCGCTCTATTGATTTCTTGAGTGTTACAAAGCTCTCCAGTGTACAAGTTGAATCCCACAACCTTGAACCACGATCTACCTTTGTACCTACACTCTCAACCTCACGCTATGCCTAAGAACACTTGACTACACCACTTGTATGAACCTCACGCACAAGTCTTCTTCACTACTCGTACGAATCCCACACACGAGTCTTCTTCAACCTAGAACTCTCTCTTTTTCTTCTTGACAAGATATACAAATTATGCTCCAAAATCCTTACTCCTAACCTAAAACAATGCAGTATTGAAGCTAGAATAAGGTGTGATTTCGTGTGATATTGTTTCCTATTCGGTTAAGGAAATAACATCCCACACAATCTTACAAGATCTTTCTTAATATAACATGTATGCACATATAAAATATCTCAATGGAATCATATCATATTCTTCTGATTTTAGCACTCTTTTGTGATGATATTCTCCATAAATAAACACCCCAGTTGTCCTGCAAACAATCGCACACGATCTGTGCGTTCCTTCCATAAATAGTTTTCGTCGCCTGCTGGTCATGTCAGTAACTTTGTCAAGTCGCCGACTTGGCTTGCAAACTCGAAGTCACTGACTTCCTTGGAACCATCAAAACTCTAAATCTTCTAGCAGATTCAATACACACATTTAGCCTACGTATGTGTCATTTGATTTGAAAATAGGATTTTGGTTGGACGATCGAGTGATTGATTAAAGCAGATGAATTTTCATGAAGTACAAATTTGACACCACAAAGTTATATTGTGGTCCATTAATGATGCTTTGTGTACATGATATCACTTTTGGATGATGACACTTGGAAAAAATATAGTACGTGATGACACTTGGTTGATGACACTTGTTGATGGAACTTGTTTGATGGCAATTTAGAAAATATTTAAATTTTGTATGATGACACTTGTTTTTTGATGATGTTGTCGAACGACACGTGTTTTTATGACACATAAATAAAGTTATAGGTCATGACACTTTTTTGCTGACATTTAAAAAGAATTGTACGTGATGATACTTTTTTATGACACTTGGTTCATGAAACTTAAAGAAAACTATACGTCAGATGCACAAATGTCATCAAACCTTTGATGACATTTGATGATGGTTGTTTTTCATCAAGGCTTTGTGATGAAAAATAAACGAATGTCGTCAAAGCCCTTTGATGACACTTGTTTGTCATCAAATGTCATCAAGGCCCTTTTAATGATACTTGTTTGGTTAATTAGTTTTTTTTATGATAGTTGAATGTCATCAAGGCCCTTTGAAAGCCTTTGATAATAATTTATTTTCAATAGGCCTCAAATGAATGTCATTAAGACCCTTTGATGATACTTGTTGTCATCAAGGCCCTTTGATGACACATTTGTTTGACATCAAGGCCTTTGATTACACATTTGGCTCTTTGATGACACATTTGTTTGTCATCAAGGCTATTTCCTCTCTAGATGTTCATCAAGGTCTTTTGATGACACATTTGCTTGTCATCAATGCCATTTGATGTCACTTTCTTTTCATCAAGGCGTTTGATAACACATTTGACCTTTTGATGACACATTTGTTTGTCATCAATGCTATTTGATGACACTTGTTTTTCATCAAGGCCTTTGATGATACTTGTTTGTCATCAAATACCCTTTTTATGACGGTTAATACCTAAGTCAACTTGGTTGACCGATTGAACTCATAATGGGTTAAGGAAGAGGGGAGTAGGGGGATATTATCCCCTATTTTTGCACAACTTAAGGGTTATTATCCCCTATTTTTGCGCTAGTTTTCAAAATCACCTGATTAGTGTCAAGTATGACTATATGAGTTAGCCTTACAAAAGAGAGAATGCTACATATTTTTTAAAATAAAAAATGAAAGTTTAAAGCAAGGAGTTGAATTTCAGCTTGCATTGTTTGGTTTGGAATTTGCAATTGTAGGTTGTTGAATGTATCTTGCGATTGTCTATGTGCTACCCGTTTTTCATCAAACCCAACAAAAAAGAACCTTGCTCTTTTCTACCATTTCCTAGCCATACCATGAGCAACAACTACTTGAACCTTGCTTAGCAAATACTCGCCTAAGAGCTTGCTTGGATTGTGTTCTTTTGCCACCTCTTTTTGTCTTGTGCTCTAGTTGATCTAATCTGACTTGTTTGCTAAAGTTTGTGGTGAGAACCAAACTAATTTGAGCATGTTAAGTGATTGTGAGTCGAGAGCCGCAAACTCAAGTTTGCGCCTCCTTATATTTGTTTGTTTTTCGAGTGTGAGTGGAAGACATCGTGTGAGGTTAGAAAACTTAATTCTTACCACTTGGTTGCTCTCAAGCTAATGAAGGGAGTTTTGGAGATGCATGAGGCAGTGTTCAAAAATCAAACACTAGCGAGTCTTTGGATTAATCTAACCTTTACTAGTTTTATGTTTTTGTGTTCTTTTTCTTTCTTGTTTGTTTTCCTTTTTTTGGTTTACTCTTGATGCAGGCAACTTGAGGTAAGGAACAAATTTTTGGCGAGGAGGAAGAGAACCGACCTGCTACGGTGGCTAACATCCAACATATGTGCAAGCAAGTGCGAGAAGGGAGCATGTATGGCCTTACGGATGTGTATGGAAGAGCTTAGGTTGACTTACTACAAGCTCTTGATGAAAGGATTGATTGACGCCTAAGTGAGTCTCGCCAACAAGGAGAAACGACTAGAATCTTTCCCACTGATGGATCATTATGTGCTAACTTTGAAGTTTGCAAAAAACAACACTTGTAGGAAGGAGCCATGGGAGCCTAGGAATATAAATGATACTCACATGATTCAACCTAAAATGGAAGAGGACCTCGTCGCTAATGAAGCCTCCCTTAGGGGACCACCACCACCAGAGTATCCATGTAAGTTCCCTAGACCCTTACAACCGAGGAGCGCCAATGCACACCCATATCACCCTCCAGGGGCGCCCTTTCTTGAGTCGTGCCATGTTCTTAGCGAGCCATTTGATCAAAGAGAAAGGGCTTAGTTTCGTAGCCAACCTCAACGAGGCTCCAATCATGACTATGATGATTATGAGAGACCTCATGCTGGGGATCATCATCATGGTGTCAAGCTCACAATTGAGCCCTTCCCTGACACCATGATGTCGAGTATTACATGGATTGAAAATTGAAAACCGGGTCCATCTTTGATTATTATAGCTAATATGATGCCCAAAGAGTGACAGTTTCCCTTTTTCATTTTAAAGATTTTGCTTATGCATGGTGGAAAGAAGAGAAGGATGAGAGGACTTACTTGGGTGAGCATCCCATAAGCACGCGGGCTAAGCTCAAGGTTGCCCTTTGGGACAGATTTGTGCTTGAGGATTACCTTGATCGAGTCTGAGTCAAGTTGGAATGTCTAAAGAAAGGCACCTGCAACCCCAACGAGTTCTACAAGGAGCTCAAACAACTTGTGTATCACTCTAAGATTCACTTTTCTTGAAAGGCATGTTGTAAATTTCTTGGTCGACTGAATTCAAATATTGCTTCTTATGTTGAGATACATAGATCTAGGACTGGAATTCAAATTGAAGAAGTCCTCCATTACACTAATCAAATGTACCAAAAATTATGAAAGATGAGAGGAGGAAATTTTGCTCGTTCTTGGATCCAATCATCCATCGGTTCATATCATCCATACAAGAATGACACATCTCGAGAGCCTAAAATGGAGGTCAATCATGTGCAACGAAAGAGAGGGATGTCCCATGCAGCCCCAAAGCCAAAAGTGATGCAAATGCTCGAATGAGAGATCTTAAGTATAACAAATGTTTGGGAAGGGGCCACTTTGCCCGTGATTGTCCCACACGAAAGCAAGTGCTTCTAAACAAGGTTGGGGAGTATAAATCTAAGGAGAAACATAAAGAAGAGGAAGACAATGAAGTAAGTGAAGAGGGTGTTGATGTTTCCACCGTGATAGGTGAGTGCTTTGTTGTTAAATGTTCCCTTTTAGCATATGAAATTCCCCCTTTTCCTTCTCAAGGGGAAAACATATATTCCATATCCGATGCTTCATCCACGGCATAGTGTTTAGTGTTATAATTGATGGAGGATCATGTAGCAACCTAATTGATGTCAATGTAGTGTCTCATTTCAAGCTTAAAACCGTGCCTCAAGAAGTGCATTACTCTTTTCATTCGCTCAATTTCGTCGCTCCCGTTCTGGTCAAAGAGCAAGTGCTAATCAAGTTTGCAATTGGGCCATATGAAGACGAGGTTCTTTGTGATGTTGTGTCCATGTGTGCATGCCATCTCCTTTGGGGAACTCCATGTCAATACGATCGCTTTGTGATTCACCAAGGAGTGTCGATTTTTTTTTTCCAAATAAGTATTCAAAATAAATTCTTTATTTGAAATAAGTAAGTATTGCTGAATGCATAAAACAATATTTATTTTTTCCAAATAAGCAAGCATTTAGATGTTGATAAGCAACCAAATAAGTGTCGCTGAATGGATCCTTAGGCTACATTCGGTAACATAAAAAAGGATGTTCATAAGCACTTTGTTGCTTATTTCTTCAAATAAGCATCTGAGAGATGTGTTCAGCAACACATCCTTATTTCAAATAAGTAACTTATTTCGGATGCTTATCTGGAAAAAAAATAATCAGCCCTAATACTTATCTCAAATAAGCAAACTTATCTCAAAAAATATGTTTGTGAGATCCATTGAAAAATTTAGGCTCCATTCGACAACGCTTATCTAGATACTTATAAGTACTCAGTCTTATATATGGAAAAAATAAGCTTCGTTTTATGTGTTCGGCAAAATTTGCTTATTTGAATTAAGTTACTTATATCTGATATTTATCTGTTGAAAAAATAATCAGCACCCCCAACCTTATGTCAAATAAGCTAGCTTTTCTACCAAAATATAAGTAAGTGGGACCCCGTGATTTCCCAATTAAATTTTATTTTTTTTTACCCTTCATTAAGCCATTTTTAGTAATTTTACACATCTTGCTTAAAATATCAGCAATTCAGTTTACCAGACACATTTCGGATTATTTGGAAAATAAACAACTCATATCAGTATCCCATATCAGCATCCACGATCAACATCAACAACCATAAGTATCAGCAGCAACATCAACATCAGCATCAACACCGATAAGTACCGATTTACCGAACAGAGCCTTAATTCCCAACCAAATACTTTTATTTTTATTTAAAGGGCATTATAGTAAATTTAGAATCACTTTTTAAAATATAAGCAAACCCTCCCATTGAATAAGTAACTTATTTCGGATGCTTATTTGAAAAAAAAATCAGCCCCAATACTTATCTCAAATAAGCAAACTTATCTCAAAAAATATGTTTCTAAGACCCATTGAAAAATTTAATTCCCAACCAAATACTTTTATTTTTATTTAAAGGGCATTATAGTAAATTTAGAATCATCTTTTAAAATATAAGCAAACCCTCCCATTGAACATCCACTTGCTTATTTGACAAATAAGTTTTCACTTTTAGGCTCCGTTCGGTAACACTTATTTGGTTGCTTATAAGTACCCAATTGTTTATTTGAAAAAAATAAGCATCATTGTACATGTTCCGCAACACTTGCTTATTTGAAATAAGGTACTTATTTCCGATACTTATCTACTGAAAAAATAATCAGCACCCCCACCTTATTTCAAATAAGTTAACTTATCTACCAAAATATAAGTAAGTGGAGTCCACATAAAATTAATTTTCACTCTTTTTACACATCTTATATATGATGAAATCCGAAATGAAAGGCTCACTAGAAGACAAGAAACTAGATTCTTATAGTCGAAAGTGCAAACACTTGCTTCTTTATTTATGATTTTCTTTACAACGAAGTTTACAAGCCAACGAGGCTAACAGATTATTTGAGAATTACACCCTAGACCTCCTACGATTATCCGAGATCTCGACCTAACAATGTCCGAGATCTCCTAGTTGCTAGCTAGCTCTAAGTGTCACTTGCCGGTCCCTTTGAGCGAGGTTGAGTTGCGGAGTCTTTGACGTGAGGTAGAGCGAGGTGTAGGAGGCTTGCGAGGTGGTGTAGCGAGGTCTTTGATGTGAGCGGAAACTCTATGAGACTTGAAGTCTTTTTGTGGACTTCACTTATCTATAGCGAGGCCTTTTAACGGTGTTTTGATCACGTCGATCTTCAACGAGCAAGAAAGTTCTTGAGTTCAAGATGTTTTTCCACCCCTTTTCCATACGAGAATCTCCTCTATTTATAGAGGATTGGGGAGTCGAGTTTTGGTCGTTGTCCGATGTGGGACGCCCGAGATCAAGGGCTCTGATTGGCCTAGAGGTGAGGCAGTCGGTGATTGGCTCGAAGAGCGGCGTTCGCTGAGTGGTCATGGTGGGCGGGCGCAAGTAGAGTCGGTTGCGAGGTCGAGACCTCGCTCCGAGGTCGAGGGGGACCTCGTGGGGTAGGAATTTTGTTAAAATAAGAGGTGGGTATGGTTGTGGGCCCCAGGATCATCCTCGGGGGGCCCTTTGACCTGGTTTGACCCTCATACCTTGGGCCCACCTCTTGCTTCGCTATTTTGAGCATCATCACAACCCCATGGCCTGGGGACCTCGCTCCGAGGGTCGCAGGGCATAAGTTCTCAAAGATTGCGGGGTGCGAGGCTTTGAGAGGTGGGTAGGCATTTTGCGAGGCTTCAAGGGTTTCCGAGGTTCCTAGGGAGCATCTTGCGAAGCCCTCCCTTTGCGAGGTTCTACACTTAGCTTTTCTTTGATTGGCAAAGGTAAAGCTTTTCTGGGCTTGCTCTTCGTGTTTTGCTTAATGGGCCGCGCAGGAGGGACAGGTCTAATAAGCCTAACTGGGTAGGGGAGGCCCAAGCCTTCCCTTTATAAGTGCGTACTTCACACGCCTCCCCATTTATCTCTTCTTCCCAGATTTTCGCCTTCTCTCTTTCTGTCTTTTTGGCTTCCTGCAAACGGTTTCTCCAGACGGTTTCCGGCGAGCCTCAACCATCTTCATGTTGCACCACCGCCTCCTCCTCGTCGATTCTGAACAAGTAAGTCTTCGACTTTTCTTCTCCCGCTTCTTGTTTGCTTTTGATTTCTCCCTCCTTGTTTTTTGTGCCGTGTTTTGGAGAGGCGATGGAGTGTCGCCTGGTGTTTCGCGCCCGCATAACGGTGGTGAAACAGCGGTGGTGAGGTCGGCGTGAGTTTCCGCCTGCTTTTTCTCGCCGTTTTCCCTTTGCTCCTTTCTCTTCTTTTCTCTTTCGTTTCGCCTTGTGCCCTAGCGGGAAGTGGTTGCCCCTTGGCGTTTCGCACCGGCGACAAGGTGGCGGGATGGTGGGGTGAGGGTGGCGAACGCCATGCACTCGGATTCCTCGCCCTCCAACCGACGGTTGTCTCTTTTTATTTTTCGGCGGTTTTGAATTTTGAAGCTCTTGGAAACCCAAACGTCCTGACGGCTGATTGATGGGACGTTAGGGTCTCCACCGCCGTTCTCCACCGCTGGCTTCCATTTCATCCTCTCTTTCCTCTTTCTGGCGCTTTGACTTTTTCCTTTTTGGCGCTTCGACTTCTTCCTTTTTGGCGCTTCGACTTCTCCGTCGTCGTCCTATCTTGTCAGAGTAGCGCCTAGGGTGCCACGTGGCTCCTCGCCTCTTATGATCCGGAATTTCTCTTTCTCATGAGGTTATGACCTCGCACTGGTTTTCTTCCGAGGTTGCGACCTCGCACTGCTTTCCTTCCGAGGTTGCGACCTCGCACTGCATTTCTTCCGAGGTTGTGATCTCGCATTGTTTTTTCTTGGTTATAGTGCCCGACGTCTCAATGCTTCTTTCTTTTCCAGGTGCTAGCCTTCCGCGGCCTGGACATCGTTCTTTTCATGCCTAGGAGAGCCTCTGCTAGCCCTCCACCCGGCTTCGCTTTCAGAGTCCAAGAGGGTTTTTACGAGGAGGTTTCAGAGTCTGCGGGAAGCGTAGAACTCAGCGACTCTCAGAATCCGAGGTCCCCTTCGCTGGTTTTCAGCGAGCCTTCTTCAAGCGACTCCGAGGTCTCCATTAATTCGTGCTTCTCCCATCTTCGAACGCCGTCGGGCGTTGAAATGGCTTCGTCTTCCACCCCAGACGAGGTTGTTACTAAGGTCGAAACGCGGCCGGTTGTCGGAACGACCTCGGCGCCGCCTCCTTACGTGCCTCTGAGCTTCCCTGCGGCGTATATTACCGATGCCGTGTCCTGCGTCCCGAGCGTCTTGGAGGAACAGATCCCCATGACCCCGGGTTCTGCCGAGGCTCGTTTATCCGAGGGGGTGGCCACCAAGCTCGAGTTGAAGGACCTTGCCGACATCGCCAAGGACTTTGCTTGGCCCGAGGGGGTTGAGCTGGCGCTTCCCGAGGAGGGGGGCCACTCCTTGGCATCTTACGACAGGTGCGTGGTTGTGCACCTCTTCAGCCTTCAGGCGGGCTTCAGGCTGCCCTTGGCCTAGCATATCGTTGATTATATGTGGGCCATGAAGATCTGCCCCGCACAGTTGTTTCCGAACGCTTGGCGGTTGCTGTGTGCCTACAAGATTCGCAGTCGCGAACATGGGGACGGACCGAGACATGACTTCCTGTCGGCTTTATTCCTAGCGAGGAGAGACACTCGGTCCCGAAGCCTTATCAACCTTAGCACGCCGCTTATCAAGATCACCACGGCCCCTTCGAACGTCGAGCCGTGGAAGCCGAATTGGTTCTTGGTTCGCGACCCCACCGGGAGATATCTCAATTTTCCGGTAACGCCGGGCGAATTCGTTCGGTGCGTAACCCCGCTGGAGGTTGATGAGCTCAAGGCGCTCAGGGTCTGATACGCCACAGCGAGTCAGGCACCGTTTCAGGTGTATCTTTCTCAAGACCAGCTTGAGCGGGCTGGTCTGAGCCTCAGCCTCCCTCCCAGCGAGGGAAAAGAGGGTACTCAATCTCTTTCCTGACATTTCGTGATTCGATTTTTTTCCTTTTTGAAGTTGAGGGGCGAGGTTTATAACCTCGCTGGCTTATTTTGTCTTATTACTGTCATTAACTTGTTTCTTGCTTTTCTTATCTAATTTTCTCGTCCCTTTTTTTTCTGACAGTGAACCTACTCGGCGCTCTTACCTCGAAGTCACAGGGAAAAAGGCTTGTGACTTCTTCCTCCAACGCCCCAAGACCCCAGGGCCAACTTGGGGTCGTCATAAAGGAACCGACTCGCAAGCGAGGCCTCCCGCCCCGCAAAGCAAGACGACAGCCCCGACGCTGAAGGCGCCGGCGGTGAAGACGAGCGGGGGGGTGGCGTCCAAGGGGGACGCTGCGAGGACGTCCTCCCATCACTCTCGAGGATCTAGGGATAAGGCCGGGTCCAAAAGGAAGGAAGAGGGTTCTCCCCGGGGGGAGAAAAGGAAGAAACGAAAGGAGGATGGGCAGGGGGAAACCCCGGGGGGCGTGATGGTCGAACGCCCTGGGGCCGCGAGCCGAGTCATCTCGGCCACCGGGCCTCCTGCCGAGAAGTTCCACTACCTTGGTCCTTCCCGGGGCGTGTCCGAAGACTGGGACAAGTCGGCCTGGACCGACGAGGTTGCATGGGCCAACAACCTCTCGGAGGCAGCCCTCAACGATGAGATCCTCCGCTACTCTGCGATGGTATGTCTTGCTCTTTTTTGTTCATCATTTTTTATTGGCTTTACTATTCTTGTTCTTGTTTTAAGGTGCTCTTTTATTGCTGCAGAATACCTTCTTCGCAAACTACAACTGCGGCCGCGTCATCCTCCTCCATAGGAATTTGGGTAGGATGGAGGCGAGACTCCAAGAGCGGGACGCCGAGATCGAGAAGAAGGGAAAGAGCCTCGCAGAGGCCGAGAAACGCGTTTGCGCCGCGTAGATCGCGGCAACGGACGAGGCCAAGGCCGCCTCGAGGGTCAAGGAGGAGCTGAGGAAGGCGAGGGAGGAGAACAAGGATTTGAAGTACGAGAATGGGGATTTCAAGGACGAGGTCGCAAAGCTCAAAGGCCAGCTATCCGAGGAGCACCAATTCTTCAGAGAGAAGGAGGCGGAGCTTCGGAAAGCTGAGGAGGAGGTTACCAAGCTCCAAGGGCGTGTTGTTGAGCTCAGCAAGGAGCTGGATCTCGAGGGGCCCAGGTATGTGAAGTCCGAGGCCTTTCAGGCCGAGATGGTGGAGAGTGTGAGGAAGATGTTCCAGCAGTCCGTCAGGATGGGGGTTAAGCAGGCGGTCGCGAAGTATGGGCACATCGACCCCCGCATCAAGTTCTTCATCCCCAACTATCAGGAGACTATGGGGGAACTTGAAGGGGAAGAGCCTGAGGGAGAGTGCGAGTTCTTTCTTAATGAGGATGGAACTTTGGCTAGCGAAGTGCCTACCGTGGCAGCCATCGCTCAGGAAGATGCGCCTAGCTCCCAGCCTTCTGCCATCGCCGCCCCTGCCCTGGAGACTCCCCAAGCCCAAGGACTTACTGCTCAAGCCCCTGAAGATCCTCCGAAGACCTCCGAACCTGCCGCTGAAGCCTCGAAGATGTAAAGGATGTCGTTGTCTGCTTCGGGTTTTTTTTTTGTTTTGTTGTTTTGCTGGTGGCCCTGCGGGGCCTGTAATTAAACATCTGGGCACACGTGCCCCAGTTTTTTATGTTATTTTCCTTACCCTATGATTGCTTGTTTGTTCTAGCTTTCTCGTATATGCTCGCACATATTATCTACCCAACCCCATGGCCCGAGTGTCACAACTATTGTGGTATTCGGGCCACATCGGGTGTTTCTAATTACGTATCGAGTTCTCGAGCTTTGCTCGGATTTTTACAACAATTCGCCGAGGTCCCGAGCCTTTTTCGGGCTTCGCACAACGACTGTGCCGAGGCCACGAGCGGGAAGCGAGGGATGGACTTAACGAGATTCTCCAACACCTCGCGTGAAGCGAGGTTTGGACTTAACGAAAATCTCCAACCCCAAGCGGGAAGCGAGGTTTGGACTTAACGAAAATCTCCAACCCCAAGCGGGAAGAGAGGGATGGACTTAACGAGATTCTCCAACACCTCGCGTGAAGCGAGGTTTGGACTTAACGAAAATCTCCAACCCCAAGCGGGAAGCAAGGGATGGACTTAACGAGATTCTCCAACACCTCGCGAGAAGCGAGGTTTGGACTTAACGAAAATCTCCAACCCCAAGCGGGAAGCGAGGGATGGACTTAACGAGATTCTCCAACACCTCGTGGGAAGCGAGGTTTGGACTTAACGAAAATCTCCAACCCCAAGCGGGAAGCGAGGGATGGACTTAACGAGATTCTCCAACACCTCGCGTGAAGCGAGGTTTGGACTTAACGAAAATCTCCAACCCCAAGCGGGAAGCGAGGGATGGACTTAACGAGATTCTCCAACACCTCGCGGGAAGCGAGGTTTGGACTTAACGAAATTCTCCATCACCTCGCGTGAAGCGAGGGATGGACTTAACAAAAATCTCCAACCCCAAGCGGGAAGCGAGGGATGGACTTAACGAGATTCTCCAACACCTCGCGTAAAGCGAGGTTTGGACTTAACGAAAATCTCCAACCCCAAGCGGGAAGCGAGGGATGGACTTAACGAGATTCTCCAACACCTCGCGGGAAGCGAGGTTTGGACTTAACGAAAATCTCCAACCCCAAGCGGGAAGCGAGGGATGGACTTCTAACCCCGAGTTTTCATTTTTGATAGAGATTTTGAAAGTGCCACAACCCTTTATTCACAAAAAGCAGTAACGGAATTCAGAGAGTTTACACGAAATATTTCTTTAGCCGGTCGACGTTCCACGTCTTACTGAGGGTTCGCCCCTCGTTGTCTTTGAGCTTAAAGGCTCCGGGAGCGACCTCCTCCCCGAGGATGTATGGTCCCTCCTAGTTGGGGTCCAATTTGCCACCATCGGTTCTTCTCAAGACGAGATTGCCTGTGGCCAGGAACCGAGGTCTCACCTTCTTGTCGTGGTAAACTGCCACGCGGCGCTTGTATTCCCTGGAGCGAAGGTCGGCTACTTCGCGTAGCTCGTCGCGGAAGAGCAACTCGACCCTGAGATTGGCCTCGTTCTTCTTTTCATCAAAATCGAACACCCTCGCCGACGGGACCAGGGTTTCTACCGGGACTAGGGCCTCTGCCCCGTAGGTTAGGGCGAACGGCGTTTCTCCGGTTGCGCGGCGCGCGGTGGTGCGGTACGTCCATAAGACGAGCGGGAGAAGCTCTGCCCAACGACCTTGTGCCATGCCCAGCCGCTTTTTTAGATCGGACAGGATGCGGGCGTTGACGTTCTCTACCTGGCCGTTGGACTGAGGATGGGCCACGGAGGAGAACTTGAGGGTTATGCCGAGTTCTGAGCAGAATGTTCGAGTCTCTTCACAATCAAATTGGGGGCCATGGTCGGTCGTGATGGTCATGGGAACGCCGAAGCGGCAGACAAGGTTCTTCCACAGAAAGTCGCAGACCTTAGTCCTTGTGATCTTCGCCATTGCTTGTGCCTCAACCCACTTTGTGAAGTAGTCGACGATGACCAGAATATACCGCACCTGACCGGGGGCCTTGGGGAAGGGGCCGAGGATGTCCATCCCCCACATCGCGAAGGGGCACGGTGCGTGGATGGAGCGACGCTGCAAGGTCGGGGCGTGCAAGAGGTTACCGTGCTTCTAGCATCCATCACATCGCTGGACATAGTCCCTTGCGTCTTGCTGGAGGGTGGGCCAGAAGTACCCCAAGTGGGCGATCTTATGCGAAAGGGTTCGCCATCCGGGGTGGCCGCCACAGACCCCTTCATGGGCCTCATAGAGGATGTGCTCCGTAGACTCGTTTCGGGACGCACAATAGATTGGGTTCGGCGTAGCCTCGGCGATAAAGGCAGCCACCTATGATGCAATACCGCGCCGCCTGCATTTTCATCTTCCTGGCCTGCGCGGGATCCTCTGGGAGGACCCCGCTCTCCACATACCGTGTTATCGGGATCCTCCAATCCCCCGCGGTGACAGATAGAACCTCGTTGTTCACACTCCGCGAGAGTTTTCGCTCTACCATCACGCGGTTCCCCACTTCAAGGGGAAGGGCGGATCCTAACCTCGCAAGCGCGTCTGCCTTGGTGTTCGAGGTTCGAGGGATGGACTCCACCGCGAAGGTTTCCAGGCATGATAACAAGGCTTTGACCTTTTCTCGGTACGCGGACAGGAACCCCATTTTGGTGTCGTACTGACCGTTGAGTTGGCGCGCTACCAGCTCGAAGTCAGTGTAGACCCTGATTTTCCGGGCCCCACTGAGGAGCGCCATCTCCATTCCCGCGATCATGGCTTCATACTCGGCCTCGTTATTGGTGGCGTCGAAGGCGAAGTTAAGTGAGTACTCCGTCTCGATCGAGGGCCCAGCGAGGAATACACCAGCCCCACCACCGGCGTCACATCGCGAGCCGTCGACGAACACCTTCCACTCTTCTGAGCTTGTTTCTGTTTCGGGGAAAGTGACCTCCACCATGAAGTCGGCGAGGGCCTGCCCCTTCATGGCAGTTCTTGGGAGGTAGCTGATGTCGACCTCGGAGAGCTCGACTGCCCACTTCGTCATCCGCCCGGAGAGGGCGGGCTGGTGGAGGATTTGTCGGAGTGGGAGGTCAGACAGGACCTGGATGGGGTGCGCATGGAAGTAAGGGCGCAGATGCCTTGCGGCGGTCACAACTGCCAGCGCCATCTTCTCTGCTGGGGAATATCGCTGCTCCGCAGGCTGGAGCACACGGCTCACGAAATAAACTGGGTGTGTGGCCTTTCTGGTGAGCACCGCGCTGACCGTCTCGGGGCTGACGGCCACATAAAGCTGCAAGTCTTCACCCGCCAACGGGGGCGACAGTGTGGGGAGCTTTGTCAGGAAGGCCTTTAGCTTAGAGAAGGCGAGCTCCAAATTCTCGTCCCATACGAACTTGTCATTCTGCTTGAGAGCCGCGAAAAAGGGGAGGAACCATTCCGCCAGGCGGGAGCAGAACCTCCCAAGGTAGTTGACAGCACCGTTAAGCCGTTGCACCTCGGTGCGAGACCGTGGTGACCTCATGGAGAGGATCGACTCGACCTTGGCAGAGTTTACGTCGATGCCCCGTTCGCTAATCATAAAGCCCAAGAATTTTCCCGATGACACGCCGAAGACGCACTTCTCGGGGTTCAGGCTGAGGCGGTTGTGCCTGAGAGTTGCAGAGACCTCAGCGAGGTCGACCAGATGCTCCTCAGGGGTCTTACTCC
Source organism: Fallopia convolvulus (assembly GCA_964016875.1). Taxonomy (NCBI): domain Eukaryota; kingdom Viridiplantae; phylum Streptophyta; class Magnoliopsida; order Caryophyllales; family Polygonaceae; genus Fallopia; species Fallopia convolvulus. Next base: position 52,957,696 of record OZ024729.1, read on the forward strand.
GGACAACAATGTCGTCGACATAAGCGGACACGTTCCGTCCGAGATGGCTCTTGAAAACGCGGTCGACGAGGCGTTGAAAGGTTGCCCCCGCATTCTTCAGCCCAAACGGCATGACTTTTAGCAATAAGTGCCTCGCTGGGTGATGAAGGATGTCTCCTCCTCTTCTCGCGGGTTCATCAGGACCTGATTGTACCCCGAGTACGCGTCGAGGAAGCTCAAAACCCCGTGACCTGCGGTTGAGTCAACGAGCTCGTCGATCAAGGGCAAGGGGTAGCTGTCTTTGGGACAGGCTTTGTTGAAGTCCTTGAAATCGACGCACATTCTCCACTTCCTGCTGGCTTTTTTGACAAGCACGATGTTGGACAACCACCGGGGGTATTGGACCTCGCGTATAAACCCCGCAGCCAACAATTTTGCCACCTCGTCATTTGCGGCGCTTGCCCTCTCCTCGTTCATTTTTCTTCGTCGCTGCACCACAGGGCGAGTGGTGACGTCGACGTTCAGAGAGTGCTGGGCTACGGTCCGCGGGACACCTCGGAGGTCCTTCGCAGTCCAAGCGAACACGTCGCGGGACCCAGCGAGCAAGGCTTCTAGCGACGTCGCCGATGCCCCCGAGAGGCATTCCCCGAGGTAGATCTTCTCGGACTCGCTCTCTAAAGGGGATATCACCCTTCTTTCCAGCTCTGGAGTGGGGACTGTGAAATCCCGGACTTCGAGGTCGGCCTCGCCGGGAGATTCCACCATGAACACCGGGCACTTTTGCTTTGCAGAGGTTGCGTAGCAAACGCGACCTTCCTCCTGATTGCCCTTTACCTCTCCAACCCCGCCATCGACGGGGAACTTCATCTTCAGGTGATAGATAGAAACTACCGCCTGGAACTTCATCAAGGAGACCCTCCCAATGATTGCGTTCCACACCGAAGGCAGGCGCACCACTGTGAACTCCTCCATTTCGGTCCTCCTGGTGGACCCGGTGCCGAGCGTCATCCAGAGGTCGATGAGTCCGGCCACGTCGACTTCGTCTCCCGAGAAGGAGGTGAGTTTCCCAGCGTAGGGCTTCAAGGAGGTCTCGGAGATGCCCAATTGTTCGAACGCGCCATAGTACATGATGTCCACGGAGGATCCCGTGTCCACCAGTACTCGCTTAACCATCTTTGAGCCCATCTGCGCGTGGACCACCAAGGGGTCGGAGTGTGGCATGTGAAGCCCCTCGACATCATCTGACGAGAAGGACAAACCTACGTGCGCGCGCGAGGTTTGTGCGACGCTGAATACCGAGGGTTCATGATGGCTTTCCCTCGCGTATCTCTTCCGCTCTGCCTGGCTTGACCCAGCCGGTGATGGTCCGCCCGAGATGGTATGGATGTACCCATCGAGCGCCGTCGCCTGGCCCGACCAGGCCTGCTTCGCGGGCACCTGTTGCTCGACGTTGTTGTTGTTGTTAGCCTAGGTCTGACTTGGGCCTCGCGGCTCGAGGTTGGCTCCCGACGCGGGGTTGGCACGGCCCTTTTCATTTGGGTCATATGCGGGACCTCCCTTGCCTCGGTAACCCCGCGGTCTCCTGCCAAAGCAGTTCCAGCCTCCGCCACCGCCTCCACGGTTGTTGTTCTGGTTAGTGTTGTTGTTGTTATTGTTCCGGCTATTGTTGTTGTTTTTGTTGTTGTTGTTGTTGTTGTTGTTGTTGTTGTTGGGGTTATGTGCCTGCGTCACATACGCATCGCGCGCGGCCGGCGCGGCCACCTTCGCCTTCCCCTTGGCCTCGGCGACGATCTCTTTGTCAGTTCGTGGTCGCGAGCTCTGGTTGGCGGCATCCTCGGCGTATACTTGGGCCGTGATCCGGGCGCACAGGCTTTCGTACGTCTCCGGATTCTTATAAAAAATGCGGTTTTTGAATTCCCCGATGCGCAGGTTGCCCATGAGGGTGTCGCGCACCGACGACTCGTCGACGTGCGCGATCTCCGCCACCGCGGTCGTGAACCTTGTGAAGAAAGCGCCTAAGGATTCGCTCTCCCCCTGCTCGATCCCGCGGAGGTCCCGCATGTTCTTCTTGCGCTTCCTGGAGCCGCTGAAGTGCGTGACAAAGGAATCACACAGTTGGGCGAACGAGGTCACAGAGCCGACCTTCTTGCTTGAGAACCATGTCAACGCGGCCTTTTCCAGGGTGGTGGGGAAAACCCTGCAGAATATCGCGTCATTGTAGGCATTGACGTTCATCTGGACCGCGAAGTGTTTTACGTGCTCCTCGGGGTCCGCTGAACCGTCATAAAGCCCCATTTGCGGCCTCAAGAAGCCCTTGGGCATGGGCGCGTTCCGGATCGCGTCCATGAACGGGGAGGTGATCTTGGCTTCCTCCTGATTTTGGGGCGGTGGCCTCGAATTATGCGATCGAGACCTCGGGTAGTGCATCGCGCTCCCCGCTGTTTCGGACAACTCTGGCTCCTGCAGCCTCGATCGACGCGATCGAGACCGCGAGACCTGCATGGGATCTCGGGGAGGTCTCTCTGTTGACGAGCCGTTGGTGGAGGACTCGGGCTCATGCGCACGCCTAGGGACGTAAGCGGGGACGTACTCGGAGTGCGGCTCACCCTGGGGAGGATAGGGGACGTACGAAGGGGCGAAGCCCTACTGGTATTGCCCATAAGTTGGGTAGGGATATGGGTTCGGGGGCGCGCCGCCCTGCTCGAGGCCTTGGAATGGGAATGGATTTTGCGGGGCGGCGTAAGTCCATCCCGGAGGGACCACGAACGGGCAGCCCGGAGGTCCCGCGGCTGTCCATTGCGTAGTTTCTGGCATGCTGTCGGGGTGTTGAGGGAAGAAATTGTTTGGACAAGCCATTTTGAGGGAATCGAAGCTAAGGTTTGCACGAATCGAGGAACTACTTAGGATGAAGAAGTTCCCACAGACGGCGCCAGTGATGAAATCCGAAATGAAAGGCTCACTAGAAGACAAGAAACGAGATTCTTATAGTCGAAAGTGCAAACACTTGCTTCTTTATTTATGATTTTCTTTACAACGAAGTTTACAAGCCAACGAGGCTAACAGATTATTTGAGAATTACACCCTAGACCTCCTACGATTATCCGAGATCTCGACCTAACAATGTCCGAGATCTCCTAGTTGCTAGCTAGCTCTAAGTGTCACTTGTCGGTCCCTTTGAGCGAGGTTGAGTTGCGGAGTCTTTGACGTGAGGTAGAGCGAGGTGTAGGAGGCTTGCAAGGTGGTGTAGCGAGGTCTTTGATGTGAGCGGAAACTCTGTGAGACTTGAAGTCTTTTTGTGGACTTCACTTATCTATAACGAGGCCTTTTAACGGTGTTTCGATCACGTCGATCTTCAACGAGCAAGAAAGTTCTTGAGTTCAAGATGTTTTTCGACCCCTTTTCCATACGAGAATCTCCTCTATTTATAGAGGATTGGGGAGTCGAGTTTTGATCGTTGTCCGATGTGGGACGCCCGAGATCAAGGGCTCTGATTGGCCAAGAGGCGAGGCAGCCGGTGAATGGCTCGAAGAGCGGCATTCGCTGAGTGGTCATGGTGGGCGGGCGCAAGTAGAGTCGGTTGCGAGGTCGAGACCTCGCTCCGAGGTCGAGGGGGACCTCGTGGGGTAGGAATTTTGTTAAAATAAGAGGTGGATATGGTTGTGGGCCCCAGGATCATCCTCGGGGGACCCTTTGACCTGGTTTGACCCTCATACCTTGGGCCCACCTCTTGCTTCGCTATTTTGAGCATTATCAATATACATATAAGAATGAGTTTTGCTTACATTTATTGCACTCATCAATTATGATATTTTTATATAATTATAACTAGGGTGTGCTCTCGTGCCTAAGGCATGGGTTAGGTTGAATAATTTTATTTACTTTTTATATTAAATAATAGTGTGTGCCCTGCACAAAGTTGAACCAAATTGTTTTGAGCTTAGCAAAACATCAAGCACAAAAGCTAAAATGCTATAAAAAAAATTAGACAAAAAAATACAAATGAACTTAACATAAACAGAAAGTATAGTTTAAGATAAGGCTTTACATCAAATATGAGAACTAAACTTTACTTTCTTACATATACTTGATCCCAAAATAGCTTATTACTCAGTGTACTACCAAAAGATCTACTCTAAGAGAAAATTAAATGGATATCATCAAGAACCCGTAGCTAGCTTGCAATCAGAACTGGATGTAATAAATATCAGGGAAGAAAAGAATAAAGAGTGGTGGTGTTGCACAAATGGCAAGTAAAGGAAGCTGCACAAGCAATAACTCAAAAGGTTCTCAGCAAAAAAGTAATTAGGATGATCAATAAGAGGAATTAGACTTCGATGGATGAATAAGGACGTAGCACAGGTCTCCTCTACCCAATTCCAATTGCTCCTTGTTTTGGATCAAAACTTTTAGTAAGGCATAGCCGCATAGGTCTCATCATCTACATGATAACACGATTTAATCACACTATTACAGATCAAACATCACAAGTTCGAAATGCCTAGTTTATAAGTCAAAATATTTTCATCTGGCATTCAACACACTTTAGATTAGCCACTATGAAATCAAAGTTTCTTGCACTTCAATTCAAGCTATCAACCTCAATTTCTCAGTGTCTCTACTTTGTCAAAGTTAAGGATCAAATATATATAGAGTGAAAAAAAAATTAATTTAATTTTATAAGACAAACTTTTAAAATGAGCAAAACACACATGAAATGGCAATATAGTGAATAAAGAAAATAACTATATTCTAAAGCATAAACTAATGTTATATCTATAAAATACATATGGTACAACGACGATAATTTTTTCAAGAGTTGCGTCCTTCGAGCAATACCAAGAATAGTTGTCTTTTATGCCCTTGAACAACATAAAAAAAATATAACCATTAGTTAGCGAAGAAACCTATATAAGTATAATAAATAGTAAAATATGATGGTAAAAAAATACCATATAAAAAACTAAGGGCACTTACATTATAAATGATGATCATCAAGTTCTTTGCAACACTTCTTTATCTACAACATTAATCATGTGGGACAATGATTCATCATTATTATCCAATATCAAAACTTCATTCACATAAGTGACTCAAGACATTGGACAAGGCTAAATAATTTAATAATATATATTAATAAATTATAAATTTACGTAATATTTTTATTGGGTTTTTTCATTAATAATTATTTCATATAATGTATTATTATTTGTCAATATAATGATATAACATCAAATTCTTTTACACTAAGATGTTGAAACACACTACATTTCAACCGTGGGCATAATGGGAAAGAGAATATTAACTTAAAATGAAAGTTTATCCTAACAGAGTGTTGCAATTAACAATTTGAGAGCTATGATGAGCTGGTGGAGGCAGAGAAAAAGATGCTTTCTACAAGCTTTTCCAGAAACCAATTCATAGTATTTCACAAAAGTAACCAAATTTTAATCTTCCTTATCTCTGCCTTATACTCAATGGAATTACACAAGTACATGAGAACATTCAACCGGAAAAAAAATGAAGTGTAACAGAAAAATTCAATCAATTGCTTTTACCTTGGCGACTGTCCTCCCAAGTGGCTGAAGATGAAAGGAATCACATCCAGTGCACTGGTAGATATACGACAACTTCAGAGGAGTATTCTTCATAGCACTTGCAGAACTGCATTTAGATATTGCAGCAGATGTTAACCAAGGCTCAAAACTTTAGAGGAGTATTCTTCATAGCACTTGCAGAACACCATATCTGACATTCAAATGTGTAAGAATTGATGACGAAAATCCAACCTGGATTGATTACACAAGGTCATGTAGATTTTTCATCCTCCTTGTCTTTGGCTGCAGCTTCTTCCTGAAGCTTCTTCCTCCAATAGTCATCCAATGGAGGACCAAATATCGCCTTGCCTGAAACCACACCTATTCTACAAACCAAAACCACACACACATTGGTTGGCATGTCAGCCATTGATTTCAATTGTGCAATCCAATCAACTCATCACATGAATCTTCCAATAACCTAGCTTCTAGTAAAAGCAAATTCATCAGCTATCAATATCATAACGTTGCAAACGATTCAACAATCCAATCAACTCATCAAGCTTATTACATGAATCTTCCAATAACATAGCTTCTAGTAAAGGCAAATGCATCATCAGCTATCAATATCATAATGTTGCAACCAATTCAATGTAGAGCTACGATTGTCTTTTACTACTCGTCCGTAACAATTTGCAACATAAATCATCATGAGAAATCCGAATTCGAGCCGATTAAGTAAATAGATTAAGATTCATGGATTGGGGGAGAGATAGAAGAAGAAGAAACATACGAGGCAACTCTGATGACTAAAGGCAGCGATATGAATCTTCCCCGGCGGAACATTTATTCTCTCTAATCCAAACAACGGTGGTGGTCGTTTACCTAGATCTGAACTCTGAGAAGTACAATCAAAGAAGTTAGAGAGATTAGAAGAGATCTGAGCAGCGCTTTGTAATGGCGAGAGCAGAGAGGCGGTGATGGCGAGAGCGTTGGGCGGCCACCAAGACGGTTAGCGGTGATGACCACGTTGGTCGTTTTCAGTATTTGTGAAAGCGGAGTGGAAAAGTTAAATACGGACTCTAGGGCTAGGCAAAATAGGGTTAGCGGTGATGATGTTAAGGAGGTCGGAGAAGAGAGAGCTCGAGAGAAGGAATGGAAGGGAGAAACTGTCGGAGAAGAGAGTTCAAGAGGAGTTCGGAAGAAACTGTTCGGGAAGGAAACAGAGAGAATACAATTTGAGAGAAGAGGATCAACCAATTTCGTCAGATTGTACTTTAGGAGAGAAGTTGAACAGTTATAGGATAAGAACATGGTTAAGTTGAGAGAAGTTAACGGGGTTGAAGTTGGGAGAGAAGAAAATAGAAAAAAAAATTGGCTTAAAAAATAGACAAAAAGCTTGAAATCTTACTGCTTTAATTATTTAGTAAGATTGCATAAAAAAATCAAAGAATAGAGTTTAGCATAGTGGTTAAGACTCATTTATGATCGTATAGGTTATGGGTTTAAATCATGAGATTGTAATTTTGTAGAATCTTAATATTTTTTATTAAAATGATATTTGAAATAAAAGAAATAATAAAAAAACAATATTTTATTGGATGTATTCCTTAATTGTGTACATGTAATTATATTTACAATTATTTTTTGGATCCATGACAAATTATATATTATTTTTACTCCAATAACGTGGTTTTTAAAATATAAAATACGATTACATAATTGACATTAGGTTAATCGATGGACACTTTCACATTGTTCATAATATATAACCAAGTTAGAAATCTAAAATATGCAATACATAGTAAAAATATAAAATTACATTAAATTAAGGATATTTTTAAGAGTTTCAAGTAGAGCTGTCAAAAGCTGACACGACCCGAACCCCCCGAAAAATTTAGGGTCAAGACCCGAAAATTTGAACCCAAAACCCAAAATAAACCGAACCCGATAGACCCGAAACTCGTTGGGTTGACCCAATTTGTTATATTTTAAGAATATATAATATATTTTGAAAATTATAATATATTTTATTATTAAAATATATAAAAATAATAGATTTATTATTAAATATCATTTTTAAATAAAAAATATTTTAATAATTGTAAAAAATCAATTTTCTTGACCTGTTAGGTCGACCCGACCCGCCCGACAACCCGCAATGACCCGACCAGATTTGACCGGTGACCCGTTATGACCCGAACCCGACTCAACCCGAACCCAAAATAACCGAACCCGAACCCGACATGACCGACCCGTTTGACACCTCTATTTTCACGCATGAGAAAGTAATTTATGAAAACAATACATAGTAAAAATTAACAAAATTTACTTGATATGCATAAAAAACATCACTAACCATCTGAAATGATAAAATTAAAAATTAAATTCTAAAATATAGAGCATAGATAATCAAGTGAAAAATAAAATTAAGTTAAAGATTTTGTGAACCAAAAGATCCAAGTTGCAAATATTTTAATTAGGTAACTAATAATTATAAAAATTCAAACTTAACGAGACAATAAAAAACATTATACGTTTTAATATTGGTCAAATTTATCATTGTGAAAGAGGTAAAATGATTATTTTGGTTTAATTAATTTATTGTATACTTTTTCTCATCGATAACTATATATATACCATGAGAAATGATAAGCATAGGTAAAATGATTATTTTGGTTTAATTAATTTATTGTATACTTTTTCTCATTGATAACTAAATATATATATATATATATATATATATATATATTATGAGAAATGATAAGCATAGGTAAAATGATTATTTTGGTTTAATTAATTTATTGTATACTTTTTCTCATCGATAACTATTTATATAGAGAGAGAGAGAGAGTTTGGTTTCCATAAAACATCCCCTTAACATGAAACGGAAGGAGAATTTTGGGCCCTTGGATCAAGGAGATCCAAGGGCTGATTTTCTTTCCCTTTTTATTAAAGGCGGGGGCAATTTTGTCTTTTCCCTCTCTAATTAATAATCCTTTTTCTCTTTTTTATTTTTTTGGGGGTAAATTGAAGACTCAATCGATTGAATCTATTTTATGATGGAATCGATTTTTTGATGGAATCGATTGAATCGATTTTTTTATGGAATCGATTGTGCGATTGAATCGATTGCAATCTCGTTGTTAACGGAGTAGATTGTGCGATTCTAGGGTTCGTTCAAACGAGATCGAAGATTGTGCCCTTCAATTGAAACGGAAGGAGATCGCACAGAATAAGATCGCCATCGCCGTCGCAAAATCCGAAATCCAACGCGCCGTCGCCGTCACCAAATCCGAAATCTAACGAGTTTGAATCTGCGAGTCTCGTTCCAACCATGGCAGAAAGTGGTAAGAGGAATTCACAAATCCATTGAACAAGATTGAACTGTGTGATTTTTCGGAATCGATTGAACTGGTCAATTGAACTCGTCGAATGAGATCGAACTGTGTGAATTTCGGAACCGATTGAACTGGTCAATCGAACTGTGTGAATCTAGTTAGATTTCGATTGAACTGTGTGAATCGAACTTAATACTACCATGTGAATCAATTGAACTGTGTGAATCGATTGAACGGTGTAAATTTTCCTGTAAACTAGGCCAATCTTGTAAAATTCGACGTTGCACTTTTCGGACTTAATACTTCACTTTTCGGACTTAAGAATGCACTTTTAGGACTTACTAGTGCACTTTTCATACTTAAATAACGCACTTTGCACTTCTCGTTGATAATGCACTTTTAGGACTTAATAATGCACTTTTCATACTTACTAGCTAGTGCACTTTTCATACTTACTTGCACTTTTCATAAAGGAGTATTACTAGTATATGACAATGCACTTTTCAGCCTTACTAGTGCACTTTTTATACTTAACAATGCACTTTTCATTTTTGTTTAGAGAACATATATTTGACCTTATAGAGAACATATTTTTATTGCACTTTTCACAGTTAATAATGCACTTTTTACACTTAAGAGTGAACTTTTTCTACTTAATAGCACTTTGTATATCTTTTACTTTTCACTGATTTAAGTAATGCACTTTTTCTAGTATACAATGCACTTTATTATACTTTCAATGCACTTTTACTGATTTTAAACTAACACCTTTATATTTCCCTTTTATGTTGTTGTAGTGGGAACATTAAACTCTTCTTCAACTACTATTCTGAATGAGGAATCACCTAAAAACAGTGGTGAATATTTCATTGAGCTATCTCAAGGGGGAACGACATACTATTTGCCCACATGTCCATCCGAGTTGAAACCATATGAAGGTCAAATTTTTGTTTTAGTACAAGTAGCCTATTAGCTCAAATGGTAGAGCGGTGTGCTTTGTGCACAAAGATGTAGGTTCGATTCCTACATGGGCTAATATGATATCTTACAAAAATTAATTCTTAACACATTTATTCCTAACCTAACTAGCTAGGTACTAAAAGAAGTTATATTTTATCGTGTGTCAAATAACTAATAAACCACTATTTTTCAAAGAAGATCATGATCAAATAGCTTATATGGGATTCGAACCCACATCTTTGTGCATAAGCACATTGTTCTTCCATTTGAGCTAATAAGTTTTTCTTAAATTAATGTACTTTTACATGTTTTTAATGCACTTTTACATGTTTTTAATGCACTTTTTGACATTATACTTGCACTTCTTTCTTATGCACTATTATAAGTTTCTGGTACACTTTTACATGTTTTTAATGCACTTTTACATGTTTTTAATGCACTTTTACATGTTTTTAATGCACTTTTACATGTTTTTAATGTTTTTTTGACATTATACTTGCACTTCTTTCTTATGGACTATTATTAGTTTATGGTGCACTTTTACATGTTTTTAATGCACTTTTACATGTTTTTAATACACTTTTTGACATTATACTTGCACTTCTTTCCTATGCACTATTATTAGTTTCTGGTGCACTTTTACATGTTTTTAATGCACTTTTACATGTTTTTAATGCACTTTTTGACATTATACTTGCACTTCTTTCCTATGCACTATTATTAGTTTCTGGTGCACTTTTACATGTTTTTAATGCACTTTTACATACAGAGTCCAAATACTCAATGACTCTGATCTTAAATTTAGCAATGATCCAGTGTTTACTAAGCAAAATTCCTTAGCATGATTCCAGATGAAATACTCAATCCAAAGTCCAAATACACGATCCTAAAGTTAGCAATGATTCTAGTGTTTACTATGCAAAACTCCTTGGCACGATTACATTTGCAAACATAAACAGCTAAGGGCATAAAACACACTATACCAATGGACAATCAAGCAAAAGCTATTCAAAATTCATATTTTGAAAAAAGTCGGTCGAATCAACATACAGTAAACAAATTTGATCCGGATTAGTAAGAATGGACAATCAAACAAAAGCTGGCTGGATTTATTTTTCTGAAATCCACACTTAACTTTGTAACACCAAACACAAAAGAACAAAAAAACATCAGAATCTGGCAAATTTCCTTCTTCAATCGCATAAGGTGAAGAAAATTAGGGCTTATACCTTTTCGATTTGTTTTTTGGAGGCATCGTGTAACGTGGGAGAGATTGAAGGCGAAGGTGAGATCGTCTATCGTCCTTCGATCGTCCGTCGTCCTTCGATCGTCCTTCGTTTGCTTTGGAGAATTCGATCGATTGGAGCCTTCGACCGTTAGACACTTCGATCGTTGGAGACTTCGATTTGGGCGAGTCGAGTCGTCGTCCTTCGTTTGCTTTAGAGAGTTCGATCGATTTGGGTGAGTCGAGTCGTGAGAATTCGATTGGGCTTATTTTTGATATTTGAGAGTGAACTAAGAGTATAGAAATTAGGTGTATTTACAAAATTGTTACCTTGTTGATTTGTTTTATTTTATTTTTCAAAAATTACAGGAGTAATCTGAGCCATTGGATCATGTGATCCGACGGCTGACAACTCTCCTTCCGTTTCATGTTAAGGGTTGGTTTCATTTGAACCAAACTCACATTAATATTATGAAGTATATTTCTTTTTTCTTAAACAATATACTTAATGTATTTTTTTTTGAAACCGCTCATGTAACTAGTTAAAGTATCTCACTTATAATTCTTTCCAAATACTATAATCTTTGTAATTGTAATTAACAATCATAACTATATATAAAGTTTGAGATTGAATAGTTTAGGTTTTTAGGGTTTTTACTTTAATACTTTCAAAAAAAATTAATTTTTATTTGGATAAATAGAATAGTACAATCCTTTAACCATCACAATATATTTTGTTTCTTTTCCATCAATTTTGTTTCTTTTCCATCAATTGGTTAGCATGGCCTTTTTATGCTTATCATTTCTCATGATATACATATATATATATATATATATATATATATATATGAGTACAATCCTTTAACCATCACAATATATTTTGTTTCTTTTCCATCAATTTTGTTTCTTTTCCATCAATTGGTTAGCATGGTCTTTTTATGCTTATCATTTCTCATATATATATATATATATATATGAGTTAAGGGGATGTTTTATGGGAACCAAACTCTATTAATGTTGGGACCATGTAATCATTTGTACTTCAATTTTTAACTAAAAAGAATGTAAGATGAACAAATAAGCAAGGAAAATGACATAACTAAAAAATGTAAAAAAAACCTCAATATATTTTTACGAAAAACTTGTCTCGTGCATATACACCGGCATCGCTACTAGTCTTGCTTATAATATCAGTAATTCAGTTTACCGAACATATCCCGAATTATTTGAAAAATAAACAACTGATATCGGCATCTCATATCAACATCCAAGATCAGCATCAACAACCATAAGTATCAGTATCAACATCAACATCAACACCGATAAGTACCGAGTTGCCGAACGAAGCCTTAATAGTAACAATCAACATCTAATATCAGCATCAACATCAACCTCACTATCAGCAACGCGAGTTACCCTTAGTCTCAAATAGAATTAGGGGTGTCAATCGAGTGGGTCGGGTTAGTTAAGTTTCGAGTAAGTTCGGATTTGGTTCGAATTCAGATATTTTGATAATCCGGTCAAATTGGGTTGAATCATTTCGGGTCAGGTGCTCAATTAATTGGGCAAAGTCGTGTTTCAGCTCAATTTCGATCCGGTTATTCGGTTTTCAATGCAACTAGATTACGGATAAGTCGGATTTCGGGTTTAGTAAGATTTCAGATTTAGTCGGATTTTGGGTGAGTCGGGTTTCGGATTTGTTGGGTTTTGGGTGAGTCGGAATTCAAGTTTGGTCGAATTTTGCGTTAATTAAATTTCGGGTGAGCCGGATTTTGATCGAGATCATATATCGAATGATGATTTCTGTAGTTTAACTACCCTAGGGTCTAAATATTTAATGTAATATTTAAATTAAAAAATATAATTATAATAAATATTCACTTTATTAATGTTTTGAAACATAATGTAATTTTCGGATGATTTCAGGTCGAATAACTTCATATTTTCAAATGGTTTCGGGTCGAGTAACTTCGGATGACTTCCGGTCGGGTTGCATCGGGCTAATCTATTCGTGTATAATCGATTTCAGGATAATCTCGGGTTCGGTTTTTTTCGGATTCGGGCCAAATCAGTTCGGGTCAAACAAGTCTCGGATATACAATTTTTTATTCTATTTGGATGTCGGGTCGGGTTTGAAGTCGGACGGGTTTCTCGGGTCGGGTCAAGTTTTGACCGCCCTTGAATAGAACTTAAGATTACCCGAACGCAATAGGAATCAATACCAATGTGACCCGGGCGAGGAACGAACAACACAAGTCCAACTAACAAGCAAATAAAATATTGAAAAATTAAGAAAAAAAGGAAAAGAATAACGGACCCCATCCATGGGCTCAGGGCTAGTTGATTGACTTCCTTCGATGCTGTACCGGTGTTAAAATCTCAACCACAAAAACTCTCACGGCCTAGTTCCTTTTATACGACCAGCCATTTCCACGCGCATAGCTTTTCAAAATTCTACAATCCACTATAACAATTCTCCTCCTCTGTGGTCACAGAACCAAAAGAGAGATCAATTTCATCAATGGGGACCGTCATCGACTCCCACTTTTACGCTCTAACCGCCATCGTTACTGTATTACTACCTCTTCATCCTTTCTCGATTCAGTTGATTAAAATTATCTCGTGGCTGATTCTGTTTGAATTGCTTTCTTGTTGTTCATCAATTGCAGGTATGCTATCAGTTTGCGTTCTTTGTGGTTACAGCTCTTCTCAAGTTTGATAAGATCACCGATTTTGCCGGTACTTATAGTGACCGTTGTTTTCATGTAGTTAGAAGTGAGCTTCATATGCGGAAATTGCTTATTTGTTTTCTGCGTTTTTGCAATATTCATTAAAATTTATTCGCCAAATGAGTAAATCCATTTTATTTATCATTTGCGCAGGATGTTAATTGTTCTTGCTTGTACTACACTGTGGATGTTTTAAGCTTATCCTAGGTGTTACTGATGTCTTTAGTCTTGAATGTTTGGAAATGCAATTGCCAATGAACCTCAAATAAAGATAAGCTGTGGTTGAATTGGATGGCATTTAACACAAAACAATCCTTTTAAAATGAATGAATATCCTCTCTTTTTGGTTTTGTGATCAGTCATGTAACCAAATCAAACAATTTGTTGGTCTGTGTCAGGAAGCACCAATTTTGTCATTCTCGCTCTACTTACTCTCATTGTTAAAGGCACGTGGCATTTCAGGCAGGTAGGTATCTCCTGATTCTCCTGTCTATGTTTTTGTATGCATTTCCTGTCTAAATTCGTGAATGCAATTCGGATATGATGCCTGCCTAAGATAAATCCATGTGTATGCATTTCCTGTTTTAAATGGCTTTGAGTGTGGAGCATGGTATATGATGCTTAAGAAGGAACCTTTTTTCCCCAATTTCAAAGCATGTCAAATTCTCAATTCATTTCTTCTTGCATTGCTTCTCTAATCGAAAGACGTGTTGAGATAGCTTTTTGTTCTTCATATCTGGACAATGCCATACTCTTTGTACTGTAGGAGCTGCTTAACTATAACTTACTTACATCTGTAATTTTCATGATTTTGATTCAAATACATTGAATTTTGAACCGTGAAACATTGTCACGGGACAATCTGATAGGGTGAAGTCAGTGAAGAAATGTTGCTAAAAGAACTATCCATGAGGCATCTTTCAGTTAAGAATTCCAGTGCATGCCATGTAATATACTCTAATTGTATGAAAACATGACACTAGACTTCAGGCAACTTCACTCGTAACCTTTCTATGACTCCCCCTAAGTCTCTAAGCGAAGAAAAGTTGGGGGCCTTGTTCAATTTTGTAATTTTCTTTCTTATGAAGTGGCTTCCCCACAGAACAGAAAACAAAAGAATTTTATTTCTGCTACTTGTTCAGGGAATTGATTTTTCCTTTAAACTTGTTGTTTGAATAACATCCTTTGTTATTTCTATATTATTATACATTTATTCCATGATTTTTTTTTTTATATTCTTTAGGTGGTGTTATCAGCGCTTGCAGTTATATGGGGTCTTCGGTTGGGGCTGTTTCTCTTAATGAGGTGATACTGGATTTCCTTATACCTTCCTCTCACTAAGACATGCAATCTTGGAGGAAGGGGTGACTAACATATGTTATTCTTTTATGAGCTTTAAGGTCCACAATAGAGCATGATTTGACTTTAAACTCACTCTGATTTATATATTTAAAATTGAATTTGTTCTTCAATAAAAATGTGAAGGGGATGTTACTAGCAGAAATTTTGATTTTAGAAAGCATGAGTTATCAACTTTACAAATAAGTTTTTATCTATTTGATTATTATTGCCAGGATACTGCAATGGGGCGAGGATAAACGTTTTGATGAAATGCGTGGAAATTTGGGCAAATTAGCAGTATTTTGGATCTTTCAGGTTCTAATGCTTTATGCCTAATTCAGCTCTTCAATGTGGCTTCATATGGATATAAAGCTAACATTGAAATAATCCTTTAATCTTCAAACATTTGGGCAGGCTGTTTGGGTCTGGACTGTGAGCCTTCCTGTAACGGTTGTTAATTCAAGCAACAGAAATCCATCTCTTCAGGCAGCAGATATTATTGGGTGGATTATGTGGTGCATAGGTTTTGTAATTGAAGCAACAGCTGATCAACAAAAGCTTGCCTTGAAAAGTTCTCCAGGAAGCAGAGGAAGATGGTGTGATGTGGGACTATGGAAATACTCTCGACATCCAAACTACTTTGGTGAGGTCAGAGCTCCTGCTTTTAATCATTTATTGCAATATTCTTCAGCAAATCATTTATAGCTGGATGATGGACTGTTTTTTTTCCCCTACTTGTCCTTAAATCAGCATATTCAGTTTCCAAATATTATAATCTAGCCATGTTCGTACTTGACAACAAGATGGAGGAAGAAAAAATGTTCAATCTGTTGCAGCTTTAGTGTTTAGGTTTCTTCCATTACTATGCCATGAATGGAAACTATTTTGGAAATGAAAGTAAGTTTTCAGGAATTTGTATATGGACATATGGTATACTGAAAATTGAGAATGAACAAAATGAACTATCACATTATTTACATTTTGACAGTCTGCAAAGAACTCATATGATTTAAGTCATTGAGCTGTGTACTTTGTGCTGCAGATTTTTCTTTGGTGGGGTATCTTCGTTGCTGCAACACCTGTTTTAAAAGGTTCTGATTGGGTCGCTATTCTTGGACCTGTTTTCCTTACTCTTCTGCTTCTTTTTCTCAGTGGGCTACCAATACTTGAGGTATGATTCTTTTCAAGTTAACTTTGTAGTATAAAGTCTATAAGACACACTCCTTGTCACTACGCTCATATTTCTGTAAAATGCAGGCTTCAGCTGATAAGAAATTTGGAAGCATGCCTGATTACAGGCGGTATAAAAGCGTTACTAGGTGAGATTCATCTTTTCACTCTTTCTTAGAACAAGAGCTTGTTAGTTGATACAGTACTCAACCTTTTTTCAACTGTCTCAGCCCGCTTATTCTACTACCACCAACATTATATGGAAGTTTGCCTTTGTGGTTCAAGAAAGCTTTCCTCTTTGAGTTGCCTTTGTACAACAAAAATCTCCCTCAAGAAGATTTAAGCGGGTAACTCTACACCTTATGGTAAACATTTACTTCTTATTTTGAGAATTTATTACGACTTTTACCACTATAATTCACATTAGAAACTACAGGATTTCTTGTATGATTAGAAACTATAATTCTTGGTAAAGATTGAACTTTTCATATTCTCTGTTTGGCTCTAGAAATGAGCATTGACCTGACAAACATTATTGAACTTAAAATATCCAGGTTATATATCTTAAAATGGACAAAGAATCTCAAATCTGGAATAATTACTCCTTCTTGAGGTGTATGTTTAACTATGTTCTTACAAGTCATCATACAATAGTCCAACTATGATATTAATTGCCCTTCTAGCAAAGCATTGTTGACTTCAACCTTGTTTGATTCATGTATAGTGCAGATTGCTAATTTTCTGTGTTCTTGGGTTTCAGTCAGGAACCTTGTTTGGTTCATTAAACATTGGACTTTGTTGTGCAAGATGCAGATCAAGTCCAAAACAAGGAAGCGATCAGCACAAGATGAAATAAGTCATTTCATGTTGCTGTGGGTAAATCATGGACTTTTGTTGGTGGTTTGGTAACAGACTAGAATTTTTTAATAAATTTTCAGGGTAGCTGAAGATTGTTTTTCTGTGTGTTGCGTGATTTGATTTGGACCTGATTTGTTTTTGTATAGATGTAAGATGGTTGTGATTTACATATTATGTGTGAAATTAAAAGACTTGATACTATAATATTACTTGTCTGGCTTCACAACCTTTTCTTAAACTTGAGTGGGCATGTCTTGCTAAAGTGGTATGAAGAACAAGTAAATGAGGTTCGAACAAACTCCTCTTCCAAATCAATCTCATGCCCCCTAATCCTTTCAAGGCACAAAAGGAGGATGAAGGCTCATTAGATGCCCTATGAATCCTTATGATATGCAGAAATGAAACAATTTCGTTGACAACGACATTCTTTCACTTTCACTCCAAAAGTAAAGATTGTATTAGTGGACGATTCGTAAATATGTGCAAGTAATTTTCTATAAGCAGCTTATGACTCCAAAGCTATACCTTAAACTATGATAATGACAGAAGTCGAATCCACCAAACCTTTTTTAACAAACTTGAAATTGAAATCTAATTTTAAAGTCTATATGTCTTATTTCTTCGGTCAATATATTATATACAAAGCTAGGTCCATAAATGTATGTCACAATTTGTTTCTAGGTCTGTCCTCAATTATTTTAATAAAAAAATTGATGTACCTATTAGAAAAATCTCTTAATAAACCTGTATTTTTTTCACAAAACGTGTTAACAACATAATACGTAACAAGTGTGTAACTGTGTGTAATGTATGTAGGAGGAGGTTGGCTGATACACGTCACGTGAGAAGCACGGATGATGTAGGTACTCCACGGCGCAATTCTCCTCCTCAAAACATTTTTAACTTTTGATTTTTCATAAATTTATTTTAAAATTTAATGCATCCCAATTTTCCCCACCATGCTTGAATAGGTTCCCAAACCCTCCAAGTTGCTTTGTCTGTAAACCAAACGCCTTCCCCTTCCCCTTCCCCTTCCCCTTCCCATTATTTAAGATCATCATTCTAATGAAATTAGATTGATTTTCTGAGTTCCGATTGATTGATCGGTTGGTTGTTGGGATCAATTTCGTTCTTTAACTCCTCCAAGAATCATCCGGTGGTTTAGTCGATCTTGGAAAGGGTGAATAATCTTCCATAATTTATTAGTAAGAGGAGAGAGAGACGAAGATTAACGAGCCATGGGGAAGAAGAGAAAGTCGATCGCTTCGAGCCTGGATGAGGTGGATCGGACGATGTACGCGTCGTTTTGCACCGCAGCGAACTCTCTCTCACAGCTCTATGCACAGGCCATGAGTCACCAGAAACTCTCTTTTCAAGCCGGTGAACGCCATGCGCTGGTAGAATCCCTTGTTCCTTCTCTTATTGTTTGTATCTGTAGTCTATTGTTTCTTTGCTTGCTTGCTTGATTTTGCGGAATTAGGTTTTGTTTTGGGGGAATTTTTATTGTTATGATGTTTATTGCGTTGTTTTTGCCGTTAATTTTGAACGTATGAACAATCTAGGGTTTATGAATGTGATTTTGAAATTTGAAGGCCTGCGATGGGAATTCATTTTTCTAGAGTATTTGGTAAATTTTTTGAATTTTTTTGGATAGTTGAGTTTATGTAGTACTTATTAGCATACATGTGCTTTGCTACCTTTCTTCCATTTAGATATTCTTAAGGCCATGAGTTTGCTCTTGTTGGTTTATATTCAAATTCCATTGAATATGATTCTTATCAAAACTTCTTGCTTTTCTTCTGATTCGTTGAAATTGAGTGCCTTGATAATCTGATTCTTGTAATGCTTTACTTGCAATTTAGTCTTTAGTTGATTGAGGAGCATTGTTCTAGGAAAGAAAATATGAATGTGAAGGGGGGAAAAAGCTTTCTTTATTTTTAGGGCAGTTGATGGAAGAATGCAGTGAAACTGTGTGTGAAGTGAATATCTTGCAGAAGTTATAGAAGGGTCTCCTTTGCTTGGCGACAGCCTAAGGGCTTAATTTTGAGGGAAGAGGGAGATAGTTGACAATTCAGCAAATAAGCCACCCTACTTGTGTTTCTATAAAGTTTTTTTTTTATGTTTCATTGAATTTTATGGTATTGGGATATTGTATTGGACAATGAAACTTCTCTGGAACACTCAAATATGAATGTGATTATCTGATGTTAGGTGCCTTGTGCTGAAGCATCATCACGAGCATCAATATGTTTTGATGTAGATGACTTTGAGAAAAAATAGGGGTTATCAGTAAAAAGTGTGCCAAGTTTGGACTAATGTGTATAAACTGTTTACCAACATGGACAGTGGCTTTCATGGTCCAGAGTGTAGTGATGTTTTTCGGATGTTTTAGTTTTGTTACTAATTTAGAAGTTTACATATTCTAGGTTCATTGTTTATTTTTGTATGATTCTGCTATTTCTCCAGTTTTCTCTTTCATATTGTATATTTAACTTTATGAGAAATATAAGTGCCTTATTGTGTTTGATGTTATTTGCTGCTGACTTATCCTTTTATTTACCCAGGAAAAGCTTTATCAGTGGATTCTAATACAACAAGAAACAGGATCTCGAGTTACTACATCTGATATATTATCCTATCTCCAGGTTCTCTGCCCTTATCTTGTTATATTAGTAATTACTCTTATGTTTATCAGTAGAGTGGTTTGGGTTTCTTTCAATGAAAATGGTTGGTATGCTCATGTTGTCAGATGGTTGTTTCTAGGTCTTAGTAGCTGTCCAATTCAGATTATCATTAGCAAGTGCTGATTTTAATTTTTTTTGTAATGTCTATAAAATGAATACATAATGCATAACCTTTGTCTGTTTCATAAGGTACATAAAATAAGAGC
Organism: Fallopia convolvulus; assembly: GCA_964016875.1. Classification (NCBI taxonomy): domain Eukaryota; kingdom Viridiplantae; phylum Streptophyta; class Magnoliopsida; order Caryophyllales; family Polygonaceae; genus Fallopia; species Fallopia convolvulus. The sequence continues at coordinate 52,977,723 of OZ024729.1, forward strand.
TTGCCGATCCTAAGCTAGTATTAGCTAAAGACTAGGATTGGAAGTGGAACCTAACATATGAAAGAGGGAAGAATGAAACAAGATAGGGCAAAATGTAGAACTTAATAAGAGGTTATAGGCTATATAGACTAGCAGGGGCCAGGGGGGAATATTAATTACAAACTCATCAACAATCACTGTATAGTGAAAAGTTAAATGGGTGGTTAATTTATTTCACTTGATGTTACTATAGCATTAAGACCACACTGAGAAGGTGTATCACATATCTAATGTGCTTCAGGGATGGAATACATCTGAGCCCCTGAAATATTGCTGTGGATATTATTTGGAGAAATAACAGGAGCTGATGGAAATTTTAGAGTAGAGAAGGCTTATGTTTTACCAATAAAAATTTTAGAGGTGCCGTATCAAAGGGTATGAAACATATTGTTTGTTTACATTGTACAGCTTCAAGGAAATTGGGATTTAAGATGACTAGTAGGTTGCGCACAAATGACCTTGAAACTTGAAACATTTTTTTGTTAAATATTTTTGCTATATGTAGGTGCATTATGGATTGTGTAAGAGTACTGAGTACCTGCTGATTGATTCATTGCCAGTTGGTTTGTGTGGCAGATGAATATTATAGGGAAGAAGTTATTTGGGTAGCTAGATTTTAGATTATATTATTAGCTCTATTACTTGTAAGTTATGAGCTGTGAAATTTTTATATATAATCAGGCTCTTTTTTATGAAAATAAAATCAGGCTATTACTGTCCTAAGAATGGGCCAATTTATTTGCATGTGGACATGTGGTTCTTTAGCAATGGGCGTGATAAAAAATGATTTCAGATCTTGTTTTACTATCACAATTGATATTGTAATTTCTAGGCATGGCTAAAGTAAAATATAAGAGACAAGTTCTAAAATATAAGAGAGAACAGAAGCAAAATAATTCATAAGGCATACTCTTGATTCTTAGGTTTGACGAGGCTTTTAGTCAGAAAAGAAGCATTTTTGTACTTGATATAAATTAGTTCGTATTTTCTAAGGCTTGCAGCCATATATAGTTTCAATCGTTTTTTGAAAAGGCACTGATTGTCCTGATGCAGAGTAAGATGGATTATCCCAGAGACGAGCCATCCATGTCTAATCAAGTCCCTGTGCCACATCAGCAGCAAACACATCATCCTCAACCTTCCATGCAATTTGTAAATACCGGCATACCCATCTCTTCTGGTTCATCTGGTCAGGCAACAGCAACTGCTCACGGACCAAGATCCGAACACATTGATAACCAGACTAAGAATAATTCAGTCTTCTCGAGTGCCTTGTCAAGCCCTGTTCGTAGAAGCCTGCAACATTATCACCTTTCACAAGGCACTACTAGATACACAAACGCTGGGCTGCCACCTGGCAACTTATCTCGTACTAATAATGATATGCGCGACTCCAATCCTCCCAGTTCCAATGACTCTTCAATGGACATGCATCAGGATAGCCCCGGCCATGAATCAAGCTACTGAATATTTTCTGGAAATTCTCAAGCCTTTCAAAGGAAGCGAAATATGGAGATTCTGTCTTAATTCCTTGTTTCATGTGTGCTGGTAAATGAATGTACGGGGCACAGGGATCATAATGGGGACCTATATGATATGATAAAGTCATTTAGGGTGGTTCGGGTTTACTAATTCAAGTTTTATGTCAAATTGGTTTGTTAACTCTTTCTGGGGTGTGTTTGGATTTGATGTTGAATTGCTAAAGTTGGGATGCTGTCATATTGTTGAACCATGGCTGTCAATTGTTATTGATGATCATTAAGGAAGCTACAGATTATTGTGCTAATTATGTATGCCATCTGCCTGAGTTGAGGCTCTGTTGCAAGTGTAATTATCAAAAGGTAGCAGAATGTGCTATTTGCTGGATCAATAGGCTACCGTGAAACAGTATAGATATATTTCATGATGTACCTGCGATTTGAAATGTATGAAACAGAAAAGGCTATGTATAGTTAATTACTAGAGGTCTTGCTCATGCTATGCATGGATTAAAAATTATTTTTAAAAGTTATTTTTTAGAGGTCTTGTTTTACTACCATGTTTTGCCTATTAATTTAATTCATAATATTAATAAAATATTTATTATTTTAAATGATATATGACAACTCTTATAGTTTTTTTATTTTATGTATTTATTCAAAATTTTCTATATTTAGTGTAAATATGATTATTTCTCAAGAATGATATATTTAAAAACTTTTTATTATTAATATATTGTTTAAACACAACACGTACAAGATACGAGAATACATACTAGTTAATTATTAAACTCTAATATATTTATTGTAATTCTTTAGTTTATATTTTCTAAATTTAATTTTAATATGAATAATAGAGCATAAAAAAAGATAAAAAAAAAATTGGGAATTTCAAAATATTTGTGTACCTTATTATCAAATAACATATAGCCTATGTTGTTGTAAAATATTTATTTTATCAAAAAGTTTACGTTTGATTTATAAAATTCCTTATTTTTTTAGATGAGCATTGATTGTCATTTGTCATTAATTATATGGGTGTTATGAAATATTTATCTTAAAAAACATTCTTATTTATTTATAACTAGGTGGATGACCCGTGCTATCGCACGGGTTCTCATTTATTATATTTTATATTTTATAGTATATATAAGTTGTTGTTTTTTAACTTTACCCATCTCCAAGGATTTCTTAATTGATCCTTATTTTGAACAATTTGAGAATTCTCTTTTATTTTTTCCATTGTGGTGAATGGAATTGTGATGTGATCATGCAAAAGTGAAAATCTTATATATATTATGAAAGAGGGTGGAATACGAAAGGTTATATTTTAAATTTGATCTTTTCTTTTGTTTGGAATACCAAAAGTTGATCTTATCTCTTTTATTTTTACTTTTATTTGTAATACCAATTGTTATAATTTAATGACATTAAATTCATATTGTAATACTAAAGGTTGTGTGTAATACTAAAGGTAACTAAAAAGTTGTTAAATAATGTCAAATGTTATATTTTAAATTTGATCTTATGTACGTTTTGTTTGAATACCAAAAGTTGATCGTATCTTCTTTTGTTTTTACTTTTATTTGTAATACAAATGGTTATAATTTAATGGCTTTAAATTCATATTGTAATATCAAAGATTGTGTCTTGTGTGTAATAACAAAGGTTACTACAAAAGTTGCTAAATAAATGATGTAATATCAAAGATTAATGCTATTTTTTTTTGTGTAATACCAAAGGTTATATATATATTGCTTTTGTTAGATGTGAAAGTAAGATTTGGAAGTGGATACTTTCACTACTTTGAGGTAGAGGGTGAGGGTGAATGTGCGACAATATATATAGTGCAAAAATGCAATAGGATGAATTGAATATAGAATTTCAAAGGTCATAATTTTTGTAGATTAAAGAGACTTTACATATTCTTCAAATTAAGGACATTTGGAAAAATAAAATTTATTTTCTCAAAAATAAAATGGAATTTATTTGTGAGAAGGAGGTTGGGAAGTTGAAACACGTTTGTCCTTTTCATTCCTATAGTTAGTACTATTAAAAATTTTAATGATTTAGTTTTGGAATAATCCTTACAAATGCCCATTTAATTCTTGTAACATTTTTTGAATTAAAATTCTCATAAATAACATGTATTGAAATCATACAATTTATTTATATTTTTATTAACTTAATTCCACATATGAATTTAATTGCGAGAATACATGTGATTAATTAGACGTTATAATAGAGGAGACTATTGAATATATAGAAATTTAATATGTAATTAATTGGACATTATAACAGAGGAGTTGAAAATATAGAAATCAATGCAATATGTTAAAGAGGACAATATTTATTTATGAATAAATTTGTGCAACATTTAAAATTATAATAATGACATAGGGGTTAAGGAATGTGAAGGGTCTAAATTATAATCAATGTAATAGTTGACCATATTGATTTTTGGAATTGAATGGGGCGAAATTACCTCCTACTATATTTTTAAAATTAATTTTAGGCAATAAATCACCCTTACTTTTCATTTTAACTTTGATTTCATGTTTAATTACATATATGCATAAACCACAAAGAAAACACAATATGAGTGATTAATTTGAGCACCAAAATACTAATTGAAATAAAAATTCACAATTTAGTCAAAAAATACTTTTATTTCCCAAAAGTCTCACATGTATAGATAAATTTTGATTACATTTTATTTTATTTTATTTTTTTATCATATAAAACTGGCCTAAGTAAAAGAGGAGTTACGATATTGTTGTCTACTTGCCTTCCTAAAATGAATGCATTTTGACACTCATTTCCAATTTAAAAAGTAATTATTGCATGTGAAGGGTTTATTTCTTGAATGTGAACGGTTTAATTATTAAAAGTTAATGAATTAGAAATATTTCATATAAAAGTAAAATTGAGTATAGTGTAGATATGAATTCATTTATGTAGTAAAAAAATCATGCAAACTAATAGAGTATATAATGACAATACATTAGTTATTAAAAAAATGTATAATGTTAGAAGTAAAAAACATATTTGCTAAGAGAAAGGTAAGAACATGCTCACAATTTTTCTTTCTCACTTTTACTAATGTAGGAACATTTGTTTAACAAACTTAATATTCTGCTCTAATCCTATTGCACCATTCAACATCTATTTGGGTAAGAAATCTCTCTTCTTTAATACTTCTTTCTACATATAATGGTTGTACATGAGACAAATAGAAAAATATTTGTAAACACCTTCACATAATTGATCCAGGTCGCAATGTTTGTCTCCGTCACGATTAGTTTTCGATGAGCATGACTGTGTTGTTGATTTCTGAAGCAAAATAGAAAAATAATGAATATTTATATTTTTTGCAAGAATGGAAATTCTACACAAAGAACTTGCTACAAATGTAAACGATTACCATTGGGATTAAAGAGGGCGACATTATGTATGTATTGCTCTTGTTAGATGTGAAAGTAAGATTTGAAAGTGTGTACTTTCACTACTTTGAGGTAGAGGGTGAGGGAGAGTGTGCGATTGTATATATAGTGCAAAAATGTAATATGATGAATTGAATATAGAATTTCTAAGGTCATAATTTTTTTAGATTAAAGAGGCTTTACACATTCTTCAAATTAACGATATTTGGAAAAATAAAATTTATTTTCTCAAAATTAAAATGGAATTTATTTGTGAGAAGGAGGTTGGGAAGTTGAAACTCGTTTGTCCTTTCAATTCCTATAATTAGTAATATTAAAAAATTTAATGATTTAATTTTGAAAGAATTCTTACAAATGGCCATTTAATTCTTGTAACATTTTTTTAATTAAAATTCTCATAAATAACATGTATTGAAATCATACATTTTTTTAATTTTTTATTAACTTAATTCTACCTATGAACTTAATTGTGAGAATGGTCTTAAATGACCAAATTTTTCTATTTTATATGTTATATAGACTAGTGGTGATGCTTGTGCATACGCACGGGTCAATTTTTTCCTAAAGATATATTTACGCATTTAAATATTAAAATTATATATTTTTTCTTATTGTGTATTTATTTTACTATATTTATAAATATTTAAAGTGCACTTTATAAAATTTTGAAGTATATTTTTTGCATGAGTATAAGAATAATTTTGAAGTACAATTTTTGCTCATGCATTTATCATACAAACCATATATTTCATGGAATAACGGTTTTTGAAATAAGAATAATTCATTTATTTTTATAATTACTGAAAAAGTTAATCTATTGAAATATGATAAAAAAAGAATTAAATTAATATAAAAATATAACAACTTTAACACACAAGACAAAATTACCCTTAAAAATAATCATCTTTATTATAGTATATCCCCTCTATTTTAATTTAAATGTCCAACCTATTAAAAATGAATTGAATTTTAGAAAGTTGAAGAGACACCTAAATAGAAATAACCTTTTGTAATTAAAAATTTAATTTTTTTGTACATTAATTATCGTAAACTTTCAAAATGACTTGGAAGATAATTGAAAAGCTGAAAAGTTGAAAAATTGAATGGTCATCAAAATTAAATTGGCCATAAATTAGAACTAAATTGACAATATTTTTTGTGCATTACTTATTATTTTTATTTTTATAAGCATTGAATTAATTAAATATTTATCTTTTTTTCTTTCATTTTAATTAAATATTTGGTCATAAATGGCATTTTTTTCTTTATAATATAGATAGATAAGAAGAAATTTACTATTTTAATTGATATTTATATCTCTGATTATGTAATATTTTTGGTGAAAAAAATTGGAAATTAATTTGTGATTTATTGAAATTAAATTGTAACATTGATGATATATAGAAGGTTTAGCACTGTGGTCAAATTTAATTTAATTTTTTTGACTTTTGGTATTCTATAGATTTCAATATTAAGTACATGATTAATATGATTTGTATTAAATGGTATTAGATTTATGAGCATTAATTATCAAATACATTTAATTTATTATATTATAGAAAGATAAATAGATTTATTATATGCTTACAATGAAAAATTTATCTTATTATTTGTATGGGCATTAATTACCAAATTATTTAAGTTTATAGTATTATAGATTTTTTTTATTAATTATATGAGAGTTGATGAACAAAATGTGAGTATATATGGGCATTTTAAACTTTTAATCATTAATTGAATGGTCTTATAAAATGTAATGTTTATTTTTCAAAATTCCTTATTAGTTATATAGGCATTGATTGCATAATTATAATTATAAGATTTAGGATTGTCTGGATCTCTAATATAATATATTAAATTGCATTTCTTGCATTAAGTTTCAAGATTATAAAATGGGAGTAAGGTTCAAATAAAACAATCTCTTATCCTATAAAATAAGAAGTATTTAGAGCCCTTGGATCACCTAATGTTCTATCCCTTTTAGGAACGCGGTGACATTTTGGTAATTTTTCGAAAATTACAAAAATGCATTGCTATCGTGAAAAAATGCATTGCTAAATAAAAAAGTTCATTAGTGAGTCGAAAAAGTGCAAACAAAAATGAAGCCAACAGGGCACGCGCTCCATGTATGGTTCACTATAAAAGTGCATCGTTATGATGCAAAAGTGCATTGGGAAGTACCAAAAAGTGCATTATTAAACCAAAAAATTTAACATCCTAGGTGTCCAATTAACTCAATTCCGATTGAACTTAATCGCCCAAAATATTTGGGTTTAGTAATGCACTTTTTGGTTTATCGTAATGCACTTTTTCACCATAACGATGCAATTTTGTAATTTTTGAGAAATTATGAAGATGCCACCGCGTCCCTAATTTTTGAGAATATCAGCCCTTGGATCAAGGAGATTCAAGGGTTCTAAATACTTCTTATTTTATAGGTTAAGAGTTGTTTTATTTGAATCAAACTCCTTTAAACAACTCCTTATCCTATAAAATAAGGAGTGTTTAGAGCCATTGGATTAAGGTGATCCAAGGACTGATGTTCTATCCCTTTTAGGAACATGGTGGTATTTTAGTAATTTCTCAAAAATTACAAAAGTGCATCGCTATCTTGAAAAAGTGCATTGCTAAATACAAAAAGTGCATTAGTAAGCTGGAAAAATGCAAACAAAAATGAAGCCAGTGGGGCATGCGTTATTGTAGAAAAGTGCATTGTGAAATACTAAAAAGTGCATTACTAAACCAAAAAAGTGCATCATCCCGGACGTCCAATTGGCTTGATTCCGATTGAACTCAATCACCCAAAATATTTGGGTTTTGTAATGCACTTTTTGGTATTCGTAATGCACTTTTTCATCATAACGATGCACTTTTGTAATTTTTGAGAAACTACGAAATTACCACTGCGTCCCTAATTTCCGAAAATATCAGCCATTGGATCAATGAGATCTAAAGATTTTACACACTCCTTATTTTATAGGATAAGAGTTATTTTATTTGAACCAAACTCTACAAAATGGTACAATATATATAGAATGTAAAGGGTTTGTAGATATTTATTGACCGGTGAATTGTTGTAATGCTAAATTTATCAGTGTCATTAATAAAATGATATTTTAACAATATAGTGTGGGTTATAAGAAAATGAATATTAATCCACGTTATGTATAATATATTAATACATCATTGTTATTCATTATGCAGGTCAAATTACCAGGGTATTACCATGTTTTTCCAAATGGTTTATTTTTTGTAATTATCTAACAATACACTAAATATATATGAGATGATATATATATATATATATAAAATAATAAATTAAGTCAACTAAGATAGGTTATTAACTTATTATTGTCAAAATCCTTACTTTATATGTTCCTTAGAATATTATGAATAAAAAGGATCATTATGTGTTTTCTAAGAGCTTTATAGTATATAACTTTTATCCATGAAAACAAAAAAAAAGTATAAACATTATCCATTTTCATAAAAGAAATGACTTCGTTAAGGACTCCTTAACGACCAATGGTCTAGTATGGGTATAGTATTTAGAAAGAATGGTTTTCGAAATATGATTTCGGATATGGATTTTGGCTTGTGGGTCGGTGTTTTAGGGTTTTCTTGAGGGACAAGAAATTATTTTGAGGTCTTAATATCAAAGGTTTGTGCTTTTTGGCTATCTTGGAGAATGACTTTGTGTCAAACCAAGAAACTTGGTGCTTATATATGTTTTTGGGCGTTAAATGAGAAGACATAAGATGAAGAATGTCACTTAAATTCTCTATTCCATCATTAAGAACAAGAATATATATATAGATGTGTGCCTTTTTTGGCTTGGGAGAGAAGACAACTTTGGTAGCATAATGTGGCAGTAAAGTTATTCTTAATCAAAGTTTGAGGCAATTATAAAATGGTTCTATTAGAGGAAGATTTTGTTAACAAGACGTAGTTGGATCAATCACTAAGTTATGACATGATGATCTAGGTCATAAAATTTTGGCATTTGCTAGTTCACTTTGTTTCTGTTTTTGAGAACATCTTTCATAGATTAAAATTTATTTTTCTCTCTTTTTATTTTCCTCGTATCAAAGGTTAACACCATAGAGCTTGAATCTTTGGTCCATATCAACTCTCTATATAGTCAATATAATGATCAAATGACTATAAAGATGAGAGATTTTCACTTCTTCCCTTATTTTAAGGGAAGAGGATGTTTAATTTGTTTATGTGGCTACATCTTGTATCTTGTTTGATCATATTGCTTTCGTACTCCCTGTGTGAGAGATCAAGCCGACCGTAGTTCTTAAATGAACGAAATTCAAACTCACCTTCTAGGAAGGATTGTCTACATTCAATCCAACTGCCATCTGCACTTGTTTTTGTACCAATTTGTACGCATCACCAGATAATTTGAAATTCACCTTATAGGAAGGGTTACTCAAATTATTCTGACTATCATCTGCATACATTAGATTTCACTTTTAGTCTCGCATAATATTTTGAGGTTTGCGACTAAATTCAACATATATTTGACGTCGAATTTCCTACGTAACTTTATTGAGATTAGTCTTGATATAGTTCCTGGATTTTTCCTTGTCATCAAGCGTTCTGGGAATGCTTGAATCTTAGTTAGTCAAATATTGGCACCCTCATTTAGATAGAGGATTAACCAATTGAAGACAGTCGTAAAGTGAACTCCATCTTCACTTTTTAAACAGGATATGTTGCCTCTTATCGACGATACCCTCATTTCATCATTGATGTGAATCTTCATTTTGAGCCTTCCTTATAGTATTTATAATTTGAGAAATTTTCTCATCAAAATCCATATTACTATGTGAAGAAACACGTGCACTAGAAATTCCTAGGGAACTCAATTTTTTACAGATGAAGGTTACCTAATCGGACTAGATGTACACTTTCTTGGAATTTGTCATTCAATTATTTTCCACTTTTTTCTTGTTTATTTAATGGATTTCTCAACCTTGGAGGACTTGGACTTGAATAAATGTTTTTTCTTGTTTATTTAATTTGAGATGTTTTGTTTACCCACAATTTGTGATGAACGTTTTTAGATATGCATCATGTTTTATGATTGTTGCCTCTAATTTGTGCTAGTTTGTTTGTTTGACTTGTTCTTTAGCTTGTAATTTGAGATATTTTCTTTCGAAAAACCCATGGTTTGTGATGAACATTTTAGGGCGGTTTTAGATATGCATCATATGTATGGTTATTGCCTCTAATTTGTGCTGATTTGTTTGTTTAACTTCTTCTTTAGCTTCTGATTTGAGATATTTTCTTTTGTAAAACCCACGATTTGGATTGTTTGTGATGAACATTTTAGGGTGTTTTTAGGTTAGAATATGGTTGCTGACTGATTTGATGGGTTTGAAGAAGAAGAACCCTCTCTCATTCTATCCTCTTGTAACAAGATGAACAAATTCAGCATTTCACCTGCTCTAATCAAGGCTGGAGTAATTGGAGCGCTAGGAATATGTGGTTTGTCCAAAAGTGTTTATACAGTTGATGGTGGCCACCGAGCCATTATACTTAACCGGGTCATTTGGTGCGGAGTCAGGTGCGGACCCGCGAGCTTCGATTGGTGCATATCGTTGTTAAGATGCTTGCTCGTCCAGTGGCAAGCGAATTGCCCGTTGTATACCTGACTTTGGGCATGCAGCCCGTCGAAGCAGTTTTACATTCTATTGTACACGAGAGTGTCAAACAAGTGATTATGCAACATTGGGAACATGATCATAACTTGATCATACTAAAACTTATTTAAATTCAAAACTCATAAAGAATTTTTTTATAAGGCTTATATATGACATGCATGAAGGTTTTATGCAAGAAAACCTTATCTTATACATTACTAAGTTATTACCTACATCAAAAAAGAGTTTTGTGTACAAATGGGAAGAATGTCTAGGCCTTTAAAAATAAAATAAATCCAGAATTTTAAAGTTAAAATTCTCTTTTATCATCTTTAGAATGCTCAAAGTTTATCCTATACTGATAAGATTTTTCTTTAGAAATTTTTGCATGCATATGATTTACCAAAGAAAATATACACAAATATTAGTATTTCACATAATCTGAATTTTTAGGATAGTTTTTTTAGAATTTTTAGTATTTCACAACAATTCGGAGGAAAGAAACTATAAGCTGAAGCTTTTCAAAATGTTATGTGCATAATTTTGTGTTAGACTTCACATTTCTAGCAATTGAATCAATTAAATAACAACATATTTTTTTTTCTCAAGCCCTGCCATTGGAAATGCACTACAGATGTAGTGATGAGAAAGAAAAAATATATTTTACAATTCTAGTTTGTAAAACAGCCCTACTTTCAACCTATAATAGCTCCATACAAAATCCACATATTTACATGCCAATTGATACTTTTTCCTATACTTTTGAAGAAACTAAACACAACTATTTTGTTTAACAACCCTTCAAAACATTACGAAATTATTTACAAGATACCAATAACCCGTTTGAGCTTACTAGAATGGATTTGGATCCAAAGTATATATCCATTCTAAAGGATATATCTATGACTATGTATATGACATGCATGAAGGTTTGCTTGTGATGAACATTTTAGGGTGTTTTTAGGTTAGAATATGGTTGCTGACTGATTTGATGGGTTTGAAGAATAAAAACTCTCTCATTCTCTCCTCTTCTTGTAGCAAGATGAACAAGTTCAGCATTTCACCTGCTCTAATCAAGGCTGGAGTAATTGGAGCGCTAGGAATATGTGGTCTGTCCAAAAGTGTTTATACAGTTGATGGTGGCCACCGAGCCATTATACTTAACTGGATCATTTGGTGCGGAGTCAGGTGCGGAACCGCGAGCTTCGATTGGTGTATATCGTTGTTAAGGTGCTTGCTCGTCCAGTGGCAAACGAATTGCCCGTTGTATACCTGACTTTGGGCATGCAGCCTGTCGAAGCAGTTTTACATTCTATTGTACACGAGAGTGTCAAACAAGTGATTATGCAACATTGGGAACATGATCATAACTTGATCTTACTAAAACTTATTTAAATTCAAAACTCATAAAGAATTTTTTTATAAGGCTTATATATGACATGCATGAAGGTTTTATGCAAGAAAACCTTATCTTATACATTACTAAGTTATTACCTACATCAAAAAAGAGTTTTGTGTACAAATTGGAAGAATGTCTAGGCCTTTAAAAATAAAATAAATCCAGAATTTTAAAGTTAAAATTTTTTAGGATAATTTTTTAGAATTTTTTGTATTTCACAACAATTCGGAGCAAGCAAACTATAAGCTGAAGCTTTTCAAAATGTTATGTGCATAATTTTGTGCTAGACTTCACATTTCTAGCAATTGAAGCAATTAAAAAACAACATACTTTTTTTTTCTTTCAGGCCCTTCCATTGGAAATGCGCGCTAGATTTCCTCATATATAATTTAGTAGATGAAAGTAGCGATGAGAAAGAAAAGGCAAAATTGCTTGAAATAACACAAACTTTCTACTTGGTTGCCAAAAATAACACCAACTATCAAATAATTCAAAATAAACATGAACTAAGTAAGTGATATCGAAAATAGCATAATTTCAACTTCTTACCTGCTTTCACCGGTTACACCCAAATATAAATAAAAAGAAATAAAATTATTAATGACTAGATATTTAATAGGCCAACATGGATTTTTAAAATAAAAGAAAATAAAATTGAAAAGAATTAAAGCAGACTAAATCGACTTGAGAGATACGTAAAAAACAGAAGCTCTTCCCTCTTTTACGAAGATGCAGGCTGAACCCTAAATCCCGTATTCCTTTCTCCTCTGATCCTTCTTGTCGAAATCAACTTCACAGGTATCTCTATTCTCTTCTTTATTTGATGTAATCTTCTCCTCTTTCTTGATTTGTAACTTTCAATTTCATCTCCTAGTTTGTAACTTGAATTTCCTTGATTTGTTTCACATTAAGGAACATGAATAATCAATCGTTAGTAGCATCCATTGAGATGGTAGACAATGCCAATCTCATAGAAAGATTATCTGGAGTTGAGTATACAGATGTTGAATATGATGACACCTCTAGTGATGAAGAATTGGCCAACAATATTAGGGTTTTGAGGGAAAGCGATAATCTTATGCTAGAAAGGATGGAGATGGATTATGGTAGTGATGATGATGAATCAGCAGATTGCTATGACACTCCATTTGAAGACTGCGATGGTGAATTAATTATGCATAGGAAATCAAAAAACAAGGCAATTGCTACGGTGGATGTCTCCTCTAATTTCAAGGTTGAATGGAAAGTGGGTATGAAATTTTCTTCACCTGAGGTTTTCAAAGAGACTGTAAACAGGTATGCAGTTACTTGTGGGTATAGGATCACATGGTCTAGGAGTGAAAATATGAAGAAGTTGGAGGCAAAATGCAAGAGTGGTTGTACTTGGAAGATATATGCATCCTGGGATGGGCCAAGAGAGGCATTTGTAGTTAAGACATTGAATAGCTCTCATACATGCAATAGGGCAGATTATGAAAATAGTCAAGCCAAACCTAAATGGCTGGCTAAAGAGTTTCTGATGGAATTTAAATCCAATCCAAACTTGACATGTAAATATTTGGCCCAAAAAGCTATGGAAAAGTTCGGTGTAGCAATGGACAAGTACAAGTTTAACAAAGTTAAGATTGCTGCTCATAAGCTTTTATATGGCTCATTAGAGGATCATTACATGAAGGTGGGGTCTTATATTGGTGAGTTGCAGATAGTTGATCCTCACACATCAGTTTTACTCTTAACTGAAGAGAATGACACCACTTATGGGCCACCTGTATTCAAAAGATTATACATCAGCTTTCAGGGGCTAAGGGAAGGATTCTTAAAGGGTTGCAGGCCAATTATATGTTTAGATGGGTGTTTTTTAAAAACATTTCTAGGTGGAATGCTATTGTGTGCAATAGGAAGAGATGGAAACAATCAGATGTTCCCTGTGGCATGGGCAGTAGTGGAGGCAGAAAACAATGATTCTTGGAATTGGTTCTTAGAATATTTAAAAAAGGATTTATCAAGTTTTGGGGGAGAGGAATGCACTATCATTTCTGACCAACAAAAGGTAATATATATATTTTCTTATGCTAATTTTAATTTCTTTATACTTTAGGGTTACAACTTACAAACTAGTGTGTCTGGTGTGTATTATAGGGACTTGTGAATGCTGTGAGATTGCATTTTCCATTAGCTGAGCATAGAAATTGTGCTAGGCACATATTTGCCAACTGGCATAAAAATCACAAAGGAGAGCAATTGAAGTACACATTTTGGAAAGCTGCAAAGGCTTATACAGCTTCAGATTACAATGCTGCATTAGAAGAGATGGGCACTTTGAGTAGCAAGGCTGTTGAAGACTTTCTTAGTCAAAATCCACAAACCTTCTGTAGAAGCAAGTTGAGAACATTATGCAAGTCTGATGTCCACGTCAATAATCTTGCTGAAACATTCAATGGGTATATTCTCAATGCTAGAACATTGCCTCTAATTGATATGATGGAACAAATAAGATTGTCTTTGCTAGATAGGATGTTCCAAAAAAGATTGTTAATGGAAAAAAGTAATGATACAATATGTCCGAGGATTAGAAAGCAATTGGAAAAAAATAAGGTACTAGCTAGGCAATGCATTGTACATCGTGCTCAACCCAATGAGTTTCAAGTTATGCATCAAGTAGACATGCTTCATGTTAGCCTAGAAAAAAAATCATGTACTTGTAGGGTATGGGATTTGACTGGAGTGCCATGTTGTCATGCCATTGCTTGCTACAATTCGAGAAAAGTTCCATGTGAAAACCATGTAGCTGATTGGTTTGGAAAGGAAAAATATGCATCAGCATATTTTGGTGGTATAACACCAGTTACTGGTGAAAAACATTGGAAGAAGGTCCACTACCCATTGGCCCCTCCAAGATTGAAAGCTAGAGCTGGGAGACCAAGGAAGAATAGGAAAAAGGATCCACACGAGAGATATGAAAGGCCAGGGAAACTAAGCAAGCATGGAGTACAAATGACATGCAAAGCTTGTGGCGGAAAAGATCATAACATCAGAACATGTACTCAAAGGGGTTCAACAACAACAAGTTCTAATGTGGAACATTCTGTAAGAGATTTTTATATGCCATCTGATGCAGATTTTCAATTGTTAATAAATCAATACTAACTTTATGTTACTGCATTTTAAGGTGAGAAAAAGAGGAAGGCCTAGAAAGATGACCACTGAAGCTGCATCAAATGACCAATATAGGCGAGCTAGGCCAAGAGGAAGACCCCGGAAAGGTTCTAATCCAAATTTGGCGATTGTGAATGAAAGAGTTCCAAGGGAAATGGGTGCTTATTTTTCCGAAACAAGTCAGCGTATATTTATTAATGTAAGTTCATAGTATTTATTCTAATGCTTCAACTTCTTTTAAAACAAATTACTAATGAAAATCATTACAGCCTGGACTTGCTGGTGCAACTGTCATATCCCAATCTCAAGAGGGTCCAGGGCCTTCTCAACCATGAGCAACATTCAACTTAAATCTTTTTGACTGAGATTTCCATCCAACAGCAACAACAGACTTATTTAAGTTATTTTGTATCTGAGTACTATCTTTAGATGTCTTTAGATGTTGGTGAATCATCAAGTTTATTTTGTATCTGAGTTGAGAACCTCTTATGCATAACCAACAAAAACAACTTTCATGTTTCAGCAACATATCTATTTTTGTATATGACTCAGCAGCTTCTTTTGTGCTTCCTTATTTGTGTAACCAGCAGCAGCAATTAGTGTGTGTGTTCAATGTCATTTGCTTAATTTTTTTTGTATATTTCATCAGCAATTGCATGAAAAAACAGTCCCTGTGTTAGAATGAAAAAAACAGCCATTTACATCACCAAAAAACAGCCATTTACATCAGCAAAAAACAGCCATTTACAACAACAAAAACAGCATAAAAAACAGTGGCAATATCAATTATTTACAGCACAAAAGCCCAGCAAAAACCAGCAACAAAAAACAACCAGTTATAGCACCAATAACCAGCAAAAAACAGCAGCAACATCAACTAGTTACAGCACCAAAAATCAGCAAAAAACAGCAGCAATGTCAACCATTTATAGCACCAAAAAACAGCAGCAATGTCAACCATTTATAGCATCAAAAACCAGCAAAATACAGCAGCAACATCAACCAATTACAACACCAAAAATCAGCAAAATACAGCTGCAATGTCAACCATTGATAGCACCAAAAACCAGCAAAACACAACAGCAACATCAACCAGTAATAGCACCAGCAACCACCAACAAAACCCAACTACAACAACCATTTACAACACCAACAACCAACACAAATAAGAATTGAGCATTTGAACAGAGAAGTAGACATTAGAAAATTTTAGCATTAAAATTGATACATAAATATTACAAGAAAAATCTTACAACTTCACAACTACAACAAAAAGAAAATTACAGAATTTCATGAGCTTGAAAAGAAATACACTACAAATAAAAGGGTGCCTTGTTCTCCCTAAACAACAACATTCATGACTTAAACAGAAAACCAAAGCTAGGTCCTAGATGGTCTTAGGTGGTGCAAGGATGGTTTTGTTTGCTTCTTCCTCAAGGTCGACAACTCTTGCTGACAAGTTCCGATTCTTACGATACAGTCCTTGGATCTCCACTTTGATAACTTTCATCGGAGTCTGACATTCTCCCTAAAAACAAACCCATACAACCAAAAAGTAATGTTTTAGCATTTAAAATAAATCCACATTGCAACAAGTAGAGTATACCTATGCACAAGAAAAACTAGGATAATTTTTCCTCAAATTGAGAATAAGGCTTATAGAGAACAAGGCCCGTGGTTCCCTAGCCCTTTCCACATCTGAATTTTGAACATTTTCTACTCCTAGCATTTTATCAAAAACCTTATGTGCATACAAAACCCTAAATTGTACAAGCATAATTTTTCTCAAATTGACACTTAGATAACATAGCATTTACTAGTATCACTCTATACAAGCACAATTTCATAAATAAAAATCAAAATCTGAGACGAATTTTTTGAAAAACCCTAAATTTCGAAAGTCTCTTAAACCACCCAAACCATAGATCCAAGAGATTAAGTGCTTATGGAGTAGTTTAAAAGGACCAAGAAGGGTCAAACCTGGTGATTTGTGTTGTTCTTCGGATCCTTACGAGTCGCCCAAGTAATTTTGATCCAACCTGGTGAAGAAGAATGACACAAGCAACAAACGAGTTCTCCTCTAAATAACAGATTTTGATTTTTTAATTTTACTTTACTTTTTTTATAATGTGTGTAAATCCATGTTGGCATTATAATAACCAATCATCAAATAATTTTTTTTTATTTTGAGTATAACCGGTTTATTAGGTAACAAGTTGAAATTGTGCTATTTTCAACATCACTTACTTAGTTCATGTTTATTTTAAATTGTTTGATAGTTGGTGTTATTTTTGGCAACTAAGTAGAAAGTTGGTGTTATTTCAAGCAATTTTGCCGAAAGAAAAAATATATTTGACAATTCTAGTTTGCAAAACAACCTTACTTTCAACCTATAATAGCTCCATACAAAATCCACATATCTACATGCCAATTGATAATTTTTCCTATACCTTTGAAGAAACTAAGCACAACTGTTTTGTTTAACAACCCTTCAAAACATTAGGAAATTATTTACAAGATACCAATAACCCGTTTGAGTTTACTAGAATGGATTTGGATCCAAAATTTATATCCATTCTAAAGGGATATATCTATGACTATGTAGAGCCGGAGTTGTATCTGTTGAAAGTTTGATCCCCTAATCCCAATCCTTACACCTATATTAGACAGGAGTGATACCTGAGTAATGATAATAGTTAATATCCTTTACTTTATATTTTATTTGAGTTATTTTAATTCAAAGCTTCTAGTTTCTAGGATTTAATACGAAAATATAGTACTATTATTTGTTAAAATTTTATAATTAATTTAATAAAAAAATTATTTACATTACTTCTTCTTAGAAAATAACGTCGTCCAATATTAATATTTATTAATCGGTGAATAGCATTAGGGGAGATTCCTTCGTCCAGTTGAAAAACATTTTCAGCATTGTATGTTCTATTAGAGAGATGGATGTAGAAATGTATTCAAATATTCAAAGAATGAAATATGTATCAAATAGAGAGATCTTACAAATTATTACATTCTCTAATTCTCATCTCTCCTATGCAAAAAATAAGGTTTTGCATATCCGAGTATGAGAGTGCCTTCTGAGTATACATATATTTGAAGGGAGGAGTGGACACGCGAAGTGTATAGGCTTTGTATGAGGAACTTGTTTCATTTTCTAGAGTTTATCACGATTAAACTATTAAACTATTAAACTATATTCTTCTATTTCAATTTTCCAGAGTCTCAATTTCCCGAAATTTATCACTATTAAACTATCTCCAATACCACTTAGTGGACATTTGGAGCTCACCAAGAAAAATTGTCCTACCACACTTGAAGAAAAGAAGAAGATGGAACAAGTTCCCTATAATGTAGTTGTGGATCTATTATTAATTATAGTTATTCACACACACATATATATATATATATATATTCACATATTAGTAAATTATATTAGATGATAAAGTGTAATATTTAATTACTGAACAACCCTTTATGTACATGAATATCATTGTGTTTGTGATTTATGAATGAGCCATTGTTTTACAAGAGATCACTCAGGAGACGAGGAGGCTAATAATGTACAGGGCTGCACAATTCAGAATAGCAATTTGTGATGATTCTGTCATAGCTTTCGTTTCTTTGCTGGATAAAGATGTCGTTATGGTTGAAGTGATGAAGGCCAAGGAGAAGCTGAAAGCTGAAGACTAGTTATTTTATGTTGTTAATTTGCTATGGTGACAAAACTTTGTTTTTGTAGTCGTTTGAATACATTTAGAGCTTTGAATTATGCATTAAGACAATTAAGTTACCGCTCGACGGGCTAGGTCCATGAAAAACTTGGGTTCTTGATGATCATCCCTCCTAATAACTCCTATAAATATCGTAATGCTTCCTTTGTTTGTTTAGAAGAAAAAGTTCGTACAAGAATATCATGTTTTACGACTATATCATTGATCTCTCTTGTACAAGACAACATGAACTTTCCCAAAGCTACTAGCATGATAGGTAAATAATAGATCAACAACAACAAAGTCAAAACCCAAACACTCGGCTAAGACAACAAGTCGCATTAAGATCCTTCATGTAGATATAATCTATTAAGTAGAAGCAAAATGCGATACCTCAAGAAATTTAGTAATTGGAGGGTTGAAGGGAAAGACACAACCAATTTTAAAGAGATATTTATAAAAACTAGTCAACTCTTTCTATAGTAGGAAGGTAAGCTCTGGTGTCATTAGGAAAAATCTTAATCAAAGAATGTCATCAAGATCATGTTGCTTCAAGCAATAGTCTTAGAGTTCTTCTTCAACAGAATGCTGAAGGAATTAAAGGGGAGTGGATATCACTCGAGCTTTTGACGTTAGGGTTCTCATGTGGGAAATTATAAAGCACATGGGAACATTTTAAATAAGAAATAAGAGGTTGTGAGGTGATGGTTGACAAGACCTAGAAATTCTAGCAATTAGGAAATTGAAGCAAGAGTCTTAGATTTCTGATCGATTTTGTCCCACATTGGCTTTGCCCACTTGGCATACATGAAGCTCTTATATATTGTGTTGGCCTGTAAATATCGAAGATCCAACATCGGTTCATAGTGTTAGATATATCCACAAAAGCCAAGTTTGCATATGGACACTACCACCATTAAGGCTATGCTACTCCAATTGAGAAAACTACATCCATCACAACGCAATGCAATTAATTATGCTATCAGGCATCGAAAATGGAAAGCACAAGGTGGTCAATAAAGCCTAATTGAGAATTATGATCACGAACAATCCCACGTGCGCGGTCTCCTTCCCTAGTGTATATATATATATGTATGTATATGTATATATATATATGTATGTATGCCTATACGTAATCGTATATATCTTGCACAGAATTGATCACTCTAATTATTCCCCAAATATTTTTCTTATTAAAACATAGGTCGACTTGAACAATTATTTAATTAAAGAAAATTTTGATAATTATAAAAATTAACTAAGTGGTGGAACTCTAACCGAAAAGAAAATCCGAGTATTACACTTCCATCATTCATTCAAGTAAAGAAAATGAAGGAGATAAAAAGTGCAAGATCGAGTTTACAATTAAGTGAACATCAGAGTTTTTATACGTATCATACATAAGATGCAGTAAAGGCAAGGTCGTATTGTTAGAAGAAAAGAAATGGTGTCAAGAGAGGAGAGAACACTGGATGAAAGAAATATATACTGCCTTGTTTAGAATTACATGAGCTTCAAGTTGTGGAAGGCCAATTGATACTTCCAAACCATAATCTTTTGCAAATCATAGCATTAAGATGTTAGCTTTTTGTTTTTGGAGTAAACAGTAGGGTTCATTCGGCCATCAAGCACTACATGAACTCTGTTGCATTCCCATGTTTACAAACTGCCATATGATGCAGTTCCACAACACAATGTGTAGTTCAATGTATCAAACGTCTAATCTCTAGTGGATTGAGTTGTAAAATTTATCCTACATTCAACCTAAAATCTCGATAATGTAGAGTTTAACACGTCAATGAGAAAAAAACATAAAAATCTTTCTTCATTTGTATTTAGCAGTATACGAAAAATATAAAAATCTGCAATAATATAAACTTTCAAGTACAACAGACAATAATACCAGTCTAGATTTGATAGAACCTAATTAGATTCAAGACAAGATGTAAACAATCTCCAATTAATGGAAACTTCCAAGTACAAACAGTCATTTTACATTCGTCAAGAATAATTAGGTATTATAGGATAAATTATGGTTTGAGAAGGATTTTAGTATCAACATGGAAAAAAAGGAATTTTTGTCTAACAGGTATAATAGGGTTCGACTTGTTTCATGCGTCGGATACAACTGGTTCGGGTTGCTCGGTATCTGGTAGGTATCGAGTTGGTCTTTTAGGATATAATCGGTTTCCAGTTGAGTTTTAAACGGGTTGCTTTTGTGTTCGGGTTAGAATCGGTCAGATTGGGTCGTTTTCAGATTTCATTTTATAATTATTTTTTGGGTAGCAATCGGTTCTTTAGAGTTGTCGTTGAAATCCTTGTAAGCCTTGCAAACACCCCTTTCTTTCTTGCTTTAATTTCTTTATATGTTGTTGTTTTTACATGGTTACTGATCTTTGCACCTCCTCCCTTCAACATTTCTCTCCTTTCAGTTTCAGAGAACGTGTGTTTTGCTCAGCTCTTCACTGAAAAGGTAGCGTCTTTTTGACATTACTAAGAAGATCTCCTAAACCCCATTTTCATTTTGGTCTGTAAACTCTAAAAGTTAGTGTCATTTGACATTGATTTCTTCTTTAGCTTGTAATTTGAGATGCTTTGTTTACCCACGATTTGTGATGAATGTTTAATTTTAGATATTCATCATGTTTTATGGTTGTTGCCTCTAATTTGTATTGGTTTGTTTGTTTGACTTCTTCTTTAGCTTGTAATTTGAGATATTTTCTTTCGAAAAACCCACGGTTTGTGATGAACATTTTAGGGTGGTTTTGAATATGCATCATGTGTATGGTTATTGCCTCTAATTTGTGATGGTTTGTATGTTTGACTTCTTCTTTAGCTTGTGATTTGAGATATTTTCTTTTGAAAAACCCACTATTTGGATTGTTTGTGATGAATATTTAATTTTAGGGTGTTTTTAGGTTAGAATAATAGTTGTTCACTGATTTGAAGGGTTTAGAGAAGAAAAAGTTTATCTCATTCTCTCCTCCTCTTGTAGCAAGATGAAGAGGTTCAGCATTTCGCTTGCTCTAATCAAGGCTGGAGTAATTGGAGCGCTAGGAATATGTGGTATATCCAAAAGTGTTTATACAGTTGATGGCGGCCACCGAGCCATTATACTTAACCGGATCAATGGTAACATCAAAGATAAGGTATACTCCGGTGTTTTGTTACAAGGGCTTTTAACAAGGTCAATGTGGAAAAGATAAACCACAAGTATTTAGAGAAAATAGGAATAGGCTAATTATCCCAACAAAATTGCATATATATATATATATTTAATTCCCTGGATTGTTTCTCATCTGATACACACTTTGTCAAGTGATGATGCCAGGTACAAACTTTGTCATTTTGTGGCTTGAGAAGCCAGTTATCTTTGATATCCAAGCTCACTTGCATTTGGTGCGGAGTCAGGTGCGGACCCGCGAGCTTCGATTGATGTATATCGTTATTAAGGTACTTGCTTTCGGTGGCAAGCGATTTGCCCGTTGTATACCTGACTTTGGGCATGCAGCTCGTTGAAGCAGTTTTACATTCTATTGTACACGAGAGTGTCAAACAAGTGATTATGCAACATTGAGAAATAACATCTTCTAATATTAATATTTATGAACAAGTGAATAGCATTAGGGGAGATTCCTTCGTCCAGTTGGAAAAAGTTTTGAACACTTTATGTTCTAATAGAAAGATGGATGTAGAAATGTATTCAAATATTCAAAAAATGAAATATGTATCAAATAGAGAGAGAGAGCTTATAGGTTATTACATTCTCATATTCTCATCTCTCCTATGCAAAAAATAAGGTATTGCATACCCGAGTATGAGAGTGTCTTCTGAGTATACATATATTTGAAATGGAGGAGTGGACACGCGAAGCGTATAGGTTTTGTATGAGGAACATGTTTCATTTTCTAGAGTTTATCACTATTAAACTATTAAACTATCTCCTTCTATTTCAATTTTTCGGAGTCTCAATTTTCCGGAATTTATCACTATTAAACTATCTCCAATACCTCTTAGAGGACATTTGGAGCTCACCAAGAAAAATTGTCCTACCACACCTAAAGAAAAGAAAAAGATGGAACAAGTTCCTTATGATGTAGTTGTGCGGTCTATTATTAATTATAGTTATTCACACACACATACATATATTGACATATTAGTAAATTATAGTAGATGATAAAGTGTGTGATTTAATTACTGGACAACCCTTTATGTGCATGAATATCATTGTGTTTGTAACTTGCGAATGAGCCATTGTTTTATAGGAGATCACTTAGGAGATGATAAGGCTAATAAAGGACAGGGCTACACAATTCAGAATTGCAATTGATGATGTTTCAGTCATACCTTTCGTTTCTTTTCTGGATAAAGATGTCGCTATGGTTGAAGTGATGAAGGCCAAGGAGAAGCTGAAAGTTGAGAGCTAGTTATTTTATGTTGTTAATTCGCTATGGTGACAACACTTTGTTTTTATAGTCGTTCGAATACATTTAGAGCTTTGAATTATTCATTAAGACAATTAAGTTACCGCTCGATGGGCTAGGTCCATGAAAAACTTTGGGTTCTTGATGATCATACCTCCTAATAACTCCTATAAATACTGCAATGCTTCCTTTATTTGTTTAGAAGAAAAAGTTTGTACAAGAATATCATGCTTTACGACTATATCATTGATCTCTTTTGTACAAGACAACGTGACCTTTCCCAAAGCTACTAGTATGATAGGTAAATAATAGATCAACAACAACAAAGTCAAAACCCAAACACTCGGCTAAGACAACAAGTCACAATGAGATCCTTCATGTAGATATAACCTATTAAGTAGAGGCAAAATGCGATACCTCAAGAAATTTAGCAATTGAAGGGTTGAAGGGAAAGACACAACCAATTTTAAAGAGATATTTATAAAAACTAGTCAACCCTTTCTATATTAGGAAGGTAAACTCTGGTGTCGTTAGAGAAAATCCTAATCAAAGAATGTCATCAAGATCATGTTGCTTCAAGCAATAGTCTTAGAGTTCTTCAATAGAATGCCGAAGAAATGAAAGGGTAGTGAATATTACTAGAGCTTTTGACATTAAGGTTCTCATGTGGGAAATTATAAAGCACATGGGAACACTTTAAAGAAGAAATAAGAGTTTGCAAGGTGATGGTTGAAAAAACCTAGAAATCCTAGCAATTAGGAAATTGAAGCAAAAGTCTTAGATTTCTTATCGATTTAGTCCCACATTGGCTTTGCCCACTTGACGTACATGAAGCTCTTATATATTGTGTTGGCCAGTGAATATCGAAGATCTAACATCGGTTCATAGTGTTAGATATATCCACAAAAGCCAAGTTTGCATATGGCTACTACCACCATTAAGGCTATACTACTCCAATTGAGAAAACTACATCCATCAAAACGCAATGCAATTAATTATTCTATCAGGGCATCGAAATCGGAAAGCACAAGGTGGTCAATAAAGCCTAATTGACAATTATGATCACGAACAATCCCCCTTGATGCTGTAGAGGGAAGATCATCCATAACGAAATAGAAGATTGATCAAAGATCGAAAGAAAGAAGAATAAGATCAACAATAAAGGACCGAAAACACATGCAAGAGATCCTAGCGTTTTGACACTATAAAACACGATGGAAAGTAAGAAATAAAACAAAGAGAATATAGAGATTAACAATAATTGTGCATGTTTTGTAATCGCTATATATTTGCAGGTTGCATGTTGAGTTCTTGATGATGTTGTGCAAATGTTCTGTTTGGGAGATGAAGGACCACTTGGTGTAATTCCATTTACCTCAGTTGTTGACAATTTGCATGTTCTCGAGTCTTCCTCATCTGTTTATTGCTTTTGTGTTTTTCGCTTGCATTTCTTTCATTCTATCCTCCATTGATCCTGGAAACTCTTACAACAAATTCTGAACAAAAAATGTATATGTATTGTCGTGTTTTTATTCAAGTATTAGTTTGATATACTGCTTTTCAGTTGCAGTGAAATTTATTTTTTTCTGCCTCTTTAAAGTAGATGTATATTTTCTAAATTCTTAATATTACCCGCGTGCGCGGTCTCCTTCCCTAGTGTATATATATGTATGTATGCCTATACGTAATCGTATATATCTCGCACACAATTGATCACTCTAACTGAAAATATTTTTTTTATTAAAACATAGGTCGACTTTAACAATAATTTAATTAAAGAAAATTTTGATAATTATAAAAATTAACTAAGTGGTGGAACTCTAACCGAAAAGAAAATCCGAGTATTACACTTCCATCATTCATTCAAGTAAAGAAAATGAAGGAAATAAAAAGTGCAAGATCGAGTTTACAATTAAGTGAACATCAGAGCTTTTATACGTATCATACATAAGATGCAGTAAAGGCAAGGTCGTATTGTTAGAAGAAAAGAAATGATGTCAAGAGAGGAGAGAACACTGGATGGAAGAAATATATACTGCCTTGTTTAGAATTACATGAGCTTCAAGTTGTGGAAGGCCAATTGATACTTCCAAACCATAATCTTTTGCAAATCATAGCATCAAGATGTTAGCTTTTTGTTTTTGGAGTAAACGGTAGGGTTCATCCGGCCATCAAGCACTACATGAACTCTGTTGCATTCCCATGTTTACAAACTGCCGTATGATGCAGTTCCACAACACAATGTGTAGTTCAATGTATCAAACGTTTAATCTCTAGTGGATTGAGTTGTAAAATTTATCCTACATTCAACCTAAAATCTCGATAATGTAGAGTTTAACACGTCAATGAGAAAAAAACATAAAAATCTTTCTTCATTTGTATTTAGCAGTATACGAAAAATATAAAAATCTGCAATAATATAAACTTTCAAGTACAACAGACAATAATACCAGTCTAGATTTGATAGAACCTAATTAGATTCAAGACAAGATGTAAACAATCTCCAATTAATGGAAACTTCCATGTACAAACGATCATTTTACATTCGTCAAGAATAATTAGGTATTATAGGATAAATTATGGTTTGAGAAGGATTTTAGTATCAACAACATGGAGAAAAAGGAATTGGGAGTGGGATGTGTGGGAGTTATTTGGCTATTCAAACCCCTCAGCATGGTAGCAAATCACAAACTCTACATAAAACGTCCAAGTATACCATATAAAAATTCCTGATAAAACTAAACTATATGAACTTATAAATTACCAATACTCAAAAAACACGCTAATCTGAACTTGGGCTGCCAAACACAATGAGATCTTTCAGTTCATTGTTTGCTTCGCTCTTGGCTCATAGATTCATATTGAGCAAATGTATTCTCAAATATACCAACTGTTTAACATAGATTTAGCCTGTAGGTAAATGAACATAGAAAAAGTAGACCAAATCTTCCATTTCTCATCTTTTCCTCTTTAACAAAGTCGCTGCACGCAGGAATATCTGATCAACCTCATCAAGCTCAGGAGTACCCTTGTCTTCTCCAGCCAATCCAGGCCTTCTCAAATCTGATGATATCTTCTTCAGCTGTTCCTCAAAATCTTCAGGCTCCTTGTTCAGTGCTGGGAACTTATCAAAAGTATGCAAGTAGAGGGGTCTCACTGGCTCATCCTCCTCACTCTCTACTTCCAAGTCTGACTCAAACATGTCTGACAGATTTTCTGAATCTGATACCGTGTCGTCATCTGACACACTTTTACCATCATCAGCCATTATTTCCCTCAGCTTCTCTGAACGCTCATGTGCAACACTTTCAGAACTTGTGCTAGGAGTGTTGTTAATCCCATCATCAGGGCTATCCTCCTTGTTTCTGATGCGTGCTCTGAGCAACTCGAGTTCTTGCTCGAGTCTTGGAATGTATCGCCTCACAGCTCGAAGGGCGTCTCGGTATTTGGATTTATCTAAAGCCTGGGACACAAATTTTAGGGTTAACTTCAGATCTTCAACCCAGTCGATTCGAATTGAAAAAAGTATGTCCCTATTGTTCCAAGCATACAATTCATGGACGGATACAGAAATCGATTGAACCGAGCATCTATCACCTTTTGCATATGCATATAAGAATTGTAATATGTATAATAAGCAATGGGGAAAGAGATTGATTTATTACCTTCTTTCTGGAAAGCGAAACCCGTGGTGACATGATTTCTGTTGGTGGCTGAGCATAATTCTTTCCCCTATACATAATTATAGTGTTCTCCTCGTGAATATCGAGCACAATCCCACCACTCAGTCTTGCCAGTTCAGCAGCGATCTCCTTAACCTCTTCAGGAGAAAACGTCTTCACTATCACTTGCAAAGTTTGGTGTTTCTTCCAATGCAAATGCATGTTAAGGATTACGCCCTGGTATATTCCCCTTCTTCCTACAGGTACATAGTTCTTGCATTTGAGTCCCATCTTAAGAAAGTAGAAGTGCTCTTCTGGTGTTAATATTTCGGGGTCATGCTTTGCTTCTGATGAATCATTTGGTTCAATTTTCTTTAAACTGTCTAAAAGTCTTTGTTCTTTCTTCCGTGCCTGTAGATGAGAAGATTGAAACATATTAAAAAAATGGATTACTACACTCTTATATGATATGATAAAGCTGAAAGTTTATAGAATCAATCTGTTAATACACAAAATTGTATTTTAAATGCATGTAAGAACATTCCTGTGGTACTTTTGTCTCTAGGAGCCCAATAGAGCTCGTGAAATAGACAAGGGTGAAAACAACATTATATACACTGTTTGGAATCTTTCAAAAACTTTTGGTTCAAAATTTATAACACAAGACAGTTAGCATGCTTTGAATATTGGTCTAGGATGAGAATAGTTCAGTGCAATTATGACCACTATAAGTTGTAGGACATCTTTTTCTCTTCAGGGACGGGTTTTTGCAACAATTTTCATCCTGAAGATTATCCAATGCTGGCTACAAGTGCTAGAAAGGGAAAATGGCTGAAGAGACAAGTTAGAAATGAATATACGAATCTAGATGGTTCTTTCTGACAAAGTTATAGAATTTCCCTACCTATTTAAATTCTACAAGCAGTATCAATGCCCATTCGATGCAAATAAGAATTCCCTGTATCGATCAAAAAGTCATAAAGAAAAAAAAAAAGATGTAAGCTGATATATCAATTGACAGAAACAATACATTAATTCTTGATGCTTTTAACCACTCCTACGGAGTTCAACCATACTGGTTTTTCAAAATGTGATACTACATTATTTATCTATTGCCAACACTTGAATATAGTAAAAACCTAAAAGCTGGAAGTTTCTAGATACTATTCACCTCAATTAATCACCAATTAGTACTTGGAAGATAGGCACCAGCATATGTTTAGAAACAAATTAACTAAAACTATAAAAAGCAATAAACAATCCAGATGACACAGAAGACTACAAAGAAGAGGATGCGTGGGCAGGTTACCTTGTCCATTTTGTATAGAAGCTTTTCTTCATCAGCCATTCTCTGGTAATCTCTTTTCTTCTTGAACCTAAAGAACTTCAGCCACCTCACTACTGCTCTTTTCCCCTTAAGCTTCTTTCTCTTCACCTTCACACCTGTATCCTCTACAACCGCACAACTTCCCTCTGTTTGCACTTGAGGTTGTGGATCTTTTTCACCTTCCAAAAGAGCATTACCATAATGGATCCAATGCTGTGCAGCAAGCGACCACTTTTGACATCCGTGGAGTTTCCCAAGTGCACGATTGACATCAAAAACCTTACATGGAACAGCAGAACCACAGAAACTGCTATAAAATGAGACCATGTTTGTGTATGAAATATACTGAGATGCTTGGCAGCTAATACTAGCGCAACACATTTCATCGAACAGATGGGGGGCATTCCACTTGATTTAGACAATTTGATGGCAATCAGACAACTTTATTTTAGAGAATGAACCTTTACACATATAGTTCGAAGGCTTAAAATATTAATGGCAATCCGAAGCTACAACTCATGAACAAATTCAACGCTATAGCCCGCTCATCTGGTGTTCATAAATGCCGAAGTCACATAGTGTACTGAAGAACAAATGGATTCGTCAATTTCCCAAATAAATTATTTGCAATCCATCCTCTTTAGCTAATCTATGTTACATATCACTAAACTCTTCGTATTAAGTCAAACCTACGTAAACCGGAACCACGCAATTCTTCTACACGAAAATTTCGAACCAGAAGCAACGGAAAGCGCATCGCTGATCGAACGGTGGAACATAGAATACATAAATGAACAAATTTGAGAGCAAGTGAGGCGGAATCTACCTGGAGCTGTGAAGAAGGGAGCAATAAGACAATGAAGGTGTGAAGAAGGGAGCACATTTGAGACTCTTCCTGAGATTAGACAGTCTGAAGAGCAAAGACACGGAAGAAAGAGACCTCATCGCTATCGCTTACTCTTTTCAAGCTTCTCCCTCAGTCGCGTTCATTTGAACTCGAACCCGTATTCAACGGACATTAAATTGCTCCCGGTTATTCTCGATCCTTCATCAGCTGAGGATCTTCAAGGTTGCCGATTTAAGTTTCAGTCGAATTTGGCTGGGTCGTCGCCGGAATCTATCTGCTGGCTCATGCTTCTGGAACTGGGGCTACCAAGAAACAACGGTTTGGCTGGGAAGGAAGAAGACGGGACGACGGGTTAAGTAAGGGTTAAGGACGGGCACGTGCAGATCACATGCCTAAAATTTAGAATTTTGCATCAATGTCCCAAAAAAAACATAAATGCCCAATTTAATTGCACAAATGCCTAAGTTTTCAAATTTTCGATTATTAAAAAAGGTAATTATTAATTTCATTTAAAAAAATTTCATTACAAAAATAAATATAATGTTTAAATAAGTGAACAACAAAGATTTTTACATTCAATTTATAAATTCATCAAAATTTAACTCCTCTCTCTTTATCAAACCCCATTTGTGGTTGTATCAAAAAATGTGAAAGTGAATTATCAAAACCCTAAAATCTAATTTCCTCCTCACGGTGTCATATTGATTCAGACTGACTATTATCAAAAGTGAAATATTAAGAACCCTAAAGTCTAATTTCCCCCTACATTCTTGTTTTGTATGCATCGCGCGCGTTCGTGCACAATTGCATCTGTATTCGGGGGTAGTGATCTTCAGAAACAATCTCCATAGCATTCCAATATCTCGTTGTGTTCGATCGGGAAAAAGAGCGCTCCACGGTATACAACTCTTGCTACATTCCGAGCAATGTCTGCCTATTTTGCACTACTACAAACAATCAAATTTAAGCCATTTAAATCCAAATAATTAGCCATTAAAATCCAAACATTGCTCAATGACGATAATGTCTGCGTATTAGAATCACCAACTTTTTGTTACCACAAAGTGTTGCCATGATGGAATATTTGAATCGTTTTTTTTTGTTGATTTGTTTGAATAACAATCTCAAATCGTTATCCTTCTATTTTTTTGGTTGAAGGAGGTCGTGATCCTTGTTCTGGTTGGTATGGAAATAAATTTATTATTTTTTTAATTTAAAAGTAAATAAGTTTATATTGAAAAAAAGAAGTTTATATTTCAAAAAATGCTCAAAAGGACACTCCATGTAATTTAGCCTAGAAAGGGGCATTTATTATTTTATCAATTTTTTTGAGGCGTATATGCAATTTCGCCTTGGTAATTTCGTTTTTTGGTGGGAATTTTGGTAATTTCTTTAAATTTTCATTTCATTTACAAATTGCAATATAAGGTCTTGTTTTTCTCTCTTTTGAAAAAGTGTTAGGTGGAGAAAATGTATTTTGAAACCTTAAAGTATGCAAAAAATTATTTTGTTAGGTTTTTTTTCTTTTTTATTAAAAAAATTAGAATTTTACATATCTTAAAAAAATTCTCCTTAATATCTCTTAGAATAAGTTTATTTATCTAAAAGAGAGGATTAATGTGTGGGGTCAAATTTTACAATATGATTAGCC
The DNA here is from genome assembly GCA_964016875.1 of Fallopia convolvulus. Classification (NCBI taxonomy): domain Eukaryota; kingdom Viridiplantae; phylum Streptophyta; class Magnoliopsida; order Caryophyllales; family Polygonaceae; genus Fallopia; species Fallopia convolvulus. The sequence goes on from OZ024729.1 coordinate 53,008,528, forward strand.
ACATATTAATTTTTTAATGACGTGGAATTATCAAAATCTTGTAAATCTTTAAAGATCTAAAAAGATTAAGGATATCAAACCCGAAACCCTTCTCTCCCCCTCTCTCCAACCCTAGCCCGAAAACACACCAGTTGCCAACAATCTAAGAACTCTAAATCCACAATCAGAAGCCTAATTGAAGTTTTTGTTATCCTTATCTTGTTTCAAATCCCTTGCAATGATGATAAAAAACCATACAAAGTTCCAATTTGGGGTTTTCTGACCCGATTTCATGCGATCTCTCGAAAGGCGGTTGTTCACAAGACATACTTCCGTCCGACCGATGGCGGCTTCGAGGCGCCCCGAATGCTTGTCCTTGCCCCTGCTGCTAGGTGGTGGCGGCGTGGCAGAAAAGGGGTGCTTCCTTTCGTTGAGCAACAGGCTAACTGGAGGCTAGGGTTGATAAAAACACGGTTCCATAAGGGACTTATCTTCTCTGATTTTTTGGACGACAAAGAAAGGGATCCTGAGGGGCTCTTTCTCGAGGCGTGGAGGACGAAGGCTTGCCGTGGAAAAGGGCTACAGTCCTGCCTTTGGCCTCTCGAAGAGCAAAGTGAAGAATGTTCAAGATCCAGGTGGTATTCCTCTTATTCTATTCTCAAATTTGTTAATGCTACTTCGGTATTTTTGGTTTGCTGTGCTTCTAAAGCCAATATATGGAGGGATTGGGGCCTCTTTCCCCCCACACTCCCGCTTCTTGCTCTTTACTGTCTGTACTATACTTTCCCTGATTGTTGCAATTTGCTGGTTTGGGTTTGGGGTTTGGGGTACTTGAATATGGAAAAACAAGATAAAGACATGAAGAAAAACAAGAGATCTTACAAGAAGACTCTCATTTATGATCCTCTATTCTCTAAAGAACAAGATGATAAAGAACCTATGCCTACCATGGTCAATGAGACCTTAAAGGGTGGCGAGATGAACAAGCCTGTTGAGGCAGGACCCTTGGGGTCAAAGAAAGAAAATTCCAAAAGAAAGCTTGATATGTTGGCTTTTCTTGATCAACTCTCCGGTGTTAGAAAAAATATCCAACATTTGAAGGAGACTTTACTCTTTGCTTTTGTGATTGGGGACTCCATTGAGGAGGATAGGCTAAGACAGAAACATAGAACTGATTCTCTGAGGAATCCACATATAGCTCGAACTAAAATGACAAAGTCTTAAATAAGGAAGGACATGACATTCCCTTTTAGTTCACATATATGTAAGAATCATTTTAGTTTGTCCCACAAAAAAACTAATAGAAATTATGAAATGAACAAACAATATGATCAAAACCTGAACTCCCACATTGTTAATTATATTCTATGGTGGATAAAATTTGAGCCATACTATTGTTATCTAAATACTATGAATTTTCTGTTGCATCTAAGCAACAATTATGCAAGCACTTCCTGTGATTGTGCTGGGATTGGAATTCACAGCTCAATGAAGATTATAGACTGAATTGTGAGCTTGCAATCTATAGAACAAAACCTTGTAAAATAAGCTTGCTCAGATGTCATATACTAAGAAATAGGCAGGATATTGCCCTCTTGTATGTTATGCACGGTTTGATGTTCTATGGTAGAAGCATGGGAAATGAAGCTTGTTGTGAATGTTACTCAAGTCCTATGACCTGCCTGTTACAACTAAGCAATATGTATGTAAGCATTTTCTGTGATATATGTTGGGCTGGGTACTCTCAATCCAATGATGATTATCAAACTCGATATGTGATGGTAATGTTGAGGAAAACAAAGGCTGAAAATAAACTGAATTGTAAGATCGATATAAACAAAACAAAACCTTGTAATTTAAGTTTGTTTAGAAGCCATATCCTAATGAAAAAGCAGGATTTTGTTCAACTGTATGCTATGTCATGTACCCTGATATGTTTGATTCCTAGAGGAGTAAATAAACCACATCTGATTATGCTATATGCTTTAATTGGTTTGGAAATGATTCTAATTGAGACTTGGATTCCTAAGTCCTTTCTATGGTTCTCTGTAAGAGGTAGGAACAAGCCAATAAGGATGAGTCCTGAAGAAAATAAAAACTCCATCTGGTGCTGGGTGGATTCAGTTCAAAGCCATGACATTGTAGAACCTGCACATTACCTTTTAGTTAAAGAATGCCCCGTGTTTTTTTCCAGGCTGTGGAGACACTGCTACAGGGCTGAACATGAAGACAGGATCACCATGCAAGAATTGAAGAGAATTAGTGATAGGAAGATTGAAAGAGTACAAAAGACGAGCATCAAAACTAATATCCATGTAACAATAAGGTTATGTACAAAGTCTGATGGCCAAAGGCTATGTATACAGTGCCGTAAAACGATTAATGAACACGTAAGTGTACATAAACAATTGAAGAAACAGCTTAGATTATTAAAGAAAATCCCATCCGATAGAGGACATATGAGATGCATTAAAGACAGTTGCTATGTGGTCATAAAGAAAATTGAGTACAGAAAAAAGTATGCCCGTAAAAGGTCATGCCATCACATGACCAATCAAACAGATACCTTAAGAGAACACGCTCATGGATGGATCTATAGACCAGGACATTCTATTTCAGGAAAAGGGACCTCTGGATTAGATCCAAAAATAATAAAACAGTTGATCAATGAAGTTTAGCCTATGGAATAGCCGGGGTATGGATCGGAAATCCTTCTGGCCCGAGGTAGACTCACACTGTAAGATAGAGAGGATACAGATTATGGCAATAGCGGAAACCAAAACAGACAAATTACCAAATGAACAATCATGGCGGCGAGCGGGATTTGACAACTTGGTATGGTCCCCTGCTGAGGGGAGAGCAGGGGGTCTATGTGTGATGTGGAAGGAGCATCAACTCATAAATGAACAAATCTCTATGCTAGTCCACGAACAAAGGTATGTTATTCTGAAATATACACATCTAGTAAGTCGCTATAACATAGCATTATGCTTTGTCTACGCCCCTCCCAATGCGAACAACAAAGATGAATTTTGGGATAAATTCTCGCAAACCATCCTTAATTTAAATCTCCCACTTATTATAATTGGCGATCTTAATGAGATTCAGGATCCGAGTGAGAAAAAAGGAGGTGTCTACCCAGAGCCTAGTAGGTTCCAAAGATTAATTAATTTTAAAAACACTTGTGAACTCATGGAAATACCAACTCTAGGCAACCAATTCACTTGGAGGAAAAACAAGACTGAAGATAACAACATATATGAAAAGTTGGATAGAGTACTAGTTAGCAACTGTATCCTACAATGGTTCCCTAACATTATAACCACGAATCATGCTTTTACCACGTCAGACCATTGTAAAATTTCGGTAGAGATTGCTAATGAACAAACGAATAAAGCGCTACCGTTCAAGATGGAAAAAATGTGGATGTACAGAAAGGATTTTAGAAATATAGTAAAACAAGCCTGGAGAATTGATGTTGTGGGATCGAATATGTTTCAACTAGTAAAAAAAATGCAACTCCTAAAGAACCATGCTAAAAAATGGAATAAACGAACCTTTGGAAATACCTTTGAACAACTAAAAATATTAGAACAAACTCTGATTGACATCCAAACCCAAATCCTAGCATCTCCACAACCGGAGCTGATTCAGAAGCAAATTCGGCTGCTAAAAAAGAAGGAATGCATATTAAATTATCATAAAACATATTGGCGACAAAGAGAAAAAACTAAACATATATGTTTAACAGATGCAAACACGGGTTATTTCCATAAAATGACAAATGGACGTAGAAACCGAAAAAGCATCAAGGAAATAAGAACATCAGAAGGAACCCAAATCACAGGTGAAGAAAACATCCGCGATGAAATCAGAAATGATTTCAAAAAACGATATATGAAAGAACCTATTAACCAAACACTCATGAGAGACTACCTTAACCTCATTAATGCAGAAGTCGCAATAGAAGATAATATGGCTCTAACTAAACCAGTTTCTAATGAAGAAATAAAAGTAGCAGTAATGCAAATTGGATCTGACAAATCCCCTGGTCCTGATGGAATGACTGTAGAATTCTACAAAAAATATTGGGATATTGTAGGACCCTCAGTTATAAAAGCTATTAAAAGCTTCTTCCACTCAGGAAAGATGCTTAAGCAGATCAACCATACATTTATAACGCTTATCCGAAAGTTGAGAACTCAAGTTCCACTAACCACTACAGGCCAATTAGTCTTTGCTCAACAATATATAAAGTAATATCGAAGATTATAACAGAGAGAATGAAAAGAGTAATGGGGAAAATCATACATCCCCTCCAAGGGGCCTTTGTGGCGAACCGAGCCATTCAGGATAATGTTCTAATAGCACACGAAATATTCCACTCGTTTAGAGGAAGTAAGTCGAAAGATGGATGGATTGCAGTGAAATTAGATATGGAGAAAGCCTATGACCGCGTGGACTGGCACTTCATATTTGCGGTCATGGAAAAATTCGGATTCCACCCAATCTTCATAGAATGGGTTAAAGAATACGTATGCACAACCTCTTTCTCAGTTCTAGTAAACAATGGGCCTACTGATCCCTTCCTACCAGAACGTGGTCTTCGCCAAGGAGACCCACTATCACCCTATTTATTTGTTTTGGGAATGGAAATCCTATGCAGGAAACTTCAACAAATGAGCATTGAAAGAAACAATCAAAATGGCTTCCCTATTACCCGAGGAGGCACCCGCATCCCTTTCCTAGCTTTTGCAGATGATATAATAATTTCCTCCAAAGCGTCCCAAAGTGCATGTATGACGGTAAGACAAACGGTAGAAGATTACTGTGCGGTGTCAGGACAAAAAGTGAACTACCATAAATCAGCATTTCAAACATCAAGAAACATTAAGAACCAACACAAACAACAAGTCCAGCAATCTCTAGGAATTTCAGCCATGACAAACTTGGAGAAATACCTTGGATGCCCTATTATTAATGGGAAAGTAAATAAGGAAACGTTTAAGGAGGTGATAGGAAAAACACAAAACCAGCTAACAAAGTGGAAAGCCAACTCATTATCCCGGGAAGGACGCGCGACCCTCATTCGAGCCAATTTAGCAGCGAAGCCAAACTATATAATGCAAAGCTTTATGCTCCCGAAAAATACTCATGAACACCTAGATAGATTAAACAGATGTTTCCTATGGAATAAAGATCAACACTACAAGCCGCTTATTGGGTGGGATAAAATATGCAAGCCAAAATCCCATGGAGGACTAGGAATACGAAAGGCAGAGCACATGAACAAAGCACTCCAAATGAAACTATTAGGGAAAATTCTAGCTGAACCACAGAGCAGTTGGGTCAAAGTAGTAACTGAAAAATATTTTCGACAAGATAACTTCTTCACATACAAATTAAAGTCTAACACGTTGTGGAAATGGAAAAAACTAATGAATTTAAGACAAGAATTCGAAAAGGGACTTATCTGGCAAGTTGGCGATGGAGAAACGATTAACTTTTGGAAGGACAAATGGGTAATGAATGAGAGCCTGAAACAATTTGCACTAGATCCTACAACGGTGGAGATCCCAACCAAGGTTAGGGATTTTATCTCTGAGGACAAAGAGTGGAAAATAACGCAACTACAACAAATACTCCCATATGACATTGTTGAACAAATTGGTGCCATCCCAATCCCGGACAACCTTATTAGGGATCGACTCTATTGGGCCCCAAGTAAAAATGGATGGTTTTCGACATCATCAACAATTGAATTAATAACAAATATTCAAGCACAGAATCCAAACATAAACAACTGGTTATGGAAATTGGATACGTTCCCGAAAGTAAAAAACTTCCTTTGGAAGTTCCATTCCAATGGGCTTCCAACAAAGGCAAGATTAAGAGAGAGACATGTAATGACACATGAGGGTTGTGTTATGTGCAACTGTACTGTGGAAGATATCGGACATCTATTTGTCAAATGCCAACACACACACCGAATAATACAACAAGTAAACCCAAAGACCGCACAAATGTTGCATGCCTATGACATAACGAATAAAATGCCCCAAACTATACTAAATGAAATTTATGGACAGATTGGAAACAAAGAATTTACAAAACTAGCTATCAGCTGGTGGTGCATATGGCATCAGAGAAATAAATTGATTTTTCAACAAACTCCTAATGATCCAATGCCAGACCTTAACCTCTACATACGAAACCAACTACAAAATTGGAAACGAGCTACAATGTGGGAGGAGGATGAAGAAAAGATAGGAACCAAAAAGTGTGATACAGGAAAGAAATATGGGAAAGGGACAAAATGGAGAAAAGCCCAACGGGGTGTCACTAAAATTAACTTTGATGGATCCAGATTAACCAATGGACAAGCTACTGGGGGTATTGTAATACGAGATCATAAAGGACAAGTAATAACCATGTCAGTTAGGAAATATGGAAAATGCTCCGTCTTGAAAGCAGAAACACTTGCACTCAGGGATGCCATTAGGGAAGCAAAAGCAATGAAACTTTTAAACATAGAAATCGAAGGGGACAATTCAACAGTCATACAAGCTGCCCAAGGTAGTCGATGTTGTCCTTGGGAAATAGAGATGATTATCTCTGATATCCTTGCTTCAATGCAGGGTTTCGAGAAGGTCCGATTAGTTCACTCTAAGAGGACCTGTAACGTTGTGGCCGATCAAATTGCCAAAATGGGCCACAACCTCCCCATCAGTTCTATTAGAACTTCACCAGAATTTAGTGTTCTCATCCGAAAGGATGTTCTAGGGTGGCCTCCTTGATTTAGGAGTATACCCTAATTCTTACCTAATCAAAAAAAAAATTAAGGATATCAATAATGATTAAATTTATTTCTAAGGGACAACTCTAAATGTCACTAATTTAATACAATTTATTGCTTTCAATCTAATGGGTGAGATTTCGAGCATGGCAACTTCCTTAGCAACTTATCTAAGGTTCAAGGTCTTTGCCACAATAGATGTTTGGTGACCTAATATTCCATGCCCAATTGCTATCAAGACTCTATTGTCATTTCCACTATTGTAACTGAAGGTTGTTTATCCTGGCTCTTTTATTGCGTTGTTAAAATTTAGTTTGTAATAACCCACCTTAGGTTTGTTCCATTGGGTATTCTTTATTTGTTATCTTGTTTCCACCTTTATTGACTTGTTCATGTTTATATGTCATCCCCCTCTTCCATCTTCCAATTTATCCAATCTCGTTGTTGTTTTCACAAAGTGCCACAAAAGTCCTTTATCTCCATCAAATGAAACATAGATATTCAAATTCTTACTTAGTTTTGTTCCCATCTCATCTAGTAATTTATTGGTCTTTGTTTAGGGTATATAAATGTTGGGTTATCACTAGTATTTTTGCATATAGTTGTGCCATATTTTGTTTCATATAATATGGTAAAGGTCCTAACTATTGAAGACTAATACATATTTTCATATTTGAACTATCTAGAAGGCTATAGAAGTTTCTAGAAGCTTCTAGAAGACGCAAGAAGGTTGCGAAAGCTTCTAGAAGAATCAAGAATGTTCTGGAAGCTTCTAGAAGAAATTAGAACTTTATGAAGATTCTAGAAGACCTTGAAATGTTATGGAAGCTTCTAGATTAGTTTAGACTCTAGACTATTAGAGAACTCTCTAGACAAATGGAGAGAGTTAAATATATCTAGAATGCTTTAGATTATTCTAGATTTACAAGGAGGTATCTAGATGGGTAGGATTTAGATTAGTTTAGATGGAACTTAGTCTAGAATTTTTCTTAGTGATTTAAAGAGGGTGACATGCCTATAAATAGGCAAGTGTGTGTAACATTTTGGATTATCACTCAAGTATGCGTGATCAAGTGTGGGTAAGTGACGAGCACTTTTATGCCGTGGTAAAAGCGTTGTCAAAGAGAAATCCTAACTTCCGAACCTAAGTATAGTGAAAGCAAGGGTCGTACCACAAAGACTCAGATTTCCAGTGTTTAATTAATATTACTAGAGTAATAAAAGGGGATTTTTAAATTCCAAGCTAATAATCTAAGAAAACAAAAGTAAAATAAGTAAAATAATTGGGTTTTCAAGTAGAAAGAAAGCATCCAACTAGTTTCGTATCCATTGCATACATGATTATTGATCCTTGATTATTCTTAATTCAATTCCCTTGACTAATCTATTGTAAATTCATGGAATTTAAGCTCAAAGTGTTTATTAATATCCACCGTCTTTAATAACATTTTGACCAATTATCCTAGAAAATCTTCTATGTCAAATTGATCATGCAAATTAGTTCAAAGCATTAAATAGAAATATCGTTAATAAATTCCACCGTATATTTATGAAGTTTTGTGATCGAATTCTCCTCCTTTGATTAACCTTATTCCACCGTATATAAGTTTAATCAAAGGATTTATCCATGAACAACCAAATTCCACTGTATATTTAGTTATTCTAGTTGTAATTCAACCTAGAAATCAAAATAGGTGATCAAGCTATTAAAATCCTAAGCGAATCTAATTAATTAAGCATGGAGTAATTCAATCTAGTCAAGGCAAGTTGAAATAATTCAAATCTCACAATCAATCATGCATACAACTTCAATTAACTAGTCGGACATGTGAAATTAGCTAGAAAACGACATTAAAGAAGAAATCAAACTTACAAGAGTCGGGTTTCTCTTCCAATTCTTCTCTATGGTTTTTGTCTCCCCAAGCTCTCTCTCAATATCTCAAAGTTGAATAACGTAATAATGCTTCACTCCCAAAATAAAACCCTAAAAAGTATTTATAACATATCCTCAAAACATCCTAAAATAACAAGAAAATAACTAAAAGATAAAACGAAGCTTCGAAATCAACGTGATATCAACGCGGGTTGGGCGTGGTCAAACCCCCCTAAGCTCCGTCGCGCTCCGGCCTACCTTGCCCGCGCTCAGCCTGTAGTGACTCCATCTCCTCGGCGCGGTCTAGGTCTCCTGAGTGCCATTGTGTTGGCTTGTCCCCAAGTCTTGACACTTAAATGCCTTCCCATAGCTCCGGTCCCTGGCTTAATATCCACCATGCTCACCTCTCAATCTTGAAATGAAACACAAAAGAGTGTAGATTCTGAACTAAACTAATACAAAACTAAACTACGAATTAAGGTGAAAATCTAGCTAGAAATGCATGAAAAGAGAATAGAAACATGCTTTAAAACCTATAACTATATGCTCTATCAAATTTCCCCATGCTTGAACCTTGCTTGACCTCAAGCAAGACATAAAATTAATCACACCACAAACAAGAAAGCTATGACTCCAACTCATATTCATGAAACTCAAACTCAACTATGAAATCGTTGCATACATCAAATGAAAGTTTCAAACCAAGTCATTAATCCATTCTAACCCTCACCAAGGTATATGTGTTTGCACTTATCACTCAAGTGTTTAAAAAGGTAAGTGTTTTCGCTCAAAAAATCATCTTTGAATGCCAACTACCATATGCTTGCATCAATGTACTAAATCTCCACCACGGATGATTAAATGCACAACATAAATCATGAGGGCTTTTTCAAGGTTGTAACGGGGTCAAGGTATAAACAAGTAGGTGGGGATCATATTTGGCCATGTGGTACTAAATCCGGGAACAAGAATCAACTAAAACCCAAATTACAACATCACTCACTCTCAAAACATTTCACCAACTTACTTTCCCTTTCTTCCCATCACTTACATTCAAACACTTATTTCTTTTTCCTCATCTTTTTTCTTTCCACAAAACCCTATTTTGAGATTTATCTTTTTTTTCTTCTCTCACAAGAACTAATTTGCAAATTTTACACAAAACTCATCTCAATCAACCAATCATTCCAAACTTTATCTTATAAGATTTTCAATGAAATTTCCCAACATACTTAACTTCCTTATCATCTTTTCAACATTCTCCTCAATTACACCTTTTTCAACTTCACTACAAACCCCAAATCACATCATATAACTCTCAAAACTCCCCTAGTCAAATCCTAATTCCCGAATATGGGTCAAGCTTATTCGGCTAGGAACAAATTTTATAGAGCTAAAAATCAAGGATAAGGCTCAAAACAATGGGGCTACAAAACAAAGGTATAATGTAGGGTAGATAAGGATATAAATGAGCTAAGAAAATTGCATCAATCACTTTTACATCATGCATTTAAAACATATAATGTGGCATCGATAAAGAATCTAAACGCAAGTTCTAGAGTTTAAACAATGAAAAAGATACACTCAAGAATTTTCATGCAAATATACGCATATAAAAGGCTCAAACGATCTCACATGGTATTAAATGGTTAAAACTTCATAAATAACTCAAATCTCCACTTTCATGCATACTCCTTCATAATCAAACAATTTTTGTAGAACTTTCATCAATAACCGACAAGTCATGGGATATGAAATCATGCTCACTCAACAAACAAGTGGTTCCAAGGGGAATATGAATCCTAAAACGCAATATGTTTTTTTAAATTTTCTGGATTTTTCAATTTTTATTGGAATTTTCAAGCTTTTTAATCAATGCAAAACAATAATGTAAACATGCAAATGCAACTACATGAACTAACTACAACCAAGCACTTATGACAAAACAAAGAATCCCCTTCCCCCACGCTTAAGCTGTACTTTGTCCCCAAAGTAAAATAAAAGTAAAGAGAAAAAGAAACTAACCTCGTCATAAGAGCTGACACGCTCTAAAATCTACTCCTCTAGTGGTGGTGGTGGATATTCTGTCTTCAGACCTGGGTATCTAAAACACACACAAAAACTACTTAAAAAGCAAAAGATTATAACTGAAAAACAAAACTACTCTTATTTAATGTCATTAGCTTGACTCTTAGAATGATTTGACAGGATTAGACATTGTTAATGCCCTTAACAACCTGTCAAACCCCTGTGCACACAACTCAAAAAGACATAAGTAACACAATGATAAATTAAAGATGCATAATATAACTTTCAAAGACCGTTTTAATTTATCAAAGATGTGTGCCTAATTTTCATGAGATGTCATTTGTTCAAATAAATAAAGCACAAGTGGTGACTTTAGAAAATACTTACAATATGAATCAAAGCACTTATCAACAATACCACTTTTATCCAAGATGAACTCCATATATTCTTCATCTTCCACCTTGTGTTGTAGTATTGGCTCATCATCTTGAAACTCCATCAGCTCTGGATGTGAGAAGGTGGGGGAACTGAAGCATGGGATGTCAAGGACTAACATAGGATGCACCATGATAGCGGGAGCCTTAAAAAATGTATCATGTTGTTTTTCTTCCTCATGGTTGTCTACTTCATCAGCAAAGAAGTCATCATGGTCAACAAACGAGTCTTCTTCCAAAACCAAAAAACCCTCAAGCAATTTACTCCACATGGGTGAAAATGACTCAGGCTCCCTAGGGTCTGTAAGTATCTCTATGCCAGCACAGACTTCCTTTGGCTCTGTGATGATCTGCTCAACTTGCCTTATAGGTGTGAATTCATGTTGGGCATCAAATTCATCTTCATAACTCACATCAAGTGTAGTAGATTGCTCCTCAACTTGAATTCTGAGTGTCTGACTCATGATCATTTGACTCTAATGTGACTCCACCTCTCCTTTCACACAACTCAAAAGGGCATGAGACTGTGAATGAAAACTTAAAGAACATGAATCACAGTGCTCCATGATTATAGCATCCGCCCCTTTGGACAGATCCTTGATTATATCCTCAAGAGACTTATCAACCAGCTGGGGTGGTTGGGAAGATGACTCGACCAAAAAGCTTTGATGGATCATGAAACATAAGAAATCCCAACATTCCTCAGATCCCATAAATAAAAGCCTCTCATTACTCATGTAGTTGTCCAATCCCCTTGTCTCAAAATTCATTCCATGGATAACTCCCATGTTTACCTCTCCATCACTGTATTGTAATCCCCAAGTACCAAGTTCAAACACATGGTCTTGAAATCTTGAAAAATAGTCATGGAAGTGTTCATCATGCAGATGTCACATTCAAACAAAGCCATGGATCAGTAGCATGGGTGTTATGAACCGTAAGATAGGTTCACAACACCAAAAATAGTAATACTAAGTAAATACGAAAGAATAGCCAAGTCCTCGGCAACGACGCCAAATTTGACGAGCAATTTTATGTCGTGGTAAAAGCGTTGTCAAAGAGAAATCCTAACTTCTGAACCTAAGTATAGTGAAAGTAAGGTTCGTACCACAAAGACTTAGATTTCCAGTGTTTAATTAATATTACTAGAGTAATAAAAGGGGATTTTTAAATTCCAAGCTAATAATCTAAGAAAACAAAAGCAAAATAAGTAAAATAATTGGGTTTTCAAGTAGAAAGAAAGCGTCCAACTAGTTTCGTATCCATTGCATACATGATTATTGATCCTTGATTATTCTTAATTCAATTCCCTTGACTAATCTGTTGTAAATTCATGGAATTCAAGCTTAAAGTGGTTATTTTTATGCACCGTCTTTAATAACCTTTAAACCAATCATCCTAGAAAACCTTCTATGTCAAATTGATCATGCAAATTAGTTCAAAGCATTCAATAGAAATATCTTCATAAATTCCACCGTATATTTATGAAGTTTTGTGATTGAATTCTCCTCCTTTAATTAACCTTATTCCACCGTAAATAAGTTTAATTAAAGGATGCATCCATGAAAAACCAAATTCCACCGTATATTTAGTTATTCTAGTTGTAATTCAACCTAGAAATCAAAATAGGTGATCAAGCTATTAAAATCCTAAGCGAATCTAATTAATTAAGCATGGAGTAATTCAATCTAGTCAAGGTAAGTTGAAATAATTTAAATCTCACAATCAATCATGCATACAACTTCAACTAACTAGTTGGACATGGGAAATTAGCTAGAAAATGACATTAAAGAAGAAATCAAACTTACAAGAGTCGGGTTTCTCTTCAAATTCTTCTCTAGGGTTTTTGTCTCCCCAAGTTCTCTCTCAATCTCTCAAAGTTGAATAACGTAATAATGCTTCACTCCCAAAATAAAACCCTAAAAAGTATTTATAACATATCCTCAAAACATCCTAAAATAACAAGAAAATAACTAAAAGATAAAACGAAGCTTCGAAATCAACGTCATATCAACGCGGGTTGGGCGCGGTCAAACCCACCTAAGCTCTGTCGTGTTCCGGTCTACCTTGCCCGCGCTCAGCCTGCAGTGACTCCATCTCCTCGGCGCGGTTTAGGTCTTCTGAGCGCCCTTGTGTTGGCTTGTCCCCATGTCTTGACACTTAAATGCCTTCCCATAGCTCCGGTCCCTGGCTTGATATCCACCATGCTCACCTCTCAATCCTGAAATGAAACACAAAAGAGCGTAGATTCCGAACTAAACTAAAACAAAACTAAACTACGAATTAAGGTGAAAATCTAGCTAGAAATGCATGAAAAGAGAATAGAAACATGCTCTAAAGCCTATAACTATATGCTCTATCAGTAAGAGTGGTAGATCAAGTTATAGTGTGGAGAGGGCTCGATTGAGAGTTAGTGTGAGTAGTGTCGTCACACGTGCAAGTTAGAGTCTGTGGGTGTCCCATTATTAAAGAGTGTCGAGTTACCCGCATGTAATATATCTTGTACATTAACTATATAGTACAAAGTCACTTTTGTTAAATTATGTCTTTTTTATTGGGTGTACAAGAGTCCTAGAAGGGTCGATTTCCCACAATGGTATTAAAGTCGAGGTTGTTGAGGGTGCCAGTGGTTGTGAAGCGTGTGAGTAGAGCTCGTTTGTGGAAAAATCTCGTGTTGGTGTGAGGACGGACAACTTGTTAAGGATGTTTGAGATCTCACTCTTTGATGGGAATATAAACTTCACGTTGTGACAGAGTATGGTTGTTGTCGCAAAGTGTGGTGCGAGACGTATTGGTGTAATGAGCAAGCGAGGAACCAGTCAAGAGATGAGGAAGGACCTAAAGAAGTTGAGAGAGGTCCTTGCAGAGGAGAGTTGGTGACCAGTACACTAATACGGTTTGTGTTATTAGTGTGGATGACGTTTACTTGGCAACATGTGAAGAGGTTGCCGAGTTTGAGTGGTTGATGGATATCGCCTCGATGCACATGTGTTGAGATCAAGCTTGTTTGTTACCCTGATGAGAGATGGAGAGCTTTGGTCACCTCAATGGAGTCAAGTTGAAGGTTGTAGGTACCGAAAGTATGAGGATGGGATAGTACATGTCATGCTCTTCATAATGTGAGTGGTTCAAGGTGTTCATAATTTGAATGTAAAATATTTTGATTCATTTTGGAGTCATTGATATGATTTTGGGATTTTAATGTGTTTCTCACACTAGTATTTTTAGAGAAAGGTGGGAATATTTGGTGGCTTTTTATCTATCAATAAGAGATTTTTTTTTGATAAGAAAAGAAATTAGGGTAGCCACTAAGAGCATCCCCAATAGATGCTTTAAAAATTTCTCCAAAATGGAAAACTAACTATCATATTCTCTAAAAAAAATTAAGCTTAACTCCAACAGATTCTCTATTTTAGAGAACAATGTATTTAATGCTTTTATTTTTTAACATATAAAATATTCAACAATACATATTTAATAATTAATTAAGTATTATCTTACTTATGAAAATAGAAGGACCCTAAAATCTTAATCTAATAAATAATAAATTATTTGTTATTTAACTTGAATGATAATAAAATATTATAGAATATAACCTAATAAATGATAAATTATTTGTTATTTGAATAGTTATAAGGAAATAGAATATTTTAAAATCTTAGGGCATGTATAACAAATTCGATTTCTATATTTTTTTCAAAATAACAAACTTAAACTTATATTCTCGAAAAAAATTTCCAACTCCAACAAATTCTCTTTGAGAAAATCCTATATATATTATAATTATTATTTTGTGTATAAAAAAATTATATTATAAAATCTAATTTGACCAGTAGGAAGAAATCATAATTTATTAGATACATTTAATGCATTCCCCAAATATTTTTAGGAAATTCTCTAAATATAGGGAAGAGTCATCAACTTTTGGAGACTTTCTCTAAAATAGAGATTAAGATGGCGAAACTGTTGGACCTTAAAACATGCTCAAAATCTCCAAATGCACAACATCCAAGAATTTGGAGCATTTCTTGGGGATGCTCTAAGGGAAAGTCCAACAGTTTCCCTATAATTTTCTCTAAAATGGAGAACTTAAAGTCAAATTCTCTAAAAAATATATGCTTCAACTCCAACAGTTTCTTCATTTTGAAGAACTAAACATTTATTATTTTTATTATATATTTGCAAAATACAATAAAATTTAATGTGACCAATTACATGTTAACATGTGTACATTTACATTTAATTCATTCTCCAAATACATTTGGAGAATTCCCTAAATTTAGAGAAAATACATCACTTTTTCCACTCTATCCCCATTTTGAAGAATATGTTAGAGAATCTGTTGGGCCAAAAAAAGTTTAGCATACTCCAAAAACACAAATATCAATGTATTTGGGGAATCTCTTGGGGTTGCTCTAACAAGCTAGTAGTCACATAAGGCATCCTATCAGATGAGGGTATGCAAACCCGAGTCAACTGCAAGTAGGATATCTATTAAATATCTATCAATAAGAGATTTGATTAACGATCTACATGTCTAATATTGTCATAAATGGACATATGATACTTTTCTATACTTACAACTTAAATATAGTTAAATCAAGACTCTAAACTATTAATAAAAAATCTTGAATCTTATTAAACTAAGGCTCCGTTCGGTAGTGTTGATATCCTAGTTGAAATGCTTTTATGTAGTTGATCCTAAAAAAATTTCAACTAGTGTGAGTGTTTGGTAGATGGAGTTGAAACTCGTTTACGTTGTTGATACTAGTTGAAATATTATGAAAAAAATAAGGTGGGGGGAGGGCCCTTAGGGAGTTGAAATGAGTTTATTTCTCCCTATTATTTTTTTCCTTTTTCTACCCCTTCTTTTTTATCCAACATAACTCCGAAACTCTCATCAGTCACCATTGTTCTTCTTTCTTGTTCGCTTCTCTCACGCCGGGTTTTCTCTTCTCTGTTCTCGAATCCTATTCTCCATTTTCGCTCTATATTTTGCATATCGACACTAATCCATCTCTATTTTTTGGTTGAAATTTATACTGCATATTCTTCTTCTTACCTAAATACTCAAAATCTATACTGAATTTTTTTTGGATTGAAATCTATACTGAATTTTTTTCTTCCAGATTGAGTGCAAGTGTATAAAAAATTACCAAAAAACAAACAAGAACACCACTAAACTTACGAAAAAACTTGTGTACAAGTGTAAGAAGTATGCAACTACAGCAAGTAAAAATAGTCAGCCAATTAACCCACATGAAGTATGCAATTACATCAAGTAAGGGCAAATAAAAGCACGAAAGTAAGAGAGTCAAATTGTCGATGATAGCATATTTATCATATGCAAATGGAGCCCATCAGATTTCTCTACAACTTATGCCCTTAATGGTAATTTTACATTAATTTTCAACTCTCACAAATTATTCTTTTCCGAACATTATATAGTTTATATAAAAAATAAACATCTCATTTCAATTACAAATTTCAGCACATAATTTCAACATCAACTACATCAACATCAACTACATCAGCATCAACTCATATAAATACATTGTTACCGAATGGAGCCTAAATTACAAGATTCTAAAAGTTGGGTCAATTTTATCTTTAAATCTTTTCTTAAAACAAAGTAGAAATGATTTTTCAAATTCTCCCATAGGAGAAAAAAAAAACAAGAATAAATAAATGATTTTATATAAGAAAAGCGAAAACCACTATCAGTCCCGGAGACCGGAGTATTATTAATATCCCTCTGCAATTTGCAATTCACCTTTTCAATCTTCCCCGCTTTTGCCCTCTTCCTCTTCTCTCTCCGAACTGAATCACTTGCCGTTTTCCGACGAAGAAATCATATTCGGCTTGCTCGTCGGGAAAATCTGGTTGATCTGCGCGCTCTTTTTCCTTCAGGTACAGTCGCTTTCCTCCTCAATTCCAGCCCGTTTTTCTCCTTTTCCGTTTTCATACTACTAGTTGTTTGATTTATCACTTGTAAGCTTTCGGCTCTTGTCGTTGGCTGTGGTAGTATCTAAAGAAGCCATTCCGAAAGGATTTTAGGTTTTTTCGTAACTGAACGAACGCTTGTTGAATCGCTGTAATGGAGTAGAAGAGGGATCGCGGTGTTTATGTGGTTATATTTCGTGATCTGTAAACTCCTTTTAAAGTTGCCGTGTTTGCGATATTTCAATCTCTTAGTTTCCTGTTTCAATTGTCGGTTGCTGGATTTAATCTGGACGTTCTTGTGATGTGGAATATACCTAAGGCAAAACCACCAATGCAAAATTTATGACAGTTTGTGGTGTTTCAATCAAATTCGTTAGATGCTCTTGATCTAGGGCACTATTTTGGCTAGTACGAGGAGTCATTAATACCTACTCAATTTGGTACAACTGTGCAATTAATTATTCACATCCAATAATGAGTCGGACATTTGATGGTTTAGTTAGTTACTTGGTGCACTGTATTTAGTTTTCCCTTTTTCTGTGCCTTCTGAAAATCTACATAGCAATAACAAACATTCTCTTGGGAATTCTGAGTTTACCACATGCAGCTGGCAAATTTTATTGTAGTTGCTAATGGTGTAGTATTTCCATGGTTGGTGGATGAGTACTCATTGATTGATTGAATGTAAGAAAATGGAATTTTTGAAAAAAGGAGAAAAGTTTTTTTTATTGTGTAGGGGTGGATGACATGTCTAAGGGATGTTAATATGGTGTCTTGTGGGTTATATAACACAAGGCTCACTCAACATCAAGCAAATAAGAAGTTGTGGGTGACATAACTAAATGAAAAACCAATTGTTAAGCATGATCAAACTTGTCATCACTGAAGGATTTAAGCTATAAACCACTCAAACACTTGCTACAAGGAATGAGTGAAGGATGACTACAAGTAGGATGAAGATTGAATGTAATTTGGATGGATTTTTCACTCAAATGAAAGCTTTGCGCAAATATGCTTACTACTGAGCTGCTACATATCCCTATTTAGTATTTACATCCTTAAATCTCAAAAATAGAGCCAAGTGATCACTAATATGAGGGAATAAGACATAAGAAAAGAAAATTTCATTCTGTTATCATACAAGCGAGTTCAATCTAACAACCAAGGCAAGAAAATACAACCAGAACAAAAATGGTTTCATTTTCTGGACAAAAGTATGCAGCACATTTCCCATTTTTAGAGCTAGTTTTTGTTCGATTTGGGAATTACAATGTGATTAAACTTGATAAATAAAGATGAGAAGTCTATAAAAAAAAAAAAACCTGTGCAAAAAAGCACAAATTGGGGGCAGCTTATTTACTTCAATTTCTTGCTCAGTTTCAAAATTGAAAATGTGCAGGACATCATCACTAAAAGGGAGTTAGTTAAACTTGACTAACTCTTTAAGAGATTTATCCTTAACTTTGCTGTGCTGGGTGTGGGATGGGTTCTTGTTGGAATTTTGATATACATGAGTAAGTGTTTAGAGGAACTAATTATTGTGATTGTGTTGCTTTCTTGAATTGTGCATGCTGTACTATGCAATGATACAAAAGCAATGTTAGGAGAGAAATTTCTCTGTATTCAACCATCAAATATGATATTATTTTTCATATAGCCTATAGGACCTTTCTAATCTATTCTTTATGAAATCAGACACTGCAGATGCTTTCATTTTATAAAAGACTGTTCTGGGTTCCCCAATGAGAAGAACTGATGTTATTAGCAGTGGAAGGAGGAGGGTTCTTCTCATCTTCAGCTTCTGGGTATAGCAAAGGCCTGACCCTTCTTCTGGGTCAGAAAAGTGAAGATAAGCCGATGAGAGTTTCGCCGTGGAATCAATATCAGTTGGTGGACCAGAAAAGTGACATTGATTTACAGCTGGCTTCTGAGAAGAACAAGATTTCCCGCGGATGCGCTTCCTTTGTGTGCTTTGGTCGCGCTTCCGCAGGACTTGATGGCCAGCCTGCCTTTAAAGTTGGTCCTACTCAACCACAGGATACCCTTCAAGGTGATTCTGTAGTTGACAGGGACAAAGAAGTAGTAAGAACTGTTGACAATGAGAATAATTTGACACACGTCTCGCTTAAGAGCAGCTTAAAGAAACAACCACGAAGTGTTCCAGCTCCTATCAAGGAAGATGAAGAACAAGAAGCATTAGATGAACAGTGCAGTGACAATCTTGGTTTGGTGGGACGAAGGAAAGTTCAGTGGACAGATGCATGTGGGAGAGAGCTTGCTGAGATAAGGGAATTTGAGCTCAGGTATGATACTCTGGAGTTGTGAATTTTGTATGGATTTTTTTATGCCTTTTATGCTGTTTCATTTCAATGTATATTTTGTTTGATAGGCTTTAAACTCATGCATTACCCCTTATCCCTATTGGCTGTTATGTTGAATGATATCTTGCTATTGCGCATAAGTTTTTTTTTTTTGCTTGAAGCTAATTAGTTGAAGATTTTGCATATAACATTATACTTCTTTCATTGGAGGCATTTTAAGTGGATTGTACATGTGAGCACACAAGAGAAACTGATACTATTATAATATTCAAGCTGTAAAGGGGTCATGAACAATTAGGTTGGATGCTGTATATTTCTGGTTCATGAAATTCTATGCGAGGTGATACTTGAAAGTTGAAATTGAGTTCCTACCTGATGTTTGGTTTACAACTTTATAAATAGTCATTTGATTGTAGGCAACCCTGCAATTTGCATAAGCCAATTCACCAAAAAGCTAGATATTGTTTTTCAAAAATAAAAAATCTCTCAGGTGAAGCCTAAATTAGGGGTAATGATGTTGACATTTATATCATAGATTATTTTTGCAGCATATTACTTGATCCCTTTAGTTCGCTGATAACAATTTGAGTTTTTTTTTCATGTTTCAATTAGAAAAAAAAATATTGTTTCATTCCGGGGAGCAATTTTTGAATTTTTATAGTATAGTTGACCATGCCTAAGTCAGAACATCATGAGATGATTTCCACTGCTAGCATCATGATTGCACTTGTCATCTATTTTTGTTACTATGCCTACTAAATACAGAATCTGCTATATATGTTCAGATTGGAATTAGATTGGAATGGTTCTGTGACTGTCACTTGTAATATGTAATCTAGATAGTATATACTAGCGATAAAGATGGATTCAGTTTCTAAAAGATGAATAGATGTGAAAGGGTTTGTGTCATACTTCCATAAAGTTAAAGAATATTTGACTTCTGTGCCCCTCATTTGTCTTCAGCTGCTACTTGTTTGAGCTGTTTGCCCTAAAAAAGTTTAAAAAATGGCACGTTATTATTTTGTTAATGATAATGTTTGTGGTCATTGTGAATGTAAAATAGCTTTGGGGTCTTGTTGATATTGATTGTTGGAAGAGGCATGCCATGTCAGGCTGTAATCGATTGGTTTCTTATAGCTTTGAATTTGGTGGGGGCTACGTAGGAAAATAGTTTTTGTTTCCTGTTAAATTAGAGGTTCAAAATTTATGGATTTTAAATTCAATTTGATATCTTGTTTTCCTGTTCCATGCACTCTGTTTCCATCTCCCCGTGTTTCAGCAAGACTGCATAAATCAGTGTAGAACAGCTATAATTTCTGTCTCTCCTGCCTTGATGAGGCGTGGACTACTGTCTTTAAACTTGATGAACTATTTCTGAAACATGAATCAAACCCATTTGCAGCGAGACTGGTGATTCAGACGACGAGTTTGAGACGAGTGGTGGGAAGACGTGTTCGTGCAGGATAATGTAACTTTGGGCTTACATCATGACATGGAAATAGGACATCATTTGCTAGAAGAAGGCCAAAGGACGCGATTTTTGGATCTTCAAAGACAACTATTGTTACCCAACTGCCTAAGAAGAAGAAGATCTTGGTTGAGCCATTTCAGCACAAATGCAGCTGTACCCAGGACATACTACTATTCAGTAAGCTGATTCTCCTGGAATTCTCTGTTAATACTTGAGTCGTTTGGAATTTCAAATTTTTTGTTAGCTTTGAACAGACCAAGACCCGTATTTTAGTTCTTTGTATTCTTATAGATATCTTTCTTCTGGTTCCCCAATTCTTCCCTTCCTTTCCCCTGTGTTCTTACATGTTTGAAATGCAAGTGATGATGATGATGATGATGTAATTTTCATTATTGAATATAATGCGTTTTTTTCATGGACTGTGCTTGCTCAATCATGTTCATCTTGCTTGCCTAAAGGAGCAATCTTCATATTCCGTGTTTTTGGAAGAAATAAGGCCAAGTTTATGCATTGAAATCGTAGGAAAGAGGGGTACTGGTAGGGGAGATTGACAAATCAGAGATTCACACTTTTCTTCTTTTAAACTGCTTTATCATTTGTAGGAGTCATACATTTAAGGCCAGGGTCCCTAGCAGAACTTTCGAAACTGATATCCCTAAGAAACTTCCTTTGTTTCATCTATTAAGAGCATCCACAATGGATGTGGAAATGTGTGTTTTATACTCCGTAATAAAATAGGGGGGGAATCAAAGAAATAAAATCTGACAAAATCGTACTTTTGTAGAAGAAATTAGATATTTTGTTAGGAAAAGTTGTGGATATATTTATTTTATCTTATTAAGAAATATTTACAATTTCTCCAGTGTGGATACTCTAAGCTACTCATGGAAGTTGGAATCATCATAGAAAAACTTTCATTAAAATGAGTTAATTCTTGTATTTCTCCAAGAATTAGTTAGAGATGGTCTTGTTAAATGTCCCATGGTGAGAGATCATATTTGTTATATTATTTATTTTTAATATAAATTCAGATTCATCTTTTAACCCAAAAACTTAAGCTAATCGATTAGAGTTTCATCTTACTTATATGTCTGAATATTTTGTGTTGTTTTGCCGATGTGAGATACTCCCAAATCTCTCAACAATTTGGCTTGGAAGTTGGAACCTCTCTTTTAACATTGCTACACTTCTTTATAAAAAGTACTACTTATTTGCATTGAAATACCTAAAAAGTAATTAATTTACAGTTTTACACACATCTCAAAATTAAAAAAAACAAAACAATGCTTTTAGCCGAAAAAATGTTTTTACACACAAGTGTAACAAGACTTCTAGTCTAGTTTTTCCCTTCTATACCTTGATAAAACCCAACCAAGCTGGACATGATTCAAGTTTTAGACCCGCAAATATAAGCCATTAGTGAGTTTGGGCCGGATAATCAAATTACGGCTATATAAATTTGTATATTTTTCTTGTCCATATCCAGGGTAATCTTGATTTGCCCAAGTCTACTCCATTTATTCCCCTTTTTTATGGCTTCTCAAGTCTCAACGTGTTAGAGGCTGCTGCAATGGTGTCATATCATCTCGCTTTCAAATCGCTATCGATTCAAAACGAGTTTAGGTCAAATTTTGCCAAGTCTAACAACTATATATGTTTCATACTTGTAGTTCTCACCTCAACCACAAATTAGTCCAATACATCTCATTATCACCCATCTTTCCTATATTCTTCTTGCCGGCTCAAGATGGAAAGAAACTTGATAATCAATCGTAATGCAAACCAAAGATGAAAAACACTTGATGAAAGTAGAAGATACAAATGTGATCCATATCAAATCCATGAAAAACATACTATTAAGACAAGGAGAAGCTATTTCACAACCAAAATCTGTCCAAAACACTACAAATTTATAGTACAATTATTTTCATCAAAACACAAAGACATGGACCAAATTAATTAAAACTAACTTCTTCTTTTTTTTGTTTGTTTGTTGTTGTTTTCTCAATCACATTTCACAGTTGAAGTTGGAGAATTTGTTCTTGATCCATTTGAAGCTGTTCTTGACACTCGATTTGAGCTTACCTTCCACGGTGAACTTGTTATATGAAGCAACCCTTCTCTTTCTCTTGCTATCAGAATTGCCCAAAGTTGCATAGCCCTTGTTGTTGTTGTTGTTGTTGTTGTTGGGTGGTGTACCGTTGAAGCTGTAGGAGTTCGGATTGGATCGGACTTGGAACTCGAATCTTCCGTCGTAGGCGGAAGAGTATTGAGGAAATGATCTGCTCTTCTCCATTGATCGATCAAAATTGAACCTTTTTGAGGATGTGGAAAAGAGTTTTGCTTTTGGTAAAGTTTTGGAGAAGAAAGGCCAAAGTGCATGTAGTAAGTATATGTGGAAGGCAAGTATATATGCTCTCTTCCAACTCTCCATGTAACCATAAAAAAAAAGTGCGCGCAAGTACTTTTATCCTTTTGAAATTATTTTTTTACAGATAAATAACTCGTTTTAAAAATGCTTGACATCTCATCTATCCAATATAATGTTTGAAAATTTATCTAATTTGACCGAGTAATAAAATTATCTATAACTATACACTATATTAAAGTTATCCCTTTTCGAGTCACCAGAACGATTCTGACCCCACCTCATATTTAAAAAATTAATTTTTATTTTTAATGCTTTAACTTTATCTATCAAATTTTTCTTTAACTATTTAAATCTATCTTTAACATCAAATAAATATCTATTTAGTATAAACAACATCTTTTGAAAACTTACTTATACAAATATTTAAAATTAAAGATAAAATTTAAAATATTTTAAAATAAGTATAAATATCTTTTATCTTTTAACATGATATCTTTTCACGAATTTATTTATAGATATATATATTCTTTTATAATAATAAAATTTATGATGAATTATTATGATGTTTAAAAATAATAAAAGTAAGTAATATAATATCTGATAGATATACTAAAATATTTGATAATCTCTAAATGTATATACATAGAAAGTAATAAAATATGAATAATATAATATTTGATTATAAAAATTATACATTCTACAAGCAATAAATTACTTATATTAAAGTTTATATTATATTTTTATTTATTAATATCTTATTTATAACATCTATAAAATATCGAATTGTAGTCGTACATGGTACGGCGGGTACAACTAGTATTAAATAAAATAAAAAACCACAAAATCTCTTAACATTTGATAATTTTTATATACCTATTATATTAGATAAAATTATATTAAATAAATAAACTATCCATTATTTATAAGAAAAATGGCAAATCATCGATAGCTAACACAATTAATATTGAAATCTTAATATTAACAAGGCTTTTTTGATATAGTATATGATAAAGTGGTATTTAGGTTTATTAGAAATAATTGAGTCTCCATAGACTTTCAAGTCAACATAAATTT
The DNA here is from genome assembly GCA_964016875.1 of Fallopia convolvulus. NCBI lineage: Eukaryota > Viridiplantae > Streptophyta > Magnoliopsida > Caryophyllales > Polygonaceae > Fallopia > Fallopia convolvulus. The sequence goes on from OZ024729.1 coordinate 53,032,818, forward strand.
AAATTATCTAATTAACCCTACATCATAGTATACAATAATACATTTTAACAATCTTCCGTAGTCTAAGCAGGTGTTTTGTTGTAAATCCAAAAAGAAGGACGTACAAGAAGAAGTTTGTAGATTAGCATCATCAAGCTAGAAGAATCGCCGATCAGAGCATTCGATTGTACGTAGTTGTTTGGTGGGACCCTTTTGTCGGCCCATGCTGTACTCGATCGATCGTCATGTCCTTTAATTGATCCATATCGAGTAGATCAAATGAACCTTAATCATTATCAATCTCTCTACTCTCAAAAGAAATCATTATCAATCAAAAATTATTACTCATAAAATGAAAAACCAAGTATTCAACCTGCGTAGGAAGGTCACGAAAAGATGTTAATTGAAAATTAGGCTACAAATTAATCATACTCTACCATGGATCAAAACTTTATTCATTAGCTTTTGTAAAGTTGAGATCGACCAACCTTCTTTCATCCTCTTTTCTTTTCTTCTATTTTTCTCCTCCTTTTTTTTTTTTATGTTAGTGTGAAACTCCATCCCTAGTGTGAACTTTCTTTCCCTTTTTGTTTTTGTTTTGCTGCTCTTTTTTATTTTATTTAGGGTTCATTCGTTAATGTTGTAATTGATGATGTCGATGGTGTTGACGTTGAAATTAGTAGTTGAAATTAGGATATTTGGACGAGTCAATCCATTAAAAGAGATTGCTTATATATCATGCGTTAATTTTCGAGGGGTTAACAACTATATATGAAATTCTCAATTATAATAGAAAGTATAAATGTCAAAGAAAGAGATGCGATTTTTCAATTCGTTTTTTCAATGTATTTTAAATTTCAAAATTATAAAGAAAAAATTTCGAAAGATTAAAATTTCTAATAAGTTTAGTTTTTTTTTTTGGTCGAATCTAATAAGTTTAGTTTTAACTAAACTTGTTTTCACTTAGGCTTTCGTCTTTCAATTACAACCAAGCAAGCCTTAGTCTTTGTTTAGATCGTCAAATAATTCAAATAATTCAACTTAATGTTTAGATCGTCAAATAATTCAATTATGCGATCCAAACAAAAGCTTACTCTATTATCCTTGTTGTAATTTTCTTTATTTCTTTTTCTATTTTGGTTTTCCAATGATTCTATTTACGAGAGTCAAAACCAAATTTGAGAGTATTATTTTAAGATCTAATCACTTGAATAGATGAACGAAGGTAATTTTTTTCATTGTCAAGCGTAGAGAGCGGTTGGCACCTCCATAAAGAGTAAAGACAGACAAAGTGGGGCTTGTGTGGGCTGGCAAACAACCTCGTCCTTCAAGCCCATATCTTATGTCTTTATTCCTCTCCCATATGTATTCATTCATATCTATCTATCTATCTAGTGAGCTAAAAATTGGAACTACATAAAATGTTGTTAGAAAATACAAATGAAAAAAATTAAACAATGAAGATGAAATTTGGGGGTATAGGTATAGGCATAGATATGGCGTGCCGAAAAAATGATGAGGACCGACCACTTGATGGTTTGATGACCCTACTTGTAATTCCCATGTCTTTTTCTCTTTACAATGTAATGTGCAATTCATTTGTTCTTGGCTTCATCATGATTTTGGGTTTCTTCTAAGTTGTGCCTTTTCTTTTGGCGTATCCATCCCCATGCTAATCATTTAGAGAAACGTAGTGTTATTTATAGTGACTTCTCTTGTGCTACGAGAGACCCGACTCCGTTGGTCTGGGCATGTGCAGAGGAGGGAGAGCCGGTCCGAAGGTGCGAAAGATTGGCTTTGGAGGACTTCCATAGAGGTAGAGGGCGACCGAAGAAGTGTTGGAAGGACAACATAAAGTAGGATACTGAACTTTTGGGAATTTCAGTAGATCTGGCAAGGTGCAGGGATGACTGGAGAGAGAGGATCAAAGTAGTAGACAACTAGTTGACTTATTAGAGGGTAGGATCTCACGCTTCATCGGGGCGTGTTTGTTTGTGTTTCTGTTTGTTACTTTCGTCCCTTTCGTGCTTTGTATCTCCTTTCCTGTTTGATGTGTTTTCGTTATCTCTTGTGCTAACTTTCTAGGTTGTGCAGTTTGGGCTCTACACGAGTTTTTCGGGCGTACCCCCTTCCTTTGGGCAGGGGTACCTCCATCTTGACCCCCCAGATTTCGGTGTAGCGAAACCTCAATGGGTCAATGTTGTTGTTGTAGTAGTTGTCAAAGTTTATCAAATAGATGAAAAATGTGTTTATGTTCATAAATTAAACTAGATTATTCACAAATGCTTACTTGTAGCATACCATATCTCAATGGATTTACGTAATTTTTCTACCACATGGATTGTGTGGGACATTTTTTTTTCACAATGAAAAATGAGGAATTTTTTAAACATAAACTCAATAAACCGAGGGAAAAAATTTATAAAGGTAACTTTATCGGTTTTTCTATAATGTGCTCTAAGGGCGCATTATAAGAATATCTGATTTAGAAACTAAATCTTAAAAAGAAAATAATAAAAATTATAAGAAAATCTTTAAAAAATCCTCAAAAATCATGTACATTATGGAAAAATCGAATTTTTATTTCAAATAAGTATACAGTTTATATGCTAGCTTAAATTATACAAGTTCCCTAGTTTAAAAATAGTTTAAATGTTTGCGCCAAACACATTAGTATTGATTCAAGTTTGAGTGGTATTGCTGACATTTTGTATTTTTCTTCAATTTTCTTATGAAGGTCGTTGAATTGTAGCAATATATAGACATATATCATATATCATATATATATATATATATATATGATCAAATGTAATTCTTTGTATAAACTATGATTGATTTGTGCGAACTGACCTAAATTCTAGCCACTCAAAAGCCCAGTCAAGGTAGGCACCGGCCCAAGGCACTGGGCCTAGATAAAAAAGACTCTACATACTGGCATACATCCAATATTTTCTTATATCCGCCTATTCAGCAATTCTTCATCGACAAAAAACTAATCAAATATTTCTACGTTTTTTTTTTGGTAGAACGTTTGATGGTTTGATACTTCGATTTCAACTACGTGTTGTCTAATTTTTCAGTTGTAATCTAGTAAGATTAGTGCATTTTATTTGTTCTTTATCATTTTTTATTTGGGTCGTGTGTTTCTTTTTATATATGTTGATTTATCTGGTTGTCGATTTATTCGATCTTTTAATTATCGAAACTTATTCGGTACATAAACATCTTTCTTTACAAAAAAAAAAAAAAATACACGTTAACTATGTGAACAGTGAACGCTATATCACAGTATAAATATCTTTCACCTTTTAGCATGATGTCTTTTCACGAAATTATTTATCGATATATTTTTTCTTTTACAATAAAAAAATAATGATAAATACTTATAATGTTTAAAAATAAAAAAATAGGTAATATCTATAACTATATATTAAAGTTGTACCTTTTCGAGTCACCAGAACTAGCCCCACCTTATATTTATAAAATTAATTTTTTTATATTATTATAACTTTTTTCTATTAAATTCTTTATAACTATTTAAATTTATCTCTAACATTAAAAAATATCTATTTAGTATAACAATATTTTTTGAAATCTTCCTTATACAAGTATTTAAAATTAAAGATAAAATATTTAAATATTTAAAAATAAATACAAATATTTTATCATATATCTTTTGAAGAATTTATTTATAGAAATATAGTGATTTTCTTTTATAAAAAAAAATTAATGAATAAATAGTTAAAATTTTTAAAATTAATAAAAATGGATGATAAAATATTTAATAGACATTGAAATATTTGATAAACTCTAAATTTATGTACATGAAAAGTAATAAAATATGAAGAATATATATTTTTATTTATTTATTAACATCCTATTTATAATATTTATAAAATATTGAATCATAATCGTACATGGTACGACGGGTAAAACTAGTTTTCATACAAGCTATAGTATTTTTCCTATTAACTGAAAAGTAAGTTGCAAATCAGCTTCAAAACAAATGGTCTTGTTGCCTCTTTTATAAGCAAGAGGTAACCCTTTAAATTGAAGTATTATATCCCATAATCCTGCCATTAGTGCTATCTATAAAATCTTCTCTCATTCAATTAGCCATTTCGTATACAGATTGCATGCATTTACTCTCTCATGCATGCATATCTTATGTATCTAAATTTCAAAGAAGAGCATAAATATCATAATAATTACTAATCTCGCTCTTTAATCCTGTTTTCCTATACAAAATACAAAACAATATAAAAGGAGAGCTTAGCACAAAACAATCGGTCGGGTCCTACTTCATTACGTCTTCACTCTCAGTAAAAAGAAAGATCGCATCGTCTCCTCTCCACCATCTCCGTCACCATTTTTCTCTACTCTGTCTTCCAAATCAGCGGTTTCATCTACGTGGAGATCCTTTCTGGATAATGCAATTCGCGATACAATCACCTACACCGGGTACTATAGGAGGAAGATTGTCGCCGCCATGGATTTATGCTCTCAAGTGGCAGGGGAGGTGTCGTTACGCTTTCAAGGGTTAGGTTCTCTATTTGATGTTTTTGATTAATTTAGGGTTTCAGATTGGGACTATGGATTGCAGGACGAAACTGAATTTGTCTACTGGAATCGTTAATTGCCATTTCTATATTTGCAAAGAAGTGAAATTTCATCAATCTAATGAGGTTCTTACATATCTCAATTCCCTATCTGTTAATTTTGAATTCGGAGTTCGTGCGCTTATATATATGATTGTAACTTTTAGTATTGATGCAACTTTTAGTATTTGAGTGGTGCAACTTTTAGTATTGATGATCTTGGACATTTGATAGTTGGTTATTGCCTCGCTTTACAAGTTTGATTCAGTACAATTTTCTGTAATTGATAGACTAATAGTAATACTATGTATAAGATTTCAAGTCACTTGTGTATTACTACTTGACTAACATAATTGTGCCAAGAAAGTCTTCATTATTTAGCTTACATGCTAAATTTTTTGTGTTCTTGTATGAAACAGCTTCTTTGAAAACTAAACTAAGAGCAACCTTGGAAGCAAATAAGAGCATCATGGTAATTCGATTCATCTTTTCATTATTCATGCGCCGCCTATGTTCTTCCTCTAATGGAAGCTGTATTATACATGTGACGAGATTTGTGGCAGATCAACGAGGAAGCAAAAGAAACCATTAGGCAAATGTTCAGTAAAGTTGAATTGTCAATCTCTGCATATGACACCGCTTGGGTAGCGATGGTTCCTTCTCTAAATGCTCCAGGAACTCCTTGTTATCCTGGCACTTTAATATGGATTTTGGAGAACCAATTACATGATGGTTCCTGGGGTCTTCCTGATCAAAGTCCTCTAATAATGAAAGACACTATATCATCTACTCTAGCATGTGTGCTTGCCCTTAAAAGATGGCAAGTTGGTGAAGAACAGATAACAAAAGGTATGGCGTGATCAGGTTGAACTCATTATCTAATCCTCTCTAATTAATTGCCTGTTCTTTTATTGCAGGCTTAGACTTCGTAAGGTCAAATTTTGCATCAGTGATGGATGATAGTCTTTATTCTCCTATCGGTTTCGATATTATATTTCCCAGTATGATCGATTCTGTTGCTGAAATGGCTATAAATCTACATATTGATCAGAAAGATTTAGAAGCCTTAGATTCTAAGAAAGGCATGGAGCTCAAAAGGTAGAATGTTTATTTTTGTGATAGCTCTGTTTATGACATTTTTTACAATGTATAGTCCGAAGATTAACTACTACACTTTCATGAAGTTTCATTGATTGTGATTACAGTGAACCTTGTATCAAACGCAAACCAAAAGCCTTTGATTGCAAATTAGACTATCTAAATTTTTGCATGTCTCAAAAGAAAGGATCGGATGTATTGTTAAACAACTAAAATAATCAAAGAAAAAGCTTGTTTAAGAGGTAAAATATCTCAACTAACTCTTCATAGTTACCCATTTGTTTCTTGACAGAATCCGATTACAGGATTTAGAAATGAAGAATATACACCTTGCATATGTTTCAGAAGGTCTAGGGAAGCTACAGGATTGGGAAATGGTAATGAAGTATCAGAAGAAGAATGGATCAATACTCAACTCGCCATCTGCCACAGCAACTGCTCTCTCTCAAGTCCACGATTCAAATTGTCGTAGATACCTTAACTCTCTTGTTCAGCGATTTGGAAATGCAGGTACTTGCTAGAAAAATTGATTTCTCACTGTCGACTTACCTTCGAACCAGCGTACCAAACTTGTACCTTATTAGTTATTACTTTCTTTTTCTGCTTTTCAGTTCCGACTATGTATCCTTCAGATATATTTGCAAGACTTCACCTGGTAGACACGGTTGAGAAGTTAGGAATTGCTCGACATTTTACTGCAAATATTACAGTGGTTTTGGATGAGATATTTAGGTAAAGATATACTGAATAAATAAAATCATTATTGGTTATTTCATAATTTAATGAACAAAATTTTATTCCCTTTGGAAATGTTTTTGGTTTTTATGAAGCTTGTTTTTAATTTGATATATTTTAGACTCTGGATGCAGAATGATGAAGAGATATTTACAGATATTTCCACATGTTCAACAGCATTTCGATTGTTACGTCATCATGGCTATGATGTCTCATCAGGTGGCTTATTCCACTTATTTTTCAGGTCCACTTATCTTCATGTTTTATTTTGTCTGAGCATAAGTAGATGCAATTGTAATTGTAGAGCCGTTAGCTACTTATAGCAAGGAAGAGTTGTGCTTCAATAAATTTGGTGAACATTTGAAGGATATTAGTGATGCCTTAGACGTGTTCAGGGCATCACAGATGGTCATGTATCCGAGTGAATCTTTCCTGGATGAAGAGAACATGCGTTCCAAAAATTTTCTTGGGCAACTATTTGACAAACGCAAGATACATTCAAACGAGTTTCACAAACGTATCACACAAGAGGTATAATAAGCTCTAGTAGCTATCTTGTTTCTTTCATCTTTCTTTAATTAGTCACATGTTCATAATACTTTTTATTTGTTTATGCTTAGGTGCAAGATGCACTAGCAAGTCCTTACCGCTCAAGTTTGGATCGAATATCAACCCGGAAATCCATAGAGCATTATAATTTGGACAGTACTAAGATTCTTAAATCATCATACCGGTAAATGTTATGCAGTTTTCTGATTGTTTTTTTTTTTATCAGGATGTTTCTATTATTCTATACGATTAACCTATAGTCTTACTTAGCTATAAGATACCTGCTAGCTTTTGTATGATTTGCTCCTCATTTACTTAGTTGTTATAACTTAATGCATATTAGTTTCAAAAACTTCTCAAATGAAGTGCTTTTGAGATTAGCAATAGAAGATTTCAACTATTGCCAGTCAATTCACTCAGAAGAACTGAGACAGCTTAAAGGGTACTACATACTTCAATTCCTTTTCAATACTCTAAATTAATTCGTTTTTTGTTCATTTTTCGTACTGTTGGCGGAAACAATTTCCGACCAAAGGATCATTAGTTGAGACCTTATCGCTTTCTCTTGTTTAAAACAGGTGGGTTTTGGAGAATGGGCTAGACCAACTAACATTTAGTAGGCAGAAACTTGGATATTGTTACTTCTCTGCTGCATCAACCTTGTTCGCTCCTGAATTTGCTGATGCACGCTTATCTTGGGCTAAGAATGCTGTTCTTACGACAGTGGTTGATGATTTTTTTGATGTTGGGAGTTCTGCAGCTGAACAAGAAAACCTTATCAAGCTGGTTGAGCGGTATGTGAATATAGTCCTACTCTCCTTTATTTTTATGGGAAATATATAGCTAAAATGTGACTTGACACAGGTGGGATGAAAGTGAAATTGGTGATTGTTGTTCAGAGAATGTTAGAATTGTATTCACAGCTGTTCTCCGTACAATTCTGGAGATTGCACATGGGGCATATGCCTGGCAAGATCGTAACGTTGTGGACCATATAATCGAAATTGTAAGGTTTTGTAGGATTACTATCAATATTATTTTGTGCGAAAAAGTTGAGTGGTCAAATGTGGAACCATGTTGCTCTCTACTCATTTTAGCTTCTCAGAGCTCATATACATGAATGTGCTTGCAGTGGTTGAATCTCATGAGGTCAATGTGGACAGAAGCAGAGATGACAAGGAATCAATCAATGCCGACAATGGAGGATTACATGGAAAACGGATTCGTATCCTTTGCTTTGGGACCAATTGTTCTTTCAACTCTGTACTTTGTGGGGCCTAATCTCTCCAATGACATTGTCAGAAGTGACGAATATAATAAGTTGTTCAAGCTTTTGAGCACCAATGGTCGCTTACTCAATGATATTCAAGGCTTTGAGGTACTCAATACTCACTACTCTGTCTATGTTTCAAATATGACACAACTAAGATCTTTATTAGCACACTCTTTGGATTATATTATACTACCTTTGTTCGGAAATGATTGTTGTTTTAAACTTCTAATTTTGTTAAGAAATGTTTGTCATTTTAGATTTGTAGGTAATGATTTATTGGTGAGTTATGAGATTTTTTTATAGGAATTTGCATATATAGACTCTTTTTATGCAATGTTATTGTTTTAGGTAATGATTTATAGATGAATGATATTTGTCTATTTATAGTGACTAATCATATCAAACCATGAAACTGGGTTGGTTGTGCAGAGAGAGTCAAGCCAAGGAAAAGTGAACGCGGTCTCGGTTTACTTGCATCATCACAAGGGTTGCAAATCCAAAGAAGATGCTGTATCAGAGTTGATGCGTGAGGCCGAGGCTAGAAGGAGAGAACTCCTTAGACTGGTTTTACAGGAAAAAGACAGTGTTGTTCCAAGAGTTTGCAAGGATGTTTTCTGGAAGATGAGCAAAGTATTGCAGAGATTCTACCAGGATAATGACGGATTCACAGGTAAAGACATGGAAACCCTTGTGAAATCTGTTCTGCAGGATCCTATTGTTCTAAGTTGAGGGAGCGACTTTGTCAAAAGATGAATATGGTTTAAAAGATTTAGTTTTGAATATAATTTCAAGTCTAATAAATCAAGTTGCCTCCTAAAATTGTCGTCAAAATTCTGAATCAAAATCAAGAATGAGTGTGATCTTTGATTTTGATACAGAGCTTGGCATATGCATTGATATTAAGTTGATAAATTTAGAGAAGAGACGTGCATCATCTTATATGAACCGTACCTCATGAGTTGCAATGGTCAGCCTTACAATTATAATCAAGACATAACGACACTAAAGATCTGAATAAGGGAAATTCACAGTGGTAACTTATTTGTCTCACCAGCGAACGTTGTTTGATCGCCACTCTAAATTCCGGAAAACATGACACACATATTAACTAACACCAAAGAAACACACAACCTACAACTCATACCCTTAATCTTTTGAAACTTATTTCCTTCCGCCCAACTTGAACAACAACATTATACTCACATAGCTTGCTCTTGCACTTCAATATCTCTGTCGACAACCGACGCCAACCTCACGCCGTCCCCATTCCTCACCGAGCAATTCCCGCGCACCTCCCCTTGCTTCCCGGTCAACACGCTAAGCTGGCCCATCTTGACCACGGCCTCCACAAACTTCTCAAAGAACAACCCCTGGTCAATGGCGAACCCCTTGACTATCCCCTTGGTTTTCGAGTCCACATAAAGATCCTCGTCAGAAGTAAACAGCCCCTGCCTGTTCATAAGGTTAACATAGTACTTGTTGTCGAACTTGTTGGGGGAGCGGATATCGAGGGCGGTGGTGTTGGCGGTGGAGGCCGTGGGGCACGTGAGCTTGAGGCTGTTGGCGAAGGACTTGTTGAGGGTTGGGTCTTGGGTGGGGTAGAGGCGGCCCGAGAAGGAGGTGCAGTGGCCCCGCCCGATGGTGTGGGCCCCGGAGAGAGCCACGACGTCGGTGGGGGTGAAGCCCTTGAGTTTGAGGCTGGAGAGGATGACGGTGGCGTTGCTGGCGGGGGACGGGAGGTTGGCCAGGGTTACGGCGGGTGTGGCGAAGGTTAGGCCGTCCTTTCTTCCTAGTGGCACGTCGTAGTATGGACCTCCGGACTGCATTGATAGTTAAAGATGTTTTGTTTGAATATTTATTAATTAGTAATAAATACATAGATGACAAAATAAATAAGTAGTAATGTGGATCGAGTAAGATAAAACCACCACATGAATAGTTGCTATACTTATTCAATTAAGAAATGAATATTGAGACCGGTTTTGACTTTGTACCAAAATATGTACTCTTAAGTAATTGCCTTAATTTTGTTATTGGTTTATAGTTAACATTAGTTAGTGTATAATAAAAGAAGATGTGAGATTGAAATAATGATTGAGTGTAATTTTGAATTTTTTGTTTAAGTATATCTAAATGGACAAGTTTTTCTTAACAAAAAATTGGGACTAAAAGGACATTTGTTTGATAACGGGGTGGAGTTTTTAAATTATAATAGCTTAAAGTTAAAGTGTTCATAATTAATAAGAATTTATGTGTTAAAAAACATTTATTTATATTTTGGAGTGTAATAATTAATTAACGTTAGATGGGTTTTTTATGGTACAAATTGATCCATGCATCATTACTTTTAGCTTAAAAAATGGACTATAACGTTATGATATATGCTTGACAGAAATAAAGTTAAATATATAATCGTACATCTTTTTTTGGGGGTAAAAATGTTAATTGTATAACTATAATGATGAGCATAATACAAGTGCTATATATATAGTTAGAAATTTAAAAAGATCGAGGGCAACTGGGCTCTTCTAGATTTCTTTTTAGGTTTTCTATATGTACGTAAAGCAGATGGAAGAAAAGAATGACAGGAATCAAATGTGTTTAACCGAATATTGTACTATACAATAAAGAATATTTAGTTTGAAAAACTTGTGGTACCCATAATATGATATTACTCTAGCTAGTTAAAAAAACATACTATTGGTCTCGAGAATTTATTGATATTACTATATCTACTATCTAGATTCTCAATTTATTGAGTTGTTTACATTCGAGACCATTTATTAACGTAATTACAACCAAAACAACATAATTAATTGGAAAAATGACATTTAACTTAGCTAGTACTTACCAAATATACAGAGTCGCGAGCGGCAATAGCGGTTATATCAGCGCAAGAAACCACCTGACCGCACTTCTTTTGAACGATTCCACGAAGCTCGTCGATCATTTGAATGGCCTCAGGCCTCAAAGTCAAGTTTGGGATATCGGTTTGTTCACCTTGTGACCCATCCAATAGCACGGATCCATCGCATCCCTTAAACAAATATTAATCCAAACACCGGATTAATTAAACCAAGGACACCGGATTACCCCATTAATTAACAAGCACCATATTAATTGTTAGTACGTGTTCATGTGCACGTATTAGAAAAATCCTTATGTAATTACCTGAACGAAGCAGTCGTGGAAATGAACGCGGAGAAGGCCAGCGGCGAGGCCAACATCGGTGGTGAACACCTTCTTTAGGTGGTTGCGAACGATTTTCTCGACGCTCGGGCATGTCGATTGGTAGTAAGTCCACGAGAGGCCCGAGACCACCGGCGGGAGCGGGAGCTGGGTGGTGGAGGCGGTGGTTGCGAGGAGGAGGAGGGTGGCGAGGACAACGCCGGAGGTGGATGTAGTAGTGGCCATTTTTTGGGTTCAGGTGAGTGGAAATGCAAATGGAGGGCTAAATTTATAATAAGCTCTCAGAAGAACAAGTTGTACAAATGAAAGAATAGTCATGCAACAATTTTTATTTTCGTAGTCTTTCTTCGGGTTTTGTTTATGAAATTTGGTGTGTGAGTAGGAATTAATTAATCTATAGAATATTACTCCATAGTATAAAAAACTTATGCAAAAGCAACTTTAATCGAATACGTGGTTTATATATGTGGGACATACTAAATTAATTTGGGTGAAGATATATAGCGATAAATTTCCAAGTCTATATAAGAGAAATTATTGGATTTGTATTAAAGTTGCTGAATTAAGTTATCTCATTTTTTTTGTTTACAATGTTTTCATGTTTGAGTGATAATTAACTTTATCTAGAAAAACGATGAATTTATTTTAAGTGAGATTAAAATTGCATCCACTAGAGAGGAAAGTAAGCAACGGAGTAGGTGAAGAATGTTGGAAGTTTCAAAGTGAATAATAATGATGACAATATAGGCTGCTAACTATACAAACACTCTTGATTTAAATAAACATTTATAATATGTGAAATAGAGTAGTTTTTTCGGATAGTTATCGTCAATTTTGTGAAATATCCAAGTTTGAATATTTGTGCAAGACAACCCTCAACTTTGAAATTATTTCACGAAATACCCATCTGTCCATCAAACGTTAAATAAAACGTTAACTCTTACTAAAAGAAAAGGCAAAAAAGAAAAGCCCCATTTACGACTACGAGAGAGAGAGCTTGCTCTTGAGAATCCTTTCTGGAGGATACGCCATGTATACTGATCCGAAATTAAAGTATAAGAGATGACAACCATGTATACTGATCCGAAAAATCTAGGGCAATCGTGTCCTCCTAAGTGTTGACTAATTTGAAAATTGATCCAACACACTTATAATCTAGATAATTAAAACCTAAATTTGAAAAATTAATCAAACACACTTCAATTCCTCAATAAAACCCTAAAATTCTTCAAATTACTAATCTGAAAAATTAATCCACCACTCTTCAATTCGTAACCTCAAAATCCCTAAAATCTCTCTATAGTGTAGCTAATATTGCATTTAAGATGACCAACTCTTCTCCTCGTCGTCTCCGGCCATGCCACCACCCATCAACTGATCAACATCGATGTCTTCTTCTTCCTCTTTTCTGGTTTTTCAAGGTGGAAGATTTTAAAACGCGACTCTCATACTCTGTAAAGGGCCTTTTTCTTTTGTATTTTTTTCTGATTTTCTTTAGTCTTTTTTCTTTTAATAAGAGTTACCTTTTTATTTAACATTTGATGGACGGATGGGTATTTCATGAAATAATTTCAAAGTTGAGGGTTACCTTGCACAAATGTTTAAACATGTGGGTATTTCGTGAAATTAACGATAACTCAGGATTACCAGGTGAAAAATCTGTAGGTTTTTTAGTTAAAATATCAATTAATTAAATGACATGTGGACAAATATATTTATGAAGCTTATGGTCAATAGGATGGATATTGATGGAGAATCGTCCAAAGAGAAAAGTGCGTTTTATCAATTTTGAAATTTCCATGCCTCCCCACTTGGTCAATAGAAGAACATTATATGTTCGACCAAAAAATAGAATAACATTATATTTCACCACGTGGTGCGTTCCTTATTACCCTTTTTGTGAAAATTGCCAAAAAAAATCACTCGTTTAATTTCCTATCTTACCCTAAGCCACCCGTTCGTTGTATAGCTATTTTTATCGAAATTCACACTCGTTAATCTTCGTTCTCTTACGATCGACCATTCGACCCCAATCAACCCTTTTTATAAATAAAAAAATCCATTAAAGTCGTGTAATTAAATAATTTTTTAATGATATTAATTTTTATTGTGTTTGGGGACCGCTCGAGTTGGGCTGGTAGCTTTGAGCCAAAAAAAGGGAAGAAGAATTGATTGATCCTACCTCACAACTTAAATGATCCGGTTTTCAAATGATCTTTAGCTCTATTAGGATATGATTACTCCCTCCGTTCATAAAAACATGGTGTTTTAACCTAAACCCTAAAAATTAAAAAAGTACATAATTTGACTCAATTACCCTAATTATTAATTTTTTTCTTTTATTTAAATTTAAATTATGGAATATTTTCTGATTTGGTTTAGATTTACTCCTTCCAATTCTCGTCCAATTGAACGTACAACTTCCTAAATTAATGTTGCTAAATTGATTTGGTTTGATTTCTATGCTTTTTCTCCCTTTTTTCAGAAGGGTAAAACTGGAAAATTGTGTACATAAATAGCTAAAACATCATATTTTATTGAACAATGAAAAACCCCTAAAAATCACATTTTCATGAGCGGAGGGAGTATTTATGTAAAATATCTCTTTGTTATTATTTTATATATTGGATACCAAGAAAGATAAGATCTATTGGATATCACAAGACTCTTGTATTTAAACCCTTTTGACATTCAATGAGGATATATCCTTTCACACAATTATAAGCTCTAACCTCCATCTTCTCGTTAAAGTAGAGTCCATCGTTAGAGGAAATAATATCAACAAAGACCCATCTACTGTTGAAGGTTTTCTTGAACAAATAAATTTATATTCAAGACCCCGCTGAGTATAGCGGAGTCAGGTTCGTCCACGGGAATGAGAATAGTGCTGAGAGATTAGTTGATAAACTACGAAAAGCAAAGAAAACACTAGTAAACACCGTCAGGACCGAATTGAAGTGGGTCGTGCACGACCCTAAGAGGGTCGGTCCTAAGCACAAACACACGAACGAACACAAATAAAAGCAAAGGATCGAGCACAACTTTGTGGGTCGAGATCGAAGTAAAGACACGAGTTTTAATCAATATAAAAGACGATCCTAGGGCTAGGGCTACCACAACAACAATCATACATGCTTCCAACAAGAACTCACAATTATCATGCAATTTAGATCATAGAAAAGTCAACTTTCGCAAACAATTCAAGTTATTCAATCGACTTTCGCAAATTAAACAACTTTCTATCTATCCTTCAACCTAGGAATATCAACTTTCGCAAATCATCCTATTAGAACTAATCAAGAAATTAACTTTACACTTTCGCTTTGGGTTAATCGCAAGATATGCCTCAACTTTCGCAAAGGAATTTAGCACAAGATAGATAGATATGATCATCAAGCATTCAAATTATGAATTCACGTTTTAGACATGCATGATTGTGTTGGGTTTTCACCCAACCCTAGAATCTAAGAAGACTACTCACTCATGGCAAAGAAACAAGAAAACATGATTAATCCAAACGAAATTCAAATTAAAACAAAGAAGAAGTCTTACAAATTCTCAAACTTGTTCACCAAGTCTTCCTCCAATGCTAAAAAGAACGGAACAAAAATCGAACTAAAAACCGGAACCTTGAACTAAAGGGTTTAACATCCTTTTATAGAGGAAAAGGAACCCTAAATAAACTAGGAAACAAGATAAAACAACCTTCCTAAAATGCAAAGATAGAATATATCTAAAATATCACGGAATAAAGCAAAGTCGGCGCCATGATCGACCTAACTTGGGTCGTGCACGACCCTCCTAAGGTCGGTCCTGAGGGCATGATTCGTGGCTAGGTCGTTCTTGCTCGTCCTGGCTCGTGCACGACCTATATTGGCTCGATCTTAGCTCGTTCACGACCCCTTCCAGCTTGATCTTGGGTCGTTTTCTTCATTTTCTTCATGACTTTACTCCTCTTAGCCTTTCTTCCTTAGCTCCGCCACTCATAGCTTGTCCACCTCCTCTTGCAATGCTCCAAATTCTTCTTTTGAGCTCCAAAACTCCTACAAAACGACACAAAAGGTGCGTAGTTTCCGAATCTCAAGGAAATACGAAAACTAAAGCAAAAAGACTCAAAAACATAAAAAATAAAGCACGAAAACCAACTCAATCTAATCTATCTAGACACTAAAAACTACCTAAAAAGCGGATATCAACTACGACTTCCAAAATGATGTTTTATGGTGTGGTGCGCGCAACCCTAGGTACATTTCAAATGACAATGCCAATACCATGTCTAGTTCAATAAGTTCATTTCATCTCTCTTTCAAAAGCAATGAATAATCCTTGATCTTTATGTTTTTACTCTCCACAACAAAATGAGATTGTTGAAAGAAAAAACAAACACCTTCTTAAAGTTACCCGTGCCTTTCTTTTTTCAGCATAATGTTCCTAAATTTTTATGGGAAGTCCTCCTTGTTGTCTTAAAATTTTTTACCAAGATTATAGACCATCTAATTTTCCTCTTAGAACCTTTGGTTATTTTATCTTGGTGCATGTTCTTCGTATTCAAAGATTATAAATTGCATACTAATGTTAGGTTTGATTGATTCTCAATAAATTTGAGTAGTTTTTATTCCCTACGCGTAATTGAATCAAAGTTTTTCTAGGGTTTTGTTAGATTGATCACCTACTAAGATTTCTAGGTTAATGTACAACTAATATGATTAATTCCCGTTTGAGATTAGTTAGATAAAGTAGAATCTACAATTGTTTGGACCCGTTCGGGACACTCAGTTATAGAAGGGAATAAAATTACAAATAACTTGAATGACTGTTTGCTTCAATTAAGTGTTTTTGTTTCTATCGATACTTGAATCGTAAAGATGTTGTTTAATTGAATTTGGAAGTTCTTCTAGGTTGATAGATGATTAGGGTTGTTAGAGCAAGTTATATGATGGTGTGGGAATGGATGTACGTTTCAAAAGATGGTTTTGAGTTGTAGCTTTTTGGATGTTGTAACTTTACTTTGTTTTTGTAATAATTGTGGTTTTTAAGGATATTTTTGAATTTTTCTCGGATATCCTTTTAACCTCTTTGTCCGTTTTAACGCTTAATCCAATATTTTTGTCGGAATTTAAATCCTAGAAATTTTTTGGTGATATCCTAAAATCATAAAGAAATGATTTTTTGGATCAGTGTGAATTTTAGGATTTTTGAATGGAAAAAGAATATTTATTGGATAAGCCGTCTTTTTAATTCTGTATCGAAAAGAATTTAAAATACAAAATGGAAGTCTTAAAAATTGAAGGTAGCATGATAAAATCATGAAAAATTGATTTTATTGGTTTACATAGTTTACAAGACATTTTATGTGTAGTAAGTTTTTCCACCTGAGGTACATAATTTTACCGCTTATCGAAAAATCCCGTTCCGAAACGGGAAATTCTTTTTACCTCCACTTTACTTAATGGGGGAGGAAAGTCGATTTCTTTCTTCCATCTGTCTGCGTGTTTGGATAGAATCAGAGGAGGATTTGAACAAGAGAACGAAGGGCGACAGACTGACGATCGGATCTCTTCATCGCTGCATATCCTTCCCTTCCCCTGCCACCTCGCTATCTTCACCTTCACCTCATCTTCTTCCTTTGTGTGATCCCTTGGGCTCGTTGCTGCTGCAAAAGAAAAACAGAACCGGTGAAAGAATCAGAACAGGACGACATGCGTAGGAAGAAAGAATTCGAATCTTTACCGTCGGCGATCACCAGTGTTGATAGGGTGATTTGACAACAAATAAAATTTATAGTCAAGACCCCGCTGAGTATAGGGGAGTCAGGATCGTTCCACGGGAAGCACGGTTGTTTGTTTACCAACTACAAAGAAATAAAACTAAGCGAAACAACACAAAATACCTACGACCAACCTCGTTAACGACTTTGTCAGGGTCGTTAACTAACCTGGATAACTCTACTAACGAATTTAAACACAAGATTGGTACCGAGGCAACAAACTCAGTAACGAATGTAACGAGGAAAACTCAAATAGGAATAAAAATCTAGGACAAGGGTTACCACAACATAGCCATGCATATAAACTCGTAAGAAGATAAAGATCATGCCTTTAAATAGATAAATTCATCAACTTTCGCTGACTACCAAGCAAATCAATCTATTCTCATAAACTAATTCACTCAATTACTTGTTTGGATCCAAAGCTCAAAACTTTCGTAATCGAACAATATCAACCTTCAAGTCTATAACTTTCTTTCTCAATCAAGTTAAGAACTCAAATTACCTCGATTCTCATCTAGGTATAAACTCAACAAGCAATCCAAAAATAGATAAAAGGCATTCAGCACATCAACTTACTCATCAAACATACATAACTATGCCGGGTTTCAACCCCGACCCTAGATAGGAAAACTACTCACTAATCATAACTATAAAACAAACAACTTCAATAAGAGAAAACATTGAAAACAAAAACTACTTCAAATTAATAACAAAATTATCGTCTTACAGACTTCAGAAGAAACCGAAAAACAACAAGAGTACCGAACAAAAGACACAATTAACGACCCTAGCTTTGCTCTCCTTCCACCTCGATAATCTCCACTCGACTTCTCCTCTCTCTCGGCTCTCCTAAAACCGATCTCCTCCCCCCCCCCCTTCAGGCTAGAAAGAAGGGTATTTATACTAATAAAGCTATCTAATAAAAAGCTAGAAGATAAAAACTTTCCTAAAAGATAGAAACTAACCTTAAAAAGATAGAAAGATAATCTAGAAAGATAACAAGACATAAAACATAAAATATAATAACCCTAAAAACCCTACCGACACGGAATTAACAAGATATATTTCCGCACATGGTCGGTAGACATAAGATCTCTCGTAAAACTCTATCTCTAAGCCTCGTTAACGACCCTTCACATCCTCATTAACGAGCCTGTATTTGTTTTTCTTCAATTCTTCAACTCTAAAAGCCTGGACTTCGACTTCTCTATCTTCATACTCTTCCATCTTCCACCATAGTACTCCATTCAGCTCCAAAAAGCGTTCTTTTCTTGCTCAAAAACCTACAAAAAGACACAAAACGGAGTAGCTTCTATACTTTTCACAAAATATACAAACTCATCCAAAAACACACAAAACTAACCCTAAAAACTATTAAAACTAAACCAAACAAACTAAGAAAACATACTAAAAACTAGACTAAAAATATGAATATCAAAATACCCCATACTTAGACTTGTTTATCCTCAAGCAATCACTAAACATAATCAAAACCAAACAAACATACTCATCAAGCAAATAACCATCATCTAAAAAGCAACCTCAACACATAGAAGAAAAATAACAAAAATGACTATCAATTTCATCACATGTATATGCACCAAATAGACATAAGAAAATACAATCCAACCTCATAAGGGTAATGTGTTTCACTCAACTCTCATGTGTTTGGGCTTATAAATTCATCTCTCAACTCATCTTATATACAAAAACTCATAGAAAATGGAACTTATATCACCAAACTCTCCACCTAAGATTTGTCAAAACAAGCAAAAATCATCAAGAGAACTTAGGCTCAATGAAAAACTTCATAGAAGCTTCCATTCGACCGGGTTGTAATGGGGCTTGGTAAAAACAATAAGGCGTGAAAATATTTTGGCTATGTGGTGCTAATAATATCCGGGAATCAAAAGACTCCTAAAAACTCATATAATCCAAAACACTCATAAAAACAACATACCAAACTCACTCTTCTTTATGCACAAACTTACCTCGTTAAACCCTTTAAATCCCATCTAATCTTGCTTACAAACACTTAAGAAATTTTGGCTCATGCACACTTTACACTTTTCAACTCCTTTTTTACTTTCTTTTCCTCCCTTATTTTCACTGATTTTTCTCTACGAAGGGCTCGGTACCGAACCTGCAGATTCGTTTCATTTTTTCTTTCTTTTCCCTTCTTTTTGATCTTCATTTTTTTCCGTGGAAGGTCGGTACGAACCTGCAGAGTCGGTAACGAGTTCTGATTGTACTGATCTTTACTTCTTTTCTTTGTAAGTGCATTCAGGGAACCAAACTCCTTTTACATGACAAACTGCAAGACTTTTCACTTTACCCAACTCATATTACCCCACACTTGAACTAATTCATCTCACTCAACAAAAATTATAACCAACTCTAAGTCCTAATCCCTGGATAGGGTCAAGCTTATCTCAGCTAGGGAACAATTTTGTGGAGCTAAAAATAAAAGGCTTTAAGGCTCAAATTGGTTTCAAAAGAAGGATAATGAAAAGGGTGGATAAGGATTAATAAGGCTTATGAAAAATAAGTTCTCTATCATATGACTTTCACATGCAATGAACTATAAATCTTATGTAGGTCTCAAGAAATAGATAACCATCACAATTCCAAGAATATGCATATAGAGTAAATCACACAAGAAAAGAAGAGGGATTTTTGATGATCTCCCTATATGACCAAAAATAACTCACAAGGAAATTATTTTGTTGGATTGCATCACTTATACTAAAAAGTATACATGCTCAATTTCATCATATGCTATTACTTCATAAAAACATTTTCATAACAAAAATCAGGCTATACTTTTCAAAGACATGCTTGCAAGGAATTATATGATCATGCTAGCAACTACTATCATAGAACCATAAGAAAAAGGGTATCTATCAATTCTAAAACTCTTTTTTTTTTTTGAATTTTCAAATTTTTAAATTTTCGATTATTTGATTTTTTTTATTTTTTTAAGAAATAAAGAACTGCTTAAAACACATAAAACACAAAACAAACAATACACTAACTTTTCTACCCTTTCCCACCCCATACTTAAAATTACAGTGTCCCCACTGTAATAAGAATAAGAAGAAGAAAACAAAACAAAAGAACGAAAAAGAAAAACTTACAAGATCCTGAAATCAGAAAAGAAAACACTCTTCAAACTGAATCAGCGCCCAGGTGGTGGAAAATAATGCTCAAAGTTCCCCATGAAGGCATACATCGTCCTCCAACGCTCTGCATCATCCGCCTCTCTCTATTGATGCCTCGTATCCTCCATCGCCATGCGAGCAGAATAGACACTCTCTCATCTATCCATCCTCCGATGAATATGTGTATGCTGAAGGTTAAGCTGCTGCATCTGAGCAGAAAGATCTTCGGCCCATGGAGGCGGGATACTCGATCCAGTGTACTCGGGCTGAGGAGGTGGTTGGTAGTGGGGCTGTAAATGGTCTTGAAAAAGTAAAGGATTATAAGGCATGAGACCATATGACTGTGGGTCGATAGGTTGCTGCGTGGAGTCGTTACCGACGTTGTGAGCCTCGGTAGGAGCCTCGGTAGAAGCCTCAAAGTGGTTGTTAACGACCTTGACGGGCTCGTTAACGAAGATATTGTTGCCCAAAATTTCTGTATCGAGGTCCTCTTCCTCAATGTCGAGCTCTTCTGTACCACCCTCGGTAGCTTCTTCTTCAGTCCCATCTTCATCTTCGTACATGGCTTTTTTCTCTCTTTCGAACCGAGACTCACATGGTCGGAGCGTTAATTCATCTTGAGGCTTGGGCTCTAACGGGAATGCATGCCTCGTCCATGCAGCGTACCAATTTGGTACGTACAACAACTCCAGCTTATCCAAGGTAGGTGCAACATCTCGGCCGAGAACTTTTTTAGTGTACCCATCCCGACCTTAAGTGAAAATACCGGAGCTAAACCAATAGTTCATGTTGAGTAATTGCGCGTGGGCCGGTGTGTAGAGGGTGAGATCAACGCCAAGGTTGGTCTCCAAGAGACTAACCAAGTTTCCGCACCATACTTCCTTCGACTTGATTGACTTCTCAACATAGTACAACCATTCATACCCCAAGTTCAATGGGGCGGGCTCTTCGAATAGGATAGTGCGGAGGCATGCAACTTCTGTCATTGTCGGCCTGTTCAACTCTCTCTTAGGCCAGAATGTAATAGCTAGGACTCAGAGGATGATTCGAAAAATGGGGTTGATGATGCTTGCCCCGGATAATGCTGCAGCGGAAGGCTCTACTTCCCTTGTAATGTAGCTCCAAGTCCTTGTCACCTTGTAATCCTTTAGACTATAATCTCGAGAAGGATTTGGGAGCTCAAGAATAGCATTGAACTCCGCCAAAGTAAACTCACGATTCATGTTACTGAGCCTGAATCTGATTCGTCCTTCCGAAGTCTTCGTCGGGAATCTTGTCTCTAGAGTGGCTAGGAACTCGGATGTGAGAGCCAGGAAGTGTGGTATATTCTCCTTCTTCAACAAGTGAGGCAAACTGAGAATAGCAAAGGCCTCCTTGACATCATCATAGATCCTCATTTGCTTAGCACTCAACCTTGAGAACCACCTAGTATAGTGGTCCTTGTCTAGTATGGCATTGTAGCGGTCCGCTTGTCCTTGAGTGCGCAAGATCACATTTGTCCATGCGGGGTGGAGATGGGGACCGTTGATTCCTCTTCTTCTTTTGGGCGCGGGTTGCGGCTCGGTTAGAACTTGCCATGTGGACCTACAAAAAATAAGAATTTTCCAAGATAAGATCCACACAAATCATTAGACAAGAGACCCCATACTTGGTCTTGAAGTAGCTCTCAGAATGCCTTGTTAACGACCCAACTAGGGTCGGTAATGGATCTGGACTGATTTTTAGGCTTGATAATACGCAAGGTCGTTAACGAACCTGGGCAGGTCGTTAACGAGCCTGTACGAGAACCAGTCGCGAATTTCTGAGTGGAAAATACTCTAAAATTAAGCCATGAATCAAGCATGCATCAGTCATAATCCTACGTAAGACACACAATCGGGTATATGCACCCCATACTTGCCCGATTACCTATCCCGAACATGCTATAATTGCCCAAGAAACTAATGGTGAAGATCAAACAATTCCAAAAACAAAGTAGCTCATGCTTTTCTTAATCAAATTTCAATGGAGAATCAAGCAAGAACAAATCCATAAAGAAAGATCAACTACCAATATATCAAGCAATAAAATCGTTGAGCAACAATAAACATGCCATTCGCTCTTTTATATGAACAAGCTATGAGATTTTGACCCTATAAACCATGAATCATGCAAATAGAGAGTTAAGGTTTAGAAATCATACCGTGAGATCGAGAAATTGAAGAACAAAGATCGAAAATATGGGTGGTTAACGAGCTCGACTTCTCGTCGGTAAGCAAATCAAGGGCGGCGAACTCGTTAACTAGGGCGGGACTTCCGAAGTTCGGTAGTGGTGAGATTTTCGATCGGTGGTGAGAAGTATCAGTAGGATTCTTGGAAAATTTAAGCTTTTTGGATTAAGGATTTGAGAGTGGAATTTTGGGAGTTTTGAAAGGGTTTTATAGGAGAGGCTAGAGGTAGGGGAAGAGGTGAAAGGGGCGGCATATGGGTAAGGATATAAGATAGATTAGGGTAAAAATACTTACCTGCCCGTTTTGCCTATTCGGGTCGCCAAACCGGGTCGTTAACGACCCTGGGTTGGGTCGTTAACGAGCCACCGTAGCCTCTTTTCTGAGTGATTTCCGAGTCCAACTCCTGCATCTTGTTAGCTTAAAACTATTCTATCTTTCTACTTCTAAACTACTAGAAAAACTCAAAAGAAAACTAGGAAAAAGATCTAAAAAGAAAAGCTAAACTATGCTAAAAGTACCGGGTTGCCTCCCGTAAGCGTTATTTTTAACGTCGTCAGCCCGACGTACTTACCTTGGCTCAAGGTGGCTCGTTTGCAGCTATGTTAAGGTCTTGAGGTACCCCGTACTTAGCTATGTAGGCATTATTGGCCTGAGTCACTAAATTTGGTCCTTTATCTTCTATTAAAATGCCCGGTATTCCTACATAAGGGTTAGTGAAATCCGAAAACCAAGGTTGTCTGGACTCCTCTATAGCATAACCAGTGGAGCACGGTGTAGGAACAAAGTATAAAGAAGAGTCATAACCAGCATTAGCGAATTCATGGTTAGAGTACTCACCTGGATTATAGCCCTGCATGTGGGGCTCGGTAATGGGCCAAGGAGGTTCGGTAGGGATCCGTGTGAGATTCTCATCCTCTTTTGTACTTGGAGGAGGATCGTGAGGAATAGCTATGTTGAGTTCTAGGTGAGTCAACTCGATCTGTGCAGTCGCAGTTGGGTCATTAGCGTTTTGGTCAAGGTTGAATTCCACGCGTTCCTCTCCAATATCGAAAGTGAGGAGTCCTCTCCGCACATCGACCCTAGCACCTGCTGTAGCTAGGAATGGCCTGCCTAGGATAATAGGGACATGAGGGTCTTCAGACATATCGAGGACGATGTAATCATTTGGAATAAAGAAGTTCCCGACTTGGATGGGATAATCGTCCACGACTCTTGTGGCCTTTTGATGAGGTATTTTTCAGTCGTTTTACCTATCAAAGAATCCTAACTTAACCAATTTGAGTAGAATGGTAAGCAAGGGTCGATCCCATAGAGACTCGTGTATTAATGTTATTACTTGTGTGCCAAGTAACCAAAGGGGGGTTTTCAGAATGATTATCTAAACTAATATGCTAGAATAAAACTAACTATGAATGCAAAAGATGATTTGAGTATATGAGAAACAAACGTGTTCAACTAGTTAGATCCATCATGATATTGATTCGTTGATCATCGATTCTCTTGATTCTCTTCTCACTTGAATAATCTATTGTGGATAGTGATCCTACTAAGGATTAAAACCCAAACTTCATATATAGTTGATTGAACAACCAGTCTAACAATCCTAATTAAATAATAACCTAGAAGACCTTCTAGATTCAATTAAATAATAGCATGACGATTCAAGTTATCAATAGAAACAAACAACTCAGAGCAACCAGACATCTAAGTGACTTGTGAATTTATTCCCTACTTTAATCAACTTGTCCAACCGGTACTAAATTAATTAAAGTCTACTCTTGATCTAATTAACTCCAACCGGTAATTAATCAAATTCAGTTGTAAATTAACCTAGAAATTCTATTAGGTGATCAATCTAACAAAACCCTAGTTTAGATTCAATTAAGCACAGGGAATAATTTCTATTCAAGTTTGTTGAGAATCAATCAAATCTCACAACTACATACAAATCATGACTTCAATAACTAGCCAAACACTAGAGAAATTTAGCAATTCATAATTGAATTAAAATCAAACTTACAAAGGTTTCAAAGTCTTCCTTGAGAGAAAACCCTAGCCTCCAAAAGTTGATCAAAAGTTATGAAAATAAAACTAACATAAAGTATTTATATGCTCCTAAAAATATCCCTCAAAAGATATATCAATCCACCTACTCGGCCAAAATACAAGCCCATAAATCAAGATATCAAAGCCCAAAACCAAAGCTCGGCCCAAAACACGCGTCCGCTGAAACTCCCGAATGCGCGACATCGGCCCTGAAATGCACGGCCGCGCTTTTGCCATCCCGCGCTTTCTCCATTCAGTTGGGATTGTGCGGCTTAGCCTCTGAATTGCGCGGCCGAGCAATTGTCATCCCGCGCTTTTGCCTCGGTTCAGCATTCAGGCGTCACTTTAGAGGCTGTTTTGACCCACTTAGAATTGGAATTTGGACTCGGAGTAAAAATATGAATTGTAGCTATTTGAATTAGCTTTCCAGTGATAACAAATTCAGCTCCATCCGAGAACTATAGCTCCCAAACCAAGCATTGCAAGATAGAGGTGTCAAAACAAGAATTCCAATGCATAGCCCGGGTTTAAGCGTTCTTTTCACACAAGCTCTTGGGCGTTAACTCTTCTAATCTTCACTTGTATCACTCTAAGCTTCCTCAAACTTCACCATAGTCCTATAAGATCCATCCCGTCCATGCTTGTTTACCTAAAGATCTGCAAAACCGAGCAAAACAAGCGCAAAACCCGAATTTCCTAGAAAACCTAAAAACCTAAGAACTAGACTAAACTAATATAAAACCATGCAAAATAAATATAAATATGCATCCTAAACACTACCTAAATGCAAGCTATCAAATTCCCCCATGCTTAACCCTTGCTTGTCCTCAAGCAAGACATAAATCCAAATCACACCATAGAAATGCAATCATACATCCATCTCAAGTCAAACAAGCATTTCACATATAATTAAAAACCTGCCAAGACTTCTCAACATGCATTATGATAAGCAACAAGTAAAGACCATCCATTCATTCTAGACCTCACCAAGGTAATTGTGTTTGCACTCAAACTCTCAAGTGTTTAAAGGTATGTGTTTCACTCAAAATCAACCATGAAAACTAGACTACCATATGCTTGCATCAGAGTTCTAAATCTCCACCGCTGGGGATCAAATACATAACAAAAATCAAGAGGTCTTCTTAAGGGTTGTAATGGGGTCAAGGTAAAGAGAAATTTGGGAGGGAAAACATTTGGCTTGTGGTGCTAAATCCGGGATAAAGAACTAATCCTAACCCAAAATTCAACACTTTCTTTCTCATAACAGTTCCCCAACTTCCACTCTACCAACTCCTTACATTTACAATTAAGCATTTTGCTTCTTTTTTTTCTTTACCTCTTCTTCAACTCTTTTCTTGCATATGAATGAAGACTACTAACAAATTAAGCTCAATTTTTTTTTCTTTTGCTTTTCTTTTGCAATCAAACTTTTCATCTTCATTTTTTTTCACTTTGAAACCAAGAGTTGTTTCCCTCTTCTCCCACCTTTTCTCCAACTCCCCCATACTTACACATAACTCACACAAAACTCAATCACAACCTAAAGTCCTAAATTCCGGATTATGGGTCAAGCTTATTAGGCTAGGGATCATTTTGTGGACCTAATAAAAATAGGCTTAAGGCTCAAATAAGTGGGGTGTCAAAAACATGGATCTTGTAGGGTAGTAAGGGAAATAATAGGCTATAAGAAACATTGCCTCAATCATTTTAATGCTATGTATTCAATCATATAAAGCAGTCTTGACAAAGAGTATTAACGCAAGTTCTAGAGCTAGATAATCATGGTGATACACTCAAGAATTTTAGAGAACAAATAATCATGAAAGGCCAAAAATATCTCACAAGGCTAATTGTTGTCTAGAACTTCAGAATGAATCAAATACTCAAGCTAAATACATGCTCCATCCTATAGTCAAGGTAATCAATCAATGATCATGCTCATATCATATCAACTTCAGTAAATTATGCAAATCATGGGTTAGAACTTATACTTAGCATTGAAAAACAAGAGGAATCAAACAATGGGGAAATAAGAACCTAAATGCAATATTTTTTGTATTTTATGAAATTTTTCTGATTGTTTTCTTTCATTTTTTTAAAGATTTTAATCAATGCATGCAAAAATTTTAAATATGACCTAAACTAATGCAACTACATGTAGTGCAAACAAGTAATTCCCTTCCCCCATGCTTAGAACATACTTTGTCCCCAAAGTATAGTAAAAAGGTAAGGAAAAGAGAAAAACTCACAAAACTCTAGTTGTTCGGGTAGTAAGGCGGAAAATCTTGTGGTGGCGGTGGCTGGTACTCCGGTGGATACTCTGGCTGTGGATGGTACGGTGGGATCTCTTGTGCCGGCAGTGGCTGGTATGGCGGAAATTGAGGATACGGCGGATCTGGGAAGGCATACTGAGGATACGACTGATGAGGTGGATAGCCTGATGAGCTCCATCCATCCAATCTGGTGTTGAGCAGTCTGAACTGCTCATCCTGACGAGCCTGAAAAGCAACAAGCTGTTGATCATGATGAGTCTGAAATGATGTGAACCTCTGATCCACATAGTCTCTCATGCCCTGAAAGCTCTGATCGATGTGAGAAGACATATCATTGTATCGCTGCGTGTTGTCCAACTGCATCTGTCTCATCATCTCCATCATCTGGTTATACTGAGCATCAGAGTAATGTACACCTCCAGCAGGTCGAGACGGATCAAACTGCCTCTGCTGATCCTCCTCCTCAGACTCATCATCCTCATCAGTGTCAGCATCTTCAGCAGATTCTTCCTCTTCTTCTTCTTCTTCTTCTTCAGCCATGGTGAAATCTTCATCCATCTCCTCTTCATCAGAATCCACCACAATAGGAACTGAAACCGCCTTCTTACCCCTAACCAGGCCCTTAACGGTGGCCACATCCAAATCTCCAGCCTGAACTTTGATGAACCAGTTAGCTGGACTATCCCCAATCTGCACTCGATGTCCATCAGGAAGCTTCATTGCTCTCCCAGAATCACCAATCGCCCAGAAGTAAGAGTTTCTGTACTTGTAGAGAGCACCCATTTTCTTCAACATGAGGAAGTCAATAGGTGAAGGCGGAATATCAACATGTAACCTGCTAAGATCGATACCAAAATGCTTGGCTAGGAAAGTCACAATCCCGCCAATACAAATGGCTCCACCGCCTTTGTTCCCAACATGAGCCATGTGGTGCATCAGCATAGCACCCAGGTTCAACGACTTCCTCTTCAAGCTTGCAGCTAATACAGTGATGTCTTTCTTGGGACAATTGTTTCCCCCATCACCTCTCCCATTAAGAGTACTAGCAATAAACCGCTGGAAAACCTTAATAGCGGGATGAGTGATGGGAGAGGCCTTTTCTCTAGACGGATTGTACTGAGATCTCCCTGTGATGGCTTTCCAGAAGTGTCTGTCAGCCCATGTAGCACCTGCCTCTGTAAGCACCAAATCTCTACTGATAGGAAAATTACAGAACCCAAACACTCGGTTGACCTCTTTCAAGGTCATCTTCCTTCTAACTCCCCTTAGCCAAAACTTAATCTCCCCTTCTCCTTTAAAATTGGTGGACAAGGTGCTCAGAAACTCCAAAGTTAACCCCTTAAAGGTCGGTTCACACAGCTTTAAGAACTCACGCATATGCAGATACGCTCCTATTTCATTCAACAGATGAGCTATCCCAATCTGGTTCATGAGATCCCAGTCAATGAACCGAGTTGCTTTCCACTCTCTATCTTTCAGAAGCTCAAACCTAATCACATGACTGTCGTTGTAGTAAAGTGGTAAGTATTCCCGCTTGTCACGCGGGTGACCCGGGTTCGATCCCCGGCAACGACGCCAAATTTGATGAGGTATTTTTCAGTCGTTTTACCTATCAAAGAATCCTAACTTAACCAATCTGAGTAGAATGGTAAGCAAGGGTCGATCCCACAAAGACTCGTGTATTAATGTTATTACTTGTGTGCCAAGTAACCAAAGGGGGGTTTTCAGAATGATTATCTAAACTAATATGCTAGAATAAAACTAACTATGAATGCAAAAGATGATTTGAGTATATGAGAAACAAACGTGTTCAACTAGTTAGATCCATCATGATGTTGATTCGTTGATCATCGATTCTCTTGATTCTCTTCTCACTTGAATAATCTATTGTGGATAGTGATCCTACTAAGGATTAAAACCCAAACTTCATATATAGTTGATAGAACAACCAGTCTAACAACCCTAATTAAATAATAACCTAGAAGACCTTCTAGATTCAATTAAATAACAGCATGACGATTCAAGTTATCAATAGAAACAAACAACTCAGAGCAACCAGACATCTAAGTGACTTGTGAATTTATTCCCTACTTTAATCAACTTGTCCAACCGGTACTAAATTAATTAAAGTCTACTCTTGATCTAATTAACTCCAACCGGTAATTAATCAGATTCAGTTGTAAATTAACCTAGAAATTCTATTAGGTGATCAATCTAACAAAACCCTAGTTTAGATTCAATTAAGCACAGGGAATAATTTCTATTCAAGTTTGTTGAGAATCAATCAAACCTCACAACTACATACAAATCATGACTTCAATAACTAGCCAAACACTAGAGAAATTTAGCAATTCATAATTGAATTAAAATCAAACTTACAAAGGTTTCAAAGTCTTCCTTGAGAGAAAACCCTAGCCTCCAAAAGTTGATCAAAAGTTATGAAAATAAAACTAACATAAAGTATTTATATGCTCCTAAAAATATCCCTCAAAAGATATATCAATCCACCTACTCGGCCAAAATACAAGCCCATAAATCAAGATATCAAAGCCCAAAACCAAAGCTCGGCCCAAAACACGCGTCCGCTGAAACTCCCGAATGCGCGGCATCGGCCCTGAAATGCGCGGCCGCGCTTTTGCCATCCCGCATTTTCCCCATTCAGTTGGGATTGCGCGGCTTAGCCTCTGAATTGCGCGGCCGAGCAATTGTCATCCCGCGCTTTTGCATCGGTTCAGCATTCAGGCGTCACTTTAGAGGCTGTTTTGACCCACTTAGAGTTGGAATTTGGACTCGGAGTAAAAATATGAATTGTAGCTATTTGAATTAGCTTTCCAGTGATAACAAAGTCAG
This sequence comes from Fallopia convolvulus, assembly GCA_964016875.1. Taxonomy (NCBI): domain Eukaryota; kingdom Viridiplantae; phylum Streptophyta; class Magnoliopsida; order Caryophyllales; family Polygonaceae; genus Fallopia; species Fallopia convolvulus. The sequence continues at coordinate 53,062,549 of OZ024729.1, forward strand.
ATCCATCCGAGCACTATAGCTCCCAATCCAAGCATTGCAAGATAGAGGTGTCGAAACAAGAACTCCAATGCATAGCCCGGGTTTAAGCGTTCTTTTCACACAAGCTCTTGGGCGTTAACTCTTCTAATCTTCACTTGTATCACTCTAATCTTCCTCAAACTTCACCATAGTCCTATAAGATCCATTCCGTCCATGCTTGTTTACCTAAAGATCTGCAAAACCGAGCAAAACAAGCGCAAACCCGAATTCCCTAGAAAACCTAAAAACCTAAGAACTAGACTAAACTAAGCTAAAACCATGCAAAATAAATATAAATATGCATCCTAAACACTACCTAAATGCAAGCTATCACCTTTACGCTTGATCCTTCTGCCATGTAGGGGTTCATGTCTACAGGCTCTAATGGTCCCACGTTGGCTTTTGACCAGATTGACAGGGGGAGTAAACTAGCACTGGCTCCTAGATCACATAGAGCCTTGAATTTGCGGTCGCCTATGCCAATTGTTATTGCAAATCTCCCTGGGTCTCCTAGCTTTTCTGGTAGAGCAATAGATCAGACCTCATCTTGCAGCTCTGTGATGGATCTTTTCCTGCTAAGAATATCTTTAAAAAATTTCGTGTAAGCCGGCATTTCACTTAGGGCCTCAGCGAATGGGATGGAAATATTAATGCCCTGGAGAATCTTTACGAAACGCTTAAACTTACTCTCAGTAGAGTCCTTTGATTTCTGAATAGGAAAAGGAAGATATTTCACCATTCTCGGAACAAAGTCAGGCTTGAGAGGTGATGCTACCGGGTCCACACTAGGGTCGTTAGGAGCTCTCGGAGGATCGTTACCGACCCTGATCGGGTCGCTAACTAGCCTGGGATTGTGAGAGGGGATCAGATCAGGAAACTTACCTGGATTAGGGTCGTTGACGAACCTAGGAGCCTTGTCACCTTGGTGTGTTAGTTCGGTACTTGCTCTCGCTGGCTCATTACCGAGCTGAACTGTGGCGTCCTCTTCAGTTGTAGGGCCCTTGTCCTTAGCTTGGACACGCTTCGGTAGTGTCTTTCCTCTCCTAAGGTGTACCGTTGCTATTTGTCCCTTAGGGTTCTCCTTGGGACGGCATGGGAGTTGCCCTTGTGGTCTTGGAATCTGTGCAACAAGGTTCCCTAGTTGAGAGTCAACATTTTTCTTCCACACATCGAATTCTCCCCATCTTTTATTTTGATTGTTAAGGTTGGCTTGGATTCCGTTAATGCCTCCTGTAACCCTAATGCCCTTGATGGTGGCTCTTGATAGCCTGGAGGTCGATATGGTGCAGGTCGTCTATCCGGTGGGGGCGCTGCATAGTTGGGATTCGGGTTTTGGTTGCCCCACGTTGGATAATTGTTTGACCTATCAAAATTACTCGGTTGGTTTCTGTATGGGTCTCTCATATAATTCACTTCAGCATATGTCTCAGCGGCTCTCACCTGTTCTATGTTAGTGAAAGCAGAAGTACTATGGGTAGAAGAGCCACACTCTTGACAAGATTGAGAGGATTTTAGAAAACTTACCTGCTTCTTCAGGCGGTTGACCTCGTCTTGCAGAAATTGATTTTTGACATCGGGGTCAACATCTTCTTTGTTAGGCATGTAGAGACGCCTCTAGGGCTGAGGAGATTGCTGGATTCCGTACGTGGCATCATAGTTAGATAGCTTGTCCAACAATTCCCATGCAACTGTGGGTTCCATCTCTATAAAACCGCACGATGTATGCATGTTGATGCGGTTCTTCGTTTCTTCATTTATACCCTGGAAAAAGATTTCTTGGAGCACATATAAAGGTTGCCCATGAGTAGGGCATTGTCTAAGCATCTCCTTAAATCTTTCCCATGTTTCAACAAAACTCTCATTAGGCAGCTGGTGATAGGAGGTGATGCGCTTTCTCAACTCCGTCGTCTTAGCAGGAGGGAAAATTTTTGTAAGAAATTGATCATACAAATTCTTCCAAGTCCTAATAGACTTAGAAGGTAAGCTCTCCAACCAACTCAGGGCCTTTCCAGTAAGAGACCATCTGAAAGCTTTTAACAGAACATATTCAAGTGAGACACCTTCAGCAGCTATGATGTCACATAAATCTAGAAATTTTCTAATATGTTCCATAGGGCACTCAATAGTTTTCTGTTCAAACTAAGCCCGTTTGATCAAGGATATAAATTGAGACTTTATCTCAAAAGGTTTCTCTATCTCCGGAAGCACAATTGGAGACTCTGGCACCCTCAGTTCTGGATGCATATATTCTTTGGCATTCCTCGGAAAGGCATTCAGCTCTTCCTGTAGACGAGCACTGTTTTGATCTGAAGGAGGCCGAAGACTAAACACGTTAATATTGAATGACCATGAAGAGTTTTAATGGCATATATTGAATAAATTACACATCAAATTATATCTTATAAAGATTATGAAGGTTACATCCCAACTTCCTAAAACTCGAAAAATTTATTAGTAATGTTCTATACAAAGAGATTGCACATTCAGAATACTTGTGCAAGAGTACATTCACAGTCAGAATTTCCAATAAAAAAAATTCATCAAAAAATAAAGAGTCTTAACTAACCTAAATTCAAAGTGAAAATTCGTTATTTTGATCCGAAGGAGGCCGAAGACTAAACACGTTAATATTGAAGAGTTTGGTTCAAATGAAACCAACCCTTAACATGAAACGGAAGGAGAGATATCATCCCTTGGATGACATGATCCAATGGCTCAGATTACTCCTGTGCTTTTGAAAAAAACAAATCAACATGGTGGTAATTTTGTAAATAAACCCAACTTCTATACCCTTAACTTCAAATATAAAAAAAAAACCCCAAATTCTCGTAACCACACTCTCACGCGACTCCCACGCTCTCCTAATCCCCAAACACTCCCATGCAAATGCTCACCTTCGATCGCACCTTTGATCTCCCTTCGATCTTCGACTCACCTTCGATCGCTCCCAACTTTTTAGTTTCAAGATGCCTCCAAAAAAGAAAACCAAGAGGTAACTTGTTGGAAAGTTGTGTGTTAGAATAGAGTCAAGGAACAGTTATGGGAACTGTTCCTTGGGCAGCGGAATAATAATAAATATGCAGGTGATAGGCACTATGAAGAGAACAATATGGGAAGTATAGGAACAAAGAGTATTATGGGAACAATTCAAGGAATTTTAATAAACAGGAACTAAAGGCATGATTAAGAAAAGTAAAGGGACACAGTTCCTTATAGAGGAACCTCACTTCAACCAACTAGTTGAATGGGTAAACCTCTACCTCCCTTGGAGGATTTTGAATGACCTACTTGTTTTATTGATTGTTCCTTAGTTACAACAAGCAAGACTCAAACTTCTTTGTTCCTAGCAGTTCTTCCTAACTCTAGCAATACTAATGAGTCTTCTCAACCAAGTTCCTAAGCGAACAACCCAACTAAGACAAGTAAATCAAACCTTACACCTGGACTTGACTATCACAATTCCCTTTCTCCTGGGAACTTCTTCCTTCACTCTTACACCTGGACTTGACTATCACAATTCCCTTGCTCCTGAGAACTTCTTCCTCGCCGTCGCTGAGATTAAACACTCGTCGTCGACTACCTTCACTCTATCTTAATGCTCTTGCCTTTTTGGATTTTTGAAGGGGTGAATTTTTCTCTTGGGCTTGTTCACTATTTATATCTAAAGAGCCTTGCTCCCCAATCCTTAACTTGGGAAATGTCAAGATTGCCCTTGTCGTGTTCCCTAAGTATGTACTTTCTCAACATGTGACTCTTGTTTGAATTTGGTCAACTCTTGAAGCTCATCAAGTCGTTGGATGAATAGGCTCAGTTTGATTTACAGACTGCGCCTCTGATTTGTTGGGAACATGTCTCCGTATTTCTTGTTGATGTGCTTTTTGGACTAGCTTGTGAGTTCCTTTGGATGGGAATAGTTCCTTCATATTACACTGATAGTTCCCTTGAGTGTTTCTTCTCTTGGAGCTTTTCTCTTGAGGAACTGTTCCTTGGATGGGAACAGTTCCTTCATATTACACTGATAGTTCCCTTCATTGTTCCTTTGAGTTTTTCTTCTCTTGGAGCTTTGGTCTTGGGGAGCTATTCCTTAGATGGGAACAGTTCCTTCACATTACACTGTCGTTCCATTCACCGTTCCTTTGAGCTTTGAAACTTCACTGTTCCCATCATGTTCCATAGATGGGAACAGTTCCTCATATTACACTAGCGTTCCCATCACTGTTCCTTTGAGCTTTGAAACTTCACTGTTCTCATTGTATTCCCTACATGGGAACAGTGAACAGTGATGTTAATATTGCAGACTATTTTTATTGTTATCCCTGTAAGGAACCAGGCAAGGAACACCTTGCCTGGGTAACCAAACATTGACTCTTTTGCAGGTGAAAGCGAGGGGGAACTGTATGTGGTTCATAGACAGTGCATGCTCCAACCACATGACAGGAAACAAGAACAATCTAACCTCGCTTAACACCCTGATCGAAGGAGGAAATGTTTCCTTTGGCAACAGGAACAAAGGACCAATTCAAGGTTCAGGGGAAGTCAATCTCAACAAATCAATCAAAGTCAATAATGTCAATCTTGTGACAAATCTTGGGTATAATCTACTATGTGTGGCACAACTCTGTGATGAAGGAAACAACATAGTTACATTTGATTCAAATGAATGTCTGGTTGCAATGTTCTAAAAAACGCTAGGCGAACGCTGGGCAGAGAGGGACCACCTGACGCTTAGACGGCCTGAACGGTGACCTAGGCGGTCCTAGATGGGTGCCTAGGCGTTCTGGATGGTTAGGCGGGCTATGACCTTCTAGCGCCTAGGCGGGGCCTAAAAGGGATTTTTAGAACAGTGTCTGGTTGTGAACAAAGAGACTAACAAAGTTATTCTTAGAGAAAAACGATCCAACAATGTTTACATTGTTGATCAAGATTTTCAACCTCCAAGGAAGCTATGTCTCATAGTTCCCACAAGTGATACTGATCTTTGGCATAGACGTCTTGGCCATGCGGGTTTAAATCTCATTCAGAAGTTGTTCTTGCAAGATCTTGTAGTTGGTTTACCTAGGATAAACCCAGACAACAAAATTGTGTGATGCTTGTGCCAAGGGTAAACAAACTCGAAGTTCCTTCAAACCAAAGAAGGTTGTTAGCACTTCCAAACCTTTGGAAATGCTACAGATGGATCTATGTGGTCCAATGGACACATGTAGATATGGTGGAAGCATGTACATGTTTGTTATAATTGATGATTATTCTCGTTTCACTTGGGTTATTTTCTTGTCTTCCAAAGGAACAGTGTTCAAGGAGTTTGAAGTCTTCATTAAAAGAACAGAAGTCAGTCTAGGAACCAAGCTGAAATCCATATGTTCAGATCATGGAACATAGTTTAATAACTCAGCTTTCCTCAACTTTTGCAATGAAAAAGGAGTTTCTCACAACTTCTCTGCACCAAGAACTCCACAACAAAATGGAGTAGTAGAAAGGAAGAATCGCACCTTGGAGAATATGGCTCGAGCAATGATGCTTGAAAGTGGAGTTCCATCAAACTTCTGGGTTGAAGCAATTGCAACTTCGGTTTATATCCTTAACAGGGCCATGATTAGACCTATTCTATTAAAGACTTCCTATGAGCAAATCAAAGGCAAAAAACCAAATATTTCCCATCTTAAGGTCTTTAGTTGCAGTTGTTATATCCATAACAATGGAAAAGATGCTCTAGGAAAGTTTGATCCAAGAAGTGATGAAGGGATCTTCACTGGCTACTCACTTCAAAGCAAAGCATACCGAGTCTACAACAAAAGGACCAAAAAGTTTGAAGAAAGTGTCCATGTCATCTTTGATGAGGAACCCATTCATCATGGAACTACCTCCATCAATCCATTCTCAAAGACAACAGTGAAACCTTTCACTATACCAAGGGAAACAACAAGGGAACCAACAGAAGAGGATGATGATTTGGATCCTCGAAAGGATGACAGTGAATATCTCATTGGCAATGAGTCTCAACCACAGGAACTAACCAACGAAGATGATCATGGAGATGATGATACCACAAAGCATTTCGATGATCCCTCTACCAATTTCCTTGAAGAAGAGGATAATCCATCTGAACCATTAGAAGTTTCAAACTCAGGGAACAATCATGCAATTGAGATTCAACAGACTTTACCTAAAGCTAGTTTTAGTGCTCAAGGGGGACTTCAAGAAGCACATCAACCACAACCTCAACCCAGGAACTATCATCAGAGAAAAGATCACCCTCTTGAGAACATCCTTACACCTCTAGAACAAGGAGTAAAAACTCGTTCCTCTCTCCATAACTTTTGTGCTTTTAACGCATTTGTTTCTCTTGTTGAATCCAAGAATATACAGGAAGCACTCAAAGATCCTAATTGGATTCAAGCAATGCAGGAAGAGCTCCATCAATTTGAAAGACACCAAGTGTGGAAACTAGTTCCAAGGCCATCAGACAAGAATGTTATTGGAACTAGATGGGTCTTTCGTAACAAACTCGATGAATCAGGAAATGTGTCCCGAAACAAAGCTAGACTTGTGGCTCAAGGCTACAACCAAGAGGAAGGGATAGACTATGAGGAAACTTTTGCACCAGTTGCCCGAATTGAAGCAATACGCTTGCTCATAGCTTTTGCTACATACAAAGGGTTCAAGCTGTTCCAGATGGATCTCAAGACAGCCTTTCTGAATGGCTATCTTCAGGAAGAAGTCTATGTCAAGCAACCACCAGGATTTGAAGACGAAAGCAAGCTAGATCATGTATACTTTCTTGAAAGAGCTTTGTATGGCCTCAAACAAGCGCCTCGAGCATGGTATGATAGATTTGCTTCATTTCTATTATTCAAAGGCTATCAACGAGGATCAATCGACAAAACTCTTTTCCTGAAGAAAGAATCAGGTGACATTTTAATTGTGCAAGTCTATGTTGATGATATTGTATTTGGTTCCACTAACCCTGTGCTCACAGAAAAGTTTGAGAAACAAATGAGTAGTGAGTTCGAGATGAGTATGGTAGGAGAACTCAACTTCTTTCTAGGTCTTCACATTTCTCAAACAAAGGATGGCACCAAGATTCATCAACAGAAATACATCAAGGAAATGTTATCCAAGTATGGGATGGACAATGCAAAGCCCATCAACACTCCGATCTCTCCTAGCACACGCCTTGATGGGGATGAGAATGGAACTAATTTCAATCAAAAACTCTTTCGAGGAATGATTGGTTCCCTTCTCTATCTCACTGCTAGCAGACCGGACATCATGTTTGCAGTCTGTCTTTGTGCACGATTCCAAGCAAATCCCAAGGAGTCCCATTTGAAGGAAGTCAAACGGATCTTTCGCTACCTTAAAGGAAGAGAAAATTTGTGCCTATGGTATCCAAGGAACAGTTCCTTTGAACTATTTTCTTTCACCGATGCTGACTTCGCAGGGCATCTAGTAGATCGGAAAAGTACTTCAGGCATGGCACAGTTCCTAGGTGATTGTCTTGTATCTTGGGGATCTAAGAAGCAATCCTCAGTGGCACTTTCTACTGCTGAAGCTGAATACATAGCCGATGCTGCTTGTTGTTCCCAAGTTCTATGGCTCAAGTATCAACTTCAAGATTATGGTATGTCTCTTGGAACTCTTCCTATTAACTGTGATAGTACTAGTGCAATAAATATCTCAAATAACCATGTGCATCATTCTAGAACAAAGCACATTGAGGTTAGGCACCATTTCCTACGTGATCACGTAGAGAAAGGTTCCATTGAGATGGTACATTGCAGTACAGATGAACAAGCTGCTGATATTTTCACCAATGCTTTGGATAGACAACCCTTCGAGCATCTTCGAATGCTCTTAGGGATGATTCTCTTACATTAAACAAGTCTCGGTCCATCTTTTCCCTCAATGATTGACTAGTTAAGCATTGGTATGACTAGGGAACTGCATGGTTTAGCAACTTTCATTTTAATAATTGCTCTTTGCATGAAACATGTTTATTACTATGCATGGGAACTACTTCTGAAAAAGCACTTTGTTTCTTTTGGCCCAAAATGATCAACTTGATCTTATCTATCCCTCATTACAAGCTGAAAGGATGGTTGATCATAAGACTTGTCCCACAAAGCCGATCCAAGTAAACGTTTCCTATGAGCCTCAATTGATTGATAACCCTTTCTACGAGATTCAATTACTTGGATGACAAAAATTTCTTACTTGCCCTTTTTGTTTGGATTCTCTTTGTCTTTTCACAAAAATCCCCTATGAATCCAAATATGGCCTTCCGTTACTTGTTCATGGAAATGAGGTTGGAAAGGAAAGAAACTACTTCAAGTCATTAGGGAACTACAAGTATCTTTGCACCCAAGCGTCTCATAGTTGTATTATTGGAAAGAGAAAAGACGTTGGAAACTGGGTATTTGAAGCGACAGGTTGAGAAAGGGGAAATTTAAATCCACATTGTTTGCCTCGCTACTTTGGCTCGTTGATTTGGAAAGAATCTCTTAATGGAAGACATCAAGTCTTTCTAGTTGCCCTTGACGTAACTAGATGCGACTTTCAAGGAAACCCTAGTAAGTCTTTCTCTCTCACCTTTTCAAAATTCCTTCCCTTTCCCTACTTAACTCGTCTCTCTCATTCGCTTCCTTTACCTTCGTCTTCATCTCTTCTCCTCTGCAAATCCTAGACCTCAAGCTTCATTTTCCAATTCCTCTCAGAAATCCCAAACCATCTCAAATGGCCAACCAAAATCAACCCATCATCAAGTACTCTATCCTTCACAAAAATCCTCTAATCGAGCATCTTCTTCACAATGACCTAGTTTATCTTCAAAAAAAGCTTCTTACATATCTCGATCTAGACCATCACGAACCAGAGTACATCTTTGATGTCAAAGAACGACTCTACTCTCTTCTTCGGAAGAAAGATGGCCAACCACCTCTCACTCCTCAAAGCTCTCCCCCAACAACTCCCAGATCCGACATTCCAGTACTTACCACAAGGCCGGATGGCTCCTCGACTCTCACCATCAAAATCGATGGTGTTCAAACCATGATACATGAGTCCAACCCTTCCTTACTCCTACAAGATTCCTCTCATTCCTCTCCAAAATCTCACACTCAAATCTATGATAGTCTAAGCCCCAAACGGACTGATCCCCTTGCCTCAACCTCTCAAAACCCTACCCCTCAAATTCAAAGTTCCAAAGAACCCTCCTCCTCAACAAAAGCTCCAACTATCCCAGTTCTACCCCACAAAGAACTCGACCGTTCTAATCTCGACCAAACCCTCTCTCAGTTTGAAAGAGAAGAGTTCCCCTCTGCACAGGGAACTACACCTGTTCTTCCTTCCACCTCTTCAAACCCTACAAAGAAAACACCAACCAAAGATCCTCTCTCAAATGTTCCAACTGGGCAAAGAAAAAGAAAAAGAAAGGTGAGAAAGATTGGTGACGATGAAGAAGCATCTGAAGAGGAACTTGAACCTCTTCAATCTGAGCAGCTTCATTTATGATGAGGATGATGATGATGAAATAATGGATTACAGGGAACTAGTCCTCCAAATTGGCTACAAGGAACCGCCATCTGGGCGTCCTTCAACGAGAGGCTCCAAGAAACAAAGGGTGGAGGAGAAGAAAGAAAAGAAGAAGAAAGGAACAGCTACAACTGGGGAAAGGAAGCTGGTTGTTCCCTTAGTCGTCACTGCTGAGTTCCTCCAAGAGCATGACTTCAAAGAGCTTCAAGAACCCATTCAGTTCCAAGGATGGGATAAGCTCTACTCGGAGCCGGCCAAGGTAGACCCTGATCAAATCAAATTCTTCTATTCAAATTTCAAGTTGATGAAGGGAACTGAGCTCGATCCGGTTGTGAGATGGTAATCTGAAGACGATGACTTCACCTTCACCTTTGTTGTGATCAAGAAAATACTCCTAGTCCCCGGAGAAGGCTTCGACACACTTCCCCAACGACCATGGAAAGACTCTGATGGAAGGGAAGCCATCTTTAAAAGGCTTCTAGGTCATGTGCCTGCTCAAGGAAAAGAGGTCTTAACTCATGGCTTGAGCCAACTGGGGAAGATGGCACACCAATACATCACTAGGGTAGTGATTCCCAGACAAGAGAAGCGAACAATGCTCAATTCCACTGATGTCATTCTCCTGGATCTGTTCCTACGAAAGGAAAGAATTAATCTTCCCAAGATAATGATCATGCACATGTGCAAGTGTGTAGCCAAGGAGTCTCATGGCCTTCTATATGCTGCTGTGGTGAAGGAAATCATGCTAAGGAACGATGTTTACCATCCTCATGAGGAAGAGGAACTTGGACAAGAGATGGAGATGTCCAATATTCAACGAATGAAGCACTCCCAGGAACCAACTGATGAAGTTCCTCCAACTGTGTTCATTGAACAGGGAGATTCAAAGACAGTTCTCCAAGCTCTCAACCGTCTGTGTGGGGTCAATGAGCGAATCCTCGATGTTCTTCTAGACATCCAACAGAAGTTACCTTCCTCCTCCTCTGATCCATGAACAAGCTCTCTACAAAACATTTCCCTGGCTGTTTTATCATCCTTCAATGCTTTTTAAGATTGTTTGTTCCTGTAACTTGTTCAAACTGTTTCAATGAATGCATTTAGCTGTTATTCTCTAGTTATGATTGTGTTTTACTTGTTTTTCCTTGCATGTTTATACTTGATTCTTTTCGATGATCCAAATGTTATTAATCAAAGTTGAATTTGTTCAGAGATTGGTTAATTAAGAGCAAATTGGTGCTCTATTACTGAATTTTATTGAAGACTTGAAGTGGATCCATATTGAGCAAATCGGCGTTAATGTATAGCGTTTGTTTGGCTATGGGTGAGTGAAAACACTGATAAAAAGTTTTGGTTCTTATAAACTTTATTTTTAAATTCACACCTAGATCAAAAGTGTTGCTGCAATTGGAGGATGTTATACGATCGGGGACAACGACCAGAGGGGAGAGTTTCTGAAATTTTGTTATTTCATGGTAAATCCCCCTCTTTAACTGATTTGTTATTAAGGATAACTTGTGGCATGAAAAATTATGTTTGATTCAAGCTCCAGATTGTTGTTTACACAAACAACCCAATAGCTATTGTCATATAAAATACCTAAGCTTGATCTTCTGAATTTCTTATACAGAAGCTTGATTGCTTGAAATTGTTTGGAGCATATATCCATCTTATATGGAGAAAACATCGCTTAAATCAACACTAAATATATTTTCTAACTATGAAAGACTAAGGATTAGATAGTGTAAAATATGAATATCTACCTAACATTTCCAACATGTGAACAATCTTATGATCTACTTATTTTATTGATTGTTTCCTAGTTACACAAGCAAGACTTACATTTTTCTGTTCCTAGCAGTTCTTCGTAACTCTAGTTAGCCTTCTCGACCTTGTTCCTAAGCGAACAATTTAATTAAATATAAGATAGATCGAACCTTACACCTTGAGCTCATAGTTCTCTAACTTCAGGGAACTAGATTCACCGTCGTCGAGATCGTACACTCGCCGCCGGAGACTTCTCTTCACTTGTTTCTCTTATCTTTTTGTAAGTGGATATTTGTTCTGGGAGAAGTGCTTATTCCAAGCATTATTCATTTGGCTTTATACACATTTGAACTTGGGCTTCAATCTTAACTTTCATGTTGTCCAAGGTGCCCTTTGTTTTGTCTTGCACGCCAAGTTTGCAATCTTCACATGTGACTTGATTTGAACTTAGTCAACTTCAAATGTCAATCAGCCTGTTGGATCACTTGCTTCACTCTGTTCCTAAGATTGAGCCTTCGCAATATCGATTCATTAGTAAAAATCCCACCCCCACTTTTTAGTTATCGAGACAAGAACTTTATGTAAGAGTCGAAGCCCCAAAGGGCGAATTAGGAATTTATTTGATAGAAGATCAGAGTGCTCTTCCATGGAGATGGAAAATTCGCCCTCCGGGTTTTATCAATTTGCAAATTCTTCCTCAGTTAGTTAAAAGAATGAAATTGGCACTGTCCAAGACAGGAGTTCGCAATTTGCGCTGAACGGTCTTGTTTGCACATGTGAGTTCCTATGCGATGGGAACTGTTCTCTCCAGAGTTCCTTTGATAGGAACTTGCTCTCATATATTCTTGTGTTCCTTTTGTGTTCTTGGAGATTCTTTGTCATACCTGATGTTCCCTTGAAATACTTGAATGTAACACGTTAGTTTCCATATGGCGTTTGTCATTATCAAAACTGAAGATAAGTATCGTTGTTCGGATGTTTGGAACCAGAGTTTCCAACACCATCCCAACAAATTTCTATTTCACTTGGTTTGTCTTCTTTGTTGTACCCTTCGACCCAATTGATGGACCCTCGAATGAAAGTGATGACTAATTTTTTACCCTTCGTTCTTATTTGGATGCCTTTGTCCTCGTTCATCGGGGTCCTTTTCTTTTATACGTCTTTGCTGTGAGTTTTCATCGTTTTGAGACCAGTAGTCATTTCCAGACTCGCGATCTTTCTCGAACAAAACATATCGTCCGGAAGCGTTTAGTGGGTATTGTCGACACCTTTGTTCTGTTTCTTTGAGAAACCAAATGAAAGGAATGATGAAAATCAATGCAATAGCAACTTTGTGGTATTGCATCAACAACATGGGAAAAGTTGTCTACTTGAACAAATCCTTGAAAGCTGACCCGATAGGGAACCGCTATCCTCAACTTCCTCCCATTGTCAGGGAAAACCCACCCGCGAGGCCTCTCCTTACTCCCTCCAGGCCAAACCACCTCATCCAACTCGGTGCTCGCCAGTGAGCGGTTTTGAGGCTTGTTATAAAGAGTCTCTAGAGCCACAGTGGAGAGTCCAGAGTAGTTGGACCAATATCCAACCTATTTCATACTATTATTATTATTATTGTCTACCACATTGAGGATATCAAAACAAGGATGGGGCAAGGATCTATCCTCGTCTACAAATCGAAGTGGGCCCGTCACGCCTTCCATATCGGTTTCCAATATTAGCCTCAGTATCTCATCCCCTCCGTTGAAAATGCTCAATGCACTCATGTTCAGAGTTTCTCCCCCGATGGAAGCCAAAGCCGGATCGTCGGTGAATGAGAAGATGCTTTCTTGACGCAGAAACGAGTTGAGGGCACTGGCAAGCATCCAAATGGTATTGTAAGCATAGAGACCAGATGCAGTTAATCCAATTGATCCATTGCTCAGTTGACTCCACCGCGAAACGAACTCAGTCTTCCTATCTGTGTTTGGAGTGTGAGGACGAAGCGTCAAAACGCCCTCAAAAGACGTATACGTACTACTCAGGGGGGGTTTGCATCAAAGACGGTGGACAGCCAAGAAGTCGCGATCCAAACATATCCTTTTGTCAACATCCCGAGCTCCTCTGCTATTTGAAGAAGCTTTGTGATACGCTAGAATATATTAGATTATATTAGGTTAATTAGGATAATTAGAATATTATCTTTCTAGATTTGATTTTATCTTTTTAGGAATAATATTTTTTTTAGTATCTCAGCTTGTTACCTATTAGAGTTAGAATTTTATTATATATACTGATGTATTAGTTTATGGAGGGATCAATCAGAAATCAGAAAAGTTATTTTTATTATCTTCCTAAAATCTCTAAATTTATCGTTCTTCAACCCCGTGGCTAGAACCCCGTGGCAACCAACCACGTTTATCCCGAGTCGGAATCCACACCGGATTAGGCTCAACCCCCTTGACCAACAAGGGTTCGATACGCGGTCCACACCGGGTCCGTATCACTTTGGACCAAACACGGTCGTCGTGTGTACTATAATGACCCTCGACTCCATCATCCTAACCTCGTTGAGCGCACTCCTCAGAGTTTGTTGATTAACGGTTAGATTGGGTGGGAGTGCTGCCTTGTAGGATATCTTACAGCGTCGATCCGCCAGCTTGTCGCCTAAAGAGGTTATGCCGTTTCGGCTTTGGTCGTCGTCGGTGAAAAGAGCAATCACCTCCGACCAGCCAAAGTAGCTGACCATCTCCGCAATGGCTGCCATTTGGAACATGTCGTTGGTCTTGTCATTTATATCCAATTTCTTCACGCATTTAAGATGCGTGGTACGTATAGTTAAAAATCCGCGTGCAATTAAACCACATAGCCACAAAACTTTATATAAACTTATTTCCCTCATGAAAAACGTACATGACATATATAAACTAACATCAAACAAAACAAAGTCAAGTTACAACATCCAAAAGGCTACAACTCAAAACCATATTTTGAAACGTACATTCATTCCCACGTACACCATCATATAACTTGCTCTACCATCTCAATATCTTCCACAACCGACGCCAACCACGCGCCGTCACCGTTCCTAATGGAGCAATTGGCGCGCACCTCCCCTTGAGTCCCGGTCAAGACACTAAGCTGGCCCATCTTGACCACCGCCTCCACAAACTTCTCGAAGAACAAGCTCTGGTTAACGGCAAAGCCCTGGACTATCCCCTTGGTGCGCGAGTCGATATAAAGGTCCTCGTCGGAGGTGAACAAGCCCTGGCGGTTCATGAGGTTGACGTAGTACTTGTTGTCGAACTTGTTCGGGGTCCGGATGTCGAGGACGGTGGCGTTGGTGGTGGTGTTGGTGGGGCACGTGAGGCGGAGCTTGTTGGCGAAGTCTTGGTTGAGGGTCGGGTCTTGGGTGGGGTAGAGGCGGCCCGAGAAGGAGCCACAGTGGCCCCGGCCGATCGTGTGGGCCCCGGAGAGGGCCACGACGTCGGTGGGGGTGAAGCCCTTTTGGTTGAGGCTGGAGAGGATGACGGTGGCGTTGCTGGCGGGGGACGGGAGGTTGGCTAGGGTTACGTTGGGTGTGGCGAAGGTTAGGCCGTCCTTTCGCCCTAGTGGCACGTCGTAGTATGGGCCTCCGGACTGTATGAATTAAGAATAGTTTAGTTTGTTTAAGAATGTTACAAAAATGTCAAATTATTGAATCTAGTGAATTCAAAAAAAATAAAAAATGGACGCTTAGTTATTATAGGATTTGGCTATGTTTTTTCTTCCTAGATAGAAATTGTCCTCAAACGGACCTATCAAAACACAAGACCATGTCGCTCTCTAAAATAGCTGTAGAATATTTTTCGACCAAAATAATAGCTTTAGAATATTTTTAATTTTATCCAATTTGTTCCATCACTTTTTCACATATAAGTATATAACGCTTCCATCCATTAAAAATTATAAAGGGTCATTTTAATATAATTAAGTTAATTGTAAAACATGTAATATATAATTGATGCACATAATAAAAATGATTGAGTATATAAATTTCAAATTTTTTATACTTAAATTGAAAAACTAAATCTTAAAGAAAATCTTATAATTCTACAAAATTATACAAAACTAAATCTTTTTAATATAAGTACGATTTTTCTATCTTAAAATGGAAATACTTTGATAAGTTGTATTAATTTAGATTTAATTAATTTTCTTGGTCAAATAGATTTAATTAATTTTTTTAACAGAGTTTATTAATTTTATTTTAGGATTTTAGTTCTTAAAAATAACATGTTCAACATATGTCGTTGGAGCATAAGTTAGAAAACCCGGTATCCCGTAGTTATATTTAACTAGTACTTACCAGATACACAGAGTCACGAGCAGCAATAGCGGTTATATCAGCGCAAGAAACCACTCGACCACACTTCTTTTGAACGATTCCACGAAGCTCGTCGATCATTTGAATGGCCTCAGGCCTCAAAGTCAAGTTTGGGATATCGGTTTGTTCACCTTGTGACCCATCCAATAGCACGGATCCATCGCATCCCTTAAACAAATATTAATCCAAACGACGGATCACGAAAGTCAGTAATATATATGACAAACCCATAAGAAAAGAAATTCCAATTTTAAACATATATACTCCAATAATTATCAAGTACTTTCTAGCTTTTTTTTTTAAAATGCCAAACTCTACTCCTATTGATACTTTTTTAGTTAAATAAGGGCTATTTAAAGAATAATTAACAATTCATAGGGAATTAATTAACAACAAAGTGTGTAAAGTTGGGTTCTTGGGATGCAAACGCGGCGGAAAAAATAAAAAATTTCATCGCAAATTAATTATAATTATGTAAGACTTATTATACCCAATTTGGTAAATCTAGATCCGTTAAACTTGATTATTGTGCATATATATACTATCATGTGTAAAAGTACCTGAACGAAGCAGTCATGGAAATGGACACGAAGAAGGCCAGCTGCAAGGCCGATATCGGTGGCAAACACCTTGTTGAGGTGGTTACGCACGAGTTTCTCGACGCTTGGGCAACTCGATTGGTAGTAAGTCCACGACAAACCCGAGACCACGGGCGGGAGCTGGGTGGCAGAGGCGGTGGCTGTGAGGAGGAGGAGGGCGGCGAGGAGAAAACCGGAGGTGGATGAAGTAGTGGCCATTTTGGGTTGAAGTGAGTACAAAAATGCAAATGGAGGGCTAAATTTATAATAAGTTCTCCAAAGAACAAGTTGTAATAATAATGAAAGAATAGTCATGTAATATAATTTGGCAATTTCCTAGCTAGCTACGTCTTTTTTCCTAGTCTTTGTAGGGGTCATGCTTGGTGGGTCGATACTCGATAATGATCGATAAAAAGGCAAGCCAAGTGTATAATTAATCTATGATTTTTTTAACCTATGGCTTAAGGATATAGATTAAGATTTTTAAAATAAAAATTATTAATTGATTTATATTTATTTAGGATTAATTAAATTTTTAAAAGTGTTTATTAGTTTCTTTTTAGGGTTTAGTTCCTTAAATTAGGCTCCGTTCGGTAACGCTTATGTGGATACTTATAAGTACCCAGTTACTTATATGGAAAAAATAAGCTTTTATGTGTTCGGCAAAATTTGCTTATTTGAAATAAGTTACTTATATCTGATACTTATCTGCTGAAAAAATCATCAGCGCCCCCCAACCTTATGTCAAATAAGCTAACTTTTCTACCAAAATATAAGTAAGTGGGACCCATGTGATTTCCCAATTAAAATTTATTTTTTATTTTTTTACTCTTGATTAAGCCATTTTTAGTAATTTTACAAATTTTGCTTAAAATATCAGCAATTTTGTTAACCGGACACATTCCGGATTATTTAGAAAATAAACAACTCATATCAGTATCCCATATCAGCATCCACGATCAACATCAAAAACCATAAGTATCAGCATCAACATCAACACCGATAAGTATCGATTTACCGAACGGAGCCTTAGTATACTTAACTTATATTCTAAGGATATGATTTAAGTTCAAGTGAGAAGAGTTCTTAGAGTGTGCACGTGTGCACAGTTTGTATTCATGATTTTGAGTTATATATGCATGATTTTGTATGACTATATTCATTATTTTAAGATGCATATTCATTATGTTGAGTTACTTGCTTCTTATAAATATACAACTTAAAAATATGATTATGTAACTCTATAAGCCTGATAAAGAGATGAAATATGAAAAAAGTTTCAAAAATAAAATCATATAAAAATATGAATATGCGATTTATAATCATGAATACAATGTAGTATGGAAAGAATGAATATGAATGAATATGCAACTCAAAAATATGAATACAGTCATACAAAATCATGAATATGCAACTTAAAATCATGAATACAAATTATGCACACGTGCACACTCTAACAACTCTTCTCACTTGAACTCACCTCCTAAGGATATATGTTAAAAAAATTAATTAATCTATTTAGTTTACTCTCTTTTTACAACGAGAAAGTCATCTATTTAATATATTATAAGTTTGTCATGACTAATAAGTTAAGGACATAAGTAGAATATCAAATCTAAAACATCTTACCATTTATTATATCTTATATCACTAGGTCACTCTTTATTGAATTGAAAATATTACTTTTCTTTTTCTTCGTATTTTTCATTTTTATATTCTGTACTTTTTTTTAGAATGGAATGATTTTTTATAATTACAACACTAAGTTTTGTTTTGACCTTTAAACATCTAATTAAACGGTTTAACTTTTAAAAATAGTACCTAAAATTTTTCGATTCGACTTTAATGACCCTTCCTCCAAAAAATTAAGTTTTTTTTTCTTTGTTTAGCTTTCTCATAATGTTTGCATGATATATAACTTTATCCATACGAGGAATTAATTTAAGTGTGATTATAATATAGCACCCACTTGGGATAAAAGTAAGGAACGGATTAGGTGAACAAATCTAATGTGATAATACAATGGGCTGCCAAGCATATTACACTAAAATTCTTTATTAAACTAAACTTTCTTTATTTTATGTCAGAAATAATGAAGAAAGGTTAAAAACATCAATTAAATGACATGTGACAAATATATTTATGGAGCTTATGTTCATATACAATGGATATTGATGGAGATTCGTCCAAAAAAAGAGAAGTTTTTATCAAATTTGAAGTTTCCACTACTTGGTCAATAATCAATATATGTAATTTTCAATTCTACGAGCAATAATATAATATTTGATTAATAAATTATACATTCTACGAGTAATAAGTTACTTATATTAAAGTTTATATTATATTTTTATTTATTAATATCCTATTTATAATATCTATAAAATAGTAAATCGTAGTCGTACGTGATACGACGGGTACAACTAGTATATGTAATTTTCAATTCTCTTGGTCCACAATTGGGGCCTTCGATCGGTAGATGGAAAGGGAAACGAGTACGATCCATATAATGAAATAGCTAGGTACATGTATCGTGGTATCCACACTTTCAATCTAAACATTTCCTAAGATGTCTACAAAAATTTAAAATAGCCCAAATATAATCTAACAAAATATGCCTAAATTTATTTTCTAACCCATTTGATTAGAAGGACCGAATTATTAAGCTCAAAGTTATCTATAATCACTACGAGTCACCTAACCGGTTCATAAATTAAGGGTTCATAAATAGGGACCCAATATTGATTTTTGTAAGTGTAGCCGTGTAGGGAATAATTGATAACTTTATAGGGGCACCTAACCGGTTTGAAAATAAAATGAAGAAGGAAAAAAGGGCATAGTATTGCAACTGGGGCAATTGTTTATTGTAATCTAGAAGATGAAAATTTTAAGTGGCACTTGGCTATCCTAAATTTTACTGGATTAAAAAAAAAATGAAAATTCCAATTTAGCATGTTTAATTTTCTACAAAAGCTATTTAGGCTTCAACGTGAAGTGATCAACGCTGCCAAGAAGTTAAAGTTATGAGTGTTTTACTATAAACCCTAGACTCGAGCAAAAAGTTATGAGTGTTTTAAGATTGAACATACGCAAACTAGCTACTTTAACATGATATTTTATTTAGGATATGATTTAAGATAAGGCTTAGCATATAATATTTTGGGACGGTTTAGGTTTATCGTAAGTATTTGGGTTTATAGTTAGGGTAAGGCTTTCTCGTTAACCAATAACTATTTATTTAATGATTTCAGTTAATTAAAGTCATTAACCAAAATCGACCCTTTAATCTCGGTTAATCATAGATTTGTTAACCGAATTTTTGGTTCGGTTTTCTCGTTAACCAATAACTATTTATTTAATTTTATATTATAAGAATACACTTGAACAATATTAAAAATATTATCGCTCAGTTAGAATTTCAAAATAAATATTATTTTACATGGTGGTTATGTTTTAAATTGTCTTTGCAATATATAATATGTATTCTATATATATAACATTTTAGGAGTTAAATATTTAAAAATGGCATATTTAACGAATCAATGATGGAAATATAAAATAATATTTTCAAAATCTAATATAATTTCAAATTCTCAAAATAAGCATGTAATTCCATTACGACGAAATATATTTAATATTTTTTTTACAAATTAAAAACTATATTTTGGTTTTTTGGTTAATTGAAAATATGAATATGTCGATCCGTAACCAACTTGTAAAACCGCGAAAAATATCAGCTTGGTTAATCAAACCAAAATTTTAACAGATATAAGTTTGGTTACCCTAAAGCCTTACCTTAAACATAAACCCTAACCCTACCATAAACATTAAACCTTACCCAAAATCCTACCTTAAGCCTTATGTTAAACCCTTTACTCAAGTTCTACTATAAACCCTAGACCTTACTTAAAACCCTATACTTAAGCCTTGTCGTAGAACCCTTATCCTAAATCATATACCTAAATCTTAAACTTCACTAAAAATCTACATTAAACCCTAAACCTTACTCAATATCCTACCTTAAGACTTGTCTTAAATGCTACACTAAACACTAGACCTTATCTAAAACCCTAACCTTAAGCCTTGATTTAAACCATACATCCAAACCCTATACTATATCACATACCTAAACTTAAACCTCATTCAAATCCTACCCTAAACCATAATATTTACCATAAACCTTAAACCTTACCCCAAACCCTACCGTAAAGCCTTACCCTAACAATAAACCCTAGCACTTACAAAAAAAATCTTATTCTATGCTTTATCTTAAATCCTATCCTAGATAAATGACGTGTGAAAGTAGTATGTGTATGTCCAATCTTAAAACGTTCATAACTTTTTGCTCGGGTGTCGGATTTGAGCATATTATCTATCAAATCGAAGCTATCGACGAGAAGAACCTATATACATAAAAATATATCGGATTCCGTAAGGAAACCGCACCATATTACATCACGCTTCGTGAAGCGTGTCATTTTTACCACTTTTGTAAAAAATCCGCTCGGATATCCGTAGATGGCTCGCATTATGAAGCGGCTTGCTTCATGAAGCAAGCCAAATCTTGTGCGCGGAGAAAAAAATATGTGTGCATATATCCTCAGCCTTAAAATAAAGAGTGTTTAGAATTTTTGGATTAAGGTGATCAAATGGCTGATGTTTTATCCTTTTTAGGGGCGTTGTGACATTTTCATAATTTATAAGAAATTATAAAAAGTGCATCGTTATAGTGAAAAAATGCATTACGATATACCAAAAAATGTATTACAGATGTACTTTTACAATGAACCGAACATGGAGCGTGTGTCATGTTGGCTTCATTTTTGTTAGCACTTTTTTGGTTTAGTAATGCACTTTTTTGTATTTCGCATTGCACATTTTCACGATAACGATGCACTTTTACAATGAACCAAACATGGAGTGTGTGCCATGGTGGCTTCATTTTTGTTAGCACTTTTTGGTTTAGTAATGCACTTGTTTGTATTTCCCATTGCACATTTTCACGATAACGATGCACTTTTACAATGAACCGAACATGGAGCTCGTGCCCCGTTGACTTCGTTTTTGTCAGCACGATCCACTGTTTTCGTCTAGTAATGCACTTTTTGGTATTTCGCAATGCATTTTTTCACGATAACGATGCACTTTTGTAATTTACGAAAAATTAAAAAAATGTCACTGCGTACCCAAAAGGAATAACATCAGCCATTGGATCAAGGAGATCCAAGAATTCTAAACGCTCCTTATTTTATAGGATAAGGAGTTATTTTATTTGAATCTTACTCGAAATTCTAATGGTGTATGATTTAGAATTGTACACGTTAACACAAATATATGAAGTAAATAATTCATCTTTAATTATTTATTTAATTTGTAAGAAGTGAATAAAAATATATAAAATAACTATTATATTTTGTAAAAAAATTAAAAATTCACTTTACTTAAGTAAATTATAAAAGTGGATTGGAGGATCGCTTAAAAAAACTATTTTAATATATACTCTTTCCTCCGTCCCATAATATTTGTCCGTTTTTTTATTTTCGACGTTCCAAAATGTTTGTCCTCCTTCCCCATTTCCATTCATATCTCTTTTTTTTTTACAATTTTAACCCTTTCATTATCACATTATACCCATTTTATTCATCCTTTCCATCTTCATTACTTCTCCATTACACTCAAAATCCGTAACACCCCGGGTGTTTACAAGGATTGAGATGTTACTCATGTCAACAAGAGTTCTTCCTTTTCTGAGTTCGAGTGAGGACAAAGAACTCAAAAGTAAGCGTCTCTTGGGAAGTCCTCGGGTTGGCATGAGATAGCGCTTCTAAAGGCTTGGGGCCTTACAAATGGTATCAGAGCCGACTCTAGGTTATGAGTGCACTTGGCCCGGAGAGCGGTGACTCGACCTAGAGGACGGTGCTTGGGCCTTGACGAGGACCAAGTGTTTAAGTGGGGGAGATTCTAACACCTCGGGTGTTTATATGGATTGAGGTGTTACTCATGTCAACAAGAGCTCTTCCTTTTCTGAGTTCGAGTGAGGACAAAGAACTCAAAATTTAAGCGTGTAGGGGCGAGAGTAGTACCAATATAGCTGACCTCTTAGGAAGTCCTCGGGTTGGCATGGGATAGCGATTCTAAAGGCTCGGGGCCTTACACAAAGTTCGAACAACATTCAATTCAAACCAATCAAACAATTGAAAGACAGAGGTAAGTTGAATAGTTGAGTCTCCTGGAACATTAATCTAAGGATTGAATTAACGATTGAAAGTCAAAAGATACCAAGGAAGGGGTGGAAGGCAGTCAGCGCTGATGAACTGAACGGGCAACTCGGAGAAGGAATGCATCGCTCCTGCTACTCTGCTAGGGTTCAGCGACCGCGAGTCACGAGTGCATAGCAGATTCAGCGACCACGAGCTCCGATGGTGACGTGACAGCCGACGGGCGAACAAACGTTGAGTCTCCTGGAGCATCGACGGGAGCACTCCTGGTAGGGTTTATCCCTTTTTCGTGAGAAAGAGATTGAAATTGAAAGGGCTATGCGGCTACGGGTTTTTTCTATTAATTAAGTTTAAACCGATAACTAGTCTAGTGATGTTAACTAGCGGGGCCTCGTTTTTTATTTCGGTTTAACAGAATCGAAATCGAAACCGAAAATTTTGAATTCATTAAACGATAACCGAACCGAACATGTTCGATTTCGGTTTGGTCAGTTCGGTCCAAATTTTCGGTTTTGACCGAACCGTGCTCAGCCCTATGTTGGACATCTCTTGGGTGGGCAAGTAGAACTCGTCTTTCAACTCCTCATTCAATACCGAGTTTAGACCTGTCCTTGGAATGCCCTTGATATTATTTGAAGTCATTTTTTTCTTTCCTTCATGTATATTCTTTTTTTGAATGGGTAATAATTTGGTTACTAGACAAAGCTAATACAACAGAGAGGCTGTCAAGATAACAGTTGGAAGACCAACAACAATAGGCAAGCAATACACAACAAATAAGCAAAGAGAATACAATAACCGAAAGGGGCCAACAAGTGATTGGAAAAGGGTGAGTTCAACACAAAAGAGACCAAGCGTCACGACAAGAAGTTTGACCCGACTAAAGTCGTTATGCCGACATCAAAAGTAAATTACCCAAAATTACAAACTAAGTATAGCATGCAAGTAAGGGGTCGAACCCAAGAGAACTGAGGCTTCTAGTTTCAATATTTTTATCAACTTAAGAAAAAAGGGGTTTTGGAAATAGTTTGATCTATCTAAACTATCTAACAAACTAATAAAAAAAACAAGTAGTCAACTTAAGAGAAACAAACAAGTTTATCTAGCAGATTCACATTGATAAAATCATTCGATCATTGGTTTTTTCCTTTGATTTCATTCACACCCAAGATTAATTCCTATCCTGATCATTAACAATCGCAAGTCCACGGTCCAAGCAATTATTTAATCCTAGGCAAGGACGCTTAACCTAGAATTAGCATAGAGAACAAGGATATACAGGATATCGATTCAAGCAATCAAGCTACGAGTCAATTGCAAGAACAAACAATCAAATCTCTTTCTCAATTCCTAGTCCACGGTCCTAGAAATTAAGTTGTTTCAAAGATCAAGTAAGATCACATAGACAATGTTTCAAACCTAATCAAATTGTAGAATATCAATCACATTCAACAAGTTGCGCACCAAGTGAAATCAATTGACAATCATGAAATTAAGCACAAAGAGAAAAGATATTAATCAAGGGAAAGAAATCAATACCGAAAACCTTACGAAATTATAAATCAATGCTTCACTGATGAATAAACTCCAAGGTTTAAGTCTCCATCAATGAAATACAAAACTAAATAAGCTCTAGGTTAAAACTAAAAGTAGGCTCTCCAAAACTTCTTACGAACTAGGTCTTTTAAAGACTAAAACAACCGAACAAAAACTAATAATAAAAATATAATAAAAACATAAAATAAGGAAAGACGATTGCGATGCTGAAAATCAACCACCGCGAGCTCGGTAGAAAACCGCGGGTGCGGCAAAGGCAGCTACACAGCTTCACGGAAATGGAACTCACCGCGGGCGCGGTAGGATTCCGCGGTCGCGGGTCTTCTTCTGACAACTTTTTGGTGTTACCTTAGAAGGTGGTTTTGATCCACTTATAGTTGGAATTTGAACTTGCAGTAAAAACATGAATTGTAGCTCTTCGAGTTAGCTTTCCAATGATACCAATTTCAGCTTCATCCGATCACCGTAGCTCCCAAACGATGTGTCACTAGGAAATGACATCAAAACAACTCCAAATCAACACTTGTCTTCAAAACTCTTGCAATTCTTCAAATCGTGTCTTCGGTCTTCATATTACAATTATGCTCAAAACTAACCTAAACACACTCAAATCATGCCTAAAATACAAGAGATAACCATACTAATCTAAAGCGTATCAACGTTCAAATTGGACATCTTTTGTAAAGAAATAGAACTCTTGACGTTTTCACCACTGGGATGAAGGATCTTCAAAAGCCGCGAACATCCACGACCACGCCCATCGACTCGATCCACACCCAACCACAAGTCTCAACAACGGAGAAGTACAAGACAAGCTTAAGCTAAATTGGTAAAAGAACAAACAAACAAGTAATCTGAACAGACCACATAATATGGGCCAAAAGCCCAAATCGACACACTCCCAACAAAACATAGGCATAAGGCAACAATAATACTTTTAATCTCATCCCCCATTTCATGTAATTTCCATGTTATTATAAAAGAGAAACAAGTACATATCTGGTCTCTTCATTTTAAAAACAGTAATACTTTTAATCTCATCCCTCCATTTCATGTAATTTCCATCTCGTCCCTCCGTTTAAGGCTTTCGATCTAAGAAAATGAACGACGAATGAACGGTTAGTGCCCCTGAGACGCTCTCTAGGGCAATTGTTTGGCGCATGCTAGTTTTAGTCGGTTACTTACTAGCGGTTTTATGCCGTTGTCCGTCGTTTTCCGGTGTTTTCCGGCCACTATTGGTGGTCTCTTCCTGTTGTTCTCCATCTCCGTCTCATCTTTCTGGATCCCAGTTTATGATTTGGGTCTTAGCATGCATACAATCATCTTGCAATTGGGAGAATTTTGGGTAAATTTCTTCAATTTAATGATTCTGATTCTCTATCCCTTGATTCAATTTTGTGAATCCGGATTGAATTTTATGGAGAATATGAGTCAGCTGACTCCTTTATCTTATTAAAGCCGGTTTACAGTTGGTTTGTTCCGGTACCGGTTTACTTTCTTTATTTCCGATCTAGGGTTGGGTGTCTCTTAAAGACAGCAGCCTCTTGTTTTGCTTTCTCAAGACTTTTCTCTGAATTGAATACCACAAGGAAAAGCTCTTCATTCGTCTGTTTAACAACTTCTCCATCGTTTCACTTTTGCTTAACTGATTTGTTCAGCAATTAGAGTTTCTTAACAAATTTGCTATTCCCAAACCACTTTCACGGGGTGCGAAACTTCAAATGCGAGATGAGTTCTACTGGATTGATCTTTTATGACCGTTTGTTAGTATTTTGTTTTGTCTTTGGCAATTTGAGGCATACCTTCAACTCCTTCAAGACCTGTACCATGGAGGACATTACGGGGTTCAATGGTCATCGGGCCGTGTATGGTTCTTCGCCTGTCTCTAGGGTTTTTTTTATTGTTGAATGTGATCAGGAACAAACTCGTCCTTGCTCAGGGTTGGTTATGGTTTCTGATTCTGATCAAAAGCGTAAGACACCATCTAATTGCTTGGACTCTATTGTTGTCAATGTTGGTAATGTTATTATTTTCGTAATGGAAGCCAAATCAAATCAAGACGGTGTCAAGATAGCTCCAGTTCTATTCGATTCCGCTGTTGATAGGTTATTTTTACCTAAGATAAACTTGCATGAGTGCTCCACACAAACTGAAATATTCATTACTTTTACACGAGCACATGGCAATTTCAAGAGTTTATTTCTACAGTAATGAATCAGTCCTCGGCTTCGTTTTAATTTCATTGTAGGAGCTACTTGTTCACCTACCTACTTTTCAAATATTGATTCGTCGATTTTCGATATTTTATAGTTTGGTATTTTCTTTTTTATTCTATACATGTCATTAGCCATGGGGTTATTGTATCTCTTAATGAAATATATAATGCACCTTTTATTTTTCAAAAAAAAAGGCTTTCGATCTTGTCCCTCCGTTTTCTGAAAAAAAAACACTTTCATTTTATCCCTAACTAGTTTAATCCCGTGATATTCACGGGATAATTTTACTAAAAAACTATACAATTCTACGATATTAATTTAAAAAACTAAATATATTTATATAATATCATAATAAATTATGCAATATACAAATTATTTTCTTAGATTGTACTCCGTATATTAATTGAATATATTTTTTAAATATTTTTCCATTATTTGTGGAGATCTTGTCCAAATTTAGATTGAAATTATTAATATTAATTTTACTTTTTATTGAATATTTTTAAATAATATTTTCTTATTTTTTTAGATACTAATATGTATAAAATACTTGGTTTTTTATAAAGAAAATAGGATAGGTTATCTACAAAGCATAATATAATTTATTAAAATATTTTTTTAAAGTTAATTTATTAAAATTATATATTAGGGTTCTTATCTTTTACTCTATAATAATAAGAATGTCTGTAAATATGAAAAATACAATATAAAGATTAGTATAGAACAAACTAAATTTACATAACGAAGAAATAAAATATAAAGGAAATTAATGTATATGAAAATTTACAAAATTCAATATATTAATAAACCTATCATCCATATTAAATTACAAAAAAACATAGAGATAAAAAAATTTAAATGTAAGGTGGGGCAAGATAAAAAAAATTCTATATTTACATAAATAAAATAAAAAGAAAATTAAGAAAAATGTAATTTAAAGTTTTATGAAAATTCAATTTAAGCAAGTATTCATCAAGAATTGTAAATCTTTCTATTTTTTTTATCAAACTTTGATTTAAGAATTTTTTTAATATAAATGCATAAAAAGATAAAGAAAATCTAATTTTATTAATTTAAATTAAAATTCATTTTTTTGACATTTATATATAATCTTAGTCATCAACATAACATTATATCTTTTTTTTAAAATAAAAATATATCATAAAAAATTTATTATTTAAAATTATACTAGTTGTACCCGTCGTACAAACTACAATTCGACATCATGTATAACTACAATTCGATATTTTATATAAATTATAAATTAAATATTAATAAATAAAAATATAATATAAGTAATTTATTGCTCATATTACCTATTTTTAATATTTTTAAACATTATAAGTATTTATTATTATTTTCATTATAAAAAGAATATATGTATCTATAAATAAGTCCGTGAAAAGATATTATACTAAAAGATAAAAGATATTTATACTTATTTTAAAATATTTTAAATTTGTTATCTTTAATTTTAAATATTTGTATAAAGAAGTTTTCAAAAGATATTGTTATACTAAATAGATATTTGTTTGATGTTAAAGATATATTTAAATAGTTACAGAAGAATTTAATCGGAAAAAGTTAAAATATTAGGAATAAAATTTTGTAAATATGAGGTGGGGCCAAAATCGTTCTGGTGGCTCGAAAAGCTATAGCTTTAATATATAGTTATAGACTTATAGATCATTATATAGATATAAATTTTATACTTAGAGCTCAAGCCTTGTTAAAAGATAAAAAAATATATCAAGACCCTAAATCTTGTTAAGAGATAAAAATATTAAATTAATATGGAAAATATCATCTCA
Organism: Fallopia convolvulus; assembly: GCA_964016875.1. Classification (NCBI taxonomy): domain Eukaryota; kingdom Viridiplantae; phylum Streptophyta; class Magnoliopsida; order Caryophyllales; family Polygonaceae; genus Fallopia; species Fallopia convolvulus. The sequence continues at coordinate 53,090,578 of OZ024729.1, forward strand.
TAGGAATTTATGTATATAAAAATTATATAAATATGTTATCTATTGTAGTAAATTAATACGTAATCCATAGATAGAAAATTATATACATAAAAAATTATATAAACATGTTATCTATTTAGTATATATAGCAACAATACTATAAGTTGTTACAAAATTTATTAAAATATAATTTAACATTAATTTATTCAAGAATACCACGTGGCGCAAATTTTACAACAGACTTGGGTTCTGCTTTGCTTTATAACTAGTTGAAGTCCCGTGAATCCGTGATATTCACGGGATAATTTTACTAAAAAACTTTACAATCCTAAGATATTAATTTGAAATACTAAATATATTTATATAATATCATAATAAATTATGCAATAGACAAATTATTTTTTTAGATTGTACTCCATATTTTAATTGAATATATTTTTAAATATTTTTCCATTATTTGTGGATATCTTGTCCAAATTTAGATTGAAATTATTAAAATATTGATTTTACTTTTTATTGAATATTTTTATATAATATTTTCTTATTTTTTTTTGAAACTAATATGTATAACATACTTGGTTTTTTATAAAGATAATAATAATTAGGATATGTTATCTACAAAGTATAATATAATTTATTAAAATATTTATTAAATTTAATTTATTAAAATTATATATTAGGGTTCTTATCTTATACTCTATAATAATAATAATGTTTGTAAATATGAAAAATACAATATAAAGATTAGTATAGAAGAAAACATTGTCCTTGATTTAAGAGATAAAATATAGAAAAAATTATCTATGTATTATTTTGCAAAATTCAATCCATCTATAAAGTTGTTTTCCATACTAAATTTACATAACGAAGAAATAAAATATAAAGGAAATTAATGTATATGAAAATTTACAAAATTCAATGTATTAATCAACCTATCATCAATACTAAATTACAAAATACATAGACATAAAAAAATTTAAATGTAAGATGGGGCTAGATAAAAAAAAATATTCTATATTTACATAAATAAAATAAAAAGTAAATTAAGAAAAATATAATATAAATTTTTATCAAAATTCAATTTAAGCAAGTATTCATCAAGATTTGTAAATTTTTCTATTTTTTTATCAAACTTTGATTTAAGAAAAAATATTTAATATAAATGCATAAGAAGATAAAGAAAATCTAATTTTATTAATTTATATTTAAATTCGAATTTTTATTTTTTTGACATTTACATATAATCTTAGTCATCAACATAAAATTATATCTTTTTCTCAAAATACAAATATATCAACATAAAAAAAATTTATTATTTAAAATTATATCATTATATAGATATAAATTTTATACTTGAAGCTCAAGTCTTGTTAAAAGATTAAAAAAATATATTAAGACCCTAAATCTTGTTAAGAGATAAAAAATATTAAATTAATATGGAAAATATCATCTCATAGGAATTTATGTATATAAAACTTATATAAATATGTTATCTATTGTAGTAAACTAATACATAATTCGTAGATAGAAAATTATATACATAAAAAATTAGAGTCCGGTTCAGGTGCGAATGGGCGAAATAAGAAAGAACAAAAGCCGTTGGATCAAGAAAAATCAAAGGCGCTGATCATTTCACTTAAAAAGGGGAAAAAACGGCACGGGCGAATTATTGGCGAATTATTCGCGTATTTTTGAAAAAAACGGAAATAGGACACGCGCCCAGATTATTCATCAGTATTGTGGATTTGTTCATCAATAATGTGGATTTGTTCATCAAAACAGTGATTTTGTTCATCAAAACTGTGATTTTGTGCATAAATAAACTATTGCTTGTGCATCAAAAATCTATTGTTTGTACATAAAAAATGAACAAATGTGTATCAAAATTACATGCAATATGTTCATCAACATTGTGATTTTGTTCATAAAAAAACGAAAATATTTGTTCATCGGTTTGTGCATATTTGTTCATCAGTTTGTGCATATTTGTTCATTAGTAATATCAATTTGTTCACTGGTTTATGCATATTTGTTCATTGCCTTTTTCATATAATTGTTCATTACTAGATGCATATTTGTTCACTAGTAACCTCAATTTGTTCATTACTATATGCATATTTGTTCATTAATAACATCAATTTGTTCATAGCTAAATAAGGCACAAGCACACCTAAAACATAAGGGTATAATAATGAACAAATAAGGTTATATCCATGAACAAATAAGGGTATATCCATGAACAAATAGGGTATATCAATGAACAAATAATGGTATACCAATTTGTTCATAGCTAAATAAGGCACAAGCACACCTAAAACATAAGAGTATAATAATGAACAAATAAGGTTATATCCATGAACAAATAAGGGTATATCCATGAACAAATAGGGTATATCAATGAACAAATAATGGTATACCAATGAACAAAAAAGAAGTATACTAATGAACAAATAATGGTATACCATGGGTATATCAATGAACAAATAGGGGTATATCAATGAACAAATACGAGTATATCAATGAACAAATATGAGTATATCAAAACTAATTATATGTGCATAAAAAAACCACATAATATTGTATTCTTACACATAAATAAGGTTAAAAAATAAAAATAAAAATTAAAAAAGTTTGAAATCAATGAACAATGTTATGAAAAACTCAATGCACAATTAGTTAGTATTGATGAACAATTGGTGAATATTGATGAACAAATCGCTATTTCTGATGAACAAACTGGGCGCGCCTCATAAAAACGTATTTTTCGAAAAATTCGTGAATAATTCGGGAAAAATTCGTCTGTGACGTATTTTATTGAAAAATACGCGAATATACGGGAAAAATTCGCTCGTGCCGTATTTTATTTTTTTTAATAAATGTTTAATCAGGGACGTTGATTTTTGGAATGAACGATCGAGATTTATTCTTATTTCTCACCCAGGCGGTCATTCACACGTGACTCTTTTTTAAAAAATTATATAAACATATTATCTATTTAGTATATATAGCAAAAATATTATAAGTTGTTACAAAATTTATTAAAATATAATTTTATATTAATTTATTAAAAAATATCAAGTGATGCAAATTTTACAACAGACTTTATTCTGTTGTATAATGCATTAAGGTAGATTTCTCTCATTCGTATTTTGGTTCATCATCGTCACCGCTCCTCTCGCGCTTCTCTCTCTTCCTTATTCGACTGTGTCTTTGCCTCCCCTTTTCACTTAAGAACAAGTTAGGCTTATCGACCGCCTTCTCTTCCGTGTCTTGCGTCGGTAAGTTCTTCGTCTTCCTCTCTTGCGTTCGAGCTTTCTTTTTACTGCTGATTTAGATCTCCGGGTTAGGGTTTCGCGCTGGGTAAATTGTCCTACAAAATTCGGGCTTACGGGTTCTGTCACAAGGTTTATGTGCCTTGTTAATCTCGTTGTGGTACATAGGGTTTCTAATTTTGGGCCAAATTTCCAATGAGTGAAGTCAAAGAGTAATTAATTCATTATTATGTGACATTCAGCGTGCGTGGGAGAGATATAGGTGGAGGGTAGTTCAATCAGGAGAGTCTTGCACAATAAGAAAATGAAGATCTATATGAAGAAAATAAAGGTTAATCTGCTGCCCCAAATATCTTTTATCCTGAACGAATTGCCTTACCCAATTAACCAATCTGTATAACAATGGCGAGCGGATCTCCGTCCGGCAAGAGAGATACCAACGATGTGAGGTCGTTGTGGGGTCCGGGATTGCGCATCCTCCTCAGCGAGGTGCTGGCTACATTGCCCAGCGACTATGGCTCCACCCCCAACATAGTTTTGTTTTGGTATACGTTTTACCCCTTCTTGATTCAATTCCATTCCATAGCAATTTCTGGCCTTCATTTTGTGTTTTGGTTACTGTTTTTTTTTTGGGTTGGGGACATTATTATATACTATCATAATTTGATCTCTCTTAGCTGTTTTTTTAGTCTTTGATGTGTGCTTCTCCCTGCTTTTTAATTGTTTGGCGTGAAGGGATTTTGTGGCCTGAGACGTGTGCTTACTGCTTCTGCTACAAATTAAACCACTTGTGTGACTTCGTGTCATCCCCACTGGTAATTCAGTGCACCTAAAATGGGCTTCTCCCTTTTCAATGATTTCATACTTAACTAATCTATATTAATATATGAAGTAAATGCATTTAGGATTCTCTTGTACTGTTTGGATATTCATTAAATTTTACCTTTGTTGTGTGACCAAAAAATTTATTTTTTACCTTTGTTTAGAAATTCAATTCATGAATAGAATAACTGGAGGAGCTTCTCCTTCTGTATTTAATTCTGAATCATTAGGTTAAAATCTATGGTGGCGTTGCACTACCAGGAGGCCATGGTGGGTGGAATAGCCTATTCCCACCTAGACTCTGCAGTTACTACACTTGTTTCACAATATCCTTCCCATTCTACCGCTGGAGTTGTCAACCTTTTAAGGATAAAGCGATGGGAGTCTGAGATGCAAGGAAGAAGAGACAATATCCATGTTCATTACAAGAAGCAAAAACCGAATCACAAGTACCCTAATTTGAGGTTGAAGGTGAATCTTCTTGCAGAAAAGAAGAAGGTGAGGCTGAAGGTGAAGCGGTTTGCAGAGAAGAAGTATGTGAAATTGAATCGACTTGCACAAAAGAAGAACATGTGGAGAAAGCTTGTAAGGTGTTACCACATGGCGGAGTTTGCCCAGGTTTGCAACATACACTACAGGTATATATGCCAATTGTTAATTTGTTCACTGCAATTTGTTATTGATAAATGCCAATTGTGAAGAGCTGGGGAGAACATAGAAAGGGATAGATTACCGCATAATACTTATTTGCTTCACTTTGATTGTGTGTGTAGCATGTTAGGAAAAGGATGGAAAGAATGAATGTCAAATCATCTAGTGGTATCAGTATTTATTTATCATATTCATATTTTTTGTTGTTTGAAATTGTCAAGTATTGATACATTTTTCTCATTTGGTTACTCCATAAGTTGAGAAGTAAAATAAACATCTTTGTGTAGGGGTGGAGGCCATGTCATTAGTCAATTTCTTTCAGAGTTCACAAAGGAAAGGGCACGATACATGACAGCAATGAACCCTCTTCAGGTGCCAAGTACACTTGAAAGATACGAATCAATGCTGAATGATTACTTCAGGGAGGGTAATCTATTACAGATCTCAATACCTCGCCAACTTTTCCAGTATGACCACCACTTCAATATCCCCATTGGGAAAGATGATATCGGGAGATGGCTTGATCAAGATGAGATAGAAGCTTGCCATTTATCAGTATACTTTAGGTTAGCTATCAATAAACTTGCAATTATTTTTCTTATTTATTCATCAATATGATAACTGATTTGGTCATAACTGCAGGTTTTTGGCTGAGAACCATTGCGCTGGTGCTGAGAATATGTTCGGATTTCTTTGTCCAAATCGGATTTCCCCAGGATATGATGGCGGTTCAATTGAGGATCGAGCTAAGTATGTTGCGAGTGCCATGTAACATCAACAACAAGATATTTTTCGGGCCGTATAATCCAGGGTAAGCTCTTTTTACAAGTATCGATTTCTCATCACTGATACAAAACTTGCTACATCCTGTTACACTTACACAAACGTATGTACAGAGGGCATTGGGTGCTGATAGTGTTCAATCCTCAGTTTGATTATGCCTACTGGATTGATCCACTACATGGCAATATACGGGAAGACGCAATGAGATTAGTTGCAATGTAAGTACTTTCTGCCTATCTAGTGACAAATTTGTCCTGTTCATATACATTCTTGCAGCTCATCTAGTGACAAACTTGTCTACTTCATGTTCTTACGAGAATTCCATCTTTCTAATCAATAGGAGCCACACAATAAAGTTTGCTGAGTTGGGTGCAAGAAAGCCTCGACCTCTGACTCTATGGCATATAATAAAGGTTAAACGACAATCTTTTAATCTCTTTTAACTTGTTTTTATTATAAAATCATGTGATATAGGCATAGCTGTGTGTCCTAACACGTTCGTATTTTGACAGTGTCCACTTCAAAATATGGTGGATTGTGGATATTATGTCTTGAGATTTATGCGGGAGATAATAAAACAAAGATGCACCCACATCCCACTTGGTGTATGTATTGTACACTCCTTGAATAACATTCTTCTTTTTTTTTTTTTTACTAAAGCTAATATGAGTATGTTTTTCTGATTTCTGATTTTGTAGTGGTATGATCACAAGATAACCTACACACAGCAGGATATTGATGAAATTCAAACAGAGTGGATGGATTTTGTAATCAGCCTATCACTTCGGTATGAAATTATGCTTGAAAGAGTTTTTTTGTTACATTTTTGCAATCAGCCTATCATTTGGGAGCTAGTTTTTTGTTATTAGCAAGTTTTCTGCCACTTATAGTGAATAATTATGCATGTATGATTCTTATATCTGCAATTAAAATAGCATATATGTTTGTTTGCTTTACACAAACTGAGGAATATGTAGATGTTTGCATGCGCTGAAATCATGCACCATGTCTGGTTTTTTTTTTATGTGACCAGCTCATGGTTGTCTATATTATTGAAAACTCATGTACTAAGTTTACTATGTTGTGCTAGTGAGATATAATGCACTTGAGTTTTAATTTGAGGTTAGCTCAACAAGTTGTACTGCTGCTAAAAAAAAAGCTGTAGTGCATATATATTTTAGTAAACAAAACTACAAAGAATTTAAGGCGTCGTAATATCGTATACATGGTATACATTTTGTCTCAGTATCTTCAATTGGAGGATTCTATCATCCTCTTTCTTTTCCCACTAACTAATGGCTTAATGTATTTCTTTTGTAGGGAAAAGACTATTGATGGTGGATGAAGTGACCTTTCAAGTTTCAACTATCTGGGTTGTATAGAACGAGTCCTTGTTTAATACTGTACATAAAATAGAAGACATCGGTTTTTGCTATGCACTTGTCCTGGAGTAACTCACCATTTCTATTCAGCATACAACGCCAACCTAAAAAATGGTTGGGCGTCATATAAACTCTCACAAATTAAACCTAGCTATTACCGAAGAAAAGTGTTTGTCTATCCCAATGTCTTTCCAGTTGCTAGATAAAGCTAATACAAACGAGAGGCTGTCGAGATGGCAGCCGGAAGACGGACAACAATAGGCAAGCAACACACAACAAATACGCAAAGAGAATACAACAACCGAAAGGGACCAACAAGCGATTGGAAAAGGATGAGTTCAGCACAAAAGAGTCCAGGCGCGTGTCGTTCAAATTGGACAACTTTTGTAAAGAAAAAGAACTCTTGACGTTGACACCACCGGGATGACAACGTCAAGAGTAAGCTAATCTGGTAAAACAACAAACAAACAAGTAATCTGAACAAACCACATCAAAATGGGCCAAAAGCCCAAATCAACACACTCCCAACAAAAATATAGGCATAAGGCAACAATAGAGAATAGAAGAAAACCATGGACCAAAGCCTAAAATTAGACCAAAGCCCAAAACATTAAGATCCAAAAGAGGCCACGTTAGAGACTCTAAAATACGCCTAAACATGATTTATATTCTGGTTATTTAAAGATTTAAATCCAGTAATAATGTTTTGGTAACAAAAAGATTTGCCAACTAGTATTAAAACCAAAAACCATAGTAATACGGATTTGCCAACTAGTATTAAAACCAAAAACCATAGTAATACGGATACTGGATAGAGTTTACAGAACAGAAAGTACAAGAGCGTGGTGGGACACCAGAATTAACACATATCGATCGATGGATCCGTCAAAAGTGCCTGCGGAATTGTGGTCCGAAATCGGGAAACGGCTGGCGTGCCGCTTGGACGTTGCCTCTTTCCGGTCGGTGTGCAAGGCATGGCGATCGTCTCTCCCCTTCCCTACCCGCTTCCCGCTCCGGGCGACATCCCCCTGCAGCAGCAATTCCTGGTGCGTCATCTCTGAGATCGAGACCTATTCATTAGACAACCACAGATCCTGTCAACGCCACATACTCGTGTCTTTCGAGGCCAAGGCTGAACCCGGCAAGTTCAAGGATCGTTCCATGATGCCCTTTCATGTAATGGATCACTTCTTCGATCACATCCCCAGCCTCTCCTTCGTTGCCAAGTCCTACTGTCTTCGCTTCCCGGAACCACCACCAAAGGAACGCCTTGCCCTCAAAATCGTCCTGATTTCTTCGAATGCGAATGGCCGCGTAGATGCCAACTACGATGCGCTTTCGGAGGTGAGCGTGGTTGCCCTTTTGCGTCGAGGGAAGCTCGCCCTTTTGAGGCTTGACAACTCTGAGGATTCTTGGGAGACCGATATCTGCCCTGACCAACGCTTTATTCACATTGAACCCTACAATCGTCAATTGCTAGCTGTTGATGGTGACCTAAGAGCTTTTCTCATGGATTACCACTCCTTTCAGATGACCCAGGTTGATTTCCAGTCTCACCGTGACCCTGGCCAGTTTGAAGTTGCCCAATTGAACTTTTAAAATCTGATTTACTCATCCCTCTTTCTTATATTTATTCAAGATGCTATCTTGTTGCCTCTTTCTGGTATAATAGAGTTTGATTTGGGATTGAAACTTTGTTTTGTTACTTTGTTCTTCTTGCTAATTGCTCAAGTTTCTCAAGTTGTTAGCTTGATTTCCTCTGTTAACTGGTTTTGACATTGCTAATTACCCAGGTTGAATTCAAGTCTCACCGTGAGCCCGCCCAGATTAAAGTTGGCAAATTGAACTTTTAAACACCAAATGTCAGCGTTTGGTCTGGTTGGTTTGTATACATGTCTGGCTGTATTATTCAATCTTATGGTTATCGTGTATTGATTTTGGAAGTGTGTTTTTCAATATCCTGTGTAGTCTTAATCTCAAAACTCTTTGTAAGATTTAGTGGTTCACATTTTTGAACTCTATACATTTATGTTTGCACTTTTACAATGTTTTTCTTTCTTCATTTTTTTTCAAATTTCAAAGCATTGGATGACCAAAAGATGATAGTAGATCAGTGTAAACTTCTAACAATGGTGAGTTATGCAAACTCTTTAATGTCTAGTCTTCTAGAGCATTTTATCTGTTCTTATCTGTTACAAAGGAGAACAACATTATTTCACATTTCACTGGTCAGATTCATTAACATCTCTTTGAATTGGTTGAAGCATAAAAGATCAACTGCATTTAATTTATGACGATATCACTAATTAGGATATACTAATTCACTAAATTTAAATATAATTTGCAGAAGAAACAGGAGAAGAAGACTTGAAAACACATGTTGCTGCTATTTTAGAATCAATTTCTTTGTTTGTTTTTTTGAAAATTTACAAGTAACAGGGAGCGAAAAGGACCAAGGTTCAAATGCTACATTCATACTATTCTAAAGCTTTAACAGTGCTGCCATTGTTAGACTTAGAAGATACATAGTCACTGCTTTTGAAATTATTTTAGCTGCATATTCATTAGAAGAATACCTTCATTTGCCTTTGGTGTTCATGCTTTGTGTATGAATTTTGTGTTAGCACTTAGCAGTGATGAAAAGTGAGTTGATAGTTGATCAAGGCCAGAGCCTTCTAAGAAGCCATTTGTTTGTCATTTTATTTTGGAGCTTGCTTGACTTGAATTCATTGCAACTTGCATGTAAGAAGATGCTATAGAGAGTGTGTAGTTGATAACTGATTTAGCATAACTGTGTCTGACTGGGCTGGCAAGGTTATTATGATTCTAAACCTCATATAAACACGTTTTTCTCTTCAATTGGCTGAAACGGAAGTCCACCATATGAACTGCATAACAGAAGAACGCGACTCTTGAATCTTGATTAAGAATCACAGAGAGCCTTAGCCCTAGCTTTGACAAGATAAAAATTATGGTTGCTTATACATTCAGAGTCATGCTCGGGTGTATTTTGATGCTACAGTGAAATTTGCGAGTAATTTTGGAGCGTTGGATTAATAATACGAACATCCAAGATTAAAACACTACTCCCTCCGATCCAAAATAAATGTCGTTTTAGCTTTCCACACAAGAATTAAGAAAAGCATTAACTAAACTCAAAAAGGTAATTTTTTTCTAAATTTTATCACTCATCACCTTTTTTCAACCAATGAATGAATAACATTAATTAATAAAAACACAATCCAATAATAATTCTCATAACTCACTCCTAATCAATTGCCTAAATAATCTAAAACGACATCTAAAATGGATCAAATTTGAAGTGCTAAAACGACAATTAATTTGAATCGGAGGGAGTATTATTTAAAAAAAAAAGGAAAAAATAGGGGTTGATTTGTTTGGATGACACAGAAGGTAATTATAGTGTAATTTGACGCACGAGACAAAAATACCCTTAATCCAAAAATTCAACAATCAACGCTTCTTTTTTAATCTTCTCCCTCCCACAACTCTTCTCCCATGGTGAACGATGTACGGAGTCCAAAATTCACTCACATCGCTAATCAAAAGAACGCAAATCGCTCCCACAACCCTCTAGCTCACTCAAATCGTTGATTGTTCATAAATTCTATGGAGAAACAAACACAAGAAGGTATGCATAAAGTTATAGGATTTTCTAATGTTTGATTCTGATTTTCTAGGGCTCTAGAATTTTTGATTTCCAATAATAAAAGTGTTTATGGGTTTTTCTGGGTGATTTTTGATGGTTTTGGTGTGGTGAACTATTTATGACTCACTTTGTGCTTATTTTTTAAGAAAAATGGTTGTTTATTGATATTTTGTGATGTTTTGAGCTTATGGTTCATAAGTTATTAATCATGTGCGTCAATAGGGTGTGGATAAAATCACACAATTACTCGATTAACCCATGTGTCTAGGCTAATCAGATTGCAAACAACAATAACTTTTGTTTTCTCATATCTATCATGATGTTATTGGTGGAGCTTAGTTGATCCTAGTTCTTGCCATTTTTCTCTACCTAATGAAAAATATATTTTCGGTAAGCTTTTACTAACAAAATGAGGATAATAAGTTGTTCGATTCAACTTTACTTGTAAATGACAATGGTGTATAAAATGAGTTAGCTATATATTCAGAGCAATTTTATATAGTCACGGTCTCCTGAAAACCCTAGAGCTGGTTTTCAACTTTTTGCACACTGCCCGGATACTACCAAATAATAAAGTTTCAAGGCCATGCTTAAGACACATAATTAAGTTAAATTTTTTTAGTATTTTGATAATTATTTTAAAATTAAAATGCATTGGATAGGACGCTTACGTCTAATACTTTAATCCTTGTATATATGTTTATAATTAATTTTCTACAACCTTTCACAATATTCCAAGGTGGCTCATAAAAGTGGCATCTTCCCTAGGCACAAATGCAGTGTAACCTGCATTTTATTGTTGTACTTGTAATTAGTGTGTATATGGACTCTGAAAACTTTGATTTCATATGCACGCCCATCTCAACATGCATATCTTAACTAAATCGATTTTTCTAACTTATTTAGAGCATAGAATAAGGATCTAATTGTATAAATAAATCAATAAATTTATTTTTACAGTTATTTTAATTTTTTTTAAAAAGGGTTCATACTATCTAAAATAAAATTTTAATTTTTAAATTCGGATTCTTATCTTATTCGCTTATGTTAAATCATTAGTAAATTACCAAAATTTTGATTCCATATAGTTAGCCAAAATAATCAATAGTATACTATTGAGCTACTTGCTAGTTACTCCCCAAAATTAGGACAAAGATAGGCTAGCTCCATTATCCCTAACAGAATACTCCAAGTAAGTTAGACCAACTAGGAAAAGTTGCATTGATTCAATCCAACTAAAATAGGATGATAGTTCATAGATGGGTGACATATGCATACAAAAGTTTTTCACCCCATCACACTGATTGGATATATATAAAATTTCGGACGTTAAGTACAAATATTAATGGAATTCTAATGTACTCTTGTATACCTTTTCTCGTCATTATTCCCCCTTTAGAGAGTTCTAGTTGGTTTTAAAGATATTTATAACCATCATTTGGTATTGCCGTAATTTTACATTTAAGTGTTATTTATGTAATAATATTGATTAAAGCAATCTTTTTTACTATTTAATACGGAGTATGAATTATCGTAAATATTTGAAATTTTTAACATGGATAAAACACGTTACAAATGCATCATAGATTCGTAGTTTTTTTGGTGGAACTGGAATCATAGATTCATAGTTTAAAAGATCATCTATAATGTACAAATATGCCGAGGAGTTTCTCACAAAATAATGCTTTTAATATCGAAGCAGACCAAAATTTACAGCATTATGTTTAGCGAGCTAGAGATTTAATATAATACACACAATTCTACTCAAATTGCTAAACATTATTCATGACCTCGACATTTCCCCCAAAAAACAACTTAATTTATTCATGCTATAACAGAGAAACTATACAATATCATATATTCACGCGAGGTACATACGCACAGATTTTTTTTAAAAGCGCACACAGACATCCGCGCAACGCCATTTCGCGCGAAATGGCATTGCGTGGAAGGGCAAATCCGTCAAGCGGAAAATGGAAAATGGGATTCGGAAAATAATGTTGGGCCCCGCGAAATGGGCTTGCGCGCCTATTGGTCCGCTCGAAACGGGCTTGCGCGCCTATTGCGCAGACCACTAGGGTTTAGGGCAAACGCGTGCCGCCGTGAACTTTGGGCCACGCGAAACGGGCTTGCGCGCCTATTGGGTCGCACGAATCGGGCCTTCGCGGATCCTTAGGGTTAAAAGGAGACGCGAGCCGCCATTGTCGTCTTCTTCCTCCGACCTCACCTACCTGCGAAACCCTGTCTCACGCGAAACCAAATCTCGAGCCCAAAAAATGAGCCAAACCCCCGATCCACACCGTTCGCCGGCTTCGGTCGGACCACCATCGGCGTCGCAACTCACCCCCGCGACGTCAAAAGCCCTTGAACCGGCCGGCCCGACCCATGGGACCACAGATCCGGCCGCCCCCGCTCTTGTACCGACTGCCCCGAGCCATGGGAGCCCAGATCCGACCGCCCCCGCCCTTGAACCGACCGGTCCGACCCATGGGACCCCAGATCCGGCCGCCCCCACCACTGGCGCGCTGCTTCATGCTCCGGCCGGCCCCACCACGTCGACCGCAGATCCGGCCGCCCCCACCGAGCCCATCGCCACCACCGTTCACCGAGCTCCGGTTCGTAGTCGGATTCGCACCCGAGCGACATTTATGGCTGAGGTACGTTTGAAATTCATTACGAAATTTTATATTATTTAAATTTTGTAAAATTTCGTATTGAATTTTAGGTATTCAATTTCGTTTATATAATTGACCCTAATCAATTTGAATATATTGAGTAAATCAATTTCGCTTAATTAGTAAGATATTTAATGTTTACTATTCAAATTTCTAGTTATATTTAGTTTTTTGCCTTTTTGTTGTTGTTATTGGTTGTTTTATTTAATTTATTTGTATTAATTTAGAGTTATATTTAGATTTTGAATTATTAGTTATGAACTTGTAATTAAATTAAGTAGATAAGTATGACCCTAAAAATAATGATAAATGATTAAATTAAGTAGATAAGTATTTTTGTTAAGGGTAGAAAATCATTAAATTTTTTTTATCAATGTTAGAGTTAAAGTAATCGAAACAAAGTTGTAACTAATTTTTGTTCGAAAAAATTCAAATAGAGGAAAAAGTGAGAATTTATAACATAATTAGAGTTATATTGAGTAAATCATGGCTGTTGATTTAGTAAGATATTTACAACAACAACAACAACATTTACTTAGTGGTACTTCCCTTATTTAGTAAGATATTTAATTTCATAATTTGTTTACTATTCAAATTCCTATTTATATTTAGTTTTTGTTGTTATTAGTTGTTTTACTTAATTTATTTGTCTTAATTTAGAGTTATATTTAGATTTTAAATTATTAGTTATGAACTTGCACTTAATATGAATTCATAGTCGTAGCTAGGTTGAATTCTTGCTTTAAAAAAAATAATTACAGTTATAATTAGAGTTTGAATTATTGTTTTATTCATTTTTCATTACAAACGTAATGAAAACTGAAATAAAACTAGTAATGAATGAGTTTCTGGTTCGGAATTTGAATTCCGACAGAAACGACGAATTCATTAGTTGAATTTATATTCATAGGGTGAATTTCTAATTTTACATAAATAAAAGGAAAAACAATTAATAGAAAACTTACTAATTTAATTTGAACTTGTCGCCTAAAGGACGTACACACTAGCTTGAGTGTCGTCCTCCTCGATAAGAGGAGGAAAAAGGAGGCGCCCACGCTCACGTGCGCCGAGATTGCACGTGCGTTACTTGCCGGAGTGCCGCCTACCGAGCAGCAGCGGATAGCTAGTGATCCGAAGTTGCTGCATGCACCGGAGATAGATGTCGACCCCTCCGTCGAGGTGGAGGTGGATTTTACAGAGGAGATGTTGCAGGACAACTTGCCAGATGACGTCGCAGGGGACGACCTTCCCTTCACGGAGCAGGACATACAGTTTGATGCTCCCTTGGGTACAACGGAGGATTTGTCGGTTGACGATTACCACATATCTGAGGCCACCATCTCTATTTCACCTCCCACCACGACCCATGTCCCGCCACCGCCACCGGTGTTTTCCAGTCCTCCACCTACTTCTTCGACCGATCCTACTACATCCGTGGCGGGACCCTCAGCTCCTCCGCTTACATCCACATTTTCGTCTCCCCCTCCTCCCGTTCCAGCAGCACCCATCCCTCCTCACGTTCCAGCTGGGTCTGCCCCTCCTCCCGTTCCAGCAGCACCCATCCCTCCTCACGTTCCAGCTGGGTCTGCCCCTCCCCCCGTTGCGGAGGGACCCCCGCCCCCGCTGCACCAGCAGCAGGGGCCGCTCTTGAGGACCCTCCCGCTGCGGAGGGCGAACCGGGAGGTCCTATTGGCGGCAGCCTGTTGACGACGTATTCCACACACGTGGCTCGCAGGATTTGGCTCCACCGTGACGTACGTAAACTTTTCCAAACTACGAGTACTTAATTATTTTCGAAAGCAATGTTTAGTTTTTCTAACTCACGATTGTTTTCCTCTTTTTAGTATCTCCATGTCACTAGAGTGTGGTCTAGGAACTTGGATCGTTTACGCTCGTTTCGACAGTATATGCATGGAGGCCCCGATTCTTGGTGGGGCCTCGCACAGCGGAGCGGTCTCACCCGACTGATCGCTCTGGAGTTTGGCACGACGGACCACATTCTCATCTCTGCATTTCGGGAGCGTTGGTATCCAGAGACCAACACCTTCCACTTCCCGTGGGGCGAGATTACCATCACCCTCCATGACATGCACCGCATTTTCGGGGTGCCTATAGATGGAGACGCTTTGGTACCCCAGATGGATTCGTTGCAGCTCGAGTCTCGTTTAGGAGATTTGCTCGGCCTCGATCCACAGACAGCACACGCGTGGAAGACACGGGCCCCGAACAACGCCATCGCAACTATTCTATCGGACATGTTTAGGGGTAGGCGAGCCGCACCCCCAGCGACCATTGACACTGTTTTTCTATGGTACTTTCTCGGGATGACGTTATTCGTCGACAAGTCCGGGAATTGTATCAAGACGTGGATATTTGGGTTCCTATTCGACCACGAGAGGACTGGTCGATATGCTTGGGGGGGCGGGTTTAGTGGCGGGGCTGTATCGTGAGCTCGGCATGACGTCGCGCTCCGATGCTAGGGGATGCTCGGGTTGCGCTCTTATTTTGAGGGTACGTGCTTCGGCCTAAAGATTTCATTCTTCGAATTTGGTTGGATTCAATATCTTATGAGTATTGTTTCACACATGGATCATGAGTTATTTCGAGCACACCCAGGGTCGGATCGAGTTGGCTTTGGAGACGCTAGATGACCCTCTTGTAGCCGCACGACAGCCTGGTGAGCGGGCCCCCAGCCGAGACGCGGCTAGGCTGGATGTGCTGCGCCGGCTTCTAGACACGATCCGTGCAAAGGAGGTTAGACTTCGAAATCAACCTGACGTACATTCCATATTGTGAGTGCGACGATTGATGATTTGTATTCCTTGCAGATTCATTGGATGACGTGGGGCAACGAGCTGGATTTTGATGGCGCGTACCGGGTGTCTCGCTATAGGGGCGTCCTGGTACTTGATAGGGTACAGGAGGTGTACCATCCAGAGAGGGTGTTGCGCCAGTTTAGCCGCATCCAGACCATCCCTCCTCCACCAGTGCAGCCTACATTTGTGGAGAGGCATGAGGCCATTCAGAACTGCGCATATACTGTTTCATATGATCCGGCGGACCGTCACTGGGCGCAGCGTATGGAGCACCTGATTGAGTTGGATGTGCAGCGTGTCGAGTACGCATGGCAGGTGGAGGAGGGCTACTTGGCATGGTTTAGGGCCCGATCTCACGTGTACGTCGACCCGACTTCGCCGCACCAGGATGACCCCCGTCCTCCTGTGCCTCACCCGATACCAGCAGTTTCTAACAGGATGGTAAGAACATATTTTTTTAGTTGTATGTTTAAGTTGATATTTGAGTGTACAAACTAATATGATTTTATTTTATTTGCGCAGAGGGTACAACACGCATCGGGATATATCCGGAGCCAGCTACTACAGATGCCGCTTGATCATCCGGCTGCGCAACATCTCAGGCATGTGCTCAGTATCCTAGATTCCGACGCACCGCCTCCCCCATCTAGGGCTGAGCATCGGTTCAAAACCGAACCGAACCGACCAAAACCGAACCGAACCAAAAACCGATATTTGATTTTTTATGAACCGAAAACCGAACCGAACTTTTTCGGTTCGGTTCGGTTCGGTTTAGGTTTAGGTCGGTTTCGGTTTAGGCTATAACCGAATGAACCGACAAGAATTTTAGTTTTCTGTTATTTCCTATTCAACAATTTTTAAGTGGTTGTTTAAGCTTAAACCGATAAAACCGAATAAAGTCCAAAAAAAATGTACATCAAGTTTCAAGACAAGTTGTTACTAATTTACTATATTCTATCAAATCAGTTGATTGTATAAACTATTTAAGCCTGAACTTGGAGGGGCTGCTTCATTTGCATCTGAATCTTCTTCCTAAGTTCTTCCAGAGAGATCGATTTCAAGTGGCTTTTGAATCTTCTTCATTTGCATCTGAATCATCCAGTATCAAGTGGTTTTCTGCTCAAATTAGAAAAGACAAAATATCTTTAATAATCACACCAGTAATTAAGTGAAGGAGGCAGAAGAAGAATTAGGCATTGGGACACTTCAATCTTTTGGCTTTTGTGAACTAAGACATTACAATATACAGGAATGTATGTTTTTTCATCAAATCAAGCACTAGTCTTTTAACTTTTTCTTTTTCATTGTTCCACTGCCTTTCCCTTTCATTTTCAATGAATTATCCTTAAGGAATGGTAACCAATAAATCACATGGGTCTCTTAGGTGGAAAATGACATGGTCACTGATCAAATTCAATGCCAAATAATTATAATACAAGGATGACAAAATAAATGAGACTTACCCATTCAGTTGATTTCGATGCCAAATAGACCGCAATTTTGTCGTTAAATCACAAAACCTCTACAATTGATTTCGATGTGTATACTGAGTTTGAGTTTCAACGGTTCAGGCCATTTCTAATTCCTTGCCCATTCAGTTGAATTGAATGAAGATGCTGACTTCAGAAATGAAAACAAAGAAACATATGAGCGTGCAATAAAAACATATATGAACATATCTGAAACGGAATTTGTAGAACGGAAACAAAATTGACGTACATGAAAACGAAGGCCGCCACCTTCCCTGTCTTCTTCACCGAAAACTTGAGATCCACAACCATAATAAATCCTCCACTATAAACATCAAACCCTGAGAGAACCAAATCCATAAACCACAGATCTAGCCTTCCACATCCAAAAAAGCAAGCAAAAAAAACAATATCAATTCTTACTTGGTACTCGGATGAGCGAGCGCTATGAGCAAGTGAAGATCGAGACTAGAACCTGGATGTCCGATGGTTGTGAGTCGACGACTGGCCAAATGGAAGCCGAGGAGGTCGGGATCCGCGATGGTGGCTAGGGTTTCAGTTTCACCGTTTCAGAATTATGAGGGCAGAGTGAGGGCCGAAGGGGCACGGGATTTGGGAATGGCTGAATGGATAATGGGAAGTGGGGTTCAAGTTAGTAGGCTTTTATTCTAGGGTTTTTTAATTTCGGTTTAACCGAACCAAACCGTTTCAAAACCGAACCGAACCGAAACCGAAATATGGAAAATGTGTGAACCGAAAACCGAACCGACTATTATAGGTTTCAGTTCGGTTCGGTCCTAAATTTCGGTTTTGACCGAACCGTGCTCAGCCCTACCCCCATCGATGCCCACCCGGCACTTTCCGGATTCAGTGCACGAGCGCGGCGGTGGCAGCGGCACCTCGCATGAGCGCCAGCCTTAGATGCTTTCATATTACACATACAGTAGTACATTATGTATCTATTTTTGGTGGTTTTGGATTGTTGGTTTCATTTCACATTACTATTCTTGATTTTGGATGTTTTGGATGGTTCGGATGACATACATTAGTACTTACGTATTTATTTTTGTTGTTTTTGGATTATCTCCATTAGTACATTAGGGTTTAGGGTTTAGGGTTAGGGTTAGGGTTTAGGGCTTAGGGTTTAGCATAAACAACGATTGAAATTTATAACACTTGAAATTTATAACAGTTTAAATTTATAACACAGGGTTTAGGGTTAGGGTTAGGGTTTGGGTTTAGGGTTTAGGGTTTAGCGTAAACAACGATGAAATTTATAACACTTGAAATTTATAACACTTTAAATTTATAACACAGGGTTAGGGTTAGGGTTAGGGTTTGGGTTTAGGGTTTAGGGTTTAGCGTAAACAACGATTGAAATTTATAACACTTGAAATTTATAACACTTGGATCCACATTTCGACGACGCTTACAACCAACTTACCAAAAAAACCGTGCAACAACCATAATGACTTAAACCACTAAACAAGTGGCACTTGAAAAAACCATAAACAACATACACCCTACACCATAAACAACAACTTACTGAACAAACACTTGGATCCATAATAAGTGACTTATAACAGTAAACTTCATCATTAATTTTCCGGCGAAATATCATCAATCGCCCGAATCTCGTCACCTTCAGTCAGGCGAAGCTGCACCGTGGTTTCTTTGGCGTAGATACGATGTGTTATATCGTTGTCGTTAAAGAAGAAGCGACAATATCCTGGTGGTGCTCCATAGCCATCTTTGCTCCAGTTCATGATGATGTTTTTTTATTGATGCGCCTTGTATCACAGACCATTCCGTCTTTGTCTCCCTCACCCCATGGACGTGGACGATGGAGAAGTTTATGATGGGTGGAGCAAAGGGGTAGGTTCGCGATGAACACGCTTTCCTTTTAGCCATTGGTGCACCGATAATGAAATTCTGGTTTCGGTATAGAGTTTAGGGTTGATAGAGAGTGGAGCAACAATGGAGAAGGTTTAGGTCTCATTTTATACTTGGAATTTGCTCGCACCCAGAGCTGTGCATGCATAAGTCTTGTCACCAGAAAAGCTGCTGGTATACTGTTTTCAGAAGCATGCGCGGAACTGGTAAAAATGGAATTACCTAGTTGGGTGAAAGGGGTAACAGAAGGCGCACAATGGGCCCTCGTGTCTGCGCGAAATGGGCCTTCGAGCCTGCTCGAAGGCCCATTTCGCGCAGACACGAGGGCCCATTGCGCGGCTTCTGTTACCCGTGGTGGAAAATACAGATATTATATTATTAAAAAAACCTACACACTGAACCATCATAGTTGTCAAAATACAAATTCAACATTTCAGTCTCCACTTTGAGCCATTGTTGTTTCTGCCTTTTCAGACCCAACAACAAGATTCGCAAACCTAGTCTGACATGCATGAGTTTGAAATTCATCCCACTTCAACAAGATTCGTTCTTCTTAAAAAAGTACATATCCCATAACAATCCATCGAAATACATGAAATATGAAAGTTCATAAATCCCCTAAACGGGGCACACAATACATGAAATAGTTCATAAATCCCCTAAACGGGGCACACAATACATGTTCTTCTTAATAAAGTACATATCCCATAACAATCCATCTTGCCACAAGACTGTCCTAAGCAAATATCTCTGGATCCCGACCGATGTCCCTTCAGCAAGCCTTCCAATGGTCAATCCTCGGGGTAAGAGCCTCGAGCCAGTAGTCGGCGCTGGGGTCATGAAATTGACGCCATGCATGAGGAGGTGGGGGGATAGGCGCGTTCCCCGTAAGCCATACCTGAAAAGAAATGTTATGTCACATGCATGAAAGGAAAATGTACAAAAACAAAAAAACGTAAAAAAAGTGATTACAAATGTCTCACCGGTATGAAGTGGTCCCGTTGACCAACGTGGGCGATAGCAACGACTAGTGGCGGTATCCCATGTCCTTGATTGTTACCAAAAATCCGCAACGGTAAACACGTGTGGGAGCCTCGATCCCTCGATAACATCACAAGTGGCACTTGATAAAAGGTAGAAAACACAAGGCCGTGTAGCGGCATATCTAGCCAGTATTCGTTCGAGCAAGGAGACTCCACATGGCCGGTATGCTTCAAGAACTCAGCAAATGGTGTAAGGCCCCTAGTGAACAAGACTTCATACATATCTCTGTTCCGCATCAATTCTGCCTGAAGCTCCCATCGAATACTGTAATACTCATCCTCTTGCCTCCCCAATACGCAAGCAAGTGACCGAAAACCACGATGATCGTCTCCCATCACGTCTCTAGCATCATCAATGAACGGAAATACAAAACTATCCACATTACCGATGCCAAAGTTAACCCCGCGCCATTTGACGCTCATAGGGGGGCCACAGTGGCTTCCAGCGGCGGAGGTAGCGGTGCTAGGAGGCACGGTCGCAACCGGAGGCGTATCAACTCCAGCTCCGGTCCGTTTCTTATTCCTAGATCCTTTAGGTCGTCCGCGTGGTCGGGATGGCGCCGATGTATTTGCTTTGCTCCGACTGTCGTTGTCTTTCCGTCTTTGTTGCTCCCTCTCGTACTCTTCCATTACGTGCTCAAGGTGTGTTTTCTCCCGGGTGGTTGAATACTTGTTGGCTCCATCTGGCGTCTCGTAAGGTATGGGCTCAATAAGGTTTGTGTCTTCAGGATGCTCTGAATCTTTGAACGCTGATGTGATATGTAAATACTAGTCTCTACGCATCTGACCGCTATTTCTTTTTGCCACCCTTTCGTCCCACGTGGGGTCCTTCAATGGTCAAGGGTACGCATGCAAGGGCAAGATCGTTGTCATCGCTAAGGTCATCCCATTCGATCTGTTTCCAAAAAGGATGTATCTCCTCCAGATCGATGGGTACTTTAGTTATGATAGCGTGTGCAACTCGATGCTTGCATGGAAGACCGTGACATTCCCTCCAAAAGTAGTCGTGGCACTCCATATCGAGTGTACCCTGCATCAACTCAATTGCTATATCATAATACATGTCTAACAACTTACCTAGGCATTGCCTTGAAACGTGTCCGCGTATAGGACGAAACAACGCTTTGAACTTTTTCGCCAGTAGTTTGTATTTTGTTGGTTTCTGTATTCTGGTTCTCTCAATGGCTGTCCTCAAAGTGTTGGTTTGAGATTGCATCTGGATGTGAATCCTTAGTAACAAGGTGTTGAAGCCTCCTCGAGATGAATCCAATATCTTTTTCAGCACAGCGTGCATCCATTCGACCTTGAAAAACACATGTCAAAGTTTAAGTATTGAACGAATACACTTTCTAATATTCAAACTGAATTCAAATGCTAAAAATGAAATTACCTATTGGTGGTTCTCGTCTGAAAGTGGAGTGTATGATCCGTCCAAGCACGAACTATGTTCTTCTTGAATGGATTAACCCACACCTTCTCCACGTATGCAATAAGCGTCGGTCGCCATCTTCTCTTCAATTCTACATACCTTTCTTCAAATGTCGCCTCTGTGGTGGACCAAAAGAGCGCCCAACAAGCGTTTGCAAACCCGCGTGACAACTCATGTGGTTTTTCAGCGTTCGCAAACACCTTTAGGCCGTACGCAATAATTTTGTGTCTGATGTGCACCCAATATAACAAATGTTGGACTCCGTCCCCTAAAACTTGACTTATCGCCTTGATTAGAGCCTGCTCGCGATCTGTCATGATTGCATTGACCTGGACTCCAAGCTCGTCGTACACGCCTTTCAATTGAGTTAACACCCACCTATAACTAGCGACATCTTCGTTTGAAATAAATGCAAACCCGATGCTGAATGTATTTCCGGTGCAAGTGAAGCCAACCATCTCCAATAAAGGCATGTCGTACCTAGCACAACAAGTTGTTTTAAACATTTATACTGGAAATATACTAATCAAGTCGATTACATATTAAAATAACATACCTATTGGTCTTGTATGTGGAGTCCATAATAACGACATAGGGAAACATCTTCAGCATGCGCAGACTTGTGGGGTGCACAAAAAACAAGGCATTCATAACATTAGAACCCCTTACTCGTCTTGGATGGACAATGTATCCTCGGTCTTTCAAGAACTTCAAAGACCATTGTGTCACCATCAATTCTCCGCAATCCTCAAGAAGTAACTTATCCCTCATATTGTAGATTTGTCTAATTGAGGTCACATTTCCCGGGTACCTTGACCTCAACTCTTCAAGTATCATCTTCGGGGTGGCTAGATATAGGAACTTCTCTTTCACAAACTCCTTCTGCTCAGCTGTCAATCGGCCCGCATATGGATGAGCTAACAAACTAGTGGGGAGGCGATGATTGTGTTGTCCGCACTTTACCGTTAAGACCCAACCATTTTTTCCCTTGAGGCGGACCCCATTCAATTCAAACGGACATCCACACTTCCTGGTCGGAGTATCGGTAAGTGGCTTATAAATGCTCCTATTTTCCGGTCCGGGCAACACCCTCTTGCCACATCTATATCTACCGGCTAGGTCACAAGTGAGTATGACCCTGTTTGGATTTGAGGTTTTTATGACTAGTACAAAATTCTTCGAAATTGCAATTTGTCTAGTCCAATCAAGCATTTCTCTTCGATCACTCCACAACCCATCGTAGTGGAAAGCAATAGAAAAATCTATTCCGACAACCTATGATTTCAAAATGTAAAAACAAAATATTATAAATTACACTATCTTAACTTTCAATATACTACGTTCGTAAATGACATAATATTATGGGTTCTTTGAAAAATACCTGTTCTGGCTCGCTTGATGCATCGGAGTCGGTTCCGTAGTCTTCTCCCGGTACACCTTCCTCATCCTCAGCTATGAAACTATCGATTGACGATGAATCTTCCTCCTCGGGATGATAATCGCTCGATGACGTATCTTCTTCTCCTGACGACATTTTTAAGCAATGATGTGGAATGTAGGTATACTCCAACTATAATGTGGAATCAAAATGGGTATTTATAGGGGACAATTCGACCGTTTTTTTTACCGTTGAGATCCGCGCAACGAGGCCTCGCACCAGTCCAACGACACTTTTTTTTTTACCGTTGGATAGCGCGCAACCGCGTTGCGCAGGTCCCTTTCCGCCACGCTCCTGAAACCTTTTTTAATATTCCGGAATTGCCCCTTCCGCGCAACGCCATTTCGCGCGAAATGACGTTGCGCGGATATCTGTGTGCAATTACCAATTTTCTCGTGTGTATAAATCTTAACAGCCTATATTCATCTGATTCACATACCGATAAAAATCTTTGGTTATTTTATTTCCTCTTTATTTTTAATTTTTTACTCCCTATTTGGCTATTTCCATAGCTCACATTCATAAGCTCAAGGATTATCTAAAACAATAAAAACAAAAACAAAAACAAAATAGATGGGGCCCGGCGCCGTTTCCAATTCAATTAGTTAAAATAATAAACTTTGGAAGTATTCACAAAATTCATTTCATTTAAATTCCCCTCGGTATTTTCCTTCTTGTAGTTGGAGCCAAAAACAATCAAGCAAGCGAGAAAGGCAAACCCAGAAAAATCTCCAATCCTTCCTTTCACCACCACCAACGCCATTAAAGCACATAAACAGAGCATTTCATTCAAACCCATTTCCTCCACCGGAAACCGCCGTGCGCGGCGGCGTTGGCTGCTTCAGACAGTTGCTTGTTTTTATGGTAAGTGCAAGTTTTTTTTTAACTCTTTCTTCATTTTCACTTCAAATCCAAACCCACATTGTTCACTCTACACGTACCACTCCCTCTTTTATGAGCTTCACATGCAAATTTTGGCGGTTTGTTTTCTTTCCAGATACATTTGTGTGAAGTTGAAGCATTCCTCATCGAATTTGAGCTCATTTCCACATGGGTTTTGTCTCCTATACCAATCCACGGATTTGAATCCCACTTGCCGGAGAAGAACCCACAAAAAAAGAAGAGATTTTTCTTAGTTTTGAGTGGTGAAATTTGACCAAATGGGCGTTTTCAGTGTGTTTCACTTCCTTCTCTGTGTTGTTTCATTCACAAATGCACTTTCACCAGATGGCCAAACACTTCTTTCACTTCTCTCAGAATCAAGATCCTATCTTTCTTCCTCCTCGCCCGTTTTCTCCACTTGGAATCCATCAAGCACTAATCCATGTTCTTGGCAAGGAATCACTTGCTCTCCACAAGAAAGGGTCATTTCAGTTTCCCTCCCAAATGTGTTCCTCAATCTCTCTTCTATCCCTCCACAGCTTTCTTCTCTGTCTTCCCTCCAACTTCTCAATCTCTCTTCCACCAACATCTCTGGTCAAATCCCGCCTTCACTTGGTCAACTCTCAAATTTACGCCTCCTTGATCTTTCTTCCAACACCATTTTTGGGTCAATCCCGTCTGAGCTTGGGCGGCTAACTTCCCTCCAATTTCTCTACTTGAACTCCAATAAGCTATCTGGTAAAATCCCCAAAGAGCTAGCAAATCTCACTTCTTTACAAGTGCTTTGTCTCCAAGACAACTTCTTGAATGGTTCAATCCCATCAAATTTGGGTTCTCTTATCTCTCTTCAGCAGTTTAGGCTTGGGGGTAATCCTTATTTAACAGGTGAAATCCCACCTCAATTGGGTTTCCTCACTAATCTTACAACAATGGGAGTTGCAGCAACTGGGTTGTCTGGTGTAATCCCTTCCACATTTGGGAATCTAGTCAATTTACAAACCCTAGCTATATATCAAACTGATGTGTTTGGTCCAATTCCTCATGAGTTAGGCCAGTGCTCTGAGCTCACTGATTTGTACTTACACATGAACAAGCTTTCTGGGTCAGTTCCTCCTCAATTGGGTAAGCTTCAGAAGCTCACTAGCTTGCTTCTATGGGGAAACACACTCTCAGGAGCAATTCCATCTGAAATCTCAAATTGCTCTTCCCTTGTTGTGTTTGATGTTTCTGCAAACACTCTTTCTGGTGAAATCCCAGGTGATTTAGGGAAGCTTGGGCTTCTACAGCAACTCCACTTGTCTGATAATTCTCTCTCTGGCTCAATTCCATGGCAACTCAGCAACTGCACTAGCCTCACTACTTTACAATTGGATAAGAATCAGTTTTCTGGTTCAATTCCATGGCAAGTGGGTAATCTCAAATACTTGCAAAGCTTCTTTCTTTGGGGAAATTCGGTATCAGGAACAATTCCAGCTTCATTTGGCAACTGCACTGAGCTCTATTCACTTGATCTCTCAAGAAACAAGCTCACTGGCTCAATCCCAGAAGAGTTGTTTAGTCTCAAGAAGCTCAGTAAGCTTCTCTTGCTTGGGAATTCATTATCTGGTAAACTATCTCCAAGTGTTGCAAATTGCCAGTCTTTGGTGAGATTAAGACTTGGTGAAAACCAGCTGACTGGACAGATTCCTAAGGAGATTGGCCAATTGCAGAATCTTGTGTTTCTTGATCTCTACACAAATCATTTCTCAGGTAGTATGCCTCCTGAAATCAGTAACATCAGTGTTCTTGAGTTGTTGGATGTGCACAACAATCGTCTCACTGGGTCAATTCCATTTCAGCTTGGTTTGCTTGTTAATCTTGAGCAGCTAGATTTAAGTAAGAACAGTTTCGTGGGCGAGATTCCATCCAGCTTTGGTAACTTTAGCTACTTGAACAAGCTCATCTTAAACAACAACATGCTCAATGGGTCGATTCCCCAGACTTTCCAGAACTTGCAGAAGTTAACACTTCTTGATTTGAGCTTCAACAGCTTCTCTGGAGTCATCCCAAACGAACTCGGCTTAGTAACAAGTCTAACCATCAGTTTAGATTTGAGTAACAATGGATTCTCTGGTGACATCCCTGAGTCATTCTCTGGTTTAACTCAGCTTCAGTCTCTTGATCTTTCAAATAACATGCTTTCAGGGAAGATTGTGGTTCTTGGCTTAATGACAAGTCTTACTTCCTTGAACATTTCATACAACAACTTCACTGGTCCAATCCCGGTTAATCCATTCTTCAAGACGTTAACCTCGAATTCTTACCTTGAGAACCCGGGCCTATGTGAATCCATTGATGGGTCTACTTGTTCTAGAAACTTCTTCCATGGGATCGGACTAAGATCTCCCAAGATCATAGCTTTCATCTCAGTGATCCTAGCTTCTCTTATAATCACAGCCATAGTTTGTTGTGTTCTTGTTATAAAGAACCAAAGCTACATTGTTGAGAAACCGAGTGCAATGTCAAATTCTACAACTGGGGCTGATGACTTCTCGTATCCATGGACATTCATACCGTTCCAAAAGCTGAATTGCTCGATTGACAACATCTTGGATTGCTTGAGAGATGAGAATGTGATTGGAAAAGGCTGCTCTGGTGTCGTCTACAAGGCTGAAATGCCAAGTGGAGAGCCGATTGCTGTCAAGAAGATTTGGAAGGCCGAAAAGAATGGAACAGATTCCTTTGCAGCTGAAATTCAGATTCTTGGCCATATTCGACATAGGAATATTGTCAAGCTGCTGGGATATTGTTCTAACAAGAGTGTGAAGCTGTTGCTATACAATTACGTGCCGAATGGAAATTTGCAGCAGCTTTTGCAGAGCAACAGGAACTTGGATTGGGAAACTAGGTACAAGATTGCAGTTGGGTCAGCTCAGGGCCTTGCTTATCTGCATCATGATTGTGTTCCTCCAATTCTCCACAGAGATGTCAAGTGCAATAACATTCTCCTGGATTCCAAATGTGAAGCTTACTTGGCGGATTTCGGATTGGCCAAGCTCATGAATTCAACTGAATACCATCATGCTATGTCCAGAGTTGCAGGATCTTATGGTTACATTGCTCCAGGCAAGTCTTTATGGTCCTTTCATATGCTTTTTTAACATGATTGCTTACTAGTACTAATGATTTTGTGGTATTATTATTCATGCAGAGTACGGTTACACGATGAAAATAACAGAAAAGAGCGACGTCTACAGCTATGGAGTAGTCCTACTAGAGATCCTAAGTGGAAGGAGTGCAGTTGAGCACCAACACGCGGAAGACGGCCTCCACATTGTAGAGTGGGTCAAGAGGAAGATGGGGAGCTTTGAACCGGCTGTGTCGGTTTTGGACTCAAAGCTGCAGTGCTTACCGGACCAAGTGGTCCAGGAGATGCTACAGACGCTGGGTATAGCCATGTTCTGTGTCAACTGGGCACCGTCGGAGAGGCCGAGTATGAAGGAAGTTGTTGCACTGCTGATGGAGGTCAAGAATCCTCAGGAGGATCAGCAAGGTAAAAAGACTTCTTCACAGCCTCTGATCAAGAATCAGGCTTCAAATCACCAGAGCTGAACAACTGAAATGAAGTTAGTTTTTTTTTTGATGGGTTAGTTTTGAAGTTATGTAGGATTGGATTATTGGTTGAATTCTCTGCTTGTACAGCTAGCTTGTTTAGTTTTGGATAAGTTATTGAGTTGTTTTTTTTCCTAAGAATTTTGAAGATCCTAGAGAGAATAATAGTAATTCAGTTCATGAAGTTGACCTATCTTATATGCAAATAATTGAACTAAATGAATGTGAAGATAGTCAAATTAATTGGGAGTGTAATTGAAGGAAATTATATGATCAGCCATGTATATCTATCTATGTAAGACAAATTGATCCAGTTAATATCCTGAAGATAATAAATCCAGCAACGATGTGGAGATTGTGGGGAAAGGGGAGACAACATAGCACTCTATTGTCTCTGCATGCTTTAGTCCCACATGCAGTTTCATATATTTTATTTTTTAAATTGATTATTTTGGTGGAAAATTGGATTCCTCCGCCGCTTAAGCGATCATGATGTTTTCGTCATAGTTCAAGTTCACCAGGGGGACCATCCTTATGGTAATAGTTCGTCTATACTTTTTCGATATGCTATTCCTTTTCCCCTGCATATATACAAAAAAAAACATCCATGCAGATTCTCATAACTACGAGTATGGTTTTTTGTAGCATTCAAATTGTCTCACATGGATGATTTACTAGTACAAGTTATGAGAGGTTAAGAGGTTTTAGGTTCGATCTTGGGTAAAAACTAAGTTTTATTATCTTTCTTTTCATTGTTGGAGATGTGGAGTCATGCAAGCCTGTTACCTGGCTTTTGATCCTTGTTAGTTGAGTTAGGAACTCAGGATTTGCTACGGAAAGTGGGTTTCTTGTCATTAAAAAAATTCCATTCGAATTTGATGATTGCGAATTTCGTGTATGGTGTTTAAACCCATTCAAATTTTCCTAATCATGGGTCTTCTTGTAGTGGTGAAATTGAATGCTCAAAACTGACTATGGTCCTTCTGTATAATTCGAATAAAGACTAATGGAAAAAGGTAACATCTCAGTTTTTCGGGGTAAGGATGCGTACATCTCAACCCCCAAGACCTCCCTTTGAGCGGGATAAGTAAGTAAGTTTAAAAAAGAAAAAAAAATCAACCAAGTGAAAAACACATACTCACTTTTGGTGAAATGCTCATTTGAAACATCGATGTAAGTACTTAACCAAAATTAAAAGCAAATCTTTCAATTTGAGGAATTTGAAAAGCAAATCTCATTTTGTTTTTGAAGGAGCCCAATGGCCATACATCAATGTAATCGCCATTTTTGTTTTTTAGGGCTTTATCCTTTTTGGGCCATCAAGTAGCCCAATTTGCAGCATAAATCAAGGAACAGTTAAGAAACGTTCAGTTGATGTAATTATAAGATCCAATCATGGTGAGAGCCCTCATTCATAAATTCTTGATCCAATATTTTGCATGCCCAATATCACTAGATTTAAGGCCTGTTGATCAAAATGCCCATATTTTTCAAATTAACATTGTATAACTCCATGATAATGATGATTAGTAAGACAATGAAGAAATTTTAACCTTCACAGGGAGAAAACCAAATTAGAAAAATCATGTGCACTAACAGAACTTGAAAAAGGAATCATAGTCATATTAAAACACACAACTTTAATTCATAACAACATAAGAGAGTACCCACAACATTAACCTAGAGACTTAGACGAGTATTCACTCCTCCATCTGCATCATCATCATCATCATCATCTCCATGGGGGGACTTTGAAGATCCAACATCTTTCTTGATCCTCTCTTGCTCCATCTTCTCCTAATCTTTCGCCTTCTCCTGGCGTTTCCTTTCCTTCATAACGTCTTGCAACGCTTGATTAAGCTCGCCAAAAACCTCATGAATCAGTTCTTCACCCCTGGCTCGCAGCTCCGCCGTCACTTTGTCCACATGACGCTTCACCGCTTTATCAAACTCCTTGTCACTCATGGTTTTAGAGATGCTAACATGTAATAAGTATATATGCATAAGAATAAGACTATATATCTAGCACCCACAGTTTAAGTTACAAGCTGGAGATATAACTAATCAATAAATATATGCTACATTGTAGATCATATGATATGCAAACTATAGAAAAGAACTAGTTTAAGTATGTTCACTCACATAGTTCTCAAGCTAGGCTAGCTTTTGTTTGCTATTGTTTCTGTTCTTAACTATGGGCTATATATACTAGTTAGTGCTTTGTCCTTTGCCATTACTACAATTTTATTCAAAAAAGTTGAAAAAAAAGCTTCCAAATGAGGGCAGGTTTTGCATATTTTCTTGTATTTGGGGCTCCTTTTGCAATTATCATAAGAGTTGTGGTTAAAGAGGAGCAATTTCTTCAAATGAGGTTCTGTTTCCCTTATATCATATGTTGAGCAGAATTGAATTTTCTCTAAATTAATAGCCACGTATCTACTGTTAGAAGTAGGTGGTATTTTATTGCAATTGACAAAAGTGAGGGGAATTTATTGTACTTTTTCTAAAGTGAGATCGTTGATTGTAATATCATAAAAATGGATTTTATTCAAGTACGATGATTCGGATTTTATAGTCAAGTCAAGGATTCCTGGTCGTTAGGTAAACAGAACCTCAAATTGAAAACAAACTAGTACGTACCACCTAGGCACCTACTCCTTCACGAGCCTTAATCTTGTTTCACATGTGGGTAAAAAGTAGTTTTTGGATAAAAATTGATTTTTAGTGTCTTGAAAAAATAAAAAATAAAGAGAGTTTTAATCTTATTTCATATAAAGTAGTTTTTGGGTGAAAAGTGATTTTTAGTGTCTTAAAAAATTAAAAAATAAAGAAAATTGTATAAATTTCAAGAGTACTAAAAAAAGTTTTTGAGTAACAAAAACTTTTGTGGGAAAGTGAAAGGCCTAAATATGAAAAAAAATAATGTACCAAAAACCTATTTGAACGAGGCCTTGATTAAATGTGAAAAATAATGTGTTAAAATCAAGACTAAATCAATTGAAGCAAATTTCACTTGACAAATTTTTATTCTATAGACCCCCTCAATAATCTACTATATATATATATATATAAGCAATAAGGTTTGGAGCCACCACGTTGCGCCACATCATCTTTTGCCACATGTCATTTTTAAAATGCGCCACATCAGATTTTAACACGTGTCATCTCCTCATTAATTCATATAAATTATACAAATAAAGGATGATTTAAATAAATAGCAAAAAAAAGAGGCTAATTAGGTAGATATTAAGGAGTGTGTGAAAATTAGCTAAATAGCAAAAACCCCATCACCCACCCCCCACCCCACTCCCACCGAGTTGACTCGGTCGTTGACCGAGTTGACTCGCCCGTTGACCGGCGTTGACCGACCGTTGACCGGCGTTGACCATCATCAAAATCATCATTTTTAAAACCGTCATCACAATTTTTTCACCTACATCACAATTTATTTCTTTGTCATCACAATTTTTTGATGACAAAAAGTGTAATGAAAGGTAAAAAAGTGTCATCAAAATGTCTTGATGACATTTTTTTATCACAAAAAGTATAATTAAAGGCATTCAACCACATACAAAAACCGTCATCCCCCGTCATCACAATTTTTTTCACCGTCATCACAATTTTTTGATGACAAAAAGTGTAATAAAAGGTGAAAAAGTGTCATCAAAATGTCTTAATAACACTTTTTGATGACAAAAAGTATCATCATTCAACCACATAAAAAGAACCGGCATCACTGTCATCACAATTTGTTCTACCGTCATCACAATTTTTTGCACTATCATCACAAATTTTTTGATGACAAAAAGTATCATTAAAGGCATTCAACCACATAAAAATACCGTAATCACTATCATCACAAATTTTTTCACCGTCATCACAATTTATTTCACCGTCATCACAATTTTTTGATGACAAAAAGCGTAATAAAAGGTAAAAAGTGTCATCAAAATGTCTTGATGACACTTTTTGATGATAAAATGTATCATCAAAGGCATTCAACCACATAAAAACAATTGTCAGCACAATTTTTTCCACCGTCATCACAATTTTTTCCATCGTCATCACAATTTTTTTGATGACAAAAAATGTAATAAAAGTAAAAAAAGTATCATCAAATATGTGTCATCACTATCATCACCTTCATCACTGTCATCACAAGTTTTTGATGACAAAAAATATCATCAAATGCCTTGATGATGGTTTGATTGTCATCACAAGTTGATTGTCATCAACTATCATCACAAATGACATCCCTACTTGATGACGGTGATTGTCATCAATTGTCATCGTTATTTGATGATGATCCAACTATCATCAATTGTCATTACTAATTGATGACCGTTTGATTGATTTATTTGTCGTCAAAAGGCCTTGATGACACTAAAGGACCTTAATGACATTATTTGTTTGTCATCAAAGGGCCTTGAAAACAAACAATCGTCATCAAGTGTCATCAAAACTGTCATCACTTAAAATTTGTTCGTTTTATCATCATCACAAAAAATAGTTATCATCAAATGTCATCACATCATTCTACCATATCGAAACAACTGTCATTAGCAAATAAAAACAAAGTTGTCATCAAATATCATCACTTGTTATCACCAAAATATTTTTAAAACTAATAAGCCTGTGTGGGATTTGAACCCACAACTTTTTTTCATTAAGAAAAATGCTCTACCATTTAAGCTAATAGGCCAAACACATTTTATTGTTGTTATCTGCTGCCACCTTTATATTATATTTTGGAGAAAAAGAAAAACCAAAAAGCCTATTTATATTTTTTAAGTTTTGGTTTCTAGGATTGGCTTACAGGATCAATTGAGACTTTCCAAGAGGAAAAGCAACTTGGGTCATCTTTTGCACTTCCACTATACACCCATTTATGGCTGTTATCTGATGTCACCTTCCCCATCAATCTGCATAAGATTAAATCTTTCCTTGATTACTAATATTCATAGTTCTTAGTTGCCATCTCTTGATGCAGTAAAATTCCTTACCCTTCTCCATAGTTGTAAACCTCATGAGACATTTTAAAGAAGACATCAGCTCCAAAAATACCCGCTCTCAGCTGCTCGCATTCAATATATTACTTTCGGAACATTTGTAAAGCAAGAATTAATTCTATATAAAAAGCTTAATTGTCTACCCAAACCAAGGTAAAGCTACAAATCAACCATACGGGCTAATAATAGGTAAACTAATCAATAGGCAGGGTACAACAAACACCAGCAAAATGTATAAAAGTTATCTAAAAACAAGATCATGATTTCTGATCATTACAAATGCCATAAGTACAACAAACAGGACAACAATGTATTTCACTTTTCAAAGCTGAGGCCACAACTTATTATACCAATATGCAATATTATAAGTTTAAGCCACTTTCCTATATTGAACAGTGAACAATGAGCTAAATCAGGGTAGAAGCATAATAGGATCTACAATTTCTGATGTCATTGTCACCTAAAAAAGCAAAGCAACCTGTAGCATCACCAACACTAAGACTTCCAGTACAATAGAATGAAAGAAAACAACAAATTCATACCTCAATTGTGAGTACCCGGGACCACATAATGACAGATTTGTTGCTTGCATTGTTAGATGGCAAAGAAGAACAGATTAACAAGCTTGTAAACAAATTATCTACAATGTCTTCCCGAGGAATAGAGAATAGGCTTCCATCATCAATCTTTAAGGCACTCTTCATCAATACTCCTGACGATTCGAACCGCAAATAGCTTGGCTTCTGCCAACACATATTCCCGTCTCCTCCTCCTCCTCCTCCTGTAAACCCCTAAAATCCCTCACCTTCTCCACCGTAGGTTCCAAATCCGACCTCAACAACACCTCTCCCATAATCAGCCCCATATCAAAAGCCCTAAGCACCCCGCCGATGTCACCGTCGGCGAACTGGATCTCAACATGGATGTTCTCCGTCTTTAGACACCTCCACCACCAGCCTCACTGCCTTCTTCGACGCGAATTCCAATGCTTCGGCGTTAATTCCGATGGCTTACTATGACGTCGTCGAGGACTTCTCCAACGAGTGGTGGAGCCTCGTCCAATCCTCCCCCTGGTTCCGTGACTACTGGCTCAGCGTCGAAGATCCCGAATCCGATGCTCTCTTTGCCGACACCGGCGATTTGTTACTCGCCGATCTCGATTCCTTTTGCGACGAATCCCTCGGAAAACGTACGAATTTGATAGATCTCCACTCTCACTTGATTTCTCATTTGGTTTTTGTTGATTGAGATTTGATTTCCTTCAGAGGAAGAGGGAGGGGGAAGGAAGGAAGGAACCAGAGAGAATAAGGACGGGATTACGGCATCTGGAAGAAAGAATTTGAGGAGAGAGAAAAATAAAAGGCTTTTTATACTTGACAAAAACCTAACAAATGGATTTTACTTACAAGGGGCTGATTAGGTTAATAATTTTCGCCCTTTTACCAAATTCTTTCTACAAATAAATTGGTAGTTTTGGAAACAAATCTTATAATATCCTCCAATATTTTAGAAAGAATCCAAATTGTAATTTTGAAAGTTTCTAGCATATCTACTATATATATATATATTAATTATTCTTTCCACTTCATATTCTATATTATATATTAACTAGTTGTACCCGTCGTACCATGTACGACTACGATTCGATATTTTATACACATTATAAATAGGATATTAATAAATTAAAATTTAATATAAAATTTAATAGAAGTAATTTATTGTTCGTAGAATGTATAAATTTTTAATCAATATAAATGATTAAATTTAATGTTGAGAATGAAGATATATTATTAAGATAAAATAATTACATTTCTCTTTTTTCTTAATGATATTTCATAGATATTTAATTAAAAGAAGAAGATAAAATATGAATAAAAAATTTATATATTCAAATATAGAAGAGATAAGAATTTAAAAAATAATAGTTACTTAATAAATAAGATATAATAAAGTGTGAAAGATAAAGATAATTTAATTATATAAATACTTAAAATTTAATTAATTTAATTTAAGATGGGACCAAACTCATTTTTTGATTCGATAAAGTAAAGGTTAGATAAGATTAAATATTATATTATTCATATTTTATTACTTTTCATGTAAGAAAACTTAGAGATTATCAAATATTTCAATATACCTATTAAACATTTTATTATCTATTTTTATTAATTTTAAACATTTTAAATATTTATCATTAATTTTTTATTATAAAAGAAAATATATCTATAAATAAATTCGTCAAAAGATATATGCTATTAGATTTGTATTTATTTTAAAATAATTTATCTTTAAATTTAAATACTTGTATAAGGAAGCTTTCAAAAGATATTATTATAGAAGTACTAAATAGATATTTGTTTGATGTTAGAGATAAATTTAAATATTTAAAAAAAAATTAATAGAAAGAAGTTATAATAATAGAAATTGATATTTTTTTTAAATATGAAGTGGGACCAGAATCGTTCTGGTGGCTCGAAAAGGGACAACTTTAATATATAGTTATAGATTATTCTTTCCACTTCATATTCCACATGACAAATTTTTTCCACTTAATTAAAATTTATTTTTATTTCTTAAATTTAGATAATATCTTAATTTTTGTTAGGAGGTAATATCTTACCTAAAAAAAATTTAACTAATGGTTGGATTTTTTCCCTTATAAGCCAATTAAATATATATGCTCAATCTCATCTCTTCCATATTTTCAAAATATATATCTTTTTTGCTTTATTTTCTTCATATTTTATCTCTTTCTTTTAAATTAAGCCTATTTATCAAATATTGCCAAGGAAAATGAGTAATGTAGATTATTTTATCTTAATAATCTATGTTTATTCTCAATTTTAAACTTAATAATCTAGATTTAATTTATTTGATTTGATTTAAAAAAATTTATACATATTACGGGCAATAAATTACTTACATTAAATTTTATATTATATTTTAATTTATTAATATCTTTTTTTAAGTATATTTAAAAAATATCAAGTCATAGTCGTGCAGGGCACGACGGGGACAACTAGTACATTATTAAGCAGAAACCAAGTTTGTGTAAAAATTTACGCCACGTGGCATAATTTGAATAAAATAATGAAAAACCTTTTTTCAACTTAAAAAACTAAAATAATAATTCTAGAAATACCACTACACATTATACTCTAATAATCTATAACTATATATTAAAGCTATACCTTTTCGAGCCACCACGTTGATTCTGGCCCCACCTTATATTTAAATTTCTTATTTTTTTATATTAATTTAGCTTTTTTAATTAGATTCTTTTCTATCTATTTATGTGGAAAAATTTAAATTCGAATTTTAATTAAAAATAATAAAAACAATTATATTTTTATCTTTTTATCTATTTAGGTAAAAGATTATCTTAAATCAAATTTTGATAAAAAAAATAAAATTAAAAAATTTCAATATGTAGATAATTACTTGCCAAAATTGAATTTTGATTAAAAAATTACATTATTTTTTACTTAATTTTCTTTTTGGTTTATTCATGTAAATATAGAAAAAAAATTATATTTAAATAATTCAATCTCTATTCATATTTTTCATCTTTTCTTATTAATTATCTTTTTAATTTTTTACTTAAAGATTTTTAGAATGAATTTTATTAAAAAAAATCCTATGAATTTACATATTTCGTCTTTTTATCTATTTTTTAAAAGACTTCTAAAATTGAATTATTCTAAAGAAAATAATTTTTATTTATATTTTTCATAAACAAATTATCATTATTCCATCAAAATTATATGGGATTATGGGATTCACCTTAATGATTTTTATTTCGTCTCACATTATAACATTTGTAAATTTTAATACCCCTTAGATCAGGCACGGTTCTAGGTTTATAAATTTTTTTCTAATAAATAAGTTATTTTTATTTTTTATATTAAATTAAAATAATATTCATTAAATAAATTAAGTATTAAATCAATATAGTCGTACATGGTACGACGGGTATAACTAGTATGGAATATATTAGGGATTAAGATTAGGTGAGGAGACTGATACGCTACAATTTATTATAATTAGATTATATTTTATATGATCTTATCTTTTATGTTAGACAAGATATTGCCATATTATTTTCTATCCTTTAGGGAAAGATATGCCGGATATTATAATATGTATCTTTATATATTGGAGATTTCTCCATCAATAATCAATCAATAAAATCAATTAAGAAATTATCTTTTGCTCTAAACTTATTATCGTTCTTCTTCCCGTGGCAACCAACCACGTTTATCGAGTCAAACCCACCTCAGGTGCGTCTCAACCCCTTGACCAACAAGGGTTTCCGATACGAATCCACACCGGGTCCGTATCAGAGACCTATAAAAGTAGATAATTAAGAGATTATCGTAGATAATTAAGAAGCTTTTCAACTATTAGATTTAGCTTTATTAAGGGATAAGATTAATTTCTAATTATGATTTATAAGAAATTAGAAAAATCAAGTTGCGTAATTCTAGGATCTAACAATTTAAATTTTAGAAAAAATAAATGTGGGATAAACTTGTTCATTCTAGTATTTGTGTAGTCTTTTGATAACTACTACTAGTTATCTAATCTTCCATATCTTACGAAAATCTACGGTATGGCCGACTATTAGTCTATTTCACCGAAAATGAACCGGATGAATGAAAGCATTGACAGATATGCATTGAAGAGTTGAATGAAATGAATACTACGGAGTATAATTGAAGGAACAACCGATTTGAACAATTAAAGTTAATCTCCTATTCTTAAAAGATCAGTTAAAGCTAATTGAACGAACAATTATGTATACAAAGAAGAAGAACACTTACAACACATACCACGTTACCGAATTTCTAAAACCTATTCTTCAAAGCACAATTACATATATTCGAATGAACAATTATGTATTCAAAGAAGAAGAACAGATACAACACATACCTAATCTTTCTTCATTTAAAACTTTGTTCATTATAGCTACTTGTCTAATTGCCATCTCCTATTCTTCAAAGAACAATTAAAGCTAATCGAATGAACAATTATGTATACAAAGAAGAACCATAGTTACAAGACATACCAAGTTACCGAATTTCTAAAACCTATTATTCAAAGCACAATTACATATAGTGTAATGAACAAGTGTGTATATAAAGAAGAACAACGATTACACATCTATTCGGATAAGATTATATTGTTTAGATTTTTTCAATATTGTATAAGATATTTTCTTTACATCTTAGGGCTTCAAGATAGATAAAATTACTTGGGCCCCAAGCAACTCTTTGTATATAAAAACCATCTTGGGTATTCTATGGAATGTAAGATTACATTCACACAAATCTCTTATCTTCACATGGTATCCAGAGCATATTACGATCCTTAATTTTTTTTTACAAACCCTAGTTTTCAAACATGTCCGACGGTGATCAACACGATCCGTTGACAGCCACCACCAGAGCCGTTACTCCCACCATCCAGCCAGAGATCACGGGCTCCACCACCGGCGTCATCACGCCCACAATCCCGTCGGCCGTCACCACCGTCGTGCGCGATGAGACGCCGCACAATAAATCCGTCGGTGCCCTGCTTGCTGCGGCATCCAGTGCATCCGTTCCGTCGCTTGCGTTTCCGACTCTCAATATCAAGATGGAGCGCACATATTATGTTCCCTGGCGTCGTACAATCAAGTCATCTCTTGAGGCTTACAATGTTGATAGTTTTCTTCTACCCAACAGTGCACCATCAGCATACCTTCTGGTTGCCTCGGGTTCCACAACACCTCTTATTCCCAATCCAATGTTCGCTGATTGGACTCAGAAAGACATGTTCATTCTTTTATGGATTCGTTCTACTTTATCTACACTTTTATTATCGCATGTTGCTTGTGATGAAATCCGAAATGAAAGGCTCACTAGAAGACAAGAAACGAGATTATTATATTCGAAAGTGCAAACACTTGCTTCTTTATTTATGATTTTCTTTACAGCGAGGTTTACAAGCCAACGAGGCTAACAGATTATTTGAGAATTACACCCTAGACCTCCTACGATTATCCGAGATCTCGAGGGTGACATTCTAGGATTCCATTTCCTAGTACCATGGCCAAAATGAACTCCCGCTTCCTAACAATGTCCGAGATCTCCTAGTTGCTAGCTAGCTCTAAGTGTCACTTGCCGGTCCCTTTGAGCGAGGTTGAGTTGCGGAGTCTTTGATGTGAGGTAGAGCGAGGTGTAAGAGGCTTGCGAGGTGGTGTAGCGAGGTCTTTGATGTGAGCGGAAACTCTGTGAGACTTGAAGTCTTTTTGTGGACTTCACTTATCTATAGCGAGGCCTTTTAACGGTGTTTCGATCACCGACGTTCTCCACCGCTGGCTTCCATTTCATCTTCTCTTTCCTCTTATTGGCGCTTCGACTTTTTCCTTTTTGGCGCTTCGATTTCTCCCTCGCCGTCCTATCTTGTCAGAGTAGCCCCTAGGGTGCCACGTGGCTCCTCGCCTCTTTCTCCCGAGGTTATGACCTCGCATTGCTTTTCTTCCGAGGTTACGACCTCGCACTGCTTTTCTTCCGAGGTTGCGACCTCGCACTGCTTTTCTTCCGAGGTTGCGACCTCGCACTGCTTTTCTTCCGAGGTTGCGACCTCGCACTGCTTTTCTTCCGAGGTTGTGACCTCGCATTGTTTTTTCTTGGTTATAGTGCCCGACGTCTCAATGCTTCTTTCTTTTCCAGGTGCTAGCCTTCCGCGGCCTGGACATCGTTCTTTTCATGCCTAGGAGAGCCTCTGCTAGCCCTCCGCCCGGCTTCGCTTTCAGAGTCCAAGAGGGTTTTTACGAGGAGGTTTCGGAGTCCGTGGGAAGCGTAGAACTCAGCGACTCTCAGAATCCGAGGTCCCCTTCGCTGGTTTTCAACGAGCCTTCTTCAAGCGACTTCGAGGTCTCTATTAATTCGCGCTTCTCCCATCTTCGAACGTCGTCGGGCGTTGAAATGGCTTCGTCTTCCACCCCAGACGAGGTTGTTACTGAGGTCGAAGCGCGGCCGGTTGTGGGAACGACCTCGGCGCCGCCTCCTAACGTGCCTCCGCGCTTCCCTGCGGCGTATATTACCGACGTCGTGTCCCGCGTCCCGAGCGTCCTGGAGGAACGGATTCTCATGACCCCGGGTTCTGCCGAGGCTCGTTTATCTGAGGGGGTGGCCACCGAGCTCGAGCTGAAGGACCTTGCCGACATCGCCAAGGACTTTTCTTGGCCCGAGGGGGTTGAGCTGGCGCTTCCCGAGGATGGGGGCCACTCCTTGGCATCTTACGACAGGTGTGTGGTTGTGCACCTCTTCAGCCTTCAGGTGGGCTTCAGGCTGCCCTTGGCCCAGCATATCGTTGATTATATGTGGGCCATGAAGATTTTCCCCGCACAGTTGTTTCCGAACGCTTGGCGGTTGCTGTGTGCCTACACGATTCGCAGTCGCGAACTTGGGGACGGACCGAGACATGACTTCCTGTCGGCTTTATTCCTAGCGAGGAGAGACACTCGGTCCCGAAGCCTTATCAACCTTAGCACGCCGCTTATCAAGATCACCACGGCCCCTTCGAACGTCGGGCCGTGGAAGCCGAATTGGTTCTTGGTTCGTGACCCCACCGGGAGATATCTCAATTTTCCGGTAACGCCGGGCGAATTCGTTCGGTGCGTAACCCCGTTGGAGGTTGATGAGCTCAAGGCGCTCAGGGTCCGATACGCCACAGCGAGTCAGGCACCGTTTCAAGTGTATCTTTCTCAGGACCAGCTTGAGCGGGTTGGTCTGAGCCTCAGCCTCCCTCCCAGTGAGGGAAAAGAGGGTACTCAATCTCAGCCTCCCAGCGAGTTTTATAACCTCGCTGGCTTATTTTGTCTTATTACTGTCATTAACTTGTTTCTAGCTTTTCTTATCTGATTTTCTCGTCCCCTTTTTTTTGTTCTGACAGTGAACCTACTCGGCGCTCTTACCTCGAAGTCACAGGGCAAAAGGCCTGTGACTTCTTCCTCCAACGCTCCGAGACCCCAGGGCCAACTTGGGGTCGTCATAAAGGATCCGACCTCGCAGGCGAGGCCTCCCGCCCCGCAAAGCAAGACGACAGCCCCGACGCTGAAGGCGCCGGCGGTGAAGACGAGCGGGGGGGTGGCGTCCAAGGGGGACGCTGCGAGGACGTCCTCCCATCACTCTCGAGGATCCGGGGATAAGGCCGGGTCCAAAAAGAAGGAAGAGGGTTCTCCCCGGGGGGAGAAAAGGAAGAAACGAAAGGAGGATGAGCAGGGGGAAACCCCGGGGGGCGTGATGGTCGAACGCCCTGGGCCCGCGAGGCGAGTCATCTCGGCTACCGGGCCTCCTGCCGAGAAGTTCCACTGCCCTGGTCCTTCCCGGGGCGTGTCCGAAGACTGGGGCAGGTCGGCCTGGACCGACGAGGTTGCATGGGCCAACAACCTCTCGGAGGCAGCCCTCAACGATGAGATCCTCCGCTACTCCGCGATGGTATGCCTTGATCTTTTTTGTTCATCATTTTTTATTGGCTTTACTATTCTTGTTCTTGTTTTAACGTGCTCTTTTATTGCTGCAGAATACCTTCTTCGCGAACTACAACTGCGGCCGCGTCATCCTCCTCCATAGGAATTTGGGTAGGATGGAGGTGAGGCTCCAAGAGCGGGATGCCGAGATCGAGAAGAAGGGAAAGAGCCTCGCAGAGGCCGAGAAACGCGTTCGCGCCGCGGAGATCGCGGCAGCGGACGAGGCCAAGGCCGCCTCGAGGGTCAAGGAGGAGCTGAGGAAGGCGAGGGAGGAGAACAAGGATTTCAAGGACGAGTTCACAAAGCTCAAAGGCCAGCTATCCGAGGAGCACCAATTCTTCAGAGAGAAGGAGGCGGAGCTTCGGAAAGCTGAGGAGGAGGTTACCAGGCTCCAAGGGCGTGTTGTTGAGCTCGGCAAGGAGCTGGATCTCGAGGGGCCCAGATATGTGAAGTCTGAGGCCTTTCAGGCCGAGATGGTGGAGAGTGTGAGGAAGATGTTCCAACAGTCCGTCAGGATGGGGGTTAAGCAGGCGGTCGCGAAGTATGGGCACATCGACCCCGGCATCAAGTTCTTCATCCCCAACTATCAGGAGACTATGGGGGAACTTGAAGGGGAAGAGCTTGAGGGAGAGTGCGAGTTCTTTCTTAATGAGGATGGAACTGCGGCTAGCGAGGAGCCTACCGTGGCAGCCATCGCTCAGGAAGATGCGCCTAGCTCCCAGCCTTCTGCCATCGCCGCCCCTGCCCTGGAGACTCCCCAAGGACCTACTGCTCAAGCCCCTGAAGATCCTCCGAAGACCTCTGACCCTGCCGCCGAAGCCTCGAAGATGTAAAGGATGTCGTTGTCTGCTTTTGTTTTTTTTGTTTTGTTGTTTTGCTGGTGGCCCTGCGGGGCATGTAATTAAACATCTGGGCACACGTGCCCCAGCTTTTTATGTTATTTTCCTTACCTTATGATTGCTTGTTTGTTCTAGCTTTCTCGTATATGCTCGCACATATTATCTACCCAACCCCATGGCCCGAGTGTCACAACTATTGTGGTATTCGGGCCACATCGGGTGTTTCTAATTATGTATCGAGATCCCGAGCTTTGCTCGGATTTTTACAACAATTCGCCGAGGTCCCGAGCCTTTTTCGGACTTCGCACAACGACTGTGCCGAGGCCACGAGCGGGAAGCGAGGGATGGATTTAACGAAATTCTCCAACACCGCGCGGGAAGCGAGGTTTGGGTTCAATGAGATTCTCCAACACCTCGCGTGAAGCGAGGTTTGGACTTTTAACGAAAATCTCCAACCCCAAGCGGGAAGCGAGGGATGGACTTAACAAAAAATCTCCAACCCCAAGCGGGAAGCGAGGGATGGATTTAACGAAATTCTCCAACACCACGCGGGAGGCGAGGTTTGGATTCAACGAGATTCTCCAACACCTCGCGTGAAGCGAGGTTTGGACTTTTAACGAAAATCTCCAACCCCAAGCGGGAAGCGAGGTTTACAAGCTTAACAAAAATCTCCAACCCCAAGCGGGAAGCGAGGGATGGATTTTTAACGAAAATCTCCAACCCCAAGCGGGAAGCGAGGGATGGACTTAACAAAAATCTCCATCCCCAAGCGGGAAGCGAGGGATGGATTTAACGAAATTCTCCAACACCTCGCGTGAAGCGAGGTTTGGACTTAACGAAAATCTCCAACCCCAAGCGGGAAGCGAGGGATGGACTCAACGAGATTCTCCAACACCTCGCGTGAAGCGAGGTTTGGACTTAACGAAAATCTCCAACCCCAAGCGGGAAGCGAGGGATGGACTTAACGAGATTCTCCAACACCTCGTGGGAAGCGAGGTTTGGACTTAACGAAAATCTCCAACCCCAAGCGGGAAGCGAGGGATGGATTTTTAACGAAAATCTCCAACCCCAAGCGGGAAGCGAGGGATGGACTTAACAAAAATCTCCAACCCCAAGCGGGAAGCGAGGGATGGACTTAACGAGATTCTCCAATACCTCGCGGGAAGCGAGGTTTGGACTTA
Source organism: Fallopia convolvulus (assembly GCA_964016875.1). NCBI lineage: Eukaryota > Viridiplantae > Streptophyta > Magnoliopsida > Caryophyllales > Polygonaceae > Fallopia > Fallopia convolvulus. The sequence goes on from OZ024729.1 coordinate 53,133,920, forward strand.
ACGAAAATCTCCAACCCCAAGCGGCAAGCGAGGGATGGACTTAACGAGATTCTCCAACACCTCGCGGGAAGCGAGGTTTGGACTTCACGAAAATCTCCAACCCCAAGCGGGAAGCGAGGGATGGATTTTTAACGAAAATCTCCAACCCCAAGCGGAAAGCGAGGGATGGACTTAACAAAAATCTCCAACCCCAAGCGGGAAGCGAGGGATGGACTTAACGAGATTCTCCAACACCTCGCGGGAAGCGAGGTTTGGACGTAACGAAAATCTCCAACCCCAAGCGGGAAGCGAGGGATGGACTTAACGAGATTCTCCAACACCTCGCGGGAAGCGAGGTTTGGACTTAACGAAAATCTCCAACCCCAAGCGAGAAGCGAGGGATGGACTTAACGAGATTCTCCAACACCTCGCGTGAAGCGAGGTTTGGATTTTTAACGAAAATCTCCAACCCCAAGCGGGAAGCGAGGTTTGGACTTTTAACGAAAATCTCCAACCCCAAGCAGGAAGCGAGGGATGGACCCAACGAGATTCTCCAACACCTCGCGTGAAGCGAGGTTTGGACTCAACGAGATTCTCCAACACCTCGCGTGAAGCGAGGTTTGGACTTCTAACCCGGAGTTTTTATTTTTGAGAGAGATTTTGAAAGTCCCACAACCCTTTATTCACAAGCAGTAACGGAATTCAGAGAGTTTACACGAAATATTTCTTTAACCGGTCGACGTTCCACGTCTTACTGAGGGTTCGCTCCTTGTTGTCTTTGAGCTTAAAGGCTCAGGGAGCGACCTCCTCCCCGAGGATGTATGGTCCCTCCCAGTTGGGGTCCAGTTTTCCACCTTTGGTTCTTCTCAAGACGAGATTGCCTGTGGCCAGGAACCGAGGTCTCACCTTCTTGTCGTGGTAAACTGCCACGCGGCGCTTGTATTCCCTGGAGCGAAGGTCGGCTACTTCGCGTAGCTCGTCGCGGAAGAGCAACTCGACCCTGAGATTGGCCTCGTTCTCCTTTTCATCAAAATCGAACACCCTCGCCGATGGGACCAGGGTTTCTACCGGGACTAGGGCCTCTGCCCCGTAGGTTAGGGCGAACGGCGTTTCTCCGGTTGCGCGGCGCGCAGTGGTGCCGTACGTCCATAGGACAAGCGGGAGAAGCTCTGCCCAATGACCTTGTGCCATGCCCAGCCGCTTTTTTAGATCGGACAGGATGCGGGCGTTTACGTTCTCTACTTGGCCGTTGGACTGAGGATGGGCCACGGAGGAGAACTTGAGGGTTATGCCGAGTTCTGAGCAGAATGTCCGAGTCTCTTCACAATCAAATTGGGGGCCATGGTCGGTCATGATGGTCATGGGAACGCCAAAGCGGCAGACAAGGTTCTTCCACAGAAAGTCGCAGACCTTAGTTCCCGTGATCTTTGCCATTGCTTGTGCCTCAACCCACTTTGTGAAGTAGTCGACGATGACCAGGATATACCGCACCTGACCGGGGGCCTTGGGGAAGGGGCCGAGGATGTCCATCCCCCACATTGCGAAGGGGCACGGTGCGTGGATGGAGCGACGTTGCAAGGTCGGGGCGTGCAAGAGGTTACCGTGCTTCTGGCATCCATCACATCGCTGGACATAGTCCCTTGCGTCTTGCCGGAGGGTGGGCCAGAAGTACCCCAAGTGGGCGATCTTATGCGAAAGGGTTCGCCATCCGGGGTGGCCGCCACAGACCCCTTCATGGGCCTCATAGAGGATGTGCTCCGTAGACTCGGTCGGGACGCACAATAGATTGGGTTCGGCGTAGCCTCGGCGATAAAGGCAACCACCTATGACGCAATACCGCGCCGCCTGCATTTTCAGCTTCCTGGCCTGCGTGGGGTCCTCTGGAAGGACTCCGCTCTCCACATACCGTGTTATCGGGATCCTCCAATCCCCCGCGGTGACAGATAGAACCTCGCTGTTCACACTCCGTGAGAGTTTTCGCTCTACCATCACGCGGTTCCCCACTTCAAGGGGAAGGGCGGATCCTAACCTCGCAAGCGCGTCTGCCTTGGTGTTCGAGGTTCGAGGGATGGACTCCACCGCGAAGGTTTCCAGGCATGATACCAAGGCTTTGACCTTTTCTCGGTACGCGGGCAGGAACCCCGTTTTGGTGTCGTACTGACCGTTGAGCTGGCGCGCTACCAGCTCGAAGTCGGTGTAGACCCTGATTTTCCGGGCCCCACTGAGGAGCGCCATCTCGATTCCCGCGATCATGGATTCATACTCGGCCTCGTTATTGGTGGCTTCGAAGGCGAAGTTAAGTGAGTACTCCGTCTCGATCGAGGGCCCAGCGAGGAATACGCCAGCCCCACCACCGGCGTCACATCGCGAGCCGTCGATGAACACCTTCCACTCTTCTGAGCTTGTTTCTGTTTCGGGGAAAGTGACCTCCACTATGAAGTCAGCGAGGGCCTGCCCCTTCATGGCAGTTCTTGGGAGGTAGCTGATGTCGAACTCGGAGAGCTCGACTGCCCACTTCGTCATCCGCCCGGAGAGGGCGGGCTGGTGGAGGATTTGTCGAAGTGGGAGGTCAGACAGGACCTGGATGGGGTGCGCATGGAAGTAAGGGCGCAGACGCCTTGCGGCGGTCACAACTGCCAGCGCCATCTTCTCTGCTGGGGAATATCGCTGCTCCGCGGGCTGGAGCACACGGCTCACGAAATAAACTTGGTGCGTGGCCTTTCTGGTGAGCATCGCGCTGACCATCTCGGGGCTGAAGACCACATAAAGTTGCAAGTCTTCACCCGCCAGCGGGGGCGACAGTGTGGGGAGCTTTGTCAGGAAGGCCTTTAGCTCAGAGAAGGCGAGCTCCAGATTCTCGTCCCATACGAACTTGTCATTCTGCTTGAGAGCCGTGAAAAAGGGGAGGGACCTTTCCGCCAGGCGGGAGCAGAACCTCCCAAGGTAGTTGACAGCATCGTTAAGTCGTTGCACCTCGGTGCGAGACCGTGGTGACCTCATGGAGAGGATCGACTCGACCTTGGCAGGTTTTATGTTGATGCCCCGTTCGCTAATCATAAAGCCCAAGAATTTTCCCGATGACACGCCGAAGACGCACTTCTCGGGGTTCAGGCTGAGACGGTTGTGCCTGAGAGTTGCGAAGACCTCAGCGAGGTCGACCAGATGCTCCTCAGGGGTCTTGCTCCGGACAACAATGTCGTCGACATAAGCGGACACGTTCCGTCCGAGATGGCTCTTGAAAACGCGGTCGACGAGGCGTTGAAAGGTTGCCCCCGCATTCTTCAGCCCAAACGGCATGACTTTGTAGCAATAAGTGCCTCGTTGGGTGATGAAGGATGTCTCCTCCTCTTCTCGCGGGTTCATCAGGACCTGATTGTACCCCGAGTACGCGTCGAGGAAGCTCAAAACCCCGTGACCTGCGGTTGAGTCAACGAGCTCGTCGATCAAGGGCAAGGGGTAGTTGTCTTTGGGACAGGCTTTGTTGAGGTCCTTGAAATCGACGCACATTCTCCACTTCTCGCTGGCTTTTTTGACAAGCACGACGTTGGACAACCATCGGGGGTATTGGACCTCGCGTATAAACCCCGCAGCCAGCAATTTTGCCACCTCGTCATTTGCGGCGCTTGCCCTTTCCTCGTTCATTTTTCTTCGTCGCTGCACCATAGGGCGAGTGGTGACGTCGACGTTCAGAGAGTGCTGGGCTACGGTCCGCGGGACACCTCGGAGGTCCTTCGCAGTCCAAGCGAACACGTCGCGGGACCCAGCGAGCAAGGCTTCTAGCGACGTCGCCGATGCCCCGAGAGGCATTCCCCGAGGTAGATCTTCTCGGACTCGCTCTCGAAAGGGGATATCACCCTTCTTTCCAGCTCTGGAGTGGGGACTGTGAAATCCCGGACTTCGAGGTCGGCCTCGCCGGGAGATTCCACCATGAACACCGGGCACTTTTGCTTTGCAGAGGTTGCGTAGCAAACACAACCCTCCTCCTGATTGCCCTTTACCTCTCCAACCCCGCCATCGACGGGGAACTTCATCTTCAGGTGATAGATAGAAACTACCGCCTGGAACTTCATCAAGGAGACCCTCCCAATGATTGCGTTCCACACCGAACGCAGGCGCACCACTGTGAACTCCACCATTTCGGTCCTCCTGGTGGACCCGGTGCCGAGCGTCATCCAGAGGTCGATGAGTCCGGCCACGTCGACTTCGTCTCCCGAGAAGGAGGTGAGTTTCCCAGCGTAGGGCTTCAAGGAGGTCTCGGAGATGCCCAATTGCTCGAACGCGCCATAGTACATGATGTCCACGGAGGATCCCGTGTCCACCAGTACTCGCTTAACCATCTTTGAGCCCATCTGCGCGTGGACCACCAAGGGGTCAGAGTGTGGCATGTGAATCCCCTCGGCATCTTCGGACGAGAAGGACAAACCTTCGTGGGCGCGCGAGGTTTGTGCGACGCTGAATACCGAGGGTTCATGATGGCTTTCCCTCGCGTATCTCTTCCGCTCTGCCTGGCTTGACCCAGCCGGTGATGGTCCGCCCGAGATGGTATGGATGTACCCATCGAGCGTCGTCGCCTGTCCCGACCGGGCCTGCTTCGTGGGCGCCTGTTGCTCGACGTTGTTGTTGTTGTTAGCCTGGGTCTGACTTGGGCCTTGCGGCTCGAGGTTGGCTCCTGACGCGGGGTTGGCACGGCCCTTTTCATTTGGGTCATACGCGGGACCTCCCTTGCCTCGGTAACCCCGCGGTCTCCTGCCAAAGCAGTTCCAGACTCCGCCACCGCCTCCATGGTTGTTGTTCCGGTTATTGTTGTTGTTGTTATTGTTCCGGCTATTATTGTTGTTTCTGTTGTTGTTGTTGTTGTTGTTGGGGTTGGGGTTATGTGCCTGCGTCACATACGCATCGCGCGCGGCCGGCGCGGCCACCTTTGCCTTCCCCTTGGCCTCGGCGACGATCTCTTTGTCAGTTCGTGGTCGCGAGCTCTGGTTGGCGGCATCCTCGGCGTATAATTGGGCCGTGATCCGGGTGCACAGGCTTTCGTACGTCTCCGTATTCATATAAAAAATGCAGTTTTTGAATTCCCCGATGCGCAGGTTGCCCATGAGGGTGTCGCGCACCGACGACTCGTCGACGTGCGCGATCTCCGCCACCGCGGTCGTGAACCTTGTGAAGAAAGCGCCTAAGGATTCGCTCTTCCCCTGCTCGATCCCGCGGAGGTCCCGCATGTTCTTCTTGCGCTTCCTGGAGCCGCTGAAGTGCGTGACAAAGGAATCACACAGCTGGGCGAACGAGGTCACGGAGCCGACCTTCTTGCTTGAGAACCACGTCAACGCGGCCTTTTCCAGGGTGGTGGGGAAAACCCTGCAGAATATCCCGTCATTGTAGGCATTGACGTTCATCTGGACCGCGAAGTGTTTTACGTGCTCCTCGGGGTCCGCTGAACCGTCATAAAGCCCCATTTGCGGCCTCAAGAAGCCCTTGGGCATGGTCGCGTTCCGGATCGCGTCCATGAACGGGGAGGTGATCTTGGCTTCCTCCTGATTTTGGGATGGTGGCCTCGAATTATGCGATCGAGACCTCGGGTAGTGCATCGCGCTCCCCGCTGTTTCGGACAACTCTGGCTCCTGCAACCTCGATCGACGCGATCGAGACCGCGAGATCTGCATGGGATCTCGGGGAGGTCTCTCTATTGACGAGCCGTTGGTGGAGGACTCGGGCTCATGCGCACGCCTAGGGACGTATGCGGGGACGTACTCGTAGTGCGGCTCACCCTGGGGGGGATAGGGGACGTACGAAGGGGCGAAGCCCTGCTGATATTGCCCATAAGCCGGGTAGGGATATGGGTTCGGGGGCGCGCCGCCCTGCTCGAGGCCTTGGAATGGGAATGGATTTTGCGGGGCGGCGTACGTCCATCCCGGAGGGACCACGAACGGGCAGCCCGGAGGTCCCGCGGCTGTCCATTGCGTAGTTTCTGGCATGTTGTCAGGGTGTTGAGGGAAGAAATTGTTTGGGCAAGCCATTTTGAGGGAATCGAAGCTAAAGTTTGCACGAATCGAGGAACTACTTAGGATGAAGAAGTTCCCACAGACGGAGCCAGTGATGAAGTCCGAAATGAAAGGCTCACTAGAAGACAAGAAACGAGATTATTATATTCGAAAGTGCAAACACTTGCTTATTTATTTATGATTTTCTTTACAGCGAGGTTTACAAGCCAACGAGGCTAACAGATTATTTGAGAATTACACCCTAGACCTCCTACGATTATCCGAGATCTCGACCTAACAATGTCCGAGATCTCCTAGTTGCTAGCTAGCTCTAAGTGTCACTTGCCGGTCCCTTTGAGCGAGGTTGAGTTGCGGAGTCTTTGATGTGAGGTAGAGCGAGGTGTAAGAGGCTTGAGAGGTGGTGTAGCGAGGTCTTTGATGTGAGCGGAAACTCTGTGAGACTTGAAGTCTTTTTGTGGACTTCACTTATCTATAGCGAGACCTTTTAACGGTGTTTCGATCACGTCGATCTTCAACGAGCAAGAAAGTTCTTGAGTTCAAGATGTTTTTCGACCCCTTTTCCAAACGAGAATCTCCTCTATTTATAGAGGATTGGGGAGTCGAATTTTGGTCGTTGTCCGATGTGGGACGCCCGGGATCAAGGGCTCTGATTGGCCAAGAGACGAGGCAGTCGGTGATTGGCTCGAAGAGCGGCGTTCGCTGAGTGGTCATGGTGGGCGGGCGCAAGTAGAGTCGGTTACGAGGTCGAGACCTCGCTCCGAGGTCGAGGGGGACCTCGTGGGGTTGCAATTTTGTTAAAATAAGAGGTGGGTATGGTTGTGGGCCCCAGGATCATCCTCGGGGGTCCCTTTGACCTGGTTTGACCCTCATACCTCGGGCCCACCTCTTGCTTCGCTATTTTGAGCATCATCAGCTTGCGCCAAGACCACTCATGAGGCCTGGGCTATTCTCGAGCGCATGTTTTTTGCCCAAACTAGGGCCCGTTCTATGTTTCTTAAACATCAGTTGCAAAAATTGGCAAAAGGCACTTTATCTATTCTTGAATATGTGGAGAAAAAGCGGAGCTTTTCTGATGCTCTTGCTGAATGTGGTTACACTGTGTCTGATCACGACTTCATTGAATATATTCTTAACGGGTTAGATTCGTCATATTCTGCGTTTCTAATTGCGTATAATATGCAAAGGCATCCTATTTCTTCTGATGAATTATTTGGCCTCCTCTTACAAGAAGAAGAGCGGATTAATACCGCAAATCAACCCGCCTCCTCGGATTTATCTCTCTCGGCCAATGTGGCCAATCATGGTTCTCGTTCTCGTAACAATCCGCCTCGCTCTGATCAGGGGTCCGACACCGACTCTTCTTCGAGTCGTCCTATGTGTCAACTTTGCTCTACGCCTGGCCATGAGGCGATTAATTGCTGGAAGCGTCAGAATTTTACTAATTATCCTCCCACAAATCCGAATTACAATACTCGTGGAGGTCGTGGTGGACGCAATGGACGAGGTGGACGAGGCGGTCGTGGACGTGGAGACTCGCGTTCGTACACTGCTGGACTTGAGGATTATAATCAACCACAACACACTGTTTCTCCTCAATCCAACTACATACAGCAACAACCTCGGTATTCCTTTCAAATGGGCAATTCGCCCTCCACTCTTGTTGATCCCAATTGGTGCTTTGATACGGGGTCCAACGCTCATGTCACCGCTGACTTTGGTAATCTTTCTGTGCACTCTGATTACACTGGCAATGATGATTTACAAGTAGGCAACGGTATGTCTCTTCCTATTATGCATTTGGGTCATCACACTTTACCTGCCTACCCTAAACCCATTCAATTACATAATATTCTTTTTGTTCCTCAAATAAAGAAAAACCTTATTAGTGTCTCTCAATTAACCAAGGATAAATATGCTTACAAGATTTTTTACCCTACTTGTTGTTTTGTGAAGGACAAACAGGGGAGAACACTCCTCAAAGGAACCGTTGACAACATGCTTTATCACTTGGCACCCTCTCGGCCGACTTCACCATCTCCTAAAGCCTTCCTTGGTGAAAGAACCACTCTTCAAACTTGGCATGAGCGTCTTGGTCATCCACATGAGTCTTTTTCGTCGTTTAGTCTCTAAATTTCAGTTACATGTGTCGTTGAACAATTTGAATTCTGTTTGTGAGTCTTGTCAACTTGGGAAGAGTCGTCGTCTCTCTCTCTCTTTAACACTCATATTTCTAGTTCTTCACCTTTTGATTTAGTATACTCTGATGTTTGGGGACCTTCCCCGGTTACTTCCTTTAATGGAAATTCATATTTTCTTATTTTTGTGGATGATTGCACTAAGTTTGTATGGATTTATTTTCTCTCCCAGAAATCTCAAGTCTTGTCTCACTTTCAACTATTTCAAAAGATGGTTGAAACTCAATTCTCTACAAAAATCAAGCAATTCTAATCGGATTGGGGGGAGAATATCGTCTGGTTTCTCATTATCTCCAAACACAGGGTATCCTTCATCGTGTGTCATGCCCTCATACTCAGTCTCAAAATGGGGCGACTGAGCGTCGTCATTGCACTATTGTTGAAAAGGGTTTGGCTCTCTTATCTCATTCTAAATTACCATCTTCATTTTGGGAGCATGCCTTTCATACATCGGTTTATTTGCATAATAGAACCATTACTCCAATCTTAGACTATAAGTCACCGTTTGAGGTTCTATATCATAAAATTCCCGATTACTCTTTTCTTAAAAGCTTTGGTTGGTTATGCTACCCCCTTTTTAAGACCATATATGGCTAACAAGCTTGAATTTTTAAGACCATATAAATCTCTTATATTCACAACATCACATACCTAATCTTAATTCCAACTCCAAATTTAAACCTAATTTCGCTATACTGATGCATTTTCCAAAATCACTTGCGATCTTAGAGCTTAAATTCTCCAAAAAAAAAAAATCGTCAGTTTGTAGAGAGAGACGGAGACGGAAGTCGTGCAAGTTGGAAGTTGAGAATGAACAATTAGGGCTGCCACTGGCACTATAAACTTTACTTTTTTACTTACCACGCTCTTAAACTCATTTTTGTTTCATTTTTTCGATTGTTTGTACTTGCATTGTTCTGCTCAAGTTTTGCTTTGGTGATCTTTTGTACTTCCTAACCGTGTTCGGTTATCTCGGTTTGTCATGTTGTCTAGCATACTCAAGTCTTACCTCTTAAAAAAAAACTTGACAAATTTACAGCAAAATACACATTACATTTGCATAATGAGGTCCTAATTAAATATGAAAAATAATGCGCTAAAATGAAGATCAAACAATTTTGCACACAGTTAATTAGCATAATGTGTTTCTTTTATATTTTTATGTATGTACATTTCGACAACAAAGCAGATCGTAGTACGTCCTACTACGTACAAATATCAACATCAACATCAACATCATAGACCCAGTGCAGTTACGCTTGAGCGGAATTTGGGAATGGAGGCACCCCTGGCTTAACGCAGAAGAAAAAACCTAAGAAAAACTAAAATTCAGCTGCTACTTGACAATGATAACTAAATCAAGTTAAAATGCAACAAATTTAATATAGAGGTTATATCTATCTTAACACCGGAGGGGGTACGTCCTGCAAATAGGAAAAGCATAATCTTTTCAGCGCCCGGGTGATGTAATAAAGAGAGAGTCGAGATCGGGCGGATTGAAGAAACCTTTGCTTGGCGGATCCGTCTTCTTGGGACTGGCGGGCTTCTTCCTTGGCGGCGGAGGACACTCCTTCACCTCTGGAATCCGACTCTCCTTCCTCTTTGGTGTGCTGCATCCCTCCATCACGGTCGTATCCTCCTCTGTCATCATCCCAAAACGTACGGGTCTTCAAGTTAATATGATACCTCTCTTTAATAATTTTGCACAGTTAGTCGATCTGTAGTCTGTATGTTTATTATATAGGAGCGTACGGTTTGACGGTTCTCCGACGTGGAGAGCGCATTATGGTGCCTGAGATCGGTGACGTGTCATCGTGGGCCATCACGTCGCGCTTAAAGCCGCACTGGATTTTCCTAATTTGTCTGGATTGATTAAAATTCCTGATTTATGCAATGGAAAAAGACGTTTTTAATAGTTGAGGTTAATATAGTAATACTTTAATTACATTCATCATAGTTCATTCCCCTCTTCACTCTCTACCATCACCACTCTCCACTCTCTCTCTTATCACAAAATGGTTAATTACTTCTACTTTTCAAGATGAAATCTACCCTATGTATTTTATATTAAAGATCGAAGGCAAATTCTTTCAAAAGTTTTATTCAACTAGTACCGGTCTATCCCACCATGCTGGTCATTATCTTCTAATTTAATGACAAAACTTTAATATTAAGTTAGAATAAAAATAATAAATTCTGCTTTATCTAGATCGGTGAGCCTTCATTACGTGTGATTAAAATTAAAAGTTTGGTTTTCAATTAATGTAACTTTTTTTTTCTATTTTACGCTTAAATTACTCAAAAAATTATCATGTTCTTAACTTAAAAATGATCATATTTCTATTTTACGCAAAGTAATACTTAGCCTTTCGTTATTGAAAAATGATTTCATTTCTTCCTTTCATCTATAAACAAAATATATTATATATTATGTTTTCTTCTTCTTCTTCTTTCTTTCTTTCGTGTACATGCGTATGCATACCTTGCTATCTCGAATTCTCGATATATATAACTTAAAAAATTTAATGCATTTTGTTATGCGCGTTGTCTTTCACTTTCTCCTTAGATTAAATTCTATTATGCGCGTCTGGCGAGGTTGTATTATGACGAGTCTGTTTTGCTATCTTCTCAAGGAGTACAACAAGGTGACCCTCTAGGGCCTTTGTTGTTTGCACTTACCTTACATCCTCTTGTCTATCTGATCAACGATAAATGCAACTTGGATTTCATGACTTGGTACCTATATGACGGTACTATTATTGGGGACACTGCTTTGGTGTCGAACGCCTTGCATTTGATCACTACTGAAGGACCAACTTTAGGGTTGCATCTGAATGTAGAGAAATCTGAAATTTTTTGGCTAAACCAAGATCCGAGGAGCTACGATCATGCGCTTTTCCCTCCTAGTATGTATATCTCATCCGCTGGATGGAGTCAAGCTTCTGGGGGGTTGTCAGCTTGGACACTGACTTTTGTAGTCGCTTGATCGGAGACAGTTTCCAAAACTATTAGTTTGATGGAGGTTGTTGCTGGACTTAATGACCCTCATTTGGGGCTTCTTCTTCTCCGTAGTTGTGTGGGTGCAAGCCGATTGTATTTTTCTCTTCGGACTTGCCCCCCACAAATGCTCGGGTTTGCTCCTTTCACCTTCGATAATGCCTTACGGAAGGTTCTTGAGGAGATCATTGTGGTTGGTGCTGTTGGCTTTGGTGATTGGCAATAGCGATGTGCCACCCTACCCTTTCGGCTTGGTGGTTTTGGGGTGTACACCGCCCATGATGCTTCCATTTATGCATTTGTTGAATCGCGTCTACAGTCTCTTGATCTCCAGAACAGAGTGCTTTGCCACTGTAATATCTTGGATATAGGGCCTGCCTGTGATTTAGCCTTGAACAAATTTCGAGATTTGTGCAATTTCGACCCTCTTGTTCTCTATCGTGATGTACCAGCCCCCCTTTTATGAAAAAATTGGCTATAGTGTACTTTGATACGGTAGAGAAGAAATTGGTGAATCAGTACAAACCGAGTGCTAGGAAAAAGGCTATCTTCATTAGCAACAGGTCAGCCCACTCTTTGGACTTCTTGAAAACCCTCCCCATTGAAGGGTTAGGACAGACAATGCATCCAAAACAATTCAGGTGTGTTTTGTGCTATCGCCTTGCTATTCTTATATATCTTGCTAGTTTTACTTGCCCTTGTTGCTCGTCTAAAATCATGGATTGTTTTGACGATCATGTTGTTCATTGTGGAAATGATATTGGCCTTAAGTTCGTCATAACCTAGTCCGGGACGTGTTGGATGATATATGTACTCAGACCGATGCCTTTGTGCAAAAAGAGGTACCTCTTGGTTTTTTGTCCGAGGAAGGTAGAGATTTTTGTCCTGCAGATCTTCTGGTTTACTCTTGGGACAGAGGGAGGAACGTTGCTTAGATGTCACATGTGTCTCTCCCTTCACAGGGGCTAGAGTTGATGCTTTTGTCCATGGCGCTGCTGTTTCTCATGCTATTGTCCGAAAGAAGAGGAAGTATGAATTAAAGTGCACAGACAATGGATATAGTTTTATTGCTTTTACATTCTCTACTTATGGAGAGCTAGGGAGTGATGCCATTGAGTTTTTTTTTCTAGAGTCACGCGGGCTGCTCTTAGTAACACGGCTAATGCTAGTATTCGTTCTTTTTTTTTCATCGTTTGTGCTTTGCCTTAAATAAGGGTTTCAGAGCTCAGTTAGTTGTTAGGTTCCCATCTAACTGTGTAAATTCTTCAAATATAATTGAAATAAATTTATTAATTACCAACTAAAAAATTATTTTTTATTAAAATCATAATGGTAAAGACATTATGTATTACATATATTTTAGATCTTATTGTTAATATATATAACGGCAGAATATATAAACAGGCCCTGTACGTACTTGGACCAATTGGTCACTTGATCTCCTGTACTTTAGCCCTAACCGTTTGGTCCCCTATAATTGCACATTGCGACCTATGAAAAAGGTTGAAATTGAAAACTTTGTTACATTTGAAAAAAATATAAGTTGGATATATCGGTCGATTAATTGAGCCCACAATTTATAAATATTCTCAATTCTAATGATTATCGATTCATGATCAATCGAAACCTCACATTTTGTACGTCAAATTTTCTTCGATAAGCATATGAATCTACACTTCTGTGCTTGTAATTCACAAGAATTTGAATCACGGGGAATTTAATTTTTGGGAAATTGTATTTCAAGGGATTTGCAAAAAAAACATTTGATTAAAATTTATGGAGGAAATATTTTGTTTGGTTGAAAGCTAAAATTCATGGAAATTTAATAAAAAATTACCTTAACAACCCTTATCAATTAAAATCAATAACTTGACTTTTGAACAATTAGAGCATCCCCAATAGATGCTTTAAATTCTTGAATGTTGTGCATTTGGAGAATTTGGGTACATTTTATGGTAACAGTTTCTCTATTGTCATCCCCATTTTGGAGAAAATCTCCAAAAGTTGAATACCATTCCCTATATTTAGGGAATTTCCTAAAAACATTTGGGGAATGCATTAAATGCATACAATAAATTATGATATCTTCCTATTGGTCAAATTAGATTTTATAATATATTTTTATACATAAAATAATAAATATAATATATGTAGGATTTTTTAAATTAGAGAATTTGTTATAGTTGGATTATAAAAAATTAGATAATATAAGTTTTAGTTTTCCATTTTGGATGAAATTATAGATAATTTGTTAAATATGCCCTATGATCCTAGAATATTTAATTTCTTATAGGAACAAAACAAAGAATTTATCATTTATTAAGTTAAGATTCTATAATATTTTATTAAGTTAAATAATAAATAATTAATCATGTATTAGGTTATGATTTTAGAATAATAAAGAGAAGAATAGAGAGAAAGCAAAGTTGTCTTATTAAATTAAAATTCTAAAATATTTTAATTTCCTTATAAGTCGAATAACAAATAATTTATTATTTATTAGGTTAAAATTCTAGAATATTTTTATTTTCTTATAACTCGACTAATATATAATTTATTATCTATTAGGTTAAGATTTTATAATATTTTTAGTTCCATAAGTAAGATAATATATAAGTAGGTATTGTAATTTATATGATAAAAATAAAAGTATTAAATGTAACATTCTCCAAAATAAAGAATATGTTGGAGTTGGGCTGAATTTTTTTTGGAGAATATGGCAGTTGGTTCTCTATTTTGGAGAAAGTTATGGGGATTCTGTTGGGTTTGCTCTTAAGAGATTTATAATTTAAAAATAAAATAAAAAATAAATTTTAAATTTTAAATGAAAATGATGGAATTGGAACTTAGGTACCCCACCATGATAATTACAATTCCTCTATTTTGGAGAAAATGCAATTCCCACCATGGTAATTGCAATTCCTCTATTTTGGAGAAAATGCAATTCATGGCTACTTGGGTAACCAACTTCAAAGTTTGGGCTATTTGCTGCAATTTAGTCTATCTATAAATCAACCTATTGTTGTATTTATTTGAAAAAATATAACTAAAATCTTATTATCTTCTATAATTACCCTCGGTTGGCCCCGAACTTCCTAATAAACCTGAAAAACAACATTTTTACATATAAACAACATTTTTACATATTTTTCCGTCGGAATCCTTAATTCATGTTCTCGATAAAACTTGTAGACGATGTCCACTAAGAGCTAAAAAAAAAAAAATCAAGAGCACGAATTTGGAGTAGTTCGGGCATAATTGGATTAGTTTGGCACTACTAAACCACTATAAGCATTAGAAAAGCTGAATTATCTACCACTTCAACTACTTCACATACACTAGGCAACTAGCATCGGTATATATATTCTACACTACATATCAACATTCACCACCATCAACTGCACCCATCATCCCCTACAAACACTAGTGACAATGAGCGCGTCTTACAAGTACAACATTCCTTCTCCAAGGGTGGAGGCAAAACGACGCCGTTCTAACTGGCTCAGCTCCTGCTGCGGAATATTCGAGGAGGACTACAACCCCGTCATATACCATCACGAGGCGTACTCAGTTTCGCCCGACAACACTCAACACCTTGCGGTGTACTCCCCTTCGCCGTCCATAAGGCAACGACACCACCGCAACGACTGGCTGAGCTCCTGCTGTGGGATATTCGAGGAGTACGACCCCGCCATACACCATCCCGAGACGTACTCGGCCTCACCCGCTAGCGCTCGTGGTGCGGAAGCTGAGGAAAGCCATGTTTCGGGGTCGCTATGGAGGAAGAACATTATCATGGGAGGCAAGTGCAAGATGCCTGACTTCTCTGGTGTTATCATATATGATTCTGCTGGCAAATTGGTCTCCAATTCCAAGCCCAAACTCCTTGCACTTCCTTGGAAGTGAACTGAACTTGCTTACTTTAAGCTCTTCTAATGTTTGTTCGTTCATGTTGAATCTTAATCAAAATCTCTGTTATCATCTATGACGCATTTTGGACCTTTCTACTGTCTACAAACTACAATGTAATACTCAATCTCAATCAAAAGCACTGGTTTTATCCAGTCTCTATGCAGTTAACCTTTTTTCTTTAGCTTCAGAGTGTTTGTTGTGATGTCTTTACTTGCCGGATTATCCGATTTAATTTGTGTCTCGATGATTCAAGTCTGTCTATGCATACTTTACTTTGATCAAAAAAACTAAAAACACTGTTATTATTTAGCGTATTTGACTAATGAATGGTAAACAAACCTTAACCGGACCTCATCGTCTCCTTCTGGCTCGACGAGGAAACTCGTCCTCTGAACCCAGCAAGATTTATCTTTCCAGGCCCTTTCGAGGTGGTAGTTGATCTTGACCCAACGGGCACTTTGACAAGTTTCTTCTGTATGCCAACAGGCTTCTTGGGTTGAGAAGTCGATTTCCCGGGTTTCGCACTTACAGTTACCTTGGAACGAGACGACAATGACGCCTTTGCATAGGGTTTAGATTTTGATGTTTCCTTGGAGCGAGAAGACGACGATGTCTTTCCAAAGGGTTTGGCTTTTGAGCTTCCATTTGAACGAGAAGACGACGATGTCGTTGCAAGTGAAGTACGACTATTTCTGCCTGAGGATTTGATGTCTGAGGATTTGACGGGTTTTTTACCCGCAGATTTCACGGCTCTGCTGTTCCTTTCTTTCTGTTGAGTAATTTGAGTCCTCATTGAATCGCGTCGAATGCTGTCTTTGGAGAGGGATTCAAGGCTCTCATTCTTCTTCATTGCCTCTTCTATTTGGTTGGCCAAGGCAAAATCCTTCTTTGCCACTATACTCGTCACTTTTCCTGTAGTCAAAAGTATAACAAGGTCAGTTAATAAAATAGGAAAGATAAATACACTGTGTAATTGATCTGATTACTACAATGGCACAAGTTCTGGTTCCTAATTGAGCTGATTAGCATACATTACTTGAGGCTCCTTTGTAGGACTTCGCCCACAGACCTAATTTTTTTTCCTTAATAAATAAAATTGGTCCTAAATTTCATCACAAACAAAATAAATGGAGCATCTTTTTCACAAAAGTCAGATGATAATAAATACAACAATGTTAGATATTGATTCACAAGGCAAGTGCTAAATGAAAGAGACGGGTACGCAAATTAATCAATGCACATGTTAATTTAAACTTCCTGTAGATCATTCAGAACGTTTTAATTTTTTTATTATCTAGTTTTAAGAAATATCAAGTTATATACCTTTTGCACCCATACGAGCAGTTCTTCCAGTGCGATGGAGATAATCAACCTGTGTGATGAAGAAAGAGCACCCAATTGAGTAAGGTCCTTAACTTCAAGTTAATATATTTAACATGAGGCGCAACTTACAGAATTCACAGGGAAGTCAAACATGATAACATGGTCAACGTCCAAGTCAAGTCCTCTAGCAGCCAAATCTGTGCAAACCAATGTAGGACAATCCCCGTCTTCAGTCTTAAACTTCTTAAGGTTCTCAACCCTGTGTTACCACCAAACGTGGGTTTGTAAATACGGGCAAGTGAGACTTAATAAAAACTAAGTATCTCTTTTTATTATTATAAAAGAGAAACAACGGAAAAACAGCCCAACTTGGATTAGAGCTTTACAGCTTTTTGCCTGATTCATTTTTTTTCGAAGAATCATCAATTGAAGACAAGGGAACAAGGTCTACTTATAGAAATATTGACAAACATTAAAAAACTTAAAAATTAGCATGTCCTATGTAATTACAACTATGCAACAGATCAGTACAAACTGAAACAAGCAAGTTCTACTGCTTAAAAGAACGTATTGCATATAGTTTAAATGTCCATATATGTACCATCAGCAACAATGTGTTGACATTAATTAAAGATAAAAACAAAAAGAATTCCAAATATCATGTAATTTTGAGACTTACCTTTTCTCTGCTGGCACTTCTCCATGGTAATTAACTGTATATACATTATTTTCACCAAGAAAGTGATCCACAGCACGGCTGGAATTCAAGGTATTGCAGAAAACCATCACTCTATTTCCTTTAGCCAAACTAGGCTCAAGAACCTGCCAAAATGTAGAAAACAAGCAGCCCTCATTCAACCTCTGTAGAATTTAGCAAGATGTACATCGATACGACCTTCTAGACATGCATGTCATTTCTTGCATCCATTATTAACAAAAAAACGTGCACTTTGACTGCGTTTAGGCGGTTTAGGTTTTGACAGCTTAGACAGTCGAAACCATCATTTCTAGCCATCAATTATCGAGACTAGAGCCTAAGCATTCCTTTACACGTTTTAAGAGTACACATGTAGTAAGATTATTCACCACTTTTGTGAGTTGTGACAAAAGATGTTTCTTTTTTTATTTTAGAGTAACTTGCAGTTTCAAAGACACAAAAAATAGGTCTTTTATTGAAGGAAAATTAATGATAAAAAATATGCAAGTATTGAAGTTAGATCCACAGCCCCCTGGAGTTACTTAACAAGAGCGGAGCAGACCTGTAGTAACACCTCAAGCTTGTTTTCAGATCCCAAAAGCTTGAGAAAATCATGGCGAGCAGATGAAACCTTCTTGTGCAGTGACGAAGTTCGCAGATGATTAATCCCTTGAAATTCCTCGTCAATAAGCTTTTGCACTTCCTGCAAAGAGAAGGGGTTACAAACCTTAAAACACTACTGCTTCAAGACATTTCCAACAGCAGTGAACTCAGAAATAATAAATACTATGATATTTTTTTTCTTTGCATAATAGCGAAGTAACAAAAAAAAGAGAATCTCTGTAGCAAGCATACCTTTGTCATTGTAGCAGCAACCAACACAGTTTGAAATCCTGGATCATTGGGCTTTGATGCACGGTTTTTTAATGGGTCAATAAATTTATGAATGTCAGGACCAAAGCCATGATCAAACATGGTATCGGCCTCATCCAATACCTAACAGAGAAGAAATAAACTATAATGATGGATGTGCTAAATTGTATAGAAACTTTTTTCATTGAATTTCATGAGCTAAAAATGCTCACCAAGTATCTGATGTCGCCATAGACTATATTCCCCTCTTCAATATGTTGGAGAATCCTTCCTGGGGTGCCAACTACCATATCTATAGGGATATTCAGTGAATCCTCTTGGGGTCGTAGTCTACCACCACCACTAACCATAGTGGACCTGAATCGTGCATGATGGCTGATAGACTTAGCTACACGAAAGACCTATATAGTAGAGCATCCACATAAGGCAAAGGAACTTCCTTGAAGATGGAAATATGGAATTCTATAAAATGTTTAATACCTGTTCAGAGAGCTCTCTAGTTGGGCATAAGATGATAGCTCGTGGGCGCCTGGCCTTCATTTGAATCCCAGACTCTTGTTCACCCCGCCTTAGAAGCTACAAGATCAGTATATGTGAAAGTTAAAGCCAATAGAGCATTATAGCCAGGTTATTTGACAATGCAATGTAGCATTGCACACATCAACAAATGGACAGTGTTTGATTTGTTTTGTTTTGGTTTCTATTCCTAAATATTGTAAATATGTGCTCTGCTATTCCCAGCTTTTCAGACCATCCACACAGACATTGTACTACTTACTTTAGTTGTGTGCCTTACCTAAGCATAATGGATACTATAAATGTAAGCTATTTAAATTCAACACTGTCTGCTAAAAATGCCACTAACCCTCTGGCTGAAAACACCATCAAATTCATCATTCTCATACAAACCAACCACATAAAAAAGTTTGTAAGAAAGACTTTACAGTAACAATTATAACATCATCAAAGTTTAATGAACCACATAGGACAACTCAAATCAATATATTTACCCCATTCAGCACTATCAAACACCACATTTCACAATTACAACAATCCATGAAGCTCTTATCTATCCAATATCCAGACTCAAGACAAAAATTGAACCAAAAATTATTGGAAGCAAAGCAAAACTTACCTGGACAATAGGTAACAAGTAAGCCAGAGTCTTGCCAGACCCAGTATGAGAACCCAAAACCACACTCTTCCCTTCAAGCACAGCAGGAATCCCAATACTCTGAATCTCAGTAGGAGTCGAAATACCCATCTCCTCAAGAGCAGCCAACACCTCCTCGCTCAATCCCAGCTCTCCGAAATTCGAATCCAGATTTTGGGTTTCATCGTTCTTCCCCGTAATCTTCGAGGGTTTAGGCGGCTTCGGTTGTTTGGGGGTTTTAAGGGCGCCGCCATCTTTGAGATGTCTGAGTCGAAGCCTTTCGAGAAGGATTGAGTGTTTGTCGGCCGCCGGAGAGGAGCCTTGACTGTCAGATTCGACGGCGAAGGTGGCGGAGGAGCAGATGGGTCTAAAACCCTGAAAAACCCTCCTGCTGGAAGGAATGGAGATGGATATAAGGGGGAAGCGTTTGGAAGAGAAGTGAAAGAGAGGAGAATGGAAGATTAGGGTTGAAGAAAGGGAGAGAATTCTTCCGGTGCCTCCCATTTTTGGCAAAGATGAGTTTGGGGGTGGATTGGCCAGCGCGGATTTTCTTCAGCTTTTAGCCTTCTCCGGTTCTTCTACCTTTTGCAGTTTGTAGGATAGAGTAAACTTGAATGGACCCTTCTCCACACTCAGCCAGTCTCCTCACCCCATATCATAGACTAGTCATGGGTTCGGTTCCCTTGGAACAAGAAAATCGAATCGAAGTCGAACCGGAAAAAAACCGTGGATTCCGCCAGTCTCCTTAACCCTTATCATATGCTACTATGATAGTCATAAGTTCGCTTCCCTTAGAATAGGAAAACCGAATCGAAGCCGAACCGGGAAAACCCGCGGTTTCGCAACGGAATCGACGAAACAAGAGTCAATCGGTTCATGTCCCGGTTCTATGTTCCTTGAAACCGGGAAATGGATGATTTTTCCGGTTTTGAACCATAAGGTTCCAGGACCAGCGATTCTACCGTTTATTTAAATATTATTTTAAGAAAATTAAAGTTAAAATTTATGATTTTATGGGTTTTTTTTGTTAAAGTTCGAATTTTGGGTTTTGTTTTAATGTAGGATCTAGTTAAAATATAGAGTTTGGATACATTAATTTTACTTAATTTTTTTAAAATTTTTTAAAAAAATACCCCAGAATCAGGACAGAACCGAGCAATCGGGGGTTAGTCGGTCCCAATTCCGGTTCCATGGTTCTGGAACCGTGGAACCGTCGGTTCTGGAATCGGACCCATGACTACCATATGCCATATTGTGTAGTAAATTAGTAATGAATTAACTCTTTGGGTTCTCGATCAAAAAAAAATAACACTTTGGGTTCTAAATGATATTTTGGGTGAAATGTTATTTTGGTTGCCTTAAAATGTGTAAAAAATAAAGAAAGTTGCAAGTATTTTAAGAGTTTTAAAATGTACTTTTGAATGAAAAATACTTTTGCCTTCAAAGTGAAACTAGTAATTAGAAAAATGTATGAAAATGAATGTTTTTTCATTTGGTCTATGGTCATATGGATAAAAGACTAATTCATGCTTGTAGTTTGTGGTTGCTATTGGTATCAGGGGTCGTTTTCTTTTTGTGTGAACAAACAAGACCTTACACCACTGCGCCAATTTATTGATTATTAAAATAAATGCTTTAAATTTTATATAATGCATATGCCTAGTATTGACATTTTAGACCATATATGGAGTTTTTTTATAAGGTATTATGGAGGTAAGGGATGGAATTGAAGTAAGGAAAAAATATTATGGGCTTATTATATATTTATATGTTTGAAATGTATTTTGAAGTATTAAATTGCACGTGTAAGTAATTGAAGTGTATTTTAGTGTATTAAAAGTGTAAGTGCATGTCGATGTATTAAAAAAGCAAGTGTATGATATGTTTGTTATATAAAAGTGCATATTTAATATGTTTAAGTGCATCTTAATTAATAAGAGAATGTTTATCGATAGAGAGAACTCGTGGGATGCTTGAAAAATAATTATTTTATATTGATATTTGGATCAACAAATCGAAGCCACACTCCTTGAAAATTACAAGGAAGCATCACTAGTTGACAATCAATAAGGAAGGACATGTTGAGCAAGTGCTCATGGCTCAACGGTTGAGCCTCTTACCAATGTGCAAGAGGTCTCAGGTTCGAGCATCCAGGGCGGCAGTTTGTTCTTCTTTCTTAGAATTGGTTAGTAAACCAATTCTCACCCGTTTACGGGTGCTCTATGCTAGTCCAAGTAGTACTTGGGCTACCCTAAATCTTACCAAATCAAAAAAAAAAAAGCCAAACGACTTCTTCCCCCATTGGTGTGCTGCACGTCGCCCCATGATAGGACAACGTCGGTGGGTTATTAAATTTTAAAATGCATTTTTGTGCATTTAGACTTATAAAAAATTATCATGATTCTAGATTTTTCTCTACATATAGACATCTATTTTGACTATATTTGACATATTTTATAAATTTTGTGTATTTTAGGATATATTTACCTCAAAAAATGCTAGGTTATTTTCGACCAAATTTGTTGTTTGAGATTTTTAATATTTTTAGAAGTATTATTAAAAGTTAGTGTGATTTTTTTTGTTTGAAATAATGTAGTGAGTAGTCAATTCATCTACATAGAAATGATGGGTTGTTTTCGATTGTTGGTTTGTGATAATGGAGAGAAATGACAGGTTATTTTTGGAGTTTATTGTGTGCATGTGATAATCTTATAATGGTACAATCTTTAGTAAAACAATTGACAAATATTAATAAAAACCTGAATTTGGATATAAATACATAACTTGATCATGAATCATGTTGGTGGTAATCTGGTAGTGACCCCAACTCGAGAACCTATTGGACTAAGGATGACAACCTACTCCTCGTAATGGTTTCTTAAACACCACTACTAATCCCATTGTAGGATCAAACTTTAAAAAAATTTGTGATAAAGTTGAGAGCTTCTACATGGAATGACGTCAACCACATTAAGGTCTGATATTGGAGAAGATGTAAGGCCATGAGCAATGGTGTACTTCAAATGGGTACATAAGCCATAAGAGTACATAGGTAATAAAATACTATACTTTTCATACTTCTTTACTACCATGTATGTACTCTAATATTTTATCCTTTTACATTAGTGTACTCTTCATGAGTACATAAAGGTACATAATATCTTATTTTATATTTTTTCCTCTCTTCAAATCATATATATAAATATAATCACATGTTATAATTTAAATTATTTTCAATATATTAATATTTAGAACATTATAAATAACGAATTCAATTTAATGATAAAATTAATTAATACTAATAATATTAAATATTACACACTAAACATAATTAAATAGTTCACAACAAAATAAAGCTTATCACATATAATTAAAATAAACAAGACTTATTTAAATAAAAATACAACCATACAATACGAAAAAGCAAAAATATAATTAAACATTCTAATCTTCATTAGTTGGGGTGCCAAATCGATGTCAAATGTGTTCAACCAAGTCTGATTTAAGCTTGTGGTGGACACTTCTATCACGGAGTTCAATTCGATTATTCATGTAGTCATTCATGTCAATTGGTTCATCGTTAGAGTGTGTTGGTGGATCAACCTTGCTCCTATTCTCACCAACCTGCTCAGAAAACTCAGATGTATCATAATGATAGTTAATGTTACTATCTCGACTATCTTCGACTATCATATTATGTAATATGATACATGCCCTCATGATCTTCCCAATTTTTTCGAGATTCCAAGAAAGTGCTGGATTTCGAATTATAGCAAACCTTGATTGCAAAACTCCAAAAGCACGCTCCACATCCTTTCGGGCTGCTTCTTTTCTCTGGGCAAATAGCTTATCTTTAGGATTTTGAGGATGTCTAACTAAGTGGATGAATGTAGTCCATGGAGGATATATGCCATCAGTTAAATAGTATCCCATCTTATATTGATGCCCATTGACAAAATATTTCTCCTTTGGAGCGCGACCTTGTAAAACATCATCAAAGACAGGTGAACGATCAAGAACATTAATGTGATTACATGTACCTGGTGTTCCAAGAAATGCATGTCAGATCCAAAGATCATATGATGCAACTATTTTTGGATGCCCATTCCCACGAGTGTATTTTCCATGCCAAGCAGTAGGGCAATTTTTCCAAGCCTAGTGCATACAATCAATGCTTCCTAGCATTCAAGGAAATCCACGAAACTCTGCTAACTCTAGTAAGCGTTTGAGGTCTGTTGGTGTTGGTCTTCTTAGATACTCCTCCCAAACAATGTAATGATCCCATTAATAAAATTTGGCAAGCACTCTCTCACAGTGGAATCACCTATACGAATGTACTCATCTACTGCATCCCCGATGTAGCCATACACCAAGCAACTATAGCGTCAGTGCACTTTTGCAAAGGTGACAATCCAGCTCTTCCAGTTGCATCATATCTTTGTTGAAAGTATGGCATTTCACCTGAAAGGCGATCAACAATATGCTTAAATAATGACTTACTCATTCTGAATCGACGCCGGAAACTTCTCTCATCATATGTTGGTTCGTCATCAAAAAAATCTTTGAACAAACGCAAGTGCCCTTCCTCGCGATTTCTTTCAATGTAACGTCGAGGGTTTCTCGAAGTGGAACCTGGTATTTGTGGAGGAGGGTTTGAAAGCAATCTTAGTTGTTGTTGTTCATATGCAACCCGCCACTCCTCAAATGCTCGTTCAAAAGGATCAACTTCATATGGAGAGGCCATTGAAGTGAAGTAGAAAGATTTTGATTCAAATTGAATTGATTGAAAAAATGGATGAAAAGTTGATATTGTTTGAACTGGATGAGTAAAGTAATGTGTTTCCTGAAACACCAATAATTTATGCACACACCCACGTGATATTGTTGCAATATATGAGCAAATATAATAAGATATGTGAAAAGACTACTCAATAAGTGGTTCAAATTGAATTCAACAAGTTATATGTGTGATATGACTACTCACTACAAGATTCCTGACTCCCCATTTTGACCTCTTCATCTTGCTAGATGAGTAAAGTAATGTGTTATTGTTGAATGGACACACCCACGTGATATTGTTGAACTAGATGAGCAAATCAATAAATAATATATATATATATATGTGAAAAGATCGAGTACTCATTACAAGAGATTCCTGACACCACTTCTTCAAATTGAACTCAACGAGTGATATGTGTGACATGACCACTCAATGTAAGATTTTTTACTCCCTTTTTTACCTCTTGATCTTTCAAGCTAGCCATTTCATGCAGAAGCCTAGTACGATTGAATTTAAATTTGAATTTATGAAACTAGATATTTCGTTATAAAAGCAACACTACTTTAGTTCAATACCCCATTGCCTCTTCATCTTCCTTATTGTTTCTTTTGAATATGAATCCTTCAAATAATAATCCAAATTCCTTTTATTTTGGCCATAGTTTTATGGATCTCAATGTCGATGAAAACACATATCAAAATCCTCCAATGAACCCTTATATTCCTCCACATATCATCCAACAAACACAAATGAATCAATCACAAAATTCTTATGTTTATACTAGTACATAGGGATATCCTTCAACTCCACGCACTATTGGAAGCTCATCTGCTCTTCATTCTCAATCCACGGAAATTCTTGTTTATAGCACACAACAACAGGAAAGTGATGAGGTACATTCTATAGATCCACCTCTTCGTACTAATGCCCCTAAAAAAAACTAGAAATAGGTGTAGTCAGGCTGAAGATGAGATTCTAATTAGTGGGTGGTCAAATGTATCCTTAGATCCTATTTGAGGTGTTGATCAAACATCTGATGGTTTTTGGAAACGAGTTGCTTATTATTATAATGAAAATAATAAGATTGCAAACCCACCTTTTAGGTATCACGATACGCTTAAAGTTAGGTAGAGCCATATCAAAAGAATGGTTTCTAAGTTTGTTGGTCATTATGAAGAAGCGAGTAGGATGAAACGTAGTGGTGAGGTAGAAACTGATGTGATAACTAAAGCAGAAGGCTTTTATCAACAAATTGAGAAACACAAATTTACTCTTGGTTATGCATGGAGAATGCTAAAAAATGAGCGAAAATGGATTTCGAAGATCGCCACTGAAAATGTTCAATCTGAAAGTGGAGGTAGTTCAAAGAGGTCTAGGGTGAACAATGAAGGCGGATATTCTGACCACTCCAACCCACCAACACCAATAAGCGAAGAGTTTGAGCAACCTATTGTTCGTCCTCTTGGTAGAACAACGTCAAAGCGCAAAGCAAAAAATGTTGCTACTACCTCTCAACCACAATCTCAAGGGTCACATACTAGTGAGGTTGAAAAAATGTACCACCTCCAAATGTTATAATTGAAGATAAGAAAGAAAGAGGTCGCAAGATAGACTTGATGAACACACTTTTGGTAAATCGGTCCTTACTTCCGGCCAAGAAATTTTTTTAAATGACCTCATGGATTGGTGGAACTCCAACAATGGCTCTAGCGATTAGTAACCTTGCTTGATGTTAGTAAATTTGCTTGATGTTTTCATTATCGAGTTGTTTTATCCTAATTAAGTTTTAGATATCAAGTGTTTTATTATTTAGTATTAACGAATGCTCCTTACATTTGCAAGTGGTATTTTATCATGTTTTTTTTTTTTTGTAATGATGATTTTATTGTAATGTTGTCTTTAATGTAATATATTATGCATAAGTTTTATAATTTTGTGTATTGTAGTTTATAATTTTAATGCAATGTCGTCTTTTATGTAATGTTGTCTTTAATTCTTAATGATTATAAAATAACATAAATTATTTATAAATTAAATGTAAAAATAATTAATAGAATTAACAATACTATTACACTTATGATATAATTTTTTTTAAATATACTAAACATATGCAATATGGGTGTCGTTGGGTAGATAATTTTTTTTTTTTATAAATTGCTCAAATAAAAATAATATATTTTATGATTAAAAATTTGTAATAATACCCATTGTTAATTTTATTAACTTAAAGATATTCACAAAATAAAAAAAAATCAAGACTAATTAGAAGATGACATGTGGAAAGGAAGAAGAAAAAATGAGGTATGTAAGGGGTAACAATATATCTACCTTGTATGAGGTAAAATTGAATTAACTTTTTTCTTTACAAAAAAAAAATACTATGTACCCACCTATGTACTCACCATGTACCACCATTGCTCATGGCCTAAGGCTATATGGAAAAAGGTAAACCGAAATGTTTCTAAGTTTGTTCATTGTTATAGAATAGTCCTTGCACAACAAGCTAATGGAGGGATGGAGGCTAACATTCTCCAAAGGGCATATGACATATATGCTAGTGACACGGGTTGCTCATTTAAGCTAATGGGTTGTCATACATAAACTAAAACAAATATCCATAATCCATACATAAACAAGAACAAATCCCATAAGCAATAAATATCAAAATGGAGTCAAAGATGGGTTACAAATGAACTTATTTATCAAAGGCCCGAAATAACTTCAAAGGCCCATACATATTACTCCCTCCGTTTCGCAATTTAGGTTTTTTTTAGAAATTTGCACATATATTAAGACAAGCTTAAAGTGGAATTGATAAGATTTTGTTTTTTGTGTACAAAATTAATATGAGATTAAATCATATAATATCATACAATGGGTGATATTTTTTAGTATTTATAAGTACATTGGAACTAGAAATACATTAATTAAATGTTATTTTTGGCAAGTTTTAGCATTAGTTAATTAAAAATTGACTTATATTTTGAAAATTCATTTGTAGGTTAAAAATCCCTAAATTGTGAAACGGAGGTAGTAGAAATTATGGACTGAAACGTTCTTCGATTTCTTCCGGAAACAGATGAATAACGGTTATATGGGTGGTTTAGGTGAAACGGGTGATGGGTCGGTTGATGGATCAGGTTATTAGGTCGGGTTATTGGGTGATAAAATCTCACCCTTACCTGACCCATAACCCGTTTCGCCCGTCATCCGAACCGCCCATCATCCGCTTTAATTGGGTTTTCACCCGTTTATTTCAGATGGGCTAAGCGGGTGAGTCGCCCATGGTAATTTTTTTTTGATTCGATAAGATTTAGGATAGCCCAAATACTACTTAGACTAGCCTAGAGCACCCATGAATGGGTGAGAACTGTGAACAGTTCTTGAGAAATTAATGTTGTAATTTCGTTGCAGGTGGGTGTCGAAACGGCGACCTCAGGGTTCTCCTCCCAAGGTCCAACCATTGGATTGGGCTCCTCACCCCGAGTCGCCCATGGTAATTGACAGCCCTACTATATTCTCTATAAAATTTAAATGGGAATTTTTTTGGGGGGAAATATAAAATTCATTTGTTTGGAAAAATGTATGGAAATTGATTATAATGCCCCCTGTGCTGCCCCCACCCAGTCCACCACATATTATTGCCGATCCTTATTGGCGCGAGAAGGTGAAAATCAAATGCCCACCCGCTCCATTTTTGGCATTTCACAGCCAGAGAAATCTCGCAATTCTCTCTCAAATCGAAAACTCCCATCGGCCATGGCAAACATCGTCTTCATCGCCGTCCAGTGCTGCCAATGCTCTACGATGCAGGCATATCTGATCTTCTTCTTCTTCTCTCATCGTTCCTGTTGATTAAATTTATTCTCTCCTGTGTAGTTATGTTCGAATTTTGATCCAGGTGAAGCAGCAGCAGAAGAGCAGCAACAAGTGGACGTGCGTGGTGTGCAACGAGAAGCAATCTGTGCGTAAAGTGTTCGCTAGAGGATTCATGGCCAAAGACATCAGAAAATTCGTTCAGTCCTTCAACATGTCCCGGTGTTTCGCGGACCAATTGACGGCCGATTGCGAAGCCTCTTCTCCTGAAATCGACGGTCGATCGGTTGGAATTATAGAGGAAGAGAACGAGGAGGAGAAGAAGAAAAAGAGGCGTGTTGATTGGAACGAGTACTTGGACGAAGATGATCTTCACCGTGATGAATTTGGAGCTGGAGTGGAAGGTTCGAAATCTATTCGAATTCACAATTGTTCTCTCTTTTAGTTCATCGTTTTAGGTTTAGCTATCGCAAATTCTTAGGAATTGAAGGTACAGGATCGGAGTTGGAGCCAAAAATTGTGACGGAATGGCCAGATGAATCCATCAAGAAGCCGAAACTGAAGAGCCATGACTTCTCCCAGGGTCGCTGTGAGGCGTCGTATAAGCCGGTTTTCTCCAAGAGAAACAAAGATTTTGTTTGCCAAGGTAATTTTACCATTTGTTCTCTGCTGCTTCTTACAGATAATTTCAGAACAAACTAATTGGACTTGCTAGCACTGTGTGAATAATGGAATTACTACAAGTCTACTACATCTTCGGTTAGATATGTAGTCTGTTGAACTATGAAGCATATTAAGTTGTGACGCTGATTGATTTGCTAGAGCCTAAGGATTTAAATTCTTCATTTAGTGCTTTACATGAGTTTATTTTCTGATAAGTTCCTGGTAGCTTACAAACCTTTCACATTGAAATAGTAGTGAAGGATCCATGTTCTTTGGATGTTTGTTGGTTGCAATAGATTAATATCACAGAAGGATCCATGTTCTTTGGATGTTTGTTGGTTGCAATAGATTAATAAGAGTACATAAAACAAAAGGATGATTATGATAGATTCTTTAGGTGCAAAGGAAGCACATAGTATGTGTAGAATATATCAATTCTAGTACATGTAGTCTTTGTATATATACTCTAGTGATGTAACAGTGGACGAAATATCCAGAAATAATACAGAGAATAGCGCTCTCTTTTCCCTCTCTTTCTGTTCCTCTTCTATCTTGAATCTTCTACACTTTGTAACAGTATGATTCACTTAATGTGGTTCCCAAGCACAACTGTTATGGCCTTACAAATCAAAGCTATTCACATCAGGAAAGTGGATTGCATTAAATAGTTATGAAGAAGCTCGACTTTTGGTTTCCTTCATTTTGAGATTTCCATGGCTGTAGTTTATTTTCATGTTTCTTTACCAGTGTTGTTTGCCCATGTGGTGCAATATAGCTCTTTCAATTTGTTTGGCATTTATGCTCAGAACATATAGAGCTTACAAGCTTCTGCTTGCTTGAACACAACTTTTAGGGAAGGATATGAGAAGTCAGTCTATGAAATCAAAACAAAGATTGGCAGGAGAAGGAAGCATTGACAATCCACTTGGGAACCCGAAGCAGAGCCAGAAGGCGCAGCCAGCTAAATCAACAGCAGTGGCTAAATTTGGTGCTTCTAAATGGGATCAATACATAGAAAAGGATCATGACAATCAATGTTTGAGAGAGAGGAACCATGGTTCAAAAGCAGCAGATGATTTGGATTGCAGGTATGAATATGACCTAGAAGTCGAAGAAGACGTGCACCCAGACTTCTTGTAGAGTACGCTTTTAAATGAAGTTTGCTAGAGACCAGAATCAGATCAACTCTGATTTTGCTTATCCAAGGTATTAGTATTACTATAACAGACGTAAAAACGTTGTTGAAGAACAGTTATACTTGAAAGATTCAAATTGTAGCATTTTTTGTTATGTGCCACACTGTCCCAAAATCTCTGTATTGAGTTTGTTTAGGAGTGAGTAGTAGAGGGGCAATCTATTTGTCAATATAAATTGAATTAGACTTTGAACTTTTTTTTGGAAATTAGGCTCATAATTTTGAATATAGCCTCCCAAAAAAGTGTTCTCAACATAACATACAACAACTTTTATTTGTTTTATATTTTTAAAATAATAAATTGGATTAGAATCTATAGAAACAGTTTTTCTATCCAAAAATACAGAATAATCTTTGTGTGTTACCACTATACATCGGATTTAAACAAAAGAATATTTTATTGTCTTCCTTTAGTTCTTTTTTTTTTTTTTAATCTAATGTATAGCTCATTTAGTAGCCTGAATATGTCCCAACTCGAGTTATGAAGAAATTTTTGATGTAGACAGTAGACATACCAAGTGTAACCGCGCAGTAGAGGTTGACGTTTAATAATAAGACTGAATATGCCCCAACTCGAGTTATGAAGAAATTTTTGATGTAGACATACAAAGTGTAACCACGCAGTAGAGGTTGATATTTAATAATAAGAGCTCTTATTATCTCTAAAAAGAATATTTTATTTATAAAAAAAAAAACAAAATGCCTGAGTTATTTCATGGGCTAAAGTCGTTGCACCATAACAATGTCTTTATCTAAACGGCAACAACCAAGACTTTCCCTAAAAAGCTAGAAATCTCAAATCCTCTTTGATTGTTAAGTTTGATTTGAAAACGAAGCTGGAAAAATAATGCAATGGACGAGCAAGTTTGTTTACACAATTTAGCTTGATCAAGATCATTCAAAATCAAAAGTGGAGCAACCCAATAAGCCATCAGATAAGAGATGCACATGCCCGACTCAATAACACATAAACATGATCCATTCGAGAGCCATACTCAACAAGTAATCAAGTGGCTTAAGCAATGGACCAGGTCATGGTTAAAGGGTGGTCCTAGACAGTTTGAGATTCTAATGGCATGGATTGTGCCCCCTGCACGCTCCTACCTAGCCTATGTTGTGTGCATTGTTTTATTCTTAAGAGTGTTACAAGATTACAATCATTGCTTAGTAAACATTACAACTACCCTCCTAATCTATGCTGTAATGCGTTAGCCACCAGTAGTGGAAAGGGGATGTCTAAATTACCTATCCATCGTCGAAAAGCCATGCACACTCTGTGAAAAATATGCAACCATCCAAAAACCATCGGTGAAAAAGTTGTGCACAATTAGGAATTAGATAAAACACAATCGATAATAAAATAAAAGCACATTTAGTAACAAAAATAGGCACAATCTGTTGTAACATAAAGCACATTCACCTATAATACGTGTTTTTGTCAAATAAAATTTGTCCGCACCGATTTTTCCAAAAAATTTCACTTTTATGATGTTTTGATCAAAGTCGTTTATTTCTTCGAGATCCAACGACTGTGAAGAGTTCTTTATTCTCTTCACAAATATTAATTTTTCTCTCATGATCAATTCTCATATATCAAAATACATTATATTCCGAGTTTACCAAACTTTATAATGCATACAACATGTACATAAATCATAAATTATTCATCTAGAAAGAGAAATAAACTTTTGGTATGTTTGAATGCATCATTTGCATTATTTTGCATTAAGTTTTACATTTAATGCATTAAATGGTGTGATCCAAACTCACCATTCAACTCTTCAGCTTCTCCTTGTCTTTTGTAGAGCTCTTTTGTGGCATAAGCTGATGGAAAAGCAGGTGCTCTCTAGGAGTGTGCAAAAGACCCGTTGACCCATTAACATTACCCAATCCGCATGTAAATTGAGGAAGAAATTGAGCAAAATTTTTATAAAATATGATACCACAAGAACTTAGGGGTGGGCATCGGTCCAAAACCGGACTGGACCGGGATTGATTTCCCTAAACCTTTGGACCGAGGATCGGACCAGAATTTCCCGATCCGGTCCGGTCTCGGTCCCGATCCGATCGGTCCGACCGGGATATTATTTTTTTAAAAATTAATATTTTTAAAGAAAAAATTATGTTTTTATATAAAAAAAATTATGTTTTTATTGAGAAAAATTATATATTATTTATGAAAAATATAATGTTATGAAATATATAACATAAAAGAGAAACTTAAATAGTAAAAAATAAATTTTGTAACATAAGAAGTATTATTTATGTATATAAATTATATTTATAATTATATTTTTAAAAAAGTCAATTCTGACCGGACCGGTTTTGGACCGGACCGGACCAAGGACCGGTTTTTGAAAATTTATGGACCGAGGACCGGACTGGATTTTGCCCAGCCCTAAAGAACTGGAGAATTCATAGCATTGCGAAAAATTCTCAAGTATTTTGAGTTCCAAGTGGAATTTGTAAAAGTTGAGGGGTACTTGGGCGGAATTTTTGTGGTTTAGGACAAACCATCCCAAAGCATCATTTTCAACGGGGAAACACTAATTTTCTCTTGCTCATTATAAATACAGGGTTATCTAGAATTCAATTTCGCACAAGTGGAGCTGATTCGCTCTTAACACTCAACAGCTACTACAATGACATGAACAAACGGCAACATTATTCATCTCCAGGCCTCGCTGTGTTTTATATAAGGCGAGGAGGAAATCCAGCCACAAACAAGACTCTGCAGGATCAGTGCTACAAGATTTTTCAAGCAACCAAACAATAATCCAACCAACGCTGCGTGGAATCAATTCAATAACAAATTCCCTACCAAAAAGAACACAATTTACTGGGAAAAAAAGAGATCAAAAAGGAAGGAAAGCACTCTCTGATGTAGTCTAATGCTTGACATCTGCTTGTACACTCAACAAATAGAAGAGCAGCCACTAAGCTTGATCCCAGAAAGATTCACAAAATGAATTAAGAAATTCATAGACAAGGGTTTGAAAGAGAGTACTTGAAAGTATTCATAGGAATCAACATGCACACCCTCCTCTTGGCTCATTCTCTGGAACTGCCTCTGGGATGCCCTGGAAATATCTGTTCACAATGACAGCATAGCAGCCATAAATTACCAGCAAGATTAATTTATGAAGTGTGCGTTTGGTATGACACAGTTTATACTATCAAACCATTTGTATCACCCTTATCAACTACTCTTTCAACAAAGTCTTACCAAACACAGCCTAATGGACACAATCACCTGTTTTGGACTAAAAAATTCCATGTGTAGTCATGGTGACATCCTGTTTAGCCATTAACTCTCCATAGAGATGATTCACATGTGCCTATCTCATTTCTTTTCTATCTATGATCATCTCTCACTATGCCAATATCCTGTTTAGCCACTAACTTAATTCCTACATAATCGCAATACTTGTTAATTGGAAGTGGTGGTTGAATATGGAGGAGGGAATGAATGCAGGAATTAGAGACTGACAAACATAGGATCAAATTCAAATATCATCAAGCAAGACGTATTCAATGCAAATAGGCTTTTTTAAACAATAAAGTTCAGTTCAGAAGTTCAAAAAAAAAGTTCAGTTCAGATGGATAGTTTGCAAACAGCGTGTCTAGTTGCAGTGGTCATGGCTCAGACACAAGCTACTAACTATACAAAATCTTTCTTTCCATGGTTACAAATGACTAGGTTTGGCTGCTTATCTCTAGCTATTTCCTTTTGGATCATCTACAGCTAGATGCTTGATATACATTGTGGCATAGGGTTTACTTTAAGAAATCTATATGGAACACTCATTAGGGTCTGTTGCTCACTTGCTCACAAGGAAACATAAGGTCCATCAACTGAGAAGTTCCATATGGTTTGAATAGCCTAATATAAATTAGTTGGGAGATTGGGTACCATTATTATTATTATTATTATTATTTTTATTATCAATTTTTGGCTTCAATCAATGCAGTTAATAATTCTCTTTATACAAGTTAGTGTGTCCAGGTGATTGTGGAATGGCATAATTATAAGTGGAGGCATAGTGAAGGATTTGTCATCTGAAAAAGGCTTCTTCAAAGCCAATTTGGAACAAAAGATTTGCACAA
Organism: Fallopia convolvulus; assembly: GCA_964016875.1. Lineage (NCBI taxonomy): Eukaryota > Viridiplantae > Streptophyta > Magnoliopsida > Caryophyllales > Polygonaceae > Fallopia > Fallopia convolvulus. The sequence continues at coordinate 53,167,609 of OZ024729.1, forward strand.
TCAAAGGTATAGATGCATACATAAGAAAGAAGATAGAGGCCAGTATCAACTAAACCCACTTAGACATCTCTCTCTCTCACACACACACATCTTTGTAAATCTCTCAGTACCTATTTCATTTCTGTTTTTTTATTAGACAAAATTTCATAATTCTATTTTCTTAATTCTAGCACCTCGCTTTCCTACGTCTTTTGCCCTAGAAACCTCAATAGTTATCTTTCACATAAAATTTTCCAACCTTGTTTAAAATATACAAAAACAACAATACGAACAGATCCATAATATATTAAAGATAATCAAATAGCATATGAACAGATCCATAATCAAACAGTAAACCAAAAAGTAAACTTAAAAAGTCCACGTACATGTCCTGCTCATGCTCATTTGCTAAAGCAGCTTTAGCAATGCAGAAGAATGCATCATCAACATTGATATCCTCTTTTGCTGATGTTTCAAAATAGGGTATGTTACCCTTTGAAGCACACCAATCCTTTGCTCTCTTTTCAGACACCTGCAAAAGAAGCTTGGATGAAGATGGAAATAACACACAGCTTTACCTTCAAACGGAAAGAAGATGAAAGCTCTTACCACTCGACTGTTTCCACCATCAATGTCAATCTTGTTTCCCAGTAAGATAAACGGAAATGCCTTAGGGTCTGGTGGATTTGCCTAATTGAAAGAAATAGCATTGAACTATAACATTAATACTGTCTATAATAAAGGATTAAAATTAATAAGAGGTCAAAATATTATGACTTTCATCTAGCATAGACCATTACTATTTAAAACTATTGTATGGAGGAAGAAAGATTCAATACAGTAGCAATGAAGCAAATGTTTTACCAAAGATAAAGAAAGAAAGAAAGAGCAAAGTAAACATAATTGCAGATAAGGCCAACTCAGGAGAACCATAAGTGATTGAATGGAAACTAACAAAAATGAAAGATTAATTGAAAACTTGCAAAATAACACACTGAATTGAAAGCCTAAGTAAAATGACTTTCAAGATTATAAGACATCATCCCTCTTAGAAACCTAAATATATACAAGACTTGTTACATTTATCAAGAAGTTAACATGACAACAAAGGCAATCATATGACAAGAGGCTTATTTTGTTACAGAATAGTAGCATGTCAAGGCAGTGGAGGCAGTTGTTGCCTGTTGTGTCAGTTTTAATTCAAACATGGAAAGAGACATTCCCACTCTCTTGAGTTTTCAAATGATAATTTGAGCAGGAAAAAAACAAGAATTGAACAGGTTGGGTGGGTATTGTTAAGAAGTGAAGTACTTCCCAGAAATTCTTCCCGGTTGCAACTTTATTAGAATGGTTTAATTCTGTCTCCTTGAATTACATTGAAATTGGGGAGCACTTAGTTGATATCTCTGCAGCTCATTCACAATAAAAAGGTTGGAATATATTTGTAACAGCTACATAGGATGGGTAGGTAGTCTAGTTTCTACTTTCTATACACAAGTTTTGTTATTCTGTTAAAAAACATACATGGGATATGATATAATTACGAGGTGAGTGATGCTGTGTGACTAGGCCCTCTATACACAACCCAAGGTATTATAGGCAACATCTTCTAAAGAAGTACAATGCGTCTATGCCAGAGATCAAACAAGACTATAAAGCAATAAGCCACTCTTCACCTGTTTGAGAAACTCCTCATGCCAATTATCAAGTGTATCAAATGATTTCATCACATTAACATCATAGACCAGCACGCAACAATCTGACCCTCTATAGAAGGCGACGCCAAGGCTCTGGAACCTTTCTTGCCCAGCTGTGTCCCATATCTAGAAATGAAAAGCAAAGTATTATTCACAATTCCTCAAAGCTAAATAAAAAAAATAAGGAATCCGAAAAAAACACAGCCATGAATATATAAAAACCGATATCAGTTAAGGAACTTACTTGTAGAGTGACGAGCTTGTCATCAATTTGGAGCTCTTTGGTAACAAAATCAGCTCCTATAGTTGCTTTGTATTGTTGGCTGAACTTCTTATGTACGTATCTAGACAGATGTTAACGATCCACAAGATGAAAGAGTTCTTATATAATATAATATACAAATTGAACAGATCACAATCGCATTCCATCAATCCTTGTTCGGCTTCACCTTTCTAATCACTAAACGAAATTCAACAAGCCTTTCCAAATGGCAAAATTTTCTTTTTTGGCTTCAAAAATCTCGAGAAAGTAGTCACTGGTATAGCAATTTCTAACATCAAAAACCAAATCGGAAGCTGCAAACGTGAAATTCACCGTTAACCTAAAACGAAAAAAAGACGAATCAACAATTGAAGGATACTGATTCATCAACGAGGTCTTCCCGACGCTGAAATGAAACAGGACATTAATCAGAGACAAAACCCTAGAAATCACGAAATTGAAGATGGAAATAAATAAAAAAAAAACAAATTTCCAATTCCTCATCGAAGAACAAGAGAGAATCACGAGAAATGTTTACCCACTGTCGCCGAGAACAATGACTTTGAGCAACGTCCGCCTACGCGCGGCCATGGCGATTCAAATTGTTCAAAAAATTACTTATAAGAGAATCAAAGAGAAATGTGAATCTTGTTCTTGAAGGGTGATGAATTTTGGGGCAGGAAAATAAAAAAGAGAAATAAGAAAAAGAAGAGACGGGAGAGAGAAGGAGCGCCAACTCGGATCAGGGAAGATCTGTGAGTATAATTAATATTTTAATCATTTTACCAAAAAAAAATATATTAATCAAATTAATTTCGACCAAAAAAATTAATCGAATTAATTGGAAGCCGACAATATTACCAAATTCACATAAGCATCTATCCTAGAGCTGTTATTGACGGGCCGGGTTCGGGTTCGGTTATTTCGGGTCGGGTTAAGTCGAGTTCACGTCGTAACGGGTCATCGGTCAAATAGGGGTCGGGTAATTTCGGATTTTCGGGCGGGTCGGGTAGACCCAACAGGTCAAGTAAATCGAATTTTTTACAATTATTAAAATATTATATTGTTTAAAAAAATGATATTTAATAATAATTTATTATTTTTATATATTTTAATAATAAAATATATTATATATTTTCTAAAAATACAACAAATCGGGTCAACCCAACAGGTTTTGGGTTTATCGTGTTCGGTGTATTTTGGGTTTAGGGTTCAGATTTTCGGGTCTTGACCCTAACATTTTCGGGCGGTTCGGGTCGGTTTTTCGAATCGGGTCAGTTTTTGACAGCTCTAATCCATCCAGATAATGTCTATGTTTTTTAATCAATCAGGTTAATGTGTGTCCAAGAGAACACAAGTATCTTAATTTTAAATTTATTTCAATACCATACCCTAAATTAAAATTAATAATTTCTTTTATAAAATTTATAATGAACAAATAATAATAAAATTTATCAAAATGAGTATTTTTCATGGACACACAATAGAAATTGCCCTTTTAATTATGAGAAAAAATTAGGTGAGAGTTATCAAGAAAGGATTAGCTTAGTATTGAAAGTTATAGAAAGTATGTGTTTTAAATGTACAATGAAATTAGTTATAATATACAACAATAAGGTACATAATTTATTCTACCAAAAAAAATAAGGTACATAATTTAGTTTGACGGTCTCAAAAGATTGTAATAGAAGTTGAGTATATGCAATCAACATTTCAATCTCCGAAGTGCAACAACGATTTTCCTTTATAACATTAACTAGTTTATGACCTACTTTGCAAGGGCATTTTCAAATAAATATTGGACGTACATGATTTTTTTAAATAAATATTAGGCTATTAGTTTAAATAATATTTAGGTTGTTAGTGTAAAATAAATTATATTAAATTAAAAAAATATAAGTGCATAGTAATGGCTTTTATCAGTTATATATATAGGATTCGTAAATAAAATAATGTATGTATTTTATTAGTTATATGAAAGTAAATAGATAAGCTAACCTTGTTGGCTTAAATAGACAAACAAAAACTTTTAAATTAGAAGGATTATGATTGAATTTTTCATCTAATAATGATAGAGTTTTCTGAACAATTATACATTCAACTCATAATTGCAACGACCCAATTGCAAGAGTATAAATTAAAGTTTATATGCAAATGATTTTCTTGGTGGTAAAACATCTGTATTAAAAAATATGTCTTATCGTTATGAATGTATGTCCATATACACAAGATAACCTCACCTATTCCTCTTGATTGTATCACATATATGATTGTAGATGAAGAGTTGAGAATTTTAGATTGGAGGTAACTTGTACAAGGTGAATTATTCACCTTTTTCACCTCCTTATTTTCATGCATGAATCTTGGAGATTCACTAAAGTTTACTTCACCTTTGGCCTATAAATAGGTTCATACTACATTGTAAAACTTGCATCAAAGAAAAGTAGGAAATACACTCACTAAAAGTTTGTTTAATAGCATCAACAACCATGCAATTGCTATAGTGACATGCACCTCTACTTTTTTTTTTCAATTCTCTCTCCGCCACATCATTTATACACTGTTAAATACCACTCAAGCAATTAACTTGCGGGAGGAAACCACTCTAGGCAAACTCGCCGAGATGAATTTTGCAGGAAACTTCCCACGACTCTTTTCTATTAATGTTTCAAAGTTGAATTACAAACTGAAATAAACTCCACTTAAATAGAGAAGAAAAATGTGAAACTAACCACTATCCCATAAACTAAGTAGTTCTCCTAAACACTATCCCACTAACTGACTTGTAAGAAACAAACTTTGACCCGAAAAAATTAACTCTCCTAGCAGACACTAACATATTAAACGACAAAGCAGTAATTAATTAATAACAACAATCCAAATCAGGACTGAGGCAATCATGACTGAGGTGGAGGAGGAGGAAACTAGGAAGGGAGGTGCAGTCCGCTCAGGAAAATTGTAAAAATCACATAGGGTTTTTACTTTTTACTAGAATATAATAAAAAAAATATTTTTTAAAATATCAATATATTTCGGGTCGAGTCGTGGGTCGGGTGATGGGTCGGATGACGGGTGGATGAACCTTCCACCCTAAACCGACCCGACCCATCACCCGTTTTGCCCGAAATCCACTTTCCTCCCATTTTTTTCGGATTTTTGCCCGTTTTTTTGGGTGGGTGCACCGGGTTTCCGCCGGGTCCAAGTCAATTGCCATGTCTAATTTTATTGGTCTTTTGTAGTCATTCTAAAATATAGAAGCATCTTCTTCTTCTTCTTCTTCTTCTTCTTCTTCTTCTTCTTCTTCTTCTTCTTCTTTTTTCAAAGATAAAATGGATACAAAAGAAATTGGACATTGAAAAATCAAAACATGTTGCTCATGAGAGAAAAAAGTAAGTATCAGTTATATTGTTTCCATGTAGAGATTGATTTACATACTCATCAATTGATACTCGTACAATTAGATTTGACAATGAAATGTAACAAATATAGTAAAAAGAAAATTTCAAAAGGAGGTTTTCAATACATGCATAATACTACCAAGCTTCACGTCTATTAGTAAAATGCCAACCTATGCCAATGACTTGCAAGATAATTGTGACTTATCTTCATCAAAAACTTGTGAAACCTTCCATTTGAGTATACTTGATTGTAGAGAGTCAATAAATCCCTTCAACAAGGCTCCCAAGTCAAATTGCGAGATCTTTATTGAGTAAACCTAAGGAATGCAAAGAAATAAAAGGGAAAATAAAAGCATAAAATTGTTTAGCTAATATAAGTGTCCATAATTTTATAAACAAAATATAAGAGAAATATTTGCGGAAGAAAGAAATATATAGTTTGCAACTTCAAAATTACAAATGTATGATGCTCGATATGAAATGCTTTAAATAATTGTGAAAGTTGAGAACAATATCATCTTGCTATATTGTACTTTATATCCCCGTGAAGGTTCCTCATCATGTATCATATGTGATCTTATGCATGTCTTTCTTTCTTTCTTTTTTGATTTCAAAGAGCACTCGAAAAGGAGATATTACAGTGATTCATTTCATTTCCAGCTACAATTTCTTTAATATATCACCTTAGTAGTCTCTTTAAAACCCATAAAAATTGTATGTTTGTCCTTAAAAAAACTACTATAGAATTTTGTTGAAAAAACTGTTTTTTAAGCATTTTTATACGAGTTTAGTATTTTTTGTACCCAATTATTAATTTTTAACATTACATATTATCCTAATTTAATCATCATCCTCATTCAAAATACTCAACTACATCTAGTTAATATTCTAAACAATATTTATATTTTTTATTTTAATTTCAACTACCTTTTGAACTAGCTTTCCTACTTTTACTAGCAAAACTACTTTTTTTACCAAAGCATGCATGGAAAACCCACCCTCCAAGAGTATCCCTAAACTAAATTACAACATGGTACTTTTATTTGTATAAAAATGAGAGACGGCTGCTCTCACTCATCACACAAAGGTTAAAACAATACCAAATGATTTAATTTAAATATGATCCTTATATAAAAGAGACATAATGTACTCGAGATATGGAAAAGTGGATAAACCAACCTCGTTATTATGATTAGAATCCATTTTCAATTAGTTTCGGAGAAGAAGAAGAAGGATCCAACCAGCCAGCGACCTTGGCCTTCTCCACATAATCCATAAACTTTGTTCTAGCATCGGGTACATCTAATGCCAAATCATCAAGAGACTCAACAACTCTTTCGAAACCCTTTGTCATTTGGTTCATGGTGATTAGTCCTGATTTAAAACACTCATCAAGGAATCCCCACAATTTCTCATTACTCTTCTCCATCTCCATCACCAATACTCTCTTGACAATCTCATGGTGGAAAAATGGAATGCCTAACTCCTTTACACAATGATACGCTTCCTTAAATCCACCTCCACACTCATACTCCTCCAACAACTTCCCTATTTTGTCCTTTACATCCTCAATTACCCATCCTATGCTCCCATTGCCTTCGCCGCCCCAACACCTCAAGATTCTTTCGGCCGCAAGATGAGCATTCAAAAGTGATCTTGTTCTTGGAATGACATTGTTTCCGATTGAGGAGTTTGAACCTCCGCCAAGAAAGCAATATGTTTCTATTACATCTAAATGAGATGGAGCCAACACTTCATCCACAATTGCTCTTGAAAGGAACATGGCTAAATCCTTATCAACACTCGGGTTATCTAGAGCAATGTCATCTGCTGACTCTATCAACATCTCAAAGCCGTTTATGACATCATCGGTTGGTAAGCACAAGGATGATAACAAAATGGAAGCCATTTCCTTCTCTCTATTTTTCCGGTCCATCGCCAAGTTTATCAATCGCTTGACAAATATGGAATTGAGTTCAAAAGATGATGTCGCCTCCAAACTATTACACACTTCTGATATGTCGCCTGACAACAAGTACTCTTCAGCAATACTTTGAGCCTCCTTCTTCAAGGACTTGACACTTGTATCTCTTGAACCTAAAGATCTTTGTTTATTTAACTTGTTTGGAATTGACTTTAACGATGAAGCATGGAGCCAACCCTCTGAAGCAGCTTTTGAAATAAGTGATTCTAGTATTTCTCTAGCATTTGGTATATCTAAAGATAAGTCACCAATATTCTCAATTAGACGGCCAAATCCCATTGACATTTGACTCGAATTGATCAAACCTTCCTCATCGGCCATTTTCAACAAATCTAGGACTCGTCCTTCACTTTTTTGCTCCTCCATGGCCACTATAATGGCTTGCTTAACTACTTCATGGTGAAAGAATGGGACATGGAGATCCTTGATACATTTTAAAGCCTCTTTCTTGTCACCACTCTCTAAATACTCTGTTAGCAAATTCTTAATCCTTTCTCTCGCATTTTCAACGGTTTTTCTCCTAGAATTCCCCCATTTATGCTCCAGGATTTCTCTATTCGATAAGTAACCTTTCTTAGCTCTTCGTAGAATCTCTCTTCCTTTTGAATCTTCTGGTAAGGAATCCATTTGTTTGGACAAGAATGACAAAGGAAGGATGTCATCAACCACTGCTCGAGCAATAAATATTGCAAGAACTTCAACCACATCCGGTATATCCACAATCAAGTCATCCGCGGATTCAACCAAGCTGCAAAAGCCTTGATAGACTTGTTGAGGATCAATCACTTCAACATAAAGGGAAGATAGTAAGGCAGATGCCATTTCTTTCTCATTATCGCGTTTGTCCATTGCCATTGAAACCAACTTCTTAACAAAGTAATGATGATATTTAGGCATGTGAAGATCAGTTAATTCAGTTGAAGTAAATGAGATGTCATCATTGACAAAGTATTCCTCCACAATAGGTATGACTTTCTTTGTGAAATTATCAAATTTTCCATCTTCTTTTGGAGAGGCATACTTCTTTTTCTGCATAATAAGTTCTCATGTTAACATCATATATTCATATTTTTTACCAACACGAGTAATATAGATCTTTGAAACATTCTAAAAGATAAAAACTAAAAAGTTTTTTAAACATCTATGATGGTTTTGATCATTGTTATACATCAAACTAGTGCTTATGTATATGCATTAGGTGCTTCAAGAAAAATCATAAGAGGGTTAGGGTTTAAATATCAAAGACCTCTTTATTGCTAGAGTTATCATGAACAAATGTAGAAGTGCCATTTTCTGTTGGATTTCCTGCAAATATTGGTATTTTGTTAGATAAAAGAGAGAGAATGTCACTAAATTGAATTTTAGAATCAGCCTTGCTTAAAATTTAAAAAAAGAATAATGTTCACAAACTTATTTGAGAGAGTAAAACATGATACCTTTCTTAACACACCCATCTTCTACAAGTGTATACTTATCATGTTTGATCCCTCCATTTAATACTTGTTTTTTACAATTAACGGGCTGAGAACTTGTGGAATTTTGAGAGTAAGAGTGAGATATTTGCAATGAGGAACTAGATACAATATCAACATTTGCTGAGAAGTCCATGATCTTGAATTGGGAAACTATTGAGATGACCAAGGAACTCGATCTCAGAGAGTTTGTCCAAATTCTGAAGCACGTAATAGAGTAGATCTGGGTCCAAACTTGTCGTCAAGATCGATAAAAACCTTCTAAAACACTGTCAATGAAAATATGATATGGATCTCATTCACACATTACAAATATTACACTATATGAATGAATCACAATAGTATAGAAAAGCAGCTAAGTTTTTTTCCATTCATTGCATTTGGTGCAGAGGGTTTTTATATAAATTTGTTGGAAGTATATTTCATCTTCAACATTTATTATCAACAAAAACATTCCAAAAAAATCTTGAACAATAAAATTAGGGAAGAAAGTACCATATTAAAAAAATAAATCAAACAAAAACGCTAAATTCAACCCTTCTTAAAAGAGTACTTTTAATTAACCACCACAACAAAAGCAAGCTCACTCTGACTCCTTGGATAATTTATGCATTATAATTTGAATATCTTTGCCATCTTAATAATAATAATAATAATAATAATAATAATGGATGTCACCATATTGATACTAGGAATTAAATAAAACAACTGTACTCTTTGCAAGTTTATTTAGTAATAAGAAAACACTAGTGTCTAATGAAATGAGGCCTAGCAAAACCTCTTACATCATCTAAGAACAAACCCCAGATGCACTTTGGAGGATCGACCAAATTATGAAGACCTAATAAAACTTTTACTTGAATGAATGAAATAGGAAAAAAACACAAAAGTCATTAAAACTCACAAATGATCAAACTTGGGCTTCGATAGAAAAATGTTAAGATTGATCGATCAACGGAACTATGAGTGTTCCAATAACCAAGTGAAACAAGTCACATTGAAAGAGGAAGCCACCTTCTCTGAAGTGATAGAGGGGTGGCAAAATTGGTCTTTTGATTGACAATAAATTGATTTTAGAGTGAATTAGGAGCTTATTGAGACAAGAATTAATATATTCTTCATCCAGCAAAGCAGGAAAAAATTAGTAAAGGACAAGGTGGAGAGAAATTCTCCGATAAAAATAAATGGTTGAACGCACCTCAAGCTATTTGTCTTTTTTCAACGGAAAAGAGAGAAATTGTTTTCCTTTGGTCAATCAAGTGTATTGTTTGACACTTGTCTTTTCTTCTCCTTCATCTTTCCCCTTTTTTCCCTCATTTTAAAAACGTGTTTTTTCCATAAAAATAAAATACTTTCATTATGAAATACCATACATAAATTTATTTCTACAAACATGATCACATCGATTCAACGATCCAATTCAAAAGACTCTCAATGATCCGACCTAAGATCCCAATTCTAATAACCTTGCTTAGAACGAATTGACTTGGCTTATATAATTATTTAAGTTTTGACTTTTGAATGCTTATATTACTGGATTGTTTGAACATGTTGTTATACATACTCATTCCAAAAACTAGATAGAATTCTTCCAAGAAAGAGGAATTTGAATCCATGCACGCTCATCATAAGTTGAAATTAGTTCCAAAGCCATTTCCTAATACTATTATTCGTTAGATTATTGTGAACTTTCAAAATTCTCCAAGTGTGCACTATTGGAGACATTTCTCTTAAGAAGTAGAACTATTAGAGGCTAGCTCCCATCAATTTAAAAAAAATAAAAGGTTTGATATGTTTTATTTAAACTTTGCCTGCCCTTTTATTTTCTTACTTGGGGAGCTGAGTATTCTAGTTGAGACCTAAGAATATATATAATACATGTTGCTCTTGTTCATTTTCGTTTTTAAGTAGTAATTTCAAATTTGGAAAGGAAATAATCATAAATGATTGTGAAGTGAAGACCCCCCCCCCCCCCCCCCCCCCCCCAAAAAAAAAAGAAAAAGAAAAAGGACATGAATAGAGAGGTATTCACACATTGTCACCTTCAAAATACTTTACATTTACAGGATGTCATCTGTACGTATAATTCATTCATATATGATACTATTACAGAATTCAAAATCAATTACAACAAACAGATTGAATGTATGAAACAAGCACATTAGTGCTACGGCCCCCTTGCCAAATAAATACCAATCAAAGCAATCTACGCAAAGTTCTTGCAGATATACGCGACAACAATCGTGAAGCCAAATCAGCCGGCAAGCTGTAGAAACGTTGTTGTTCTTCTACAGATAACTGCATTAAATATTCACAACACCACACTTGCATTACACAAAAGCACTAGTACATTCAAGCTAGTATAAAACCACCTCTCTGCAAAGCTACCAATCAAAGGAAATCAATAAAGATGCAGAACTCATGCTTGCTTCCATGGTCATACAAGAATTTTTTTAGATGATTTCTCTATAATAAAATGTTATTCATGTGTCTATGTTGTGCAATAAAAAAAATTGATTATACCTCAGAGACGGCAGAATAGAAGGGAAGAACTTCTTGTCCGAAGGGAAGCTGGTCGATAGCTTCAGATAATTGTATAGGGAGTGGGCTCTGGTTCATGTGTTGATTGATCTTTTGAACTCCCTGAAATACAGAGATCATAAAGAATGGGTTACAAAACCTCTTTTTTGATCCATTGGCTCAAGATTGTAACAGATTCACCCCTCTTTCAAGTAATAAATTCAGAATTCGACCAAAACAAAAAGTAATAAATTCAGAACTACCTATAAAAGGTAAAGTTACAGGAAACACTAACTTTCAAATGATACGAACATATACAGAATATGTCATCCAACAAACATAAGACTAGAAATGCTTTTCAAATCAAAAAAATACTGGATGGCTAAATTGCACACTAAACGTCACCAGAAACTAAACTGTTATTTATACATGTAAAAAGCTTCTACCTGAGAATTGTTCTTCTGAAATCCAGACACTAATGTCAAAAGGCGTTGCAAGTTCCTCATGTTGATTACATCTTCATCAGTCAGCGTGAATAACGGAATGGGAACTGGAAGTGGTAGATTTGCTACAGCTGAGGAAGTTACTGACATCCCAACTGCATTTAAACCCTGCAAGAGAAAAAAAGTAAATACCCTTCTCTAACTATTGACATGTGCATGTGTTGAATTCTTTACCTTAGAAATTTCATCAAGAAGTATCTCACGGACAAAAGAACCCTGCAATTCAGGAATCAACAGATACATTCTGATTATTTTGAGGGAGGTGCATTCAAGTTAACCACTTAACCACACAAAGTTTGAAATGGTTATTGTACCTTGTCTGTTAATGTAAATGAAATAAGTTCCTTGCTCAACCTTGACTCAGATGCCAGCACAGTTTCCTTCTCCACTGCCCTATCAGTTCTTGCACGTAAGGACTGCATGAGAAATTGTTCTGAAATAAGTAGTTTGCCTGAATGAAACAGTAAGGAATCTTTTGGCCCAGGCCCAGAATTTTGATTGCTTTATGGATGAATCATCAATAGGTCTTATAGAATGGATTTCAGCTTCTTACTTGCATCATAAAAAGATTGGAAAATTCCATCAAAGCTATTAAGTTCTGAAAAAAAGGGGGTGGAGGTATTGAATGATACCACTGACATTTGGATATTTCTATGCTGTAGACCTCTTTGGAATTGTTTTAATGCTCCTTTCCTTTGAAATCTTTTAGCACATGTTATAGACTGCTAGTTTCAATCTTAATCTTTTTGAATTTCAATACTAGCATTGTCTGTTGTAGTGAGTTGGTGATGGCTGCAATGTTATACTCTTATCAGTCAGTATTATAGGCGAGTCATGTATGCAGTTTTGTCAAATTTTGAATCAAAGCTAATACACATGAGCCCACATTGAAAAAAATCATCAAAAACCTAGCTAATATAAGATCTGTCAAATGTAACAAGAGTTTCCATATAAGTCAGTTCCAAGAAGGCTAAGGAGAAACAAAACTCAAGGTAAATTAGGGGGTGTTCTACCTCAGTCAAAAGTGACTCCAAGCGATCAATTCTGAAGACGCCGTCCTAATAAAAACAGTGTCAAAGAAGCAGCAGATACAAATTGAGATGCAAATTTTCAAACTGCTCGAACCTATGGAAAAAAGCTCACTCAAGGAAAATGATAAAGGGTTGACAAATAAAAAAAGAGAAAAAATTAAGAGAGATAAAAGGGAATGCAGAATGGAATAAGAAATGAAGTAAGACGCAACCTTATATAGAAGGTCCTGCAAAGAAGACTTTAACTTAGGTGAGCTGTCCGTTAGCACTTTCTTAGCAATCCAAGGGTATGTGCTACCCAACACTTTGTAATTGGGGTCAAAGCTAATTGCAATTCCTTCAAGGACAGCAAGACTGAAAATACAGATAGGATATGACTATATGAGCTTTTGGAGAAAGAAAAGAGAAAAATAAACATTAAAGAAGCTTGCCAACATTAATCTGTACTTCAAAACAAAACTTGAACCATCATTGCCCCAGGCAATGCTTTTATTGGAGCAATGCTGTTCTACCTCTCATGGATATGGTTTTTGCAAGTCAATTTTAAAGGTATTAGTTGAATACTAAAAAATGAATCATATGTCAGTTTTGGAACAAAATAAGCCCCTAAAATAATCAGTGCTCGCTTGTATTGAGATTAAAAAATCTTTCGAGGATCAAGTTGCTACTAGAATCAAGGTAGATATACCATTTCTTCAGCACAAAATTGAAATGTGGCAAGTTAAAGTCACATATTCTGCTGAATTAGAAGATATAGAATGCAAGTATTGGATTCGAAATGTGGCACAAGCCTGATACCTCCGAATGACCAAAGAAAAGTATGAAGGGATTCGAAATTTGAATTTGTACCTGCCCACAGAATAGGAAGTAAACATTATATATATATAGAAGAAAGCAGATTTTCACTCTCTTTTAACAATTTACAATGTACCAGTAATCATAATCTTAAACACGACAATCGATAGTTGGAGTCACAGAGTTTCCATATCATGAGACATGTCAATAGAGTTAGGATTCAGATTACAAGACAGAAGAATTTGATCATAATCCCTGAATTCTCAGTTTAGACATTTCATGTTACAGGTCAATCCCCCAAGAGAAAATTGGAACACAATCAATGTGCACTAAATCACAGTTCAGCAGAAATCTCAATGTAAATTGCCTACTTTACAGCATTGGACCAACCTAATTTTCAATTAGGTAGAAGAATCCTATAGCTGATATGCATTTTTCTAATGCAAAATTGAGATGATAAATGCTTGTGTACATTGAACAAAAATAGGTGTTTAACAAATGAAATTGTAGAGGAACGGTCCAACTATAACCAACAAAATTGTACCACTCCAAAAATGTTTACTATATGTCTACCTATTAGCTACACGGATTTATAAATTATGATTTATATTTTCAAATCATAACAGATGACTATACAAAATGAGCAGCAAAAATCTTACATGGTAACCCCCAAGTTTGCAGAAAGATCGCCAAAGCTTATATTGCTTACTCCTTTAGAAACAGCATTCTGAAAAATACCTTTAGACAAACAATGAGAGAGCACAATCAGAAATGCATTGCCAGATTCAGTAAGAAGGTAGCCATACCAATAATAGCTCCTAGACACAAGTACACGCAGAATACCAGTTAATGCTTGTGTAACAGCAGCTTTATCTGAAGTAGGTGGAAGAAGCCTGTAAAGTGCCAGAACAACATAGTCAAACAGGATTTCATCAGAGAGAACACATGTAAATGTAATATAGATGCATACCCGAGAGTGACAAAATCCTTGGCTAAAGCATCAAAATCTCGGTTTACAAGATGGAGACAAGCTTCGATAAATCCATCTCTTAATTCTTGCTTGAATTCACCCATCATGCCAAAATCTGACAGTAAAATCATGCTGGATTACTGAAGTGTTATAAAAGTTGAGAGTAGCCACAAAGTGTACGAATACACTCATTAAACAGAGCCTACAGAAGACGAGCAAGACAGTTGATTCAAGATCATGTACTAGTTTGGAAGTCATGGAGAATTTAATGCATAATGTCTTAGTTCTAGCTTCAAAACACCCATCATGCCTATATCTATCGAATAGGAACATCTGTTCAACAACTGAAGTCCCACAAAAGTCAAGAGTAGCACTAAGGCATGAAAGATGGTTGACTCACAAGATGTCATCTTCACAGTTATGTACAAGTCTACAGTCAGGGATGATGAAACACACATAATAATAGCACACGTGGAATGAGAATCAAATTTTTTACAAGGACTAAGCTTGATGATGGTCTCACAATTTAGTTGAGCTAGGACATAGTTCTAGTTAGGAATTACATCGGATTGGAATTATCAGGGTCTGGAGTATTTTTTGCTATTAGTCAGGAACGTTCAGGGGCACCTTTGAGCTGAGGATATTATTCCTTATTTCTATACGAATTTTATTCCAATTTTTTATACCATTGAATTTCCTTTTTCTTCTTCTTTTCCTTCTCTTTATTTGCTGAAATAATGAGCTTTAGGTTTCTAACAGGTAAGAGTTAACATGCAAAAGAAATACCAAAGAACTAGAAAATTTAAACAAGGACTAAGCTTGTTTAAGGACTCGAATCCTCAGAAAAAATTTCAAACCAAGCTACGGATATTGTCTTGCAAAATAACAAAATTTTGAGATTTGTGATAAAAAAAACAGCTTTTAGATGTGTTGTGCATGATAAGGCCACATAGCATAAATGCTCAACAAATGATCCTACACAATCCACAGTTAGAATCATCAAGAGTTTGTGACATACATCTGAATAGTTTGTTCAGGTAAATCAAGAGACAAAAGAAACAGGTTCCAATTCTTTCATATCTATCACTTTAGTGGTAAAGATTCCACAAACGTGTTCCAGAATTAAAACAGTGTAAAAAATGAGAGTAGAAAAGCTAGATTCAAACATATGCAATTTAGAGTAAATATAAATAGCATGTTTACCTAAGTAAGCAAGCTTCCCGTCATACGTACGCAGCAAGTTTCCAGGATGAGGATCAGCATGGTAGAAGCCATACTCAAGAAGTTGATTGAATGAGCAATAGACTCCTATCTACATCATCAGATGAAGGGAACATGTTTCAACTCACGCATAGCACTTCAAACAGAGCAGTTACTCCAAACTACTTGATTCAAAGATTACCTCAACCAAGTACAGATCTTTAACTTCAGATAACTTCTTCCCCTGCACAATTAAAAGACACTAATGAGTCACCTAGAGTAGGAAGGTATGGAGAACCTAGAAAAAATTCAACGCTG
This sequence comes from Fallopia convolvulus, assembly GCA_964016875.1. Lineage (NCBI taxonomy): Eukaryota > Viridiplantae > Streptophyta > Magnoliopsida > Caryophyllales > Polygonaceae > Fallopia > Fallopia convolvulus. Next base: position 53,183,738 of record OZ024729.1, read on the forward strand.
GACATTATCCAAGAGTTATTTGCTGAATCCGAGAAAAGATACAACAATGCTCGTAGCATCTGCAGCAGTTTCATTCACTTTCATGTCCAACTATTATGACTACAAGTAGCAGATACCATGTAGAGCAAGTTTTTCATACTCAGGACCTGCCATATTTAACAAGCTGTCTCTTTATAGATCACATTTTATGAGAAGGATTTACATTGGTGATGTACTTGATTTTCGGAATGTTAAGTTCATGTTCATATTGGTGCACTATTAACTAAGTCCATTACATTCTCTCAATGGAGGGTGCGATTGCTTTAGACATAAAGCAATATCATTCTCCCACAACCTCCCACTCATTCATACTATTCCCTTCCTTATCTTTCTTGCAATAGAAAGAAATCCCTGATCATGTCACCCTTAAGCTTGAGAACTAGGGCTATGTTGTGGTTAGGCTTATTTTTATATCCTAAGTTGGATTTCACCCTAACATTTTATCTAATTCAACTGGAGAAAATGGGAAACTAAACGATATCCATTAATCAAACCCTTGGCTCTCAAGCATATGTTCATCTTCCAATCATATATACAATAATATACTACAAGAAAGCAAAATGAAGGTACAGATCTGAAATTCTGAAGTCAATGAATGGTCTAATTGTATCATGGTAATTACAGAGGCAACTACTTGGGGGAGAAAGCATGATAAATTTCAATAAAAACTGCATGTAATACTTGATGTACACAAATTCTATAATTGATAATAGCATAAGATAAAAAAAAAAAAGGTACCTCCACCCATTCCATAACCAGGACCTTTTGAGTTGTCACATCCAGGTACATATCTGGAACCATAACGTCTTGCAATGTGCCATATAGCTCTCTGATTTAACTGAACATAATCAGAACTTCCAAAAATTTCGTACAAATGGAGCTTTTACATTTGATTAAAGTGGATAGAAATATCAGACAAAATATCAAAGATACAAAAGTTTTAAGCTTTAGTGATGGTGTTGGACATTAGAATCTAGAAGAAAGATAGAAGGACCCATTGGGAATGCTTGCTATGCCTAACTCACTGTTTAGCATTAGTTCAACTTATTTGTGCAAACTAGGTCAGCATAGTATCTAGAATTAGCTCAAGTCAACCACCTGAAATTGGCAATTGCCCATGTCAATGATTATCTGATCTTGAACATATCACCCTGACATGCCCTTTTGGCTAAGATAAGCTAAACTCACATATTCAAATTCGATGAGGGCTTAGTTGAACCAACTTGATATGCTTGTGCTTAGGATTAAACAAAGGTGATTTGAAAGAAAAATTATAAAGAGCATAAGATTAAAAGCAAAAACTAGTCAAATTCAAAGTTCAAACTCACTCCGGATAATAACATGGTTTTGAAAATCCAATGACCAAGTGATTGCAACATATGCAGTCACTCTAACACAATCTTCATACCTGAACTTTAATCCATTTTGTGCTTCTTTCCTGTAGTCCATCTCCTGCATTCAATATGATTTACCTGTATTCAATACCAAGTTCTAAGAATATCCCTTAAACTATGGGAAGAATGAAAAAAAAGGAGAGGATAGAAGATAATATGGAAAAAAAAAATCAGATACTTGACTGACCCCCTTGAAACCAAAAGGAAAAAATGAAGAAAATTTTATCCTTCAAATGTAAGGCAAGAAGAAGAAGAGCATGCCACAACCTCTCTCAAAGAATTACAACAGAACTTGAAAACATACACAAAAGTTGTCACTTTTTTTCCCCTTTTGAAAGTAAATCGTAGATTTGATGAACAAAAAAAGAAAGTGTGACTAGGGTAGATTGAAAAGGCACAATGTGAACACAAACTTACCCGAAACAGACTTGATGCCCATTCATCAACGAGTGACTGCAAGTTCAAAATTTAAATCTTTTTAGATATGAGATAGAGTAAGACAAAGTATGTGAAGTACATTTTTTTAACAAGCAGTTAGTCACACTTAATATAAAATTAGTATGGTAGATTTTCTCCATTGGATTGTATAACCACCTGAAGATCAGTATTAAATTTCCCTGCCCTCCGAATCAGCCCAGCAAAAAAACGTAATATTAATATGTCCAATGAAATGGCAGCTCGGACTCCAGGTCTTTGCACTTTAACAGCAACAACCTGCCCTGTGGAACGAAGTCTGGCTTGGTAAACCTGTGGAAGAAAAAAGAATCTATAGTTACAATTTTCTCAAACGAAAATAGAGGTCTAACAAAGAAATACATATTCCACTCAAGCCCTCACTATAGCACGATAGTAGGACAGAGAGAAACCTGACCAAGTGATGCTGCAGCTACTGGCTCAGGAGAGATCTCGGAGAACAGCTCATCTATTGATAATCCAAGTTCGGACTCCATAGTACGGAAAGCAACTTCGCTGGAGAAGGGTGTGATTCGGTCTTGCAATACAGAGAGCTCCTCTAGAAATGATGGTGGTATTAAGTCCTGTAACATGGTAGAGTAGTTTATCAGTGATAGTCTAACCTTTCAATTATAGAAAGCTAGATACATTGAACATGGAAACTATCTAAATCTTCTAAAAGAGAGCAGAATTAGTCGTAAATAAGTACTTACAATTATAATAGTTGAAATTTTCATTAATCCCTATTAAGTAAATATCCACATAAAACATGCAAGGAAGAACAGATGCACTACTCATGAAACATGCAAGGAAGAACAGATTGCTGGAAATTAAATAAATCACTGTCAAGTACCATATTCCCATATCCCTTCGAATGTATGCCAAACCAGCAACCAGAACAGGCAAAACATAAAGACCAAAAAGGGTTGCAAGCAACAGCAGTACATATATCTTGCTCAATTTGACAGGGTTGATAACAAAAGAGTATATCAATGCATAAAAACATTTGGAAGAGTAAAGGTAACTTACAGCTCTAGATGATACAGCCTGAGCAATTTTAACATATGCCTGCAAACACAATGATATTGATCAAACCAAAACAATATCTAGTTATCTGAGTAATAGAGTGGAAAGTATGCCAATGACAAGATCACAAGTATCCATTGAAAAATATGCCACAGCACAGCAATTACAACTCATTAGAGGTATAGTCAAACCAACCTGCTGACTTTACATCCGAGAGTTCTCAAATACTGAACAAAAGGGGAAAAAATATTTGAGATAAAAGAGAAGCACTTGAACTATATCAAACTTAATCTAACTCAAATACAAGACCCTAGATCATCATGAAACATCCAATTCAAGTTAATGTGATCCCTTGGCTGCAGTTATATGGCAAATTTCATTTTCTGAAGCTAAACCTGAAAAAGAATGATATTATCTATTTTACATGTTCTTCACAACAGAGGACGACATTGTTCTAAAGCATCATGTTGACTTTGTGTAAGCAAATACCTTTCCGAGTTACTTCATTTTTCTCATCAAGTTTATTGAGGATTCAAGAATGCGAATAATTTAGTCCTTGACTATATATGGCCAAAAGGGCTGAAAAAGTACCACAATAGACTGTTTCTACTATGAGTTAAAAGGAACTAAAACAAATGATAAACAAATGTGTTATACTGTACTTTTGATTTAGTAATACTTCAGCAAATGTTTTATTCCTGAAAAATAGCCTCTCTACAATATTCCACTTCGCCTTAGCTGATGTTAAATCATACAAAACCAACTTACACTTTTCTAAATCGTGCATGAGAATGAACATCAACAACAAAAATAAATCTTACAGGACCAAGTTCCACCAAAATCTTCCGGAGCTCAGAGGCCCTAATCTGGACAAAAGTGAAACAGACACATCAGCAAATTAGTGGAAGAAGAAGCACGATTCAAATTCTACAAATCATTAACAAAAGAAGAATCAATTAATCATGATAATTTAGATGGAGTGAGGTTTTGGGAAAATTCCACATAGGGGTTGGGATAATTTAGATATGACTGATTTCTATACTATACTAAAGAACTAGTATTGATATCAAATTTCAAACTCGTACCTGACATCAATATCAATACCCACATCTCATATATGATGTACGGGCCCTTCAATACCTTGACATTTTGAGCTTTTCGAACTTAACGGACACTAATAATTACTTTGGATATTACATTATTATGCACTTTTGTGCATTAAATCTCAACCTAATGCATTCGTTAAGTTAATCCAAAAGCACCCTGAGAATAATGAAGAACCCTAAATCAGTCAAGATTCAAGAATGAAGAACCCTACTATCAGTGAAGCACTATTTATTGCGTTAGCCCATTCATAATATTATTGAGTTCAAACAAATTCACACCGAGGAAGCGAATCACAATGGATCGAATCATATATCGCCACAAATATGAAGCACGGAGATGACTGCAATGATTCAAATTCTACAAGCTATATTTCTCAGATTGCTGCCTAGATGGATTAAGCTAGAAGCAGTTCACAAGTTAAACAAAGTCTCTATTATTGAAAAGGCAAACTTAAGGACTACAACATAAATTTATAATAACAAGCAACTTGTCTGAGTAATCCCTCTTTTCCTCAAGTCACAAATATAACTAAAACGAAGTAACGAACACCTGAAATTTAAATTTGAGATCAAACACAGCCGGATTGACACGTTCATAGAATTCCTTTATACAAAAAATGTAGTCACCTTGAACATGGAATCTGCTCGCTCCATGAGACCATCAATATACCTAAAAAGGAACCATTTCCCAAGAGTGGTGCTAATCTGAAACAGCCTTCGAACGACTATCACCGGCTTCTTCTGGTAAATTGAAGCGATTCTTCCTATATCATACTCCACGATTGACTCGGCCTCCGATTCACTTAACTCAAAGAGATATCCCGATTTCCCGGTGAAAGTGTCCACTTCACTGGTGGCAAACGCCACAGTCGCCGTTTGACGGCTTAGTAGAAACGGCGAAAAATCCACCGGAGGAGCAACTCGTTTGGATATCCTAGGAGATAATGTGGATGACGGAAGGGGAAGGGAAGGCGGTGGAAGTAGTGGCCAACGGGAGAGCATCATTGTGAGAGGAGAAGCCATGGAAATTCGATTGGCCTTTCTGTTTCTGGTCCTTGTGAATTGTAACTTTAGCGTCCAAGCCAAATTGTGTTTAGCACGCAAAAGCAACGTGTCATGATTTTAATGGTTGGAATTTGTTTGAATTCATTGGAAGAGACTGAAACTATCTAAAACTAAAAATTAGTCGTTCTAGAAGCCAAATCCGATTTATTTGAACGGCACGTAGACATCGAGAAGGCAGCGGAAAGCAGCGGCACGTAAGTGGAGAGCGGAAGACAGCGGCACGTAGACATCGAGAAACGTCGTTTTTATTAGCATAATAGCATCTCTCTTTCTAAGAAAAGTATTCATGTTGGGCCTCACAAGAATTAGCCCAAAGCCGAGAGTTAAATTGGCACGAGTAAGCAAGACCCGTTCTTCGAATCGTGTAAATTGAGCCATAACAACGGTATAAAAACGATGATATCGGTAACGGCCAGAGCATTAAGGCTGGTGGCGAGATTTCCGGGATACACCAACGCTCCATCAACGGTCGAAACAAAGCAAGGGATATAAAAGCCGAAGAGGGAGACAAGGACACACACACAATCGCATTCTAAAAGAAAAACCATTCCTTCTGTCAATCAATTCTATTCATGTGCTTGTTTGTAACTTCAGAGGAATTATTCATCATCACGATCATAATACAATCACGATAATTTTTCTCGCTTTACTTTCTACTTCTTTTCATCTTAAATCTACACTTTGTTCATTATCTATAACGCGTTGCGATTATCTTTTGGTTAGGATTCCCTCATTTTAGCAGGTAACACGTTAGCGTGGTAAATCTGCCCAAAACAATTGGCGCCCACCGTGGGGCCCTAGCCAAAAGGAAGTCGCGCTACCGAAAAGAACTATAAGCTCTACCTACAGGATGGAAGGAATTCATGCTACCTATAGTCACGTGGAAGATCCCGAGAACCATGAGATCAACCAAGGAGGAGAAAACCAACAAACCGGAAACGTGTATGGGGTTGAAAACATAGACGGAGTTGATCAAGATTCTGGGAATGCAAATGACAACCCTACTACCTCCACGGCAGCGGAACGAGGAGAAGCGGGTGATTCTGACATCATCATGGAACTCCACGCGTCAATGGTTGCTCTCCAAAAAGATTTGGAAAATTAAAAGGAAGCTCATGCCAAGTTCACTGAGGTATATGAAAAATAAATTGAAACTCTAACCAATGAACGTAATCTGCTTCGGTCTTAGGTACAATCAGCTCCAAATCGTCCTTGATGCAGCGGATGGTGTCGCTCGGTGATTAGACATGGATGACCCAAACCTTGTAACACCCGATGGTGCTAGGCCAATAACTGGCTATCAGGTAAACGATAATTCTTTAAGGGCTGTTAGAGAGGATGTTGAGGTTGCCCAATTACGGGAACGCCTCAAAGCTCTAGGGGACCGAATCACTCAGGTCCCAGGGCACCCCAACCAATAGCAGTGGAAAGGAGGGATGGCTACACAGATTCTCCCTTCGTACCCGCTATCGCAAGGGTCGACATCTCTCGAAAATATCACGTCCCCGATGTACCTAAGTACGAGGGGGTTACGGATCCGGACCAACACGTAGCTGCATTCAAGCAGGCTATGAACATTAGTACGGTACTCTTCGACATGAAGGAGATTGTTATGTGTCGTTGGTTCGGAAACAGGTTATCTGGGTCCGCGCTTAATTGGCATTCTCATTTACCTCTTGGGAGTATTTCATCTTTTGCTGAGTTGATTGACAAGTTCAGGATAAGATTTACGAGCAGTCAACACGCTAAAAAGCGTTCAAGCGACTTATATCGTATGGTCCAGAAAACCGGTGAATCCTTGAAAGCCTTCCTTAACAGATACAACGAGGAGTTGGTCACCATAGAAGGATGCGATGCCGCTACGGCCGTAGAAGTGTTCCGAAGAGGCATCTCGGTTGGTAATCCTGATTTATATCGTGAATTGACTAAGTATCCTTGCTCGAATTTCGATGAGGTACATGTGAAAGCCTTAGAGCACGTACGACTGGAAGAGGATGATCTCTTTACCGTCAAGGCCGCTAGCCCTCACCGGCCAGAAGGTAGACAAGGGAGGCGAGAAACTAGATATGTTCCATATCCCACGTCATCTCTTGCCAAGACGACTATAACACGACATTTGCTAGGCAAAATGAGCGGTATGAAGATCCCAGGTTGCCTCCCAGATTGTCTCATTATAACTTTTGTGTAGATGCAACGGAAGTGGTCCGAACTCTCAATAGCATGGGAGACACCGTCAAGTGGCCAAGAAAGAGTAACGCACCTTCGCATCAAAAACATAAATCTAGATGGTGTGATTTCCACTTCGATCATGTCCACCGGACAGACGAGTGCATCGCGTTGAGAAAAGAGGTAAGCGAGTTATTATGCAGGGGGTACCTCAAGGACTTGATATCAAAAAGAGCAAAGGAACAACTAGAACGCAACAAAGGGAAAGCCAGTCCTCCCCCACCTCCAAAGCATACTGGAGTAATCAACGTCATCACTAGGGGATCCGAAATCTGTGGCATAACATATTCCACAACCAAGAGAATCGCAAGGGATACTAGGAGAGAATACCCCAAAATCTCTCCCCGAACGAATCACGACGTGATTCCAATTACCTTCGATGATATCAAAGAAGAGGAAGTTCACCATGATTGTTTAATAATTTCTTTAACAATAGCAAAATTCCTCGTTAAAAGAATATTAGTTGAAATGGAAGTTCCACTAACTTGCTTATGTTGGATGCTTTGTACAGTTTATGAACCACGAACAGCGATGAAATCTCAAGCCAAGTGATCCGGTTACATGTAACATGACAGAAGAAGAAAGCCAAGATATGTTACAGGTAACCGGATCACTTGGCGGTGGCAAGTGGATGATGCATACCGATGGGGCGTCGAATCAAGTAAGTGTAGGACTAGGGGTAGTCCTGAAGTCACCACAGGGGGATAGGATAGCCTAGGCTGTTCGATGTACATTCAAAGCCACCAACAACGAAGCAGAATATGAGGCGCTCATAGCAGGGTTACTTATTGCTAAAGACTTGAATGTGCAAGAAATTGAGGTAATATGCGATTCATTACTTATTGTAAATCAAGTCACAAATTCATATGTTGCCAGGGATTCAAAGATGAAGGCGTATTTAGAAAAAGTCTAAGAAATTATCAAAAACTTCAAGCACTTTGAGATAAAGCAAGTCCCTCGAGACGCTAACACACAAGCAGACACCTTAGCAAACCTCGGATCCGCAATTGACCCAAGTGAATACGACAAGATACCTTTCATATATCTCGATGCACCTTCCATAATAAAAGAAGCGAACATGTTTGAGGTTCGAGATTTTGATGAGAATACTTCATGGGTAACTCCTTACCTAAGATGGTTACGAGATGGGATTCTACCGGATGACAAAGAGGAAGCCCGACGACTTAAGGTAAGAGCTTCTACTTTCGCCATTAAAAATAACATCTTGTTCAAGTGGATGTCATCAGGAATATACGCACGATGCGTAAGGGAGGAAGAAGTACAGAAGGTGTTGCAGGATATACACGATGGAGAATGCGGAAATCATACAAGGGGTCGTAACTTGGCGAAGACAGCAAGCAGGATGAGCTATTATTGGCCCATCATGAACAAAGACGCAGTGGAGTTCGCTCGGAAGTGTGACGCGTGCCAGCGTCATGGACATGTACCACATCAACCTTCAGAGTTGTTACATCCCATAACTTCCCCTTGGCCATTCATGAAATGTGGAATGGATATTGTAGGGAAACTCCCTCCAGCTTCAGGACAACGTGTTTACATCTTAGCTATGACCGATTATTTCTCTAAATGAATTGAAGTCGAAGCCTTCAAAGAGGTCAAAGATACTCAGGTCATTTCCTTCATAAAAAGAAATATCCTGAGAAGATTTGGAGTGCCATCCACCATAGTATGTGACAACGGGTCCCAATTCATCAGCGACAAAACAAGATCATTTTGCCAACAATACAACATTCAGTTGGTAATGTCGACACCGCGTTACCCTCAAGCCAACGGTCAAGAGGAGGCAAGTAATAAAGTAATCATCAACAATATGAAGAAACGCCTCAAAGAGGCCAAGGGAAGATGGGCCGACGAGTTACCACTTATCCTTTGGTCAGATCGGACAACTCGCAAGACTGCCACAGGCATACGCCTTTCTCCCTTGTATATGGGTGTGAAGCCGTGTTACCAGTTGAAATAACTTTGCCCACAGTTCGATATGGTCTCACTACTGAAGAGTCAAATCTGTTTAACTTGTTCCATCATTTAGACACGGTTGACGAGTTATGTGATGAAGCATCAGTTCGTATGGCTGCTTATAGACAGGGGGTGGCTCGAAGTTACAACAAACGCGTCAGAGCAAAAGCGTTTCAAGTAGGCAATTGGGTGTTAAGAAAAGTCTTTCAAAACACACAAGAACTGAATGCCGGCAAGTTGGGAGCCAATTGGGAAGGACCCTACCAGATCACGAAAGTGGTCGTACAAGGAGCCTACGAGTCAGTGTCCCATGATGAAAAGATAGTCCCAAGAAGCTGGAACGTGACAAACTTAAAGTTGTATCATTTCTAACAAGCAAGTCGCAACAAGGTATTTATTTATTACTCCATTCTGTTAACTTTAATTTTGCTTCATCCTATACACATGGAACAACGACAATCTTACAAAAACTAACAAGGGACGCCTTGTGACGTTACAAGCCAAAACATAGGCCCTCGTCTTACAATCAGGCAACGATGTGCACACAATGACTAGTCACAAGATGCAAGAGACGAGAGTACATAAAGATAACTCTAGAGCAAGAGGAGTTTTACACAAACCCGGATACTTGTGTAACCAATTCAAATTTCATTGAATAAAACATAAGTATCTACGTTCTATTACATACATCAATCTCTCTCTTAGCATCCTATACAAAAGCGCTATTACTACATAACTCGATCAAAAAAATGACCAACGATCGTCTTCTCAAACGCGTCAATCCTTGTCCTACGATTGCAAACCTGTACCACCTGCAAAAAAGACAAAGCAAACCAAAGACCATACAAATACTAAAACAACATTCACCATAAAACCCCTAAAACAAGCAAAAGTAGGGGTAAGAAACTTGTCCACACCAACGACCCTAGAAATGAGCGGCCCTACAAACCAGTCAACATGTTCAACCCCGACACACAAGGGGTACCAAAATACTTAATGTTTAAAAAAAAGAATAGAGATACAGGAGATCACTCCTTGGAGACATCTTCAGCAGCCTTCTGACTTTCTAACTCCGCTTGAGCCACTTCCTTGGCGACTTGGGTAATGTCGTCAATAATTGAAGACTTCTTGGTTGTGATCACTTCATCAGAGAACAAGCTTTCAAACAATTCCCTTTCCTTTACGGCGTCCCATGAGGCATGTTTTCCTGTAGCGAATTCTTCCATCATCTCCACGCGAGCTTTGCATGACCAGTAGTCTGCGGTGTCTTCAATCTCCTTTGCAAGAGCAGCTTCTTTACCTGAGGAAATAATGAATTTCTCTTCCTAATCCTTGGAATCATTAGAGGCCTTTTTAAGAGTGACCGACAAATCCTTCACCTTCTTCTCTAAAGCATTCTTTTCCTGCCCCAAGATGGTGCTTCTGTCTTTTTCGAGTTGAACGCTAATCTTGCTCTGAGCCAGTTGACCAGGCAGGCCTTTGAAAGTCTCAAAAGCGGATAGCGTGAGCTGGAAACCTTGAACAGATTGAGAAGTAGAACGTCTAAAGTAAGAGATGAGACGAGTGAATCAAAAGATCTAACTGGTCAATTGAAAAGTAGACATACCTGCCATTGAGCAGCAAGCATTTCGCCGAAAAAGTCTGGCATGGAAGATCGTTTTTTTGCACCTCGAGGACAGTCCACACATGAAGAGGCGTCAAAGAACTTAAGCACTTCTCCGCCGCCATGTCCAGAGACATCATCGTTCCTGGGAGATAGGACAGGTTCGAAATCACATTCTTTTTCAGGGAGGTAACTTTAGCGTCAGCCGATTTCCTGGGGATGGATATCGCTAAGGAGGTGTCAGCCGTTGATGTTGTCTCAGCTTTTCTCTTCTTTCGTGCTTCTACTTGTTGAGAGGGTTTCTTGACAACAAATACATTTATAAGTCAAGACCCCGCTAAGTATAGCAGAGTCAGGATCGTTCCACAGGAAGCAAGGTTGTTCGTTTATCAACTACTAAAAAGCAAACAAAATCAAACAAAAACACTCACAAGCAGCCTCGTTAACGACGTTGTCAGGGTCGTTAACGAACCACTGTACACAAAAAGACTCAACTAACAACCTAAACAAGTTCGGTACCGAGCCAAGTAACTCAGCAACGAAATTCACTTAAAATAATTCAAATAAAAACAAAGATCTAGGACTAGGGACACCACAACATAGCCAAGAATATAAACTCGTAAGAAGAATAGATCATGCCTTTAAATAGATAGATTCATCAACTTTCGTTGACCATGAAGTAAATTAACCAACTTTCGCATCCTAATTCACTTAATTGCTTGTTTTGGATCTAAAGCTTGAAACTTTCGTATTCAAACAATATCAACCTTCAAGTTACTAACTTTCTCTTTCAATCAAGTTAAAAACTCAAATTACCTCAACTTTCATCTCGGTATAAACACAACAAACAATCTTAATAATAGATAAAAGGCATTCAACACACAATCTTACTCATCAAACATGCTCAACTATGTCGGGCTTAACCGTGATCCTAGAAAAGAAAACTACTCACTAATCATAACTACGAAACAAATAAACCATTGAAAACAAATTACTACTCAAATTAAATAACAAATATTGTCTTACAGAAAATCAGAAAAAACCGAAAACAAACAAATACCGAACCGAAATACTGACTAACGACCCCGGTAACTCTCGTCCACCGAGCTCTCAATCTTGACTCCGATCTTCTCTCTCTATCTCGGCTCTTCCTCTTCTCTCTACCACTTGCTTCTCTGATTCGTCTCTCTGATTCGTCTCCCTGATTCGTCTCCCTGATTCGTTTCCCTGATTCGTCTCTCCCCTCTAGGCTAAATAAGAGGGCTATTTATACTAAAAAGGCTAAAAACTAATAAGGCTAGAAGATAAAAACTTTCCTAAAAGATAGAAATAAAAACCTAAAAAGATAGAAAGAAAATCTAAGAAGATAACCAGTCCTAAAATATATAATATAATAACCCTAAAAAATCATAAAAAGATACTCTACCGACACGGAAAGAATTTCCCGCACAGGATCGGTGAGTTACAAAGTCAACCCTCGAAATTTCTTATCACGTGGCCTCGTTAACGAGCCTTTACGGCCTCGTTAACGAGCCTGGGCTTGGTTTCTTCCACACTTCATCTCGTAAAACTTGGACTCTGACTTCTTCAAACTTTAACTCCTCTGTCTTTCATTGTAGCGCTCCAAATTCAGCTCCATATAGCACTTTTCCTTGCTAAAACCTACAAAATACACAAAATAGAGTAGCTTCCATACTTTCTATGAAAATATGCAAAACTATCCAAAAACACACCAAACTAATCCTAAACTTATCAAAACTAAACCTAATAAACAAAGAAAACCTACTAAAAATTATACTAAAAACACGAACATCAAAATACCCCATACTTAGACTTGCTTGTCCTCAAGCAATCGCTAAACACTAACCAAAACCAAACAAACATACTCATCAAGATATAGCCATCCTCTAAAAAGCAACATCTACACATGAGAAAAATATAGCAAAGGATATTTAACGTCATCACACATATATGTACCAAATAGACATAAGAAAATACAATCCAACCTCACAAGGGATATAATGTGTTTCACTCAACTCTCAAGTGTTTAGGCTAATAAATTCAATCTCTCAACTCAATCCAATATGCAAAAACTCATAGAAATTGGAACTTATATCACCAATACTCTCCACCCAAGATTTGTCAAAACAAGCAAAAATCATCAAGAGAAACTTAGGCTCAATGAAAAACTTCATAGAAGCTTCCATTCGGCCGGGTTGTAATGGGGCTTGGTAAAGACAATAAGGCGTGGAAAATATTTTGGTCATGTGGTGCTAATAATATCCGGGAATCAAACTCCTAAAAAACTCACACATAAACAAAAACTCTCATAAAAAAAAACCAAACTCACTCTCTCTTTATGCACACTCATTTTACTCACCCAACATATCCTAGAAAGTCTCATAAGAAATAAAAGAATCTCTGACATTATCTATAAACACACATGCACTTCAAACTTCCTTCTTTTCTTCTCGCTGCCTCGTTAACGAGCTCACTTCAGAGTCGTTAACGAGCTTCATCGTGTATTCTTCTTTCTTTCTCTTTTTTTTCACAAACAACTTTATTTTGTACATTTTTTACTTATCAAGAGATCTTTCTTATTACAAGTAAAACAAGAGACTTCCAATATACCCTTCCCAATAATCCCTCAATCATAGCAAACAATATACGTCACTCCTCTTTTTTTATACTCAACAAAAATACCTCTCCAATCTAAGTCCTAATCCCCGGATAGGGTCAAGCTTATCTCGGCTAGGGAATAATTTTGTGGAGCTAAAAATAAAGGCTTCAGGCTAGAATTGGCTATCAAAAGAAGAATCATGTAAGGTAGATAAGGAATAATAAGGCTTATATAAAAAAATAAGTTCTCCATCATATGATTTTCACAAGTAATGAACTATAAATCCCATACGGGTCTCAAGAAATAGATAACCATCATAATTCCAAGAGATAATATGCATATAGAGAGTAAATCACACAAGAAAAGAAGAGGGATTTATTAATGTTCTCCCTATAAGGCCAAAAATTCCTCACTAGGTAACAATCTTTGTTGGATTGCATCACCTATGCTATAAAGTATATGTGCTCAATTTCATCAAATGCTACCTTTTTCTAAAAATAATTTCAAGTTAAAAGAATCCAGCTATACTTTTAAAGACATGTTTGCAAGGAATTATATGATTAAGCTAGCAATTACTATCATAGAACCTAAGAAAGGGATATCTATCAATTCTAAAAACTCTTTTTTTTAATTTTTTCAGAGATTTCAATTTTTTTTGTCATTTTTTGTTTTTTCAAAAGTACTCAAAACACATAAACACATAAGACAACAAGTTTTCTATTTTCTCCTCTCATCCTCCCACCCCATACTTAAAATTACAGTGTCCCCACTGTAAGAAAAATAAGAAGAAGGAAAGAAATAGAAAAGAAAACAAACAAAGATAAAAAATAAGAAAAAGAAAAACATAAAAACTTACAAAGTCTCAAAAGTGGAAAACAAGGAAAACTTCATCTTCAGGCTGAATCACTGGTCTGGTGGAGGAAAGTAATGCTCAAAGATACCCATGAAGTCATACATCGTCCTCCAACGCTCAGCATCATCCGCCTCTCTCTGACGATGCCTCTCATCCTCCATCGACATGCGAGCAGAATAGACGGTCTCCCATCTGTCCATCCTCTGATGAATATGTCCTGCTGAAGGTGGAGCTGCTGCATCTGAGCAGAAAGATCCTCGGCCCACAGTGGTGGCATACTCGATCCTGTGTACTCGGGCTGAGAAGGTGGTGGATAGTGAGGCTGGAAATGGTCTTGGTACTGCACTGGGTTGTATGGCATGAGTCCATAGGACTGAGGGTCGGTAGGAGCTGGCGGTGGGTCGACAGAAGCTCTCGGCGCCTCGTTAACGAAGTTGGGTGCCTCATGAGGAATGTAGGGAGGAGGCTGGAAATGGTCGTTAACGAGCCTGGTGGGCTCTTCAACGAGGACGTTGCTGCCCAATACTTCCGTGTCGAGGTCTTCATCTTTGAGGTTTAGCTCCTCAGTTCCTCCCTCGGTATCGGCTTCTTCAGTGTCATCGCCAATTACCTCGGTATCCTCATCTTCGTCTTCATCCATTGCTTCACCCTCTCGCTCAAATCTTGTCTCACACGGCCGTAGTGATAGCTCATCCTCCGGCTTAGGCTCTAACGGGTAAGCATGCCCCATCCACGCTTCGTACCAATTTGGTACGTAGAGTAACTCCAACTTGTCGAGGGTGGGCCTAACGAAGCGGTCTTGCACTTTTACTTTGAATCCTCCCTCGGCTTGAATGAAAATACCGGAGCTATACCAATAGCTCTTGTTGAGGAGTTGAGTGTGGGCCGGTGTGTAGCGAGTGAGGTCAACTCCAAGGTTTTTAGCCAAAAGGCTAACCAAGTTGCCACACCAAACCTCCTTGGACTTGGTTGATTTCTCGACGTAGTAGAGCCATTCATACCCCAAGTTCAAGGGGCCGGGCTCCTCGAAAAGGATGGTGCGGAGACAAGCAACTTCCGTCCTCGTTGTCCTGTTCAACTCTCTCTTTGGCCAAAACATAGCGGCTAGGACTCGGAGAATGATCCTGAAGATGGGGTTGATGATGCTTGCCCCGGATAATGCCGCTGTGGAGGATTGTTCTTCCCCCGTGATGTAGCTCCATGTCCTAGTCACCCTGTAGTCTTTCAAGCTGTAGTCTCTAGACGGGTTTGGAAGCTCTAGGATTGTGTTGAACTCTGCCATGGTGAACTCACGGCTCACATTACCGAGCCGAAACCGGATTCGTCCCGCCGAAGTCTTCGATGGGAAGCTAGTCTCTAGAGTGGCCAAAAACTCGGATGTGAGGGCCGGAAAGTGTGGTAAATTTTCCTTCTTCAGGAGATGGGATGCACCAAGGATAAGGAAGGCTTCCTTGACGTCCGTGTAGATCCCCGTGTTGATAGCACTGGACTTCGAGAACCAACGGGTGTTGTGGTCCTTCTATAGAATGGCACGGTATCGATGCACTTGGACTTGAGTACTCAGAATCACGTTGTCCATGCGAGGTGGAGATGGGGACCTCTGGTTCCTTCTCTTCTTCTGAGCTCGGGTAGCGGGTCTGCTTGAACTTGCCATGAGATCTACAAAATAATCAAAAACTTTTCCAAGATAAGATCTACTCAAGATAGATAGGCAAGAGACCCCATACTTGGTCTCGAAATAGCCTCGGAATTATTCGTCAACTACCCAATTGGGTTGTTTACGAATCTGGACTGGTTGTTGAATTTTGAGATTATGTAGGGTCGTTAACGAGCCTGGGTGGGTCGTTAACGAGCTGCCGAGAACCAAATCACAGAATTCTGAGTTTATTCTACCTTTAAAAGTCAAGCAAAAACCAAGCATGTAATTCTCTATACTCCTCACTAGCCACACAAGCGGATATACGCACCCCATACTTACTCGATTACCCATCCCGAACATGCTAAATTTTGCCCGAAATTTTGACATGCAAAGTTTGTATCTTGATACTAGAACAAGAAAAATTCATGCTTTTCTCAATCAACTTCTCACAATGAAACATCTAACATGAATATCCCTCTCTAGATCTAGATTTATGAAGCAAAATCACAATCATGGGCAACATCTAATCATGAACATCGATCTTCTATATGAACTCAATCCTAGGCATGAAATTTCTACCCTAAAAATCACAAATCATGCAATGTCGAGTTAGGGTTTAGAAAACATACCGGAGAACCGAGAAATTTGAAGAACAAGTGGTCGGAAATTGGGTGAGTAACGAGCTCGGTGAGGGTTATCGAAAGCTTTGGATCTTCGACGATGGAGGGAAGGGGTTCCGGGCTTCGGTAACGACGGTTGCTCGGTGATGGTCGGCGCGGGATTCCGATCGGTGGGAAGGGGTCTTAAAGATTTTTGGTTGAGTTTTTGAGAAGGTTGGATTTGGGAGGATTTGAGAGTGGATTTTTGGAAGGGGTAGAGGGGTTATATAAGAGAGGGTAGGGATAGGAAGAGGTAGAGGGGGTGGCGGCTAGGGTAGTGAAAAAGATAGACTAGGTTAAAA
Organism: Fallopia convolvulus; assembly: GCA_964016875.1. Lineage (NCBI taxonomy): Eukaryota > Viridiplantae > Streptophyta > Magnoliopsida > Caryophyllales > Polygonaceae > Fallopia > Fallopia convolvulus. Next base: position 53,200,700 of record OZ024729.1, read on the forward strand.
AAAACTTACCTGCCCCGTTTTGCCGAATCGGGTCGTCCGAACTGGGTCGTTAACGACCTTGGGTAGGTCGTTAACGAGCCACCGTAGCCTCTTGAAGTGATTTTTCGATCCCTTCTCCTGCATCTTGTTAGCTCAAAATTTAATCCTAATTTCTATCCTAAAAACTACTAAAAAGAACTCAAAAGAAAGCTAAGAAAAAGAGTCTAAAAAGAAAAATCTAATTCTATACTAAAAAGCGGGTTGCCTCCCGTAAGCGCTATTTTTAACGTCGTCAGCCCGACGTGCTCCTTCGACTCAATGTGGCTCCTGTGCAGTTATGTTGGGGTCTTGAGGTACCCCATACTTAGCTTTGCAACTTTTGTTTGCTTGAGTTGCTAAATTAGGTCCCTTTTCTTCTATCATTATGCCCGGTATTCCTACATGATGGCTAGTGAAGTCCGAAAACCAAGGTGGTTTGGACTCCTCTGTAGTGCATATGATGGGGCATGGTGTAGGAACAAAAGATAAGGAATGACCATCTTTAGCAGATTCATAGTTAGAGTACTTACCTTGGTTGTATTCGTGTATGTGGGACTCGGTGATTGGCCAATGAGACTCGGTAGGGACGGCTGAATCAAGTTCTGGTTGAGTCAACTCGATTTGTGCGACTGTAATTGGGTCGTTGGCATTCTGATCCAAGTTGAATTCTACCCGTTCCTCTCCAATATCAAAAGTGAGGAGTCCGTTTCGCACATCAACTCTTGCACCTGTTGTAGCTAAAAATGGTCTGCCAAGGATTATGGGGACATGAGGGTCTTCAGGCATATCGAGGACGATGAAATCATTCGGTATAAAGAATTTCCCGAATTGAATAGGATAGTCGTCCACGACTCCTGTGGCCTTGACACATGATCCATCTGCCATGTATAGATTCATATCTACCGGCTCTAGTGGTCCCATATTAGCTTTAGACCAGATTGATAGAGGGACTAAACTAGCACTGGCGCCCAGATCACATAAAGCCTTGAACTTGTGGTTGCCTATGCCGATTGTTATTGCGAATCTCCCCGGGTCTCCTAGCTTTTCCGGTAGAGCTATTGATCTGACTTCATCCTGCAGCTCTGTAATGGATCTTTTCCTGCTAAGAATATCTTTCAAAAACTTTGTGTAAGCCGGCATTTCGCTTAGTGCCTCAGCGAATGGGATGGAAATATTAATGCCCTGAAGAATCTTTATGAAACGCTTGAACTTACTCTCAGTAGAGTCCATAGATTTCTTAGTTGGAAATGGAAGAGTTTTCACCATTCTCGGAACCAAGTTAGGCTCGAGAGGTGGTGCTACCGGGTCGTTACTGGGATCGTCAGGTGACCTCGGTGGGTCATTACCGACCCTGATGGGGTCGTTAACTACCCTGGAGTTGAGAGGAAGGCTCGGTCTAGAAGACTTACCTGGGGTCGGGTCGTCAGGAACCCTCGAAGCCTCGTCACCTTGGTGTATAGGCTCGTTATTTGCTCTCGTTGGCTCGTTAACGAGCTGTTTGGTGACGTCCTTTTCCTCCTTTTCTTCAGCTTGAACTCGCTCCGGCAATGTCTTCCCGCTCCTAAGGTGCACCGCTGCTATTTGTCCCCTAGGGTTCTCCTCGGGGCGGCCCGGGAGTTGCCCTTGTGGTCTCGGAATTTGGGCAGCGAGGTTCCCTAGTTGGGAATCAACACTCTTCTTCCATATATCGAACTCTCCCCATCTTTTATTTTGTTGGTTCAGGTTGGCTTGAACTTCGTTAACCTTGTTGGTTACTTCGTTAACTTTGTTGGTCACACCGTTAATGCCTTCCTGTAATCCTTGAACCCATGATGGTGGCTCCTGATGGCCTGGAGGTCGATAAGGTGCAGGTCGTCTATCTGGTGGAGGCATTGCATAGTTTTAATTGGTATTCTGATTGCCCCATGCTTGATAGTTGTTTGACCTGTCATTATAGCTAGGCTGGTTCCTGTATGGTCCTCTCATATAATTCATCTCAGCTATTGTCTCAGCGGCTCTAACCTGCTCTATGTTAGTGCAAGCAGAAGTACTATGTGCATAAGAACCACATTCTTGACATGATTGAGAGGATTTCAGAAAACTTACCTGCTTCTTCAGATGGTTGACCTCATCTTGCAAGAATTGATTTTTAACATCCGGGTCAACTTCGTCTCGGTTAGGTATGTAGAGACGTTTCTGAGGCTGTGGAGTATGCTGGGTTCCATAAATGGCATCGTAATTGGAAAGCTTATCCAACAGTTCCCATGCCTCCCTCGGATTCATCTCTATAAAACCGCATGCAGTATGCGTGTTGATGCGGTTCTTGGTCTCTGCGTTGATACCCTGGAAAAAGATTTCTTGCAAAACATATTAAGGTTGCCCATGAGTGGGGCATGTCTAAGCATCTCTTTAAATCTTTCCCATGTTTCAACGAATGTTTCATTAGGCAGCTGATGATAGGAGGTGATGCGTTTCCTCAACTCCGTCGTCTTAGCAGAAGGGAAGAACTTTGTCAGAAATTGATCGTACAAAGCTTTCCAAGTCTTGAGAGACTTAGAAGGTAGGCTCTCCAACCAGCTCAGGGCCTTTCCAGTAAGGGACCACCTAAAAGCTTTTAACAGAACATATTCAAGTGAGACACCTTCAGCAGCTATGGTGTCAGATAAATCAAGAAAGTTTCTAATATGCTCAATAGGGCACTCAGTAGGTTTCCCTTCGAACTGAGCCCGTTTAATCAAGGATATGAATTGAGATTTGATCTCAAAGGGTTTCTCTATCGCAGGAAGCACGATTGGAGATTTTGGCACCCTCAGTTCTGGATGCATGTACTGTTTGGCATTCCTTGGATAGGCATCAAGCTCCTCTTGTAGACGAGCATTAGCAACTCGTTGACGCTCAGCCTCAGCAACAACGCCTTCTTTCGCAGTTTTCAATGCCTCCATCTGATTTCGGAGGTCTTCCATTTGAAGAGCCATCTCTTCTGGTGTAGCCATGGCTCGGTTTTCTCGGAGTCTACGGTGCAGGGAATGTTCGGGTTCTGAGTAATAACCAGTGTTGTCAACCTCGAGCCTTTTTCGTCCTACCGGCATACGCTGAGAAAACAGACAAAGAAAGCAAAAATTAAAAACAAAAACGGGGTCGGGCTATTCCCGAACCCATAGATAAACTAACAAACACGTTGCTTCCCCAGCAACGACGCCAATTTGTTGAGAGGGTTTCTTGACAACAAATACATTTATAAGTCAAGACCCCGCTGAGTATAACAGAGTCAGGATCGTTCCACAAGAAGCAAGGTTGTTCGTTTATCAACTACTAAAAAGCAAACAAAATCAAACAAAAACACTCACAAGCAGCCTCGTTAACGACGTTGTCAGGGTCGTTAACGAACCACCGTACACAAAAAGACTCAACTAACAACCTAAACAAGTTCGGTACCGAGCCAAGTAACTCAGCAACGAAATTCACTTAAAATAATTCAAATAAAAACAAAGATCTAGGACTAGGGACACCACAACATAGCCAAGAATATAAACTCGTAAGAAGAATAGATCATGCCTTTAAATAGATAGATTCATCAACTTTCGTTGACCATGAAGTAAATTAACCAACTTTCGCATCCTAATTCACTTAATTGCTTGTTTTGGATCTAAAGCTTGAAACTTTCGTATTCAAACAATATCAACCTTCAAGTTACTAACTTTCTCTTTCAATCAAGTTAAAAACTCAAATTACCTCAACTTTCATCTCGGTATAAACACAACAAACAATCTTAATAATAGATAAAAGGCATTCAACACACAATCTTACTCATCAAACATGCTCAACTATGTCGGGCTTAACCCCGATCCTAGAAAAGAAAACTACTCACTAATCATAACTACGAAAAAAATAAACCATTGAAAACAAATTACTACTCAAATTAAATAACAAATATTGTCTTACAGAAAATCAGAAAAAACCGAAAACAAACAAATACCGAACCGAAATACTGACTAACGACCCCGGTAACTCTCGTCCACCGAGCTCTCAATCTTGACTCCGATCTTCTCTCTCTATCTCGGCTCTTCCTCTTCTCTCTACCACTTGCTTCTCTGATTCGTCTCTCTGATTCGCCTCCCTGATTCGTCTCCCTGATTCGTTTCCCTGATTCGTCTCTCCCCTCTAGGCTAAATAAGAGGGCTATTTATACTAAAAAGGCTAAAAACTAATAAGGCTAGAAGATAAAAACTTTCCTAAAAGATAGAAATAAAAACCTAAAAAGATAGAAAGAAAATCTAAGAAGATAACCAGTCCTAAAATATATAATATAATAACCCTAAAAAATCATAAAAAGATACTCTACCGACACGGAAAGAATTTCCCGCACAGGATCGGTGAGTTACAAAGTCAACCCTCGAAATTTCTTATCACGTGGCCTCGTTAACGAGCCTTTACGGCCTCGTTAACGAGCCTGGGCTTGGTTTCTTCCACACTTCATCTCGTAAAACTTGGACTCTGACTTCTTCAAACTTGTACTCCTCTGTCTTTCATTGTAGCGCTCCAAATTCAGCTCCATATAGCACTTTTCCTTGCTAAAACCTACAAAATACACAAAATAGAGTAGCTTCCATACTTTCTATGAAAATATGCAAAACTATCCAAAAACACACCAAACTAATCCTAAACTTATCAAAACTAAACCTAATAAACAAAGAAAACCTACTAAAAACTATACTAAAAACACGAACATCACTACTCGTTCCATAGTAGTAAGCCCAGCAGTAGAGCGGGTAGTTCTTGAACCTGACAACATGCAGACAAGCAGAATTACAAGAAGTAAACACGTCGAAATATGGTGTAGGTGAAAAATTCCAAGGCTTACTTGACATCTTGGTATCTTCAGAATCGGCAAAACATGCCTTCACAAGCCTGGGGTAGGATCTCTCTTCCAACGAAAGAGCTTCTATATGAGAAATAACTTGAGCCGACACCTTGCGAGGTTGGGGAGAAGCAAGATTTTCTGCATTCAAGACAGGAATAGTCAAGGGTTAAGAGCATCCGAACAAAGCAAAATAAATAAATAGAGAAAACACTACTTGTTGAACGCCATCGACTTTTCAGAAAAGAAGTATCGATTCCCAAAGAAGATAACTTTACGAAGAAAAATTTGTCTGCCCAACCCCGATCAGACTTCGACATGTTGAAAATCAGGTCGGATTTGTTTTTGAAGGTTTTCAGGGTCAGACGGCCAGGACCACCTTTGGAAAGACGATAGTTATGAAAGAAGTCGACAACTTTGAACAGGAGGTCGTGAGAAGAACACAAAAGGTCAATAGACAAAAGAAGTCTCCTAACCTGGGGAAGTACTTGCCCGGGAGAGACGTTGAGAGTAGTAATAAAATCGACTACAAGGGGAGAGAAAGGGAAGCGATGCTTGATGCAGAAGGGGTATTCATATAAACACACCCAATCATCAGTGAAAGAGTCGGCCCAGACTCTAGGAGGAGGAAGGAACACTTCCGCAGAGGCAAGAAACCCAGCGGAGAAAGCAAAAGTATGAGGATCCTCAGAGGTACTGTTCCTCTAATGATACGGGGTGAGAATTTTGGACGAAACCAGAGGGGGGATCGGATGGATCACAACAACGAGAAAAAGGGTTCAGAGGAGAAACCAGAAGTCGCCATGGATGAGAAGAAAAAGGAAGAAGAAGATGAAAAATCGAGTAGGGAGGACGTACCTGGAAACCAAGATGCACAGTTGGGGCACCATTGAATCATCATGACCGCTATAAATAAGGGTTAATGGGACGTGTTCTGCGCTCTACAACTTCCGAGACATGAATCAAAAACCCTAAAAAGACTCTTGGAGGGAACTTTCCCAGGTTTTTCAGGGGGTATTGTTGTGCCTCCCAAGAATTAGCCCAAAGCTGAGAGTCCAATTAGCACGAGTAAGCAAGGCCCGTTCTCCGAATCGTGCAAACTGAGCCATAACAACGGTATAAAAACGATGATATCGGTAACGACCAGAGCATTAAGGCTGGTGGCGAGATCTCTGGGATACACCAACGCTCCATCAACGGTTGAAATAAAGCAAGGGATATAAGAGCCGAAGAGGGAGACAAGGACACACACACAATCGCATTCTAAAAGTAAAACCATTCTTTCTATCAATCAATTATGTTCATGTGCTTGTTTGTAACTTCAGAGGAATTATTCATCATCACGATCATAATACAATCACGATAATTTTTCTCGCTTTACTTTCTACTTCTTTTCATCTTAAATCTACACCTTGTTCATTATCTATAACGCGTTACGATTACTTTTTGGTTAGGATTCCCTCATTTTAGCAGATAACATGTTAGCGTGGTAAATCTGCCCAAAACAATTCAAATGAATTATGATATAATAGTTTGGTTTTTTTTGGTCGAATGACATAATAGTCGTGGCTGCACATGAAAATTAATATGTCAATAAGCTAGGATTTGCAGTTTCACATGCCAAGTAAAGGACTTCATATTGTTAATTTATAGTGATAAAAAGACACTACTATACTAATTTCAAAGATCAATTCCAAGAATATACCCTTACATTAATATTTTGATAAAAATAACCTATTACAAGAAATTGTCCTACCCCTAAAATAACTACCATTAAATATAACGTATCAACAAAAAATCCCTATTTTCAAGCAATCTTCATTTTCACGTAACAGCAAAGTCGTCGAAAACTACCTCCACCCCTCTTTGCGATCCAAACTCGCTGAAAACTCGTCTAGTCCCGTGCCGCCATCGTCACGCAGCCATAGGACCTCCGCCATCATGGGATTGCCGCCATAAACTCGTCCTGTCCCGTGCTGACCACCTCCGCCATCGTGTAACAAACTCGCCGGAAACTCGTTGCCAGCACCGTGCCGACCACCTCCGTCGTTTAACGCATCTACAAAGAAGCAGATAAATGACGCTTGTAGAGTTTTGTTACATGAACGGTTAAACTCATCTACAAAAGAATGCTCCATCTTGTAGGGTTTTATTACATTAATTTATTAAGTTTTTATTAGTGTATTTGATATGTAAATTAATTAGTTATACATAAATTTCATTACACTAATTTTATGACATAAATTAATGTAGAATAATTTGTGACATAAATTTCATTACTCTTGTAGAATGTTAGATAAAAATTATTACACATTTTGTTAAAATAATTTTGTGACACAAATTAATGAAGTATTACTCTTGTAGGTTATATATATATATTGTTACATAAATATTGTTACACTTATTTTGTTACACTAATTTTGTGACATAAATTAATGAAAACTAACTCTTTTAGTTTACATAATTTTGTGACAAAAATTAATGAAGTATTACTCTTGTAGGTTATATATATATTGTTACATAAATATTGTTACACCTATTTTGTTACATTAATTTTGTGACATAAATTAATGAAAACTAACTCTTTTAGTTTACATATTGTTGCATACAAGGATTTACACTAATTTTATTACACTAATTGTGTTACATGAATTAATATAGAATAACTCTTTTAGGTTAAACTAGAAGTATATGCCATTGTCCGTGCATTTGCACTGGTTAATAATTTTATTTAAATTCTTTTTAACATGTTTATATATTTAATTTTTTCAAATATTATATTCCATCAATGAAGTTTTTTAAGCTGTATATCTTTTTTTACATATAAGTTATCACATGCATTTACAATTGACATTCAATTATTTAGAAAACCTATAAAAGTATAGGTTTTCTAAATAATTAATTTATGATTGATGTATAATATTAAGTAAATATTATGTGTGGAAGGTCAAGAGGTTAAGGTAGAGTATGTAAATTATATATGACATTAAGTCCAAAGGCGGCAATTGAATTCTTTAAATTCAAAGCATTGAATGTAAAAAAAATACAAATCTACATGTAGGTTAGATATTGTTACATAAAAGTAGTTACACTAAATTTGTTACAATAATTTTGTTAGGTAATTAATGTAGAATAAGTTTTTAGGTTAAATATTGTTACATAAAAATTGTTACTCTAATTTTGTTACAATAATTTTGTTAGGTAATTAATGTAGAATAGCTCTTGTATGTTAAATATTGTTACATTAAAATTGTTACACTAATTTTATTACAATAAATTTGCTACATAAATTAATGTAGAATAACTTTTTTTAGGTTTAATATTGTTATATAAAAGTTGCTACACTAATTTTGTTTCATTAATTTCGTTAATTGAATTAATATAGAATAATTATTGTAGGTTAAATATTGTTACATAAATTAATATATAATAACTTTTTTATATTTACACTAATTTAGTTCATACCCATTATTAAATTCATGTTTAAACTAATATATGTAAGTTCACACTAATTTATGTAGGATTTAGCAAATACATATGGTTTGTTTTTTTGAAATATCAGATGCAATTCAAACTCCTTTTTGAAAAAAAAATCTTTTAGTATTCAAAACTGATGGTGTGCAAAATGGTAGAATAAGAGGGGGGGACCGAGGTACGAGTATTAACGGATCCGGCGGGGTTTCCAAGGTTAAACTCGGGGCCCATTATCGTACCCATCTCAAAAAACAAACAAATCCCTACCTTTGCGAAGCCTCGAAACCTCGGCAACGAGGTCTAAACCTCGTTGCTCAAAAGTTGACACCCCCGTCCCGTCTAAACCACTCAGCGGTCACCGCTATTCCAACCAATAATCAACTGCCTCACACTTGACCAATCAAAAGGCTTGATCTCGGGCGTTCCACATCAAGCAAGCACCAAAGCTCGACTCCACAAATCTCTATAAATAGAGGAGAACTTCGTAGGTAGCAAGGGGTCAAAAACATCTTGAACTCAAGAACTATCTTGCTCGTTGAAGATCGATGTGTTGAAACATCGTTAAAGGCCACGTTGCAGACGAGTGAAGGTCTACAAAAAGACTTCAAGTCACCCAAAGAAACCCCGCCCTAGTCAAAGATCTTGTTGTATCACCTCGCAGATCACAACCACCGCGCGCTGAATCGATTCCACGACCTCGCTACCAAAGCTCGACACATAGCCTGTGGGTGATAGAATCTCGTTGTAACTAGGAGATCTCGAACCTTGTAAGATCGAGATCTCGAACACTCTAAGAAAGATCTAGGGCATAATCACTGATTGTAATCTCGTTAGTTGTAACCTCATGATCTGTAATCTCGCATTAAGGACATAAATAAAAGAGCAAGCGTTTGCACAATCGAATAAAAGTAATCTCATTTCTTGTCTTCTAGCGCTGGTTTGTTTCGGGTTTCATCACTGGCGCCGTCTGTGGGAGCTTCTTCATCCTAAGCAGTTTCTCGATTTGTGCAAACCTTGGCTTTTGAATCCCTCAAAATGGTCAGTCCAAACAACTTCTTCCCCCAACACCCCAATAACATACTCGAAACCTCGCAATGGATGAACGCGGGACCACCACCGGGTTGTCCGTTCGGAGTCCCTCCGGGGTAGGCGTACAACGCGCCAAAAAACCCTTACCCGTTCTAGGGGTACGAGCCGGGCGGTGCTCCCCCGAACCCATATCCCTACCCGGGCTATGGGCAACACTAACAGGGCTTTGCCCCTTCATACGTCCCCGTACCCGCCCCAGGCCATCCCCACTCCGAGTACGTACCCGCGTATGTTCCTGGGCATGTGCCAGGGCACGAGGCGTCAACCAACGGCTCGTCAACGGAGAGGCCTCCCCGGGACCCCATGAAGATCTCAAGGTCCCGCTCGCGTCGCTCGAGGATGCAGGACCCGGAGTTAACCGAAACAGCGGGGAGCGCGATGCACACCCTAAAGTCGCGATCGCGACGTCACCACGTTGAGGCCGGAAGCCTCTCCCCTTTCGTGGACGAGATTCAAAGCGCGCCTATGCCCAAGGGTTTCCATAGACCACAAATGGGGCTTTACGACGTCGCGGCAGATCCGGAGGAGCATGTGAAGCATTTTACCGTCCAGGTGAACGTCAACTCCTACAACAACGCCATCTTCTGCCGCGTCTTCCCGACCACCTTGGAGAAGGCCGCGGTGACGTGGTTCATATGTATCAAGATTGGGTCTGTGGCCTTGTTTGCTCAATTGTGTGAGTCCTTTATCGCACACTTCAGCAGTTCAAGGAAGCGCAAGAAGAACACGCGGGATCTCCGCGGGATCGAGCAGGGAGAGGGCGAGTCGTTGGGCACCTTCTTCACGAGGTTCACAACCGTGGTGGAAGAGATCGCACAGATCGACGAATCGTCGGTGCGGGATACCCTCATGGCTAACCTATGCCAAGGGGCTTTCAAGAATTATATTTTCCTGAAGTGCCCGACGACGTACGACAGCCTGTTTGCCGCGGATCACGACCCAAGTGTATGCCGAGGACGCTGCCAACCAAAGCTCTCGACCGAGGACTGACAAGGAAATCGCTACCGAGGCTAAGGGAAAGGCAAAGGTGGTCGTGCCGGCTGCAAGGGATGCGTATGTAACACAGGCCCAAAACCCCGCCAACAACAACACCAACAACTCCAGGAACAACAATAACAACAAAAGAAACACTAGCAACCGCAATAACAACCGCGGTGGCGGCGGTGGGAGTTGGAACTGTTTCGGCGGAAAGCAACAGGGTTATAGGGGAAAGGGTGGCCCCTTGTATAACCCAAACGAGAAGGGGCGCGCCAACCCCGCCTCAGGAGCAAACACCATGCCGTAAGGCCCGAGTCAGGCCAGGGCCAACAATGTCTAACAACAGGCTCCCGCGAAGCAAGCACGGTCTGGACAAATGACGACGCCCGATGGGTATATCCATACCATCTCGGGTGGACCTTCGTTGGCTGGGTCAAGCCAGGTGGAGAGAAAGAGTACGCAAGGGCAAGCCATCATAAGCCCTCGATATTCAGCATCGCACAGACCTCGCGGTCCCACGTGGGACTGACCTTCACCTCAGAAGATGCCGAGGGGCTGCATATGCCACACTCTGACCCTTTGGTGGTGCATGCTTAAGTAGGCTCGAAGATGGTGAAGCAAGTACTGGTGGACACGGGATCCTCCGTGGACATCATGTACTACGGTGCCTTCGAGCAGTTAGGCATCTCCGAGACATCCCTGAAGCCCTACGTTGGGAAACTCACCTCCTTCTCAAGGGACGAGGTTGACGTCGCAGGTCTTATAGATCTCAGGATGACGCTGGGCACTGGTTCGACGAGGCGAACCGAGATGGTGGAATTCACTGTGGTATACCTGCCCTCGGTGGTGTCTATCTACCACCTAAAGATGAAGTTCTCCGTCGACGGCGGGGTTAGAGAAGTGAAGGGCAACCAAGAGGAGGGTCGCGTTTGCTACACGACCTCTGCAAAACAGAAATGCCCGGTTTTCATGGTGGAGTCTCCCAGCGAGGCTGATCTCGAAGTCCGGGACTTCACGGTCCCCATCACAGAGGCAAAGAGAAGGGTGGTTACCCCCTTCGAGAATGAAGCCGATAAAATCTACCTAGGAGAATGCCTCTCTGGGAAATCAGCAACATCGCTGGAGGCCTTGCTTTCCAAATCCCGTGACATGTTCGCCTGGACCGCCAAGGACCTCTGCGGCATCCCGCGAACCATGGCCCAACACTCCTTGACCGTCGACATTACCACCAGCCCTGTGGTACAAAGACGAAGGAAGATGAATGAGGAGAGGGCAAACGCCGCGAATACCGAGGTGGGGAAGCTGCTGGCCACGGGGTTTATCCGCGAGGTCTAGTACCCTAGATGGTTGTCCAACTTTGTGCTAGTCAAAAAGGCCAGCGGCAAATGGCGAATGTGCGTGGACTTCAAGAATCTCAACAAGGCTTGCCCAAAAGACAGCTACCCCCTGCCCTCAATTGACGAGCTGGTCGACTCAACCGCGGGCCACGGGGTCTTGAGTTTCCTCGACGTGTACTCAGGATACAATCAGGTCTTGATGAGTTTGCGCGACGAGGAGGAGACATCCTTCATCACGCAACGAGGGACCTATTGCTACAAGGTCATGCCTTTTGGCCTAAAGAACGCGGGGGCAACTTTCCAGTGCCTCATAGATCGGATCTTTAAAGATCATCTAGGGAGGAACGTGTCGGCCTATGTCGACGACATTGTTGTCCGAAGCAGAACCCCTGAGGAACATCTAGTCGACCTCACCGAGGTCTTTGCAATGCTTAGGCGCAACCGGCTTAGCCTGAACCTCGAGAAGTGTGTGAGCCCCGCCAAGATTGAAGCAATTCTCTCGATGAGGTCGCCGCGATCTCGTACTGAGGTACAACGGCTCAACGGTGCCGTAAATTACCTGGGGAGGTTCTGCTCCCGTTTGGCGGACTACCCTTCTTCGCGGCGCTAAGGAAAAATGACAAGTTTGTTTGGGACGAGGAGTTAGAGCTCGCCTTCTCCGGATTGAAGGCATTCTTATCAAAGCTCCCCACATTGTCGCTTCCAATGGCGGGCGAGGACTTGCAGCTGTACGTGGCTGTAAGCTCAGAGACAGTCAATGCGGTGCTAACCAGAAAGGCTATGTACTCGGTCTACTTCATAAGCCGCGTGCTCTAACCTGCGGAGCAGCGATACTCCCGGGCAGAGAAAATGGCCTTGGCAGTTGTAACCGCAGTGAGGCGCCTGCACCCTTACTTCCACGCACACCCTATTTAGGTCCTCTTCAACCTCCCACTTCGGCAAATCCTCCACCATCTCGCCCTCTCGGGGCGGATGACGAAGTGGGCAGTCGAGCTCTTCGAGTTCGACATCAGCTACCTCCCCAGGACTGCAATGAAGGGACATGCTCTCACTGACTTTGTGGTGGAAGTTACCTTCCCCGATACTGACACGAGCTCGGAGGAATGGAAGGTCTTTGTTGATGGCTCGCGGTGTGATGCCGAGGGTGAGGCTGACGTATATCTCGCCGGTCCCTCGATTGAGACAGAATACGTCCTTAAAATTCGCCTTCGATGCCACCAATAACGAGGCCAAATATGAGGCCATGATCGTCGGGATAGAGATGGCGCTCCTCAGTGGAGCTCGCAAGATCAGAGTCTACACCGATTCTGAATTGGTGGCGAGGCAGCTGAACGGACAATATGACACCCTAACGGGGTTCCTGCCCACGTACCGAGAGAAAGTTAAGGCCTTGGTGTCTTGCCTAGAAACCCCTCGCGGTAGAGTCCATCCCATGAGCTGCAAACACCAAAGCAAATGCACTCGCGAGGTTGGGGTCGACCCTCCCCTTGGAAGTAGGAAATCGCGTGATGGTGGAAAGGAAGCTCTCGCGGAGTGTAACCAGCGAGGTTCTCTCCGTCACAATCGGGGACTAGAGGGTTCCGATCATGCGATATGTGGAAAGCGGCGTCCTCCCTGAAGATCCCGCAGAGGCTAGAAAGCTCAAGATGCAGGAGGCCCGCTACTGCGTCATCGGCGGCCGACTCTTTCGTCGGGGCTTTGCGGAGCCCAACCTGCTGTGTGTGCCAACCGAGGCTGCGGAACACATCTTGTATGAGGCGCATGAAGGGGTCTGTGGTGACCACCCCGGGTGGCGTGCCTTTTCCACATAAAATTGCCGATTTGGGATATTTTTGGCCCACTCTCAGGTAGGACACGAGGGCCTACGTCCAGAAATATGACGGGTGCCAAAAGCACGGTAACCTCCTGCACGCCCCAACCTCTTGCCTACGCTCGATCCATGCATCCTGCCCCTTCGCGATGTGGGGGATGAACATCCTAGGGCCATTCTCCAAGGCCGTTGGCCAGGTGTAGTACATACTGGTCATCATCGACTATTTCACGAAGTGGGTCGAGGCAGATGCAATGGCAAAAATCACAGGGACAAAGGTCTGCAACTTCTTATGGAAAAACCTCGTGTGTCGCTTTGGGGTCCCCATGACCATCATGACTGACCATGGCCCCCAATTCGACTGTGAGGAAACTCGGACCTTTTGCTCCGAGCTAGGCATAACCCTCAAATTTTCCTCCGTGGCCCACCCCCAGTCCAACGGCCAGGTGGAGAATGTCAACACCCGCATCTCGTCCAATCTAAAGAAGCGTCTGGGCATAGCGCAAGGCCATTGGGTAGATCTTCTCCCGCTCGTCCTATGGACATACCGAACAACTGCGCGTCATGCTACAGGGGAAACACCTTTCGCTCTAACCTATGGGGAAGACGCACTAGTTCCCGTAGAAACCTTAGTCCCTTCGGCAAGAGTCTTTGACTTCGACGAGAAAGAGAACGAGGCCAACCTCAAGGTTGAATTGCTGTTCAGGGACGAATGATTAGGTATTTTCGGTGGTCGTTAATACCTATCAAAGAAACCTTAACTGTACCAACTCAGTTGAGCGGCAACTAAGGGTCGATCCCGCAAGGACTTGTGTATTTGTGCTATTAGTTGGATGCCAAGTAACCAAAAGAGGGGAGTTTTATGGAATGAATATCTAAACTACTATGCAAATATAAGAGTAAATATGAATGCAAAAAGATGATTTAAATCAATAAGAGACAGGCGTGTTCAACTAGTTAAATCCATCATGATGTTGCTTTGTTGATCATCGATTCTCTTGATTCTCTTCTCACTTGAATAATCTATTGTGGATTATGACCCTACTAAGGATTAAAACCCGAACTTCAGATTTAGTTGATAGAACTACCAGTCTAACAACCCTAATTATCTAACAACCTAGAATACCTTCTAGATTCAATTAAACAACAACATAACGCTTCAAGTTATCAATAGAAACAAACACTTAGAGCAACGAGACATCTAAGTGACTTGTGAATTTATTCCCTTCTTCAACCAACTATTCCAACCGGTACTAATTGATTAAAGTATACTCTTGATGAAATTAACTCTGAACGGTAATTAATCAGATTCAGTTATAACTAGAAATTCAATTAGGTAGCTAATCTAACAAAACCCTAGTTTAGATTCAATTAAGCACATGGAATAAACTCTATTCAAGTTTGTTGAGAATCAAATCAAACCTCACAACAATATGCAAATCATGATTTCAATAACTAGCCAAACACAAAGGAATTTAGCAATGCATAATTAAAATTAAGTAAAAATTTACAAGAGGTTCAAAGTCTGCCTCTAGAGAGAAAAAACCCTAGCCTCCAAAGTTTGATCAAAAGTTATCAAAGAGAAACTAAAAACAAGGTTTAAATACCCTAAGATATCCAAAGATCCAAAATATCCCGAAATTACATTAAACCAGTCGGAAATCATATCATCAAGGCCCAACTCGAAGCCCAATTCTCGGCCAAATACATCTCCGCGGAGAAAGCGAATTACGCAGGTTGCCTCCGAATTACGCGGCCGCGCAATTGCTTCCCAACCCGCGCTTTTAACCTCGGTTTAGCATTCAGGCGACCCTTCAAAGGCTGTTTTGAGGCCCTTAGAATTGGAATTTGGACTCGGAGTAAAAATTTGAATTGTAGCTCTTTGAATTAGCTTTCCAGTGATAACAAATTCAGCTCCATAAGACCACTATAGCTCCCAAACCAAGCATTGCAAGATAAAGATGTCAAATTAAGTCTCCAATGCATGGCCCGAATTTAGGCGTTCTTTTCACAAAAGCTCTTGGGTCTTGGTTCTTCCAATATTCACTTGTATCACTATAAGCTTCCTCTAACTCCACCATAGTCCCCTAGGATCCATACCGTGCACGCTTGTTTACCTAAAGATCTGCAAAACCGAACGAAACAAGCGCAAAAACCCGAATTTCCTAGAAAACCTAAAAACCTAAGAACTAGACTAAAATAAACTAAAACAATGCAAAATAAACATAAATATGCATCCTAAACTATACCTAAATGCAAGCTATCAACGAACTTCGCGAGATCGCAGCCCTACGCTCCAAAGAATACAAATGACGTGTGGCGGTGTATCACGACAAGAAGGTGAGGCCTCGAGTTTTGGTCTCAGGTTGTCTCATTTTGAGGCATACCGAAGGTGGCAAACTGGATCCAAATTGGGAGGGTCCGTACCTCCTCAAAGAAGAAGTCGCATCCGGGGCTTTAAAACTCAAAGATAGCGAGGGGCGCACTCTAAGCAAAACATGGAATATCGCTCGGCTCAAAAGATATTAAATGTAAACTCTCTGAACTCTCGAGGTTTCTAAAAATTGTGAATAAAGGGTTATGCAATGTTTTCCATGTATTGTCTCCAACATGAAAAACCTCGTTGCATGGCCACGGCTTGCGTAATTCCACCCCTCGCTTCCCGCTTGGGGTTAGAGATTCTCGGTTTTAAGAGTTCAATTCTACCCCTCGCTTCCCACTTGGGGTTGGATATTCTTGGTTTTAAGAGTTCAATTCCACCTCTCGCTTCCCGCTTGGGGTTGGAGATTCTCGGTTTTAAGAGTTCAATCCCACCCCTCGCTTCCCGCTTGGGGTTGGAGATTCTCAGTTTTAAGAGTTCAATTCCACCCCTCGCTTCCCGCTTGGGGTTGGAGATTCTCGGTTTTAAGAGTTCAATTCGACCCCTCGCTTCCCGCTTGGGGTTGGAGATTCTCGATTTTAAGAGTTCAATCCCACCCCTCGCTTCCCGCTTGGGGTTGGAGATTCTCGGTTTTAAGAATTCAAGTCTACCCCTCGCTTCCCACTTGGGGTTGGAGATTCTCGGTTTTAAGAGTTCAAGTCCACCCCTCGCTTCCCGCTTGGGGTTGGAGATTCTCGGTTTTAAGTATTCAAGTCCACCCCTCACCGCCCGCTTGGGATTGGAGACAACCAAAACAATCATGCGCGATCCGAGCGAGGCTTGGGATCATGGCATATAATCTATCATGCGCGATCCGAGAGAGGCTCGACATATAATCTATCATGCGTGATCCGAGCGAGGCTCGTGATCGCGGCATATAATCTGCGCGATCCGAGCGAGGCTCGTGATCGCGGCATATAATCTGCGCGATCCGAGCGAGGCTCGTGATCGCGGCATATAATCTATCATGCGCGATCCGAGCAAGGCTCATGATCGCGGCATGTAATCTATCATGCGCGATCCGAACGAGGCTTGTGATCGCGGCGTATAATCTATCATGCGCGATCCGAGTGAGGCTCGTGATCGCAGCGTATAATCTATCATGCGCGATTCGAGCGAGGCTCGTGATCGCGACATGTAATCTATCATGCACGATCAGAGTGAGGCTCGTGATCGCGACATGTAATCTATCATGCGCGATCCGAGCGAGGCTTGGATCGCGACATATAATCTATCATGCAACCCTAGAGATTGCGGCAGAACGAATGCCCGATGTGGTCCGAGCAGACCACAAGTTTTGCAGTGCTCGGACCATGGGGTTGGATCGGGATATAATGAGATCCTAGAAAACACGCAACACAACCACAAGTAAAAGAAGGAAAGAAAATTGCATAAAATAGGGCCGCGAAGGCCAGAGTATCATAAATACAGACCCCAGCGGGGCCACCAAATACTTAAACACAAACAAAACACAAAAACTACAAGGACAAGCACCCTTCACTCCTTTTGGGTCTCGGCAGCAGGGTCCATGGGGACTTGGCGGACGGGTGAGGCAATGATCACCTCAGGGTCAGAGTTCGGCGCATTCTGCGTGGGGTTGAGGTCACCGGGGGCGAGGTCCAAATCTCCCTGACCTGGGGCCCCTACGGCGGGCACCTCGACACTTTCGCTTGGTGCATCCCCGCTCTCCTTGTCAAGGAAGAACTCGCATTCCCCCTCGGGCTCTTCCCCGATCTCCTCCCCCATGGTCAGCACATAATTGGGGATAAAAAAGGCGATGCGGGGGTCGATGTGCCCATACTTTGCCACCGCTTGCCTTACTTCCACGCGAATGGCCTGCCGGTACATCGTGTCGACGCTGCTCAACATCTGTTCTTGGTACTCAACGGACTACACGTACTTAGGCCCCGCAACCTCCACCTCCTCGTTAATCTCTTTGATGCGCTCGTGGAGGCTGTTGTTCTCCTCCTCGATCTTTCGGAGCTCCGACTCTTTCTCCCTGAAAAAGTTGTGCTCCGCGTAGAGCTTGGTCCGGAGCTCCTCGATCTCTGCGTTTAGATCCCCAACCAGACCCTTGGCCTTCTCCTCCTCCTCCTTCGCCCTCGCTTCCCCCTCCTTGGCCTTTGCCTCCCCCTCCTTGGCCTTGGTAGCTGCCTTGGCCTCATTCGCTGCCGCAACCTCCGCTGCCCGGGTCCGCCTCGCGGCCTCCGTGAGGTCCTTTTCCTTCTTCGCACATTCTTTCGTGCGAACCTCGAGCGTCGCCTCCAAGGTATCCATATTTTTCTGGAGGAGGTTGATGCAACTACAGTTGTAGTTCTCGAAGAAGTGATGCTGAAAAAAAAATCAAAGGTACACCAGGGGAGAGAAAGCATGAGACTAGCAAGCGAATCTTACAGAAACGAAGCAAGACATACCATCGCCGAGTAGCGAAGGACCTCGTCAGTGAGGGCTTCCTCGGAGAGATTGTTCGCCCACGTAATCTCCTCCTTCCAGTCATTCCTCTTCCAGTTCCTGAGTGCGCCCCGAGACGGCCTGGGGCAATGGAACTTCTCGACGGGAGAACCAACAGGGAAAGAACCCGACTCGCGGGGTCGCGAATGGGGATGATCTCCTTCCCCGAGGAGCTGCGCTAGCTGTCCCCCTTATGTTTCTTTTTCTTTTCTTGGCGGGGTGATGCCTCCGAGTCCTTGCGTTTCGACCTAGACCCATCGGCGAACCTTCGGGGGACGTGGGAGGACGCTCTGGTAGTGTCTCCCTTGGGTAGCCCCCCTTTGTAATCTTAACCCCTGCGACCTTTGCAGGGGCTGTCGCTTTCGGCAGCGAGTCCGGCGACCTCACCGAAGGGGTCGACTCCTTTACCATAGGGACCTTTGGGGCCCGAGAGCTCTGAGAGGTCGATACCGTAGGCTTCTTCCCCTGCGCCCTCGAAGCAAGAGCATTGAAGAGATCCACTGCAAAAATATAATAAAAGAAAAGTTAGATAAAAATAGGAGGGAGAATGTCACAAACAATCAAAACCTAAAGTGCGAGGTCCGAGTGAGGCTCATGATTGTCGCAAACAATCAAAACCTAAAGTGCGAGGTCCGAGCAAGGCTCATGATCATCGCAAACAAGCAAAATCTAGAGCGCGAGATTCGAGGCTCCTATGCGTAATCCAAACCAAAGGAAAAACGAAATAAGAAACAACGAGAGCAAGAAAAAGAGAAGTACCCCCGTCACCCTCACGGTTTGGAAGAGTAAGGCTCAAACCCGAGCGCTCGAGCCGTCCGTGCACCAGGTATTCCCAGTGAGGCGCTTAGTGCAGCGTGGCGAACCGAGTCGCTCGGCGACGTCCAGCGTCCCTTTGGGGCGGGTGAAGTTGTCCGGCGCCGTGGGGAAATTAAGATATCTCCTGCAACGGTCCCGGACCAAGAACCACTTATCCTTCCACTGCCCGACATTCGACGGGGTGGTTGTGATCTTAAGCCTAGGCAGACTTAGGTTGATGAGGCACGATTTCTGCTCTCGTCTCACCATGAACAGACTTGTCATGACGTCCATATCGGGCCCCTCCCCGAGCTCGTGGCTTCGGATGGTATAGGCGCACATAAGTCTCCATGCATTGGGAAACAGTTGCGTGGGGCAGACGTGCATCAACCACAAAAAATTGGCTAAATGCGGGGCCAACGGAAACCGGAAGCCAGCCTGAAGGCTAGGTAGATGAACAACCACGCATTGTTCGTAGAAGGCCATGGAGCAGCCATTTTCCTCGGGGAGTGCCAGCTCGACCCTCGCAGGCCAAGGAAAGTCCTTCGCGGCCTTATCAAGGGCCTCCCTATTCAGCACCGTCGGGGCACCTTCGGGTAGAAAGATCCCGACCGATGGGTTTGGGGTCATGGGTATCCGCTCCTCGAGGACTGGAGGAAGACTCGACACGACATCGGTGATGTGCTCCGCGAAAAAGCTCGCTTGGTCGTTGGAGTCAAACGACCTCGCAGCAGACCCGACAAACTCCTCTCAGAAATTGAAGACGAAGCCATTTCAACCCCAGAAGACGTGCACAGTCGGGGAAAGCACGAGCTAACAGAGAGGTCAGAGTCGCTAGAAGAAGGGTCGCTAAAAACAAGCGAAGGGGACCTCAATCGCTAGAAGAAGGATCACTGTTCTCGACACTCCCTACGGTCTCAGAAAGCTCCTCGTAAAACATCTCTTGAACCTTGAACGCGAAGCCTGGTGGGGGGCTCGAAGAAGTTCCTCTAGGAATGAAAGAGCTACGTCCAGGCCACGAAGGACGAACACCTGGAAAAGAAGAGTTTTTGAGACATCGAACAAAGCCACGAAAGAAAGAAAATGCAAGGTGATAACAGGGAGGGGGTACGTGGCACCCTAGGGATACTCTGACAAATAGGACGGCCCAAGAGGAATGTGAAGCACCAAAAGTCGGAAACGAAGAATGGAAGCCAGCGGTTGAAAGGCCAAATGTCCCGTCAATCAAACATCATGACGTTTGGCTTTCTGAGGAATTCAAAATTCAAAAATGAGGGCGGCGAAGAAGCTCGACCGATGGTTGACGCGCCGAAAGACGAGAGCATTGCCAAAACCACTAGCACCGCCCTCACCCCCTCCGTTTCGCCACCGTGACACCGGCGCGAAATGCTAGAAAGCCACCGTCTCCCACTAGGGCACGAGATGATGAAAGAGAAAAAACGCCAAAAATAGAATAAAGAGCGTCACCAAACCACCAGCGCCGCCCTTGCCCCCTCCATTTCGCCACCGTGACACCGGCGCGAAATGCCAGAGGACGGCCGTCTCCCACTAGGGCAAGAGACGACGACAGAAGGAGAAGAACGTAAAAAACGCAAAGAAGGAGTCGAGCACTTACTTGTTTGAAGATTTGCGTGAAAGGGGCGGTGGCGTTCCTGGAAATCATCAAGAAACCGTCGACTGCTTGCCGGAGATCGGAAGAACGAAAGAGAGAAAAAGCGTGCTTGAAGAAGAAGATGTAGACGAAGCGTTAAGGGGCATAGAGGAGACGCTTTTATAGGAAGCGAACTTGGGCCTCTCCCTGCTCCCAAAAGAGCTTAATGGGCCTAATCTGCCTTAGATGACCATTAATGAAATACGGGGGAGCAGGCCCGAAAATCTTCAAGCACATAAACGGAGAAAAACCCAAGTGTTGGGCCTCGCAAAAAGAGTTCGCCAAACCCCTGACCTCGCTACCCGTGTCCCTGAAACTAAAAGCCTCGCACCCCGAGTCCAGGGAACCGGATGTCGCGCATATATGACCTGCGGTCCTCGGGACGAGACCCCCAGGCCATGGCGTTGTGATGGTGTGCAAAATGGCAAAATAAGAGGTGGGACCGGGGTACGAGGATTAATGGATCCGGCGGGGTTTCCAAGGTTAAACTCGGGGCCCATTACCGTACCCATCTCAAAAGACAAACAAATCCCTACCTTTGCGAGGCCTCGAAACCTCGGCAATGAGGTCTAAACCTCATTGCTCAAAAGCTGACACCCCCGCCCCATCTAAACCACTCAACGGTCACCGCTCCTCCAACCAATAATCAGCTGCCTCACACTTGACCAATCAAAAGGCTTGATTCTCGGGCGTCCCACATCGAGCAAGCACCAAAGCTCGACTCCACAAATCTCTATAAATAGAGGAGAACCTCGTAGGTAGCAAGGGGTCGAAAACATCTTGAGCTCAAGAACTATCTTGCTCGTTGAAGATCGACGTGTTGAAACATCGTTAAAGGCCACGCTGCAGATGAGTGAAGGTCTACAAAAAGACTTCAAGTCACCCAAAGAAACCCCACCCTAGTCAAAGAAACCCCACCATAGCCTGTGGGTGATAGAATCTCGTTGTAACTAGGAGATCTCGAACCTTGTAAGCTCAAGATCTCAAACACTCTAAGAAAGATCTAGGGCATAATCACTGATTGTAATCTCGTTAGTTGTAACCTTGTGATTTGTAATCTCGCATTAAGGACATAAATAAAAGAGCAAGCGTTTGCACAATCGAATAAAAGTAATCTCATTTCTTATCTTCTAGTGCTGGTTTATTTCGGGTTTCATCAAAAACCAACTTATTTTCTTTGATGGAAGGTTTAGAAGGTAGGATCTGTAGGTAGATCAATTGATGTGACTGGCTACAAGAACTATGGGGAGCCGAGATCAATAATCGAGTGTATGTTTGGATTAGATGGGGTGTTAAATGATATGAGAGGATTGCAGTGGAAGCTAGTTTATATTGATTTTGAGAATGATGTTTTACTGGTTATATATATGCAAGTAATTCAGTTATCAACCATAATTGATACCGTACTAATTTTATTAGGTTTACCCTAATCCAATCATCAATTATTATTATATTTTAGTGCTAATTTACATTAAATTCATAGTAATTCATGGAATTGGTTGAACTATACTAACCGAACAATATATTTATGAACCGATCGCAGAAAGGCGTCACCGTGGGAGTCGTCACCGTGCAGTTGCAGAGGCAACATCCAGAGGCACCGTGCAATTGCAAAACACCGTGCGGCGAGCGGGAGAGCTGAGCAGCAAGTAGTTGCAGACGGGCAGGAATTCGTGAGCGATAGAGAGAGAGAGAGAGGGAGAGAGTTGCGTGAAAAGAACGGGTATTATCTATTAGAATTACTTAATATCTATTAGCTATTAATTCGGGGGTAATTTGGGATTTCTTAATGAAAAGATATATTTTTGGAAACAAGATAGGGTATGGGTATATTTTTGGAATTAATATTTGAAAGTAGGTCTATTGTGGGATTTTTCTCATTTTTTTATAGTTTCTTGATTTCTTCTACTCATAATTTATTAATCTTAGGGCTGGGCAAAAAAAACCGTAACCGAAAAACCGAACCGAAAAACCGACAAACCGATCACTTTTTACGGTTAACCAACCGATACTTTTAACGGTTCAACGGTTCGGATACGGTTATCAATATTTTCGCAGGCGGTTAACCGATGAACCGATAATATTTTAATATATATTATATGTTTTTAAAAAGGGAATTATATATTTAATTTGTTTTATTAAAACAACAAAGCACTAGGACATTTTGCCCCAAAATACCCGTCATGGGTAATTTTCTTATAAAATCGAGGGTATAATATATACATTTCATCTGGATCTTATGCAGCAATAGTACAATCAGACTCCAAATGGTACTAGGCTACTAGCATTACTAGACTTTTTAGTAGTCAGAATATTAGACGGCTATAAACTCATGACCGGTTGAAAGTTTTATATTATATATAAACGCTTGTAGTACATTTTTCATTCCTAAGTAGATACTATATCATATATCTTATAACTTATGAATATATGTTTGCCTCACACTAATCTTCTACTGGTAGTAAATTGATTGTCTCACATTAACTATTTGATAATTACAAAGAGATACGAAAAAATTATTACTTGGTGAAGTCCATAAAATAATCAATTATTTTCTCCAATTTCCAGTCTCCATACTCTCCAACCCATGGAGGTAGTGAATGGTGAAACAAAGTCAAATCACTTTCATCCCACATGAGTGAACCCGTTGAAAGATCCATTTATATCGGTTCAATGCTGCAAATTAATCTAATTTGTTTTATTCAAACAGGCCAAGAATTAAACTCTAAACCCCTTTTTTGTAAAATATTTAATATATATTATATGTTTTTCAAAACGGAAATTTCGAATTTCAGAAATCTGATTTTATTTTATTGAAAAAATAAGGTAATTTTTTTATTAAAAAATAAAATAAAACAAGTCGGTTAACCGATAAACCGTACCGAATTTCACGGTTAACCGTTAATGGTTAACCGATAATGAACGGTACGGTTATGGTTATTGAAATTTACTAACCGAAGTTCCGGTTAACCGATGTCCGGTTAACCGAAACTCCGATTAACCAACCGTGCCCACCCCTAATTAATCTGTATCACGTAATTATAACAATTCAACTTGCTCAATTCCGATATTGTTTTCTCCTAACTTAAGGCTTGTTTCACTTCTTGTAGAAAATGGCTTTTGATTGAAAAAGTATTTTTAGTGTCTTAAAAAACGTAAAAATTAGAGAGAGCGATACAAATTTCAAAAATATTAAAAGTAGAATTTGGGTAGAAAAGGCTTTTGTGGAGAAAGTGAAACAAGACCTAAATTGCATCATAACAATTGACTTTTTCATCGTTGCACGTCCTGTCACGTTTCTAACTTTCTGAATTATTTCTGTTCCATTGTCCATTTTGATAATTTTCACATTTGCACCAACGATGTCGTAGCTTAGGCTAGAAAGTTTGACAAACATGTATGTATCTCTATCTTGTCTTTCAGTCTTTCATCAGGAAAGTTCATGCCACCTTGCTATAGGTGGAATATATATATACAAACTCTTGAACTTGAACACTTTTGTCAACCATTATCTTATACTTTGAAATTTTCAAATAAGCACATAAATTCGAATAAATTTGTTCAATCAAACACTTCTCGTTGAAGTGACAACGCATATGTACACCAATCGACATTTTAGCGAGTGAAGTGATTTGAATCACTGACATGGAATTTTTTTCATATTTTTTATTTTTATTGTTTATTATTTAATAATGTAAAAACATAAATTTTATATTTCTTTTATCTCCATTCTTTCCTTTCTCTCTTTTTTTTTCTCAAATTGGCTAGATCTAGACGAATCGATGGACTCGAAGAACAACCCTAACTAGAACCAAAGAGAGTCAAGCCGAACTCGGGAGAAATAATTTGAATTCTTCATCGCCGGCAAGCAAAAACCCCGAATCATAGAGAGTCAAGACAAAATACTTACTTGACACGAATTCTTCATCGCCGACATAGCGAAATATTCGATTGAACAAATTTAATCAAGTTTAACTTTTAATTTGAAAACTTCAAAGTATAGGGTGGTGGTTGACAAAAGTGTGCAAGTTCAAGGGCATGTAGATGTATTCTGCCCCTTCCTATAATCATCAAATTAGGATCGTTAGTACTACAATGTCGGTGGCTTAGTCAAATTCGTCGACCTATATGTATGCGTAACGAATATTAATCTTAGCATGAAAGACTTACTTGACATGAATCTTTTTATAGTGGAAACACGTAGTCAATGAACTCTATTAACTAAGTGAAAAATCATTACCTTCCAAGTTATTGCTTTTTCAATCTCTTGAGCATGCTTACAAGAACACCTCGGAGTTAACCCTGCTCTCTCAGTATGCTAACACTCATTTGAACCGAGCAAGACCCTACTCTCAATTACAAAACCTAGCCTAGACTCTCTTCTTTTACGAACTCTCGATCAATCGAAAATTTCTATCACAATATGGAGTATGGAGTTCATATCTGTTCTGACCTAATCTCTAGAACAAAACTAGGTATTAGGAAATATATTATCATCGAATTCAGTTATGGAAAATATAACTCTAATCCTTACAAGGCAAGTCGATGCCTTATCTTATCTTAAGAGGATTCTATCCTTAAATAGAATATCACAATATCATACGCAATCTTTCACATGTCTTCAAGATCTTGAGAATTCACCTTCATTCCATGCCGGGGAAATAGCTCATGTCGGCGACGTCACGAATATTTCGCAAATGTTTGATGTTGGCCACTTCACTTGCATTTGGAACCATCAAAATCAAAAGTTCACTTTCTAACAAATTTTCCCTTTTTTTGACGGTGACAAACTCCTTGATTCCTACTATAAACTTCCAAGGCCAAAAAAGCATCACTTAAGTTGGATAACATTCATGACACTCAATATTAACTTCTCTTTTTATCTATCCCCAACTACTCCCCCTTTTAACATCATCAAAACGAATACTCAGAATAGACATGCAATAAAACACTAATAAAAGGGTAAAAAAATATAATTCAACAGAAGTTACAAACACCAAACCACATCGAAATACCACAATCTTAACAAAGTAAACAAGAGAAAGTCTGACACACACACACATAAAACTGAAAAGATAAGTTTTGTGAGAAGGGGGATGATCTAGGATAAGTAGAAGGGAGATGGATGTTGGCGACTCGAGCTAAGTTAGAGACTCTGATTGATCACAAGCGCAACACTAAGATCACGAACTTCAGCTTTGAGCGCAACTTGAGCTTGTAGGAGTTGCCCAACCTTTTCTAGCAGCAATTGGTTCTAGTGTTGGAGATCATGAAGTATTTGAGAAGTTGAACCAAAAGGCAAAAAAACCATCTTCTTCCATCATTGTTGCGTTCCAACTCCGTAGAAGGTGTTGGATCGCTTTTGAGTGCGCTGGATCTTGCCTTGGATGGCAAGTCACACTTCAAGTCTTAGCCAACGTGGAATCCTAGGGGCAGAATCCCTAATTGTCTTGCATAAAATCTTTGACGCGAAGTCCAACAATGAGAAGTCAAACTTGGGTCAAGAATCTCAGGACTATACTCGTTTTTAGGTAAAGGGCACGAGAACCTCAAGACTAGGTCTCGTTTGATGCTTGACTCGAAGAGACAAAGACGAATCTTGCTAGGCCAAAGTTATGGCTTTAGATATGACTCAAGAGAGAGTCTTTGGTTTGCCAAAGAGATGGCTTGATATACAAGAAAATTAAAAAGATAAAGGGTGACGCCTAATCCAAGTAAGGAGGAGGATCTTGACTCTGACTTGAACTTGGAAAATATTATTAAACGTTGTTGGAACGTACGCATGTTAGAACACAAACACTGATCCTGAGGAATCAATGAACTAGGTAGCAAAAATTAATAGACAAGCAGAACGAGAATAAGTATTTCCAAATCAAAGTTACTATCTTTATTGAATGAAACGAACTTACAAAAGTAAACCTTAGATTTCTACGTGTACACAACCCATAGGGACAAACCTAATGTTCCTAAGTGTCGAAATTCTTCAATCAACTCGGACTAGCTTTTCCGACCCACGAACCTGACTTTGTACACAACTACGTCAAGCTATCATCGTGTCTCTATCTTCTCCTAAACTCGATTGCAAATAGCTCTCGTATTTTTCTCTCCAGAACAAATTGTTAAAAAACCTAAACAAGTATCCTATTTATATTCATGAAATAACATTAAATCTATCCAAAAATATAAGAAAGAATATCTTTAACATAGTTTGAATTTCTATTAAACACAAAGTTTCCTAGAAATAAATCTATCTTAAACTTTATATACACACATTCCTATCGGAAAATTCTATCTTTAAGTTCCACCCGTCTTCACTATCCTCCTCCGACACGTGCGCTTAAGCCGCCTCCGGTATGCCGCCTTCCTTAGATATAATCATGTGTCTTTTCATTGTTCCTCTTGGACCAACAAATACATAGCTTGATTTCCTTTTTTTTTTGCAACAAAGCGACTCATCCTAGCATCCTCTCTTAAACCTTTTATACTAAAAACACCTTCAACTACAAAGCCTAAAATCCACTAGGTTTTTCATCATCAAAACTCAAGGGATTAGAGATTAGTTAACACCTTAACTTCATCTGAATAGCGGCACCTAATGTCACATTCCTATTTGAATGAATTGTGCATGAATGGGTGAAATAAATGGACGTGGATAAATAATTTGGGGTAAAATGGTGAACCGAACTAGCCTGCTAGAGGGAAAACTCAAAATGCCCTAACGAGTTGGTTTTTGGAGTAATTTTTGCAAAAAGTAAGGGGTAAAATGGGCTTTTATATGTTTTAACGAATTTATGGACGTAAATGGCCGGATGATGGGTGGCGAATCACTAATGGAAGGATGATTGTGGAAGCAGGTTTCTAGTAAATTTTATATAATGGGTGGTTATTAGTAATACAAGTTATTTAACGGGTGGGTTAATGCAAATCTCTCATATGTTTTTTTATTTAAATGTAACTACACTAGATCTATAACTCAACACTTTCAATGTACGTGATTCATTGATTCTTACAATACCAAGATCGACCTAAATGGGAACTTATAAATTAACTATACGATTCTGCAAATATATCCATCACTACTAGAAAATGCTGGACTAGCGACCACATTAGAGATGGAATTAGCATCAGATATATGACGTGGCGACCGATTTAGCGACCACCAGGAAGAACGCCGCTAAACAGACCGCCACTATTTGGGTACTTATTTTGCGACCGATTATAGTGACGTCTGACAGTGTGGTCGCTAAATTCGTCCATGAAGGGGGAGCACATCTGTTTCAACAAGTGGTTGCTAATATGGTAGCAATTTGCATTGCTAAAATGACCTTTTAATTCATCGCTAGCTTGGTTGGTACATTCGTCGCTAATATGGTGGTTACCGTTATTGGAAAATTAGACCTCACCATTGTTGCAAAAGTGGTCGCTAATATTGCGGCTAAGCTTGACAAATGTGACCGGGCGCTACGATGGTGGTTAATGCTCAATAAGAGTGGCAGTCCCTAAGATGGTCTAATATGGTTGCTATAGATTAACCAGGTGCTATTAGTTATGTGAATTGGTTGCTAATACAGTCGTTGTTTTCGTTGGCAAAGTGTTAGTGGTCGCTAAGTAGGTCGCTATATTCCTCACTGACCATTATTGATTTTCCAAGTGGTTGCTAATTTGGTCGCTATATTCTTTGTTGGTCATTATTGATATGTCAAATTGCTGCTAATTTGGTCGCTACATTCGTCGCTAATATTTTATTAATTATTTTCGATTCCTATGCTTTAAATTAGGCTAGAAACCTGTTTATTTTCAGGTTAGATCAAGAATCATACATACTCAATAACAAAATATCAATACTATATATAATTAAAGAGAACAAAGTCTTACACACTTAATAAAGTCTTACTAAACATAATGATTAAGTCCTAAAATGCATAAAAACAGACTTGCATCAAAAAATAACTAATAAGGTTCCAACCTTGCATAAAAACTATAAGAGCTAAATCAAGAACTACTAGAAAGATGATTCTTAAGCACCTTTGTCATTGTATCAAATAAGTTCTCTTTATCTACGAGATTATCAATTCTTTTGTGCATTCGGTCCACTTTATCCCCAATAGTGCTCTCCACTTGTTGCAAAGAATCCTCCAATTGCTTCACTTTCTCCCCCAAGCAATTCTCCACTTGTTTCACTTTATTACCTAAAGAACTCTCAACTTGTTGCACTTTTTCACCCAAAGAATTCTCAACTTGATGGACCTTCTCCCCAAAATCTGACCTAATACTTGCAAATTCTACCATTAATTCCGTCCTTAACTCCTCCTTTAAATTCTGACGTTTATATTCATTTCTCACATCTTGGAAACCATATTTAGCAACTTGAATCATAGAATGAGCTTCGGATCCCATACCAAAACTTGAATCTTTCTTTGGACCTCTAACAACCGTAATCCACAAAATGTTCGTGTCAATCGAATTTGATCCATTAGAGTCAGCATCTCGAATAGCTTCCTCCATCAAAGTATCAAACTTTAACTAAAAAAAAACCAATATGATAAAAAGAACTCAGCACACATAGTTAATTTGTAACAACAATGGATCACTCAGCACACATAGTCAAGCAAAGCCTTTCTTCCGCACATTTCATAACCAATTTCAGGTCAGTTGGTCTCACTTTCATGACATTAAACAGTATAAAAATATACACACTTATCAATTATGACTTGAACTGGTTTTTGGGATCTATTTGTGTCAGCAATATACACTCAGCACACATACTAGTATAGTAATATACATTGAACAGCAGCACACATAGTAAAATAATGAAAGAAGACCTTGATACTTGTGACAACAAGTGGATCACATGAATCTCACTGGTAAAACTTATGAAGTGTACAATACTACTTTATACCCCATAGATTAACAGGGTTGTCACTGAAATTCAGCCAAATCTCAGGAAGAGGACCACATTAATGGAAAATAATATGTATGCTCTATTTGTACAAGTCCTAATCTACTGTTATAAACCCTACCACTTGTCTTTTGTTCTTGGCAATTGTTCTTAATGCTAATTAAAACAACCACATCGGTGTGTATGTTTATGAAATTCAACAAAATCTCAATAAGAGGACCAAATTACTGCAAAATACTATTTATGTCTTACCACGGTCTCCTCAGCCACCTTGTTACCAAATGTGTCGTCTTTTTTGGCATAACATTTTGTGAATGTTTCTTTTGGGTTGGGTTGTTTTCCAAGCTCCTCGCTCTAGGAAAAAAAAACCTTATAAGTTCTCCTTTTAAAATATAATAAAAAGAATTATAAGAGCTGTTAAGTGCATATATACATTTACCACAAAACAAGGAGAGCATAAAACAGTAAGTTACCAATTAGATATCTAATAATGTATTAATAAACACACATTAACAATCAAAGTACAAGAAATACCAACTTTCTTTTGTGGTCTGTGGTAGACCGTGAACCACCTCTAAAAGGTGGTAAGCCCTTTTCTGTGGCAACAACACGATTGAGTTTATTCTGCTCAGATATTTGTTTATACTCATCAGCCTCCCATATTTTCTTCAACTCCTCCCATATCTCTTCTTTAACCCAATTCGGCTTTGTGAAATCCTTTTCCCTAGCCTTCTGAAATATGTCCTTGAGGTGCTTCGATCCCTTACGATTGAAAACCTTACGTACCATCTCTTCTGGAAATTCATCTTCATCTCATCTATATAATAAACAGTAAACAACAAATTATGTTAAATTCATGCTATATTTACTATGAATATTTAAACTTGTTACTATATACCTTCCACTTATTCCACCAAAATTCCTTTAGTTTTGGATCAACACTAGTCCATGTACTATATGGTCCATCAAAATGAGAATGCACAATTATCTTAAGCATCTCAAATGCCTCTTTGGGATAAAAGTTGCATCATTAAAAACAATCATCACTATAAAACAATCCCAAAAAAAATCAAAAGTGCACATCTTTGTGAATATTAGGTAAACTTACCTCTTGTTGTGTACTGTAATTAACTTCCTTTTATCTGTTGATGAGCTTGTTTCCGACATAGGTGGAGTTTGGTCACTGCATTCATTGGTGTTTCCCGGATCATCATTGGTTTGAGACGAAGGAGATGGAGAGACTATTGGTGCAGGTCCTAATGGTTGGGAGACTTGTGGAGAAGGTTGGGGCAAACCAGATGGTGTGGGTGAGGGTGTATTAGATGGAAATGACACACTGTTTCTGTATGTTTTTCTTGTACCAACTCTAGGCATTTTTATTATAAAAATTAACTCTTGTATAATCAAACCAATTCATAAGCAAGGGAGGATAGAACAGATAAAACCAGCATATTATGTTAACAAAGTTCAATCGAAAATAGCATTGTCAACAGAACAGATAAAAAATTCTACCAAAACACAGGTGCATGAGACCATATTGAATCAAAAGTACAAAGCACATGCTCCACTTTCTAGTAAGACATTAACCATTATGCAGTTCACCACCACCACCAACAATCCAATATGCATGTTATGTTACTTATGATTATGAATATGACTAATTCAGTGATCAAGTACAGCCTAGTTACAGATCTGATAAGTGATGACCAATCCCAAAGCTGTCTATATGGGAAGAGTTCTGCCAGTGATTTAGAGAAATCATCAAAGTAGAGGATCCAAGCTCAATTGGCTAGAGACAAATGCTAGGGTTTAATAGAGGAAACAAGGTCTAAAGGAACATCTCTAGTCCTATCACATTGAATGGTTTTTTTCCTACGATTACAGTGAACCCTAATTTCCTATAAACACTACAGACGGAAGCCCCATTGTAAGCATTAGTTCCTTATACAAAGAAACACTACAGACAGAAACCCTAATTTCCTACCAACTTTGATTGAGAAGTAAAATAACTTACAAATTGGGAAGTGAATTTGTCTCTCGTGTGGAGGAGTCGAGATGAGAGGGATGGTGCTGAATTTCAAATCTGATGTCGCTCAGGTGGATAAGTCGTTTATTTTGGGATTAGGGTTTTGCAGCAGAGGCGTTGGATGAGTATGCTCTTGTGGGGATGTCTTCAAATCAAGTGGATGAGAAATCAAACGCCATAATCATGGATTTTAGAGGGTTGAATTTTGAAGGAAGAGTTGATGTTTTGAAGAGAGAGAGAGAGGGGGGGCTGGCTGGCTTTGGAACAAAGAGAAAGGAGCTGGTGTTTTGGAGCAAAGGGAGGCTGCACGTTAGAACAAAGAGTTGGTATTTTCGTTCTTCAGTATTTTTTATTTCCTAATTTTTTGTTGAAACTTGAAATTCCCTCCCTTATAACCCGACTCACTTCAATGTCCTAGTGGGGGGTATCGATAGGGCTTGGATGCGAAAATTTCCGCTTCCCTCCCTGTAATTTCACTTCCCCAATATGTTGAATTTTAGATCTTCCCTCCCTGTAATTTTAGCAAACGTGAGGTAAATTTGGAGTATCTATAAAAAACATTTAATTTAGAGTATGTACATACCTACATAGGGTTCTAATGAAAACATTTCTTATGGTGAGAACTAAGATCAAATTTAGAGCGTTGGATCAAGAGTATGTACGAATGAGATTAAACCAAAAAAAGCTAATCCATCAATAAAGGACACAAAATGTAATTTAGAAAAAAATCAAAATGTTCTAAAAATACCCTTCCTTCTCCCCAAACACTTATCTCTTTCAAGCAACCCTAGGAAAGAACGTATAGAGAATCAGGACGGAGCGATGAACACCGTATCTTCTCCGCCTAGTCAAAGTCTACAAATTCTTCTCCAAATTTGATCGGTTTGAACTCGTACTTCTCAATTGAATTTGGTTTCTAGAGAATCAAGACGTTGATTGAGCCACCAGGATGAGAGGCGACTCCGATCAACTGGTGGTGATGGTGGTGGTATTTTAAACGGCGGATAGCACGAGTAGGATGAGGAGAAGTCGGCGGTGGCCGGTGAAAGAGACGCCGGTTCAGATGCTCTTCAATACTTGCAAGGAGTTGTTTGTGAATGGCGGGTTTGGATTCATTCCACCTCCTCAAGATGTTCACCAGGTGTGCTCGATTTTGGGTATGCTTTGTTTGTTTGACTCAATGATCGTTGCTTGTATGTGTATAAGGTTTTCGATCTTTTGCCGCAATGAAAATCGTGTGTACATAAAGCTTAATTTATAATGATGAATGGATGTGTGATTGATTATTGTATGCCTTGTTTGTAATTTGATCATGATAATGCCAACTCAAAACCTTCGCCCAATACAATTTATTTTATGCAATGCTAGTGTTTGCTTGTAATTTGATGAATCGGCTTTGTGTTCAAGTTCAAGACACATTTTGGAGGTGGCAAGTCAACTGGATTTGGCTTGATTTACAATTATGTGGAGAATGCCAAGAAATTCGAGCCCAAATATAGGCTTATCCGGACAATTAAAACCTGAATTCCCTGCTTTGTTTGTTGCCAATATATATTTCTTCACATAGCCGATTCATTTTTCTATGCTAGCATATTGAATGTTGATATAGTGTACTGAATTTTCGAACATAATATGTATCTTTTCTTATTTTTATATCAAGAAAAGATTTTTGCTTGAAATCTATAATTTTGTGACTTAATTTGACATTGCTCGACTATGTCTAATAAGGTCATTGCATTCTAGTTTTTTAGGGTCTGTATAGCGAATTGGCTATCTATCTCATTTTCTCTTAGAGTAATTATGAAAAATTTTCTATTCTAAAGCACAAAGGTTATCACTTCTTGTTGTATTGTTGAAGAAGAAATTCTGTCCTAAATTGGAAGCACCGAGGTTTAGTGAGGGGAGGAGGTCATCTATCACTTCTTGTTGTATTGTAGATGGTAAGAACTGTAACACCCCTATTTTGCAATGATGGGTATTACCGCCAGTGACCTTGGATTTTACCGTCCAAAGTCACCCAAGGCTTTATAAGGTATTAAATTTAATTAAAAGGCAGAGTTTTAACGATAATACATATTATAAAAGGTGCTCAAACATGAGACTTCAAGTGTTGTCATTACATCCTTAAACTTGTTTCAAGATGACAAGATACAAAAGAGTGCATCAGCAGAATTAACGAAACATTGTTTTTGTAAAGTGTAGCGAAACCAAAATACGAGAGAAAACATCTTCAAGAATGACTCAACCTTCCGTCCTTCAGTTCTTGATTCTTCGTCTTTAAACCTTCGAGTGAAGTTTCCTAGAGTCTGACATTTGTCGCGAAGGGCGAGAAATACCAGGCAAAATGCGGAAAACAAACGGAATTAGTCTAAGGAGACTAAGCAAGTGAGAATGGAAATTCTCAATGGGTAGTGTGGTAATTTTATTATCTCATCAAAGATATTAAGGGAAGAAGTACTTGAAAATTTTAATCACTTTGTGGAGCTTATAAGGACAAAATTTAATTAGTTGATCTCGAAAAAAGATAAACTTGGATTCGAAAAGAAGGAAACCACGAGATTGTAGTTCCTCTTAGATACAATAAGGTTGGGAACGTTTTAGGCCGCATCAATTTTCTAGAAAACCTCTCGCACCCTTTTCGGATTGAGAGTCGGGTCGGTCTTACACGTGGTGCTAATCTGGCCCGATTTTAATTCAATTTAATGTGCACTAGCACTTATTTTTATTACGTATCAAAATGTTTTATATTATTTATGAATTTTAAGAGTGTGGAGGTTGTGGAAGAGCCGAGTCCACTTAAAGGAAATGAAGGAATTTTAGGCCTCTTTCATCCTGAGTGTTTAGGCCTCTTTCATCCTGAGTGTGCATTATGCCTATACTAATCCATAACGAATCTCGAAAAGAGATTGAAACAAACAAGGCCACAAATCATCGGTCCTAAAGTTCAGTACTAGCGTAGTACGAATCATATTAACAATATGTTGTTATTTCTAAGTAAATGAATAAACCTAAGTTCATTCAGTTTAACAAACGTGTAGTTCCCAACATAGAAGAATTTTCTTAAGTGAAACGATATATATATGTAAAGGTTACAAGGGAGAATATCCACTTGCCTTGAATTTCTTTCGGAATTTTACGACACTTGGAAATTAGAATGTCTTAGTGACGTTCGTACGCTTCGACCCTTATGTTCTATCTACAGAAAACAGAACCGGGGAGAACAAGACGGAACGATGATGGGTGGCGACGCCTGGTGGCTACAGTGGCTGGCCAGCGAGGTTCGGTGGGTAGCTTTGGCCGACGAGCGGACTGCCGGTGTATGGGGCTGTCCTTGCTTTCGATCAAACC
This sequence comes from Fallopia convolvulus, assembly GCA_964016875.1. Classification (NCBI taxonomy): domain Eukaryota; kingdom Viridiplantae; phylum Streptophyta; class Magnoliopsida; order Caryophyllales; family Polygonaceae; genus Fallopia; species Fallopia convolvulus. The sequence continues at coordinate 53,235,832 of OZ024729.1, forward strand.
GAAGAAGAACCAGAGGGGGGGGGGGGGCGGAATTGAAAGAATAGAGGTTGGGGTTGGCTCACATAAATAAGAGAGAGAGATTAAGAATAAAGAAATGGGTCCACTATATTTTCAACGAGATTGGGAAATGGAAGTTTACTCATTTCTATGGCCAATCTACGTACATCTTTATATAGGCAAATGTGAGGGTAAGTTGGTAATTAACTATAACGATTTTTCTAACCTATGTCCTTAGGGCATAGGTTAAGAGTCTCAAAATGGTAATATATTTTAGAATTGTATTTATTTAGTTTTAATTATTTTTTCAATAGGGTTTATTAGTTTCCTATTAGGGTTTTAATTTATAAAGCTGTTCTTCGAAACTTCTTCGGAAAATTCTACAAATTATCAGAGCGGTTTATAATTTATGTGAACTAAGAAAATCATTTTACATGATTACTTTGTGTCACTTGTAAATTCTTAGACCCGAGTTCCTAGCTTACGGTCAAAATGGGTAACGACTTTGCTAAGCGGGTCTTAGAAAGTCGTCTAGAAAAAAATTCAAATTTATCTTAAAAAATCACGGATATTACAAGAACTTGTATATAATATATTATGGTCTTCTCTGTAGACAACAACTAAATGGATGGGTCTGTCCATCTTGTGCGCCCTCTATTGGGTTAGAAGAGAAAATTCACATTGCTTGCTTATGATGTGGTGTTTGTGTAAAATCATTTATCACTTTAAAAGCCTATTAGCTCAAATGGTAGAGCAATGTGCAGGTGCACATGGATGTGAGTTCAAATCTCACATAGGCTAATTCTATAAATGCATTATATATTTTGGTTCATTATAACTCTTCTTTCGGTTCATGATTTTATAATCTCGGGTTCATAATATTCATCTTACAGTTCATGTCTTTTGGGTTCATGACATTTTTTCTTTTGGTTCATAGTAAGTTAAAGTTTGGTTCATAATACTTCATCTTAAAATTCATGTCTTTTAAGTCATACATACTTGTAATTTTGATTCATGACATTTGTTTTTTGGTTCAAAGTACATTAAAGTTTGGTTCATGCGTTTTTAAGTGTACTTGTTATTTCAATTTATACTTGTAGGTTGATTAAATACTACCTATGATTTTAAATTACATTGTTATTACAATAGTAAACTAGAAGCAGTGGAAATCACTACAGGTGCTACGCAATGGAAAGGGTCCATTTTGAGAAAACAATGTAAAAGATTGATCTTTGATTACTTACACGGTTCATAAAATTAATTACACGGTTAATAGTGCTCGACATGAAGGTTCATAGTATTCGATATAAAGGTTCATATTGGTCAACATGAAGGTTCATAGTGCTCAACATGAAGGTTCATGGAGTTTAAACAGTTCATTTAATAGAAAATGCATAAAATTTGTAAAGAAGACATTCAGCTCATTGGGTTCGATGTGAAGTAAAAAACAACCTTAAAAGCATTTACAATGTAGCAAAGTGATTTGTCAAACACAAAGTAACATAAAAATAGACAACTTAATCCCAAAAACACATAACAAGTACTAAAATGACAAATAAAGAATTGGAACTTCAATGTTCAATCTTGGGAATGAAATAAGGACAATCTTGTGATAAGTGAAGAATGTAGGTGTCACTAGCTTCATCCTGATCATCCAATGGAACTCCATCAACATTCTCATCAGTATCAAGACTCTTCAATGAAACTCCATCAATACTAGCACCATTATCCGAATGAGACAAGTTAGGATGACTGGAACTTGATGAACAACCTACAATAAAAAATGAAAAAATTAAGCTAATTTATAAGCAACATGGAACACATAATGGGCAATAAAAATGTGAAAAAACATTTTTCTTTTGGTTCACAAATATTGTCATTACGGTTCATAATATTACACAATAAGGTTCATTGAAAATCACAATGCGGTTCATGTAAATAACAATAGTATTTGATATAAATTATATCAAATTTGGTCATTTTTGATGGATTTGGAAATCAAATGACCAGTATCTATTAGTTTACTTCAAATGTTAGGATGACCGGATCTTGATGAACCCCATCAACACTAACATCATTATCAAGATCCTTCAATTGAACCCCATCAATACTATCATCATTATCTGAATTAGACAAATTAGGTTGACCGGAGCTTGATGAACAACCTACAATAAAAAGTGAGAAAAAGAAGAGATCTAGTAAAAATGTGCAAAATACCGTTTTTCAGTTGGTTCACAAATATTGTCATTTTGGTTCATAATATTAAACAGGAAGGTTCACTGAAAATAATAATGCATTTTGATATTCATGTTTTTGGTATAGTTTTTAGAGTGTTTTCTTAGTTTGTTAGGTTTAGTTTTAGTAGTTTTAGAGTTAGTTTTGTGTGTTTTTTGGATGATTTTGCATATTTTGTGAGAAGTATGGAAGCTACTCCGTTTTGTGTCTTTTTGAAGCTAAATGGAGTGCTATGGTGGAAGATGGAAGAATACGAGATAAAGAAGTCGAAGTCAAGATTTTTAGAGTTGAAGTGTTGAAGAAAGCCAAATCTAGGCTCGTTAACGAGGCTGTGAAGGCTCGTTAACGAGGCTTAGAGATAGAGCTTTTCGAGAGTTCGTTGTGATATTTACCGACCCTGTGCGGAAGTTTATTCCGTTTCGGTAGGGTTTTTAATGAGTTTTAGGGTTATTATTTTATATGTTTTAGGTCTTGTTATCTTTTTAGATTTTATTTCTATCTTTTTAGAGTTAGTTTCTATCTTTTAGGAAAGTTTTTATCTTCTAGCCTTTTTATTAGATAGCTTTATTAGTATAAATACCCTTCTTTTCTAGCCTGAAGGGGGGGGGGGTTGAGTGGTAGATCAGATTTTGGAAGAGCCGAGAGAGAGCCGAGTCGGAGGAGAAGTCGAGTCGAGGTGGAACGAGAGTGAAGCCAGGTCGTTAATCGTTATTCTGTTCGGTATTCTTGTTGTTTCTTCGGTTTCTTCTAAAGTCTGTAAGACGATATTTTCTTAGTAATTTGAAGTACATTGTTTTGTTTTCAATGTTTTCTCTTATTGAATTTGTTTGCTTTATAGTTATGAGTAGTGAGTAGTTTTCCTATCTAGGGTCGGGGTTAAACCTGACATAGTTATGCATGGTTTGATGAGTAAGTTGATGTGTTGAATGCCTTTTATCTATTTTTAGATTGCTTATTGTGTTTATGACTAGATAAGAATCGAGGTAATTTGAGTTTTTAACTTGTTCGAAAGAGAAAGTTAGTAACTTGAATGTTGATATTGTTCGACAATGAAAGTTTCGAGCTTTGGATCAAAAACAAGTGTTTGAGTGAATTAGTTTATGAGAATAAATTGATTTGCTTGCTAATCAACGAAAGTTGATGAGTTTATCTATTTAAAGGCATGATCTTTATCTTCTTACGAGTTTATATGCATGGCTATGTTGTGGTGACCCTTGTCCTAGATTTTTGTTCTTATTTGAATTTCTTCGATTATATTTGTTACTGAGTTCGTTGTCTCGGTACCGAACCTGTTCTTAGGTCGTTAGTGTGTGTTTTCGTAGTTTACCCAGGTTCGTTAACGACCCTGACAAAGTCGTTAACAAGGTTGGTCGTAGGTGTGGTGTGTTGTTTTGCTTTGTTTTATTTTTCCAGCAGTTTGATAGACAAACAACCGTGCTTCCCGTGGAACGATCTTGACTCCCCTATACTCAGTGGGGTCTTGACTATAAATTTATTTGTTGTCAACAAACCCTCCTCAACACAATTCATATAAAATAATAGTACGAATTTTATGTGAATCGATCTAACAAAGGTCACAAAGATACTAATTGCTTAATCAAAACAATATCCTATTAGTCAATGTGGATAACTAGGCATAGAAATATACACAAAAGCATCATATTCAACAAAGGATACTAAGCATCATATGCAAACATTCATTTTATCCACAAGGGGGAATTTGAACAATAAAACATCATCAATACATGAAAAGGTCTTGCAATTTGTCCACATTATCTTCATATTCACTAATTAGAACAGTAAAAATAATATTCCAAGGCAAATTAGCAAAATATGATCATTGAGACATTTTATCAAACACTTTGTGGGCAATCAAATAAGCATACAAATTTTAATTCTAGTTTCTATAAAATTTTGTTTCCAATCCCAAAACCAAGAGTACAACACATTTCTCCATGATCTCAAGCAACAAAGAACCATAAACAACAAAAAATTTAGGAATTATTTGAGAGCAACAAATCATCCACCAAACTAAACTCTTCTTAAGTATTCTTCATAACCACTTACCTAAATTCATTGTGCCTTCAATTTGGAGTAGGAGTATGGATCGAACGAAGGGGAGATCGAGATCTAAAGGGAGATCAAGATCGAAAGAGGGATCGAAGGGGAGATCGTGGTTGGCTAAAATCGTGGTTGGCTGAAATCACGAACGAGAGTTGGAGAGATCGGCTATACTTAGGTTTAGAGGCTGGAAATTATAAAAAATATAGTAGTGTGACAAAAATACCCTTGCAACTTTAAAAAAATAAAGGTGTGTGAGTGTTGATAGCAGCCCATCTAGACCCTTAATCTCACAAAATCAACAGATGAGAGTTGTTCTCATTTCCTAGGATAAGAATTGTTCTCATTTGATCCCCAATCTACTTATATATCTGTTTGCCTAACTTTTCCTGAAAAATCAAATTATCCATATCATCATCTGTATAAATAAGCTTGATAAAATAAAAATTAATTTATTTATAAAATAGACCTAACATATATTAAGAGGCATGTGTAGATAAGTTAACCTACCAAATTAATAAATCTCTCCATGTGGATTTGTGTACGTGATAACATATACATACATATCTTCACATGTGTGATCATAATTAATATACAAATATGTAATTAGTTAAGTATTATAATAATATTTTCAATAAAAAATATAGTAATATTTAATACCACTTACTCTTAATCAACTTCTTTGTTAATGTGTGTCTCTAGTTCATAGTCTTCTGCACCCCAGTTAAAAAGTTCTTCATTTTCGTCATCATTTTCATCAAGTTGTTCCATGTCATCCTCAGATATGAAATCAAATGAACCTTCTGGATCATGTAAATGTGTTGGCATATCTTCAACCACCGTTTGCATGGATGACGTATGTGTGGCAATTTCATCGGGCTGATAAGCAGGGGAAACAGATGTCCATCTTGTTTCTATTCTACTTCGAGGCATTGTCTTACATACTGCCCACCAATTCACACGACCTCTCTTTGCTCCAAGGTACTCTGCATAATAAACTTGAACTGCTTGCTGAGCTAATATGAATGGTTCATATTTCTTCTACAATGTGTAAATTGCCTTTGATTTTGCACCTTTTTGAGCACTGTCTACTTGAAGCTCGGGACAATAATAATATAGGCCAAGATCCTTGCATGCATTCAAGTTATCCTTGGTCTTTCCATGGACATCCATAACAGTGTTGAAAACATTATCAAACACGTTTTTCTCTATGTGCATAACATCAAGGTTGTGACGAATCAAGAGATATGGCCAATAAGGACGTCTCCAGAAAATACTTTGTTTTGTCCACTTGTGGTCACATCCATAGCCAGGAGGCGTACTAAGTGTAGCATCAATTACTATGGGGAATTGGCATACACGCTCCCAAATTTCTTCTCCAGTCAACATAGGAGGCAATAAAGATCTTTCAACTCTAATGATGTAAAAATCTTTTTTGTTTTCTCGAAAAGGATGACAAATAGGTGTAAATTGTCGATGACAATCAAACCAACAAGCCTTCTTACCATGTTGCTGTAACACCCCGTCTTTCCAGCGGCCCTACTTGGTAGTAGACCTTACTAGGTACTACTTAGGTGGGTTGACAACAACACTTTAGGATCTTACAACGCGGGCACGACGAGAAAAAATGTAAACCATCCAACTTTAAGATTTATAAAATTGAATATAAAACATGTTTGAATGCCCGAATGCACAAACAAAACTACTAAGTAACCCTTCCCAAATAGTCGTACACACACAAATAACATTTTCTTTTGAAGGGGCACGGTTTCTCTGTCACACGGACCATACATAGGCAACCCTTCCTCTCTGCCAGCTACGATAGTCGTGCCGGAAACAGTACCAACACAGAGAAAACGTTCAAAAACTTATTTCCGATAAAACTCATTTAAAAACCAATTTACACACAACTGCACAAGCAATTTAAAAACACATCAAAAAGATATTTGGGATTAGTTTCCCAAAACCATTCCTACAATAACGGCACAAAATCTAATAAGATAGAAAAGAACTGAGCAACTTGAAAACGACTTACCTCAAGTGACGGATTCCCGATGACCAAGAAAAGCTAGGAGCCTAAGTAGTAGTGATTTCCTAACATAACAAAGAAAATAAATAAATACCCGAGGGAACTAATACTCTAACCGAAACGAAACGTTTTTTATTTCCATTAAACTAATACGATTACTCGATTAGCCTCCCACCGGGCTACCCAAAACGATCTACTAAACGACTAATAATAATACCCAAACCTATGACTTCACATTTAATGAATTACCAAAACACCCTAACTAGCTCTTCCTTAAATAATCTAAACAACCTAATCTTGCACTAAGGAGCCAACTATGTACATATTTTTACTCAGCAAATTAATCTATTTCACACCATCTACGAATTAATCTATTCAACAACTACTACTAACTGAAAGTCCTAATAACTTACTAGCTAATACTTTGTATGTAGCCGTTCTAACCGAAACCTACACTGACAATTTTCCTTGCAACTCCATTCAGATTATACCCATGTTAGAACCATAGGCATTAATTTAATTAGCACTTATCTCTTCCTTATCCCTTAACCAGAACCGTAATCTTCCTCAACATGCGGAAAAAAGAGACTAAGAATCGGACATTTACCAGCGACCCTGGTTCGGCCGGAATGAAGAATTGTCGAGGCTTGTCGGCGTCGTTGCTCGGAATCCTATCTCGAAGATGCCGAATGGAAAGAGAGGCGATCGAAGACGGCAATTGACGGTAACGCAACCGACGGAAGGAGAATGTTTCCACTGCTCACGAAGTTGTCGGAAAGGCACAGTTGTCAACGGCCGGAGAAAGTAGTGCGAACCCCACAGCCGTCGGTGTATCGGATGGTTTGACGGGAAGTGTTTGGAAGGAGGCTAAAACGGTTGTCGGCGCTTAGGGAAGACGAGTCTTCCTTTTGACGAGGATGAAGGACTAATCCAAAATTTAGAGTTTAAATACTTAGGGTTAACTAGGTTAAAGTTAATAAAACAATATAATTTTGCTCAACTGAATTAGAATTGTTAGCTATGATCTAACTAGTTAATTAGGAGGTATAAATATAAAACGAAAATAAAGGATTTCTAACAAATTACTGATAACGGATAAAAACTAAAACTATTCCTTTCCACGAGGTTACTTGCACGACAAGACAACTCGATTAATTGCAACTCAAGAAACTCGTTTTCCGACCTAAAGGAAAAAATGAAACTCGACTATTAAATATTACTCTCCTTAAGAAAGTTTCGTCCCCAAAATTTTTTAACGAAGAAAATGTATCCCGAGGTTTCATAAACCTCTCCCCCTCAAAAAAGGTCCGTCCTCAAACCGAAATTTATTGATAAAGACAAACACAACAACACAACAATCAAATAATTAAATGGTCAAACATGCAAGTCAAACTGAACAATAGTCACACAGCAAACATCGAATCTGAAAATAACCCACTAACTACTAACCCTCCCCTCAAACACCTCTACTAGACCCGGGTAGATCTCCGGGTAACTCTCTCTCATCATCGACTCAGTCGCCCAAGTGGCCTCCTCGACTCCCCGTCGTGACCACTGAATCAACACCAAAATAATCTCCTTGTTTCGCAGCTTCTTCATTCGTCGGTCTAGAATCTTCAATGACTGCCCTCAGGAAGTGTGATCTGGCTCCACCTTCAACACCTTTCACCAATTCTAGAGAATTGTCATGCTTCACTATGGTCGATACACCCAATCACTATTTTACGACAAAAGATTTTTAATCCCTATGACCAGTTTGGCTTCTACTAGTCTATACATGATCTCCTTATCTCAACCTTCTTTCTTGCAAACCAAACAAAACCTAACGCGAAGGTGGAGTCGGTGTATCTACTTTTTCTCTAATAGATCCTTTGCTTAAGTATTCAATTTCAACGTCACAATTTGGTCCAAATACTAAGAAACCCGCTTGACCTGTCTAATCCCCGACTTACGGTCACTGACAAGATCTAATTCCCATTGGGTTTGTATTTATGACGACCCCTCATGAAACGTCTTCAAATGCTCACATGGCTCAGATATCCCAAAAGATCGTATGCACAACTTGACTTGCGACAAAGTTGTCTCAACTAACCATCAGTCCATGTTCAGCGACATAGCTCAGTTCTCCTCGTGTCCAGGATAGAATCCTTAGCTCCCCTATCCATTCATACCATCATTCTTGTATTATTGCCAGTACCTAAAAAGGCCTTTATCCTTCTTTGTCCAATTTTCTCGTAAAGCTCTTTATTGTTCGATCCCTACACCTCGGTTGATTATGTTACCAGTCTAGACCTTCTTCCGAGAACTAGACACTGTGAATTTCTCTCTCCATCTAAATACTTGCTAAGATTCGATGAACCACAACAAAATAGAGTTTGCACACATGTTCCACTCAAACTAGTTCCAAACCCTGCCTTCTCTCTTTAACATGCTAATTCATCATTCCAACCATCGCAAACACTCAATTAAGGTGAGTTCCCAACAACGTGTTTCAAGGTCATAGTCTTAGCCGAATTCATCTCCCACCAACAATTTGAGTTTAGTTGCCATGACTTTATCCATGTCTTAACTCAAGTTTTCTTCACCCTATAGTGTAATACAATGGTTACTACTTTCTCGAAAATCATTGGTAATATTTTTATACCACATGGCTCTAACTCCAGCGTCCATCAATATCTTACTATCCATGCATATTTTCATGTTTCACTTTCAAATCTTCCTATTCTCAATCAAGCATGAACCATGGTATTCTTTAGCCAAAGGTATCTGTGAGGTAGTCGTGTCTCATTTTCCGATAACTTTGTCAACGGTGATTTCCATGAGAATTCCTGTCATAGTCTCCATTGAGTCCTTCATTCCCTACTTTCACCCTACTTAATCTCACAACCTTCAAAGTGGGAGTTATCCTTCACGATGTCTCGCACACATTCTTTAATATGGTCCACATGGATTCACAAAGAATGGACTTACCTCGTCAAAAATTTGATCTCGGCCTTCCACTCATTTCTTGTATGATCAAACTTTGTGTAAATGAGATCAGTGGTGAGTAACTACATTCCCTTATTGCCCTCCACTCTGAACTCCATGCTAAACTCCTTAAGTCGGGTGTTCAGCTCTTCCTAAAATGAGCAACATTCTTTATTCAACTAACGTTCCTAGTTGGAGTTCGACCACTTCCAATCCAATAACTTAGTTGATTAGGTTTGATTTGTTCCAACTTGCTCCATTCTCTTCTATGTCGACCACATCTGCCTACTCTTGTACTAGATACACTACTCGATGACTGGTACTACGAAGCGCTTGGAGACCATATAACCCAACACTTCAATCCTACTCTTGTAACTTCCTCACACTTCCCTAATAATTCTAACACTACGAACGAGATTAGCTTTTGTCAAACTTACACTTAGAATTAGAAGGTTAAAAGTACTAAACTACCGAAGGTCCTTCAGCTGATGGTGGCAGAGTCGCGACGTGTCACCTACCCCCTATATGCAACATGTCTACCCCAGTCAAAACAGTTTGAAAACACCAGCCGGTTTTAGTTTTAAGTTGGACCTCAAGTACACTCGTTGGTCAGTTCCATGTGCCCTGTTGTCAACCTGGGACCTGTGGGTTATGGGACCACCATGCTTCCGCCGTTGTTGAATAGATTGACTCGTAGATGCTGTGGAATAGATTAATTTGCTGAGTAAAAATATGTACATAGTTGGCTCCTTAGTGCAAGATTGGGTGGTTTAGATTCTTTAAGGTAGAGCTAGTTAGGATGTTTTGGTAATTCATTAGATGTGAAGTCATAGGTTTGGGTATTATTATTAGTCGTTTAGTACATCGTTTTGGGTAGCCTGGTGGGAGGCTAATCGAGTAATCGTATTAGTTTAATGGAAATAAAAAACGTTTCGTTTCGGTTAGAGTATTAGTTCGCTCGGGTATTTATTTATTTTCTTTGTTATGTTAGGAAATCACTACTACTTAGGCTCCTAACTTATCTTTGTCATCGGGAATCCGTCACTTGAGGTAAGTCATTTTTGACTTGCTCGGTTCTTTTCTATCTTGTTAGATTTTGTGCCGTTATTGTAGGAATGGTTTTGGGAAACTAATCCCGAATATCTTTTTGATGTGTTTTGAAATTGCTTGTGTAGTTGTGTGTAAATTGGTTTTTAAATGAGTTTTATCGAAAATAAGTTTTTGAACGTTTTCTCTGTGCTGGTACCGTTTCCGGCACGACCATCGTAGCTGGCGGAGAGGAAGGGTTGCCTATGTATGGTCCGTGTGACAAAGAAATCGTGCCCCTTCAAAAGAAAATGCTATCAGTGTGTTTTGGCAAGTGCTCTAGTGGTGGCTGAGCCGGGGTTAGAAGGAAGAAGCGATGTGAGGAGTGGGAGGGCCTTCCTCTGCACTATGGTTTGGAAGACGAGATGGAGAAAGAGTTATGTTACTTTACTTGCGCGATTGTGTGTATGTGTGTTTGGCTTATGTGTGACTAACCGTCTAATTTAGGTATTGTCCTTTAGAGTTATGGTTGCGATTGTGGATTCTGGTTGCTGATTATAGAAAACTGTTTTTAAACGTCTTATAATTTTCGCATATTATCTAGCTTGGTAGATTAGTAGCTGACTCTTCGGGGATTATTTTTCCAGCTATAGGTATGTCACAGGAAACCGTGCAGGAGCCTTGGTCGGATGGTGGAATGGATCGTTGACGCATGTGTCATTAGTTTGGGTTTTTTCGGGTGTACTTCAAGAGAATTTATTATTATTATTATTAGTTCTATTGAATTATTTTAATTGTAATTTTTAAGTGTTGTTTGAAATATTTTGAGGAAAATTTGGGAAGGGTTACTTGATTGTTTTGTTTGTGCATTCGGGCATTCAAACATGTTTTATATTCAATTTTATAAATCTTAAAGTTGGATGTTTTACATGTTTTCTTGTCGTGCCCGCGTTGTAAGATCCTAAAGTGTTGTTGTCAACCCACCTAAATAGTACATAGTAAGGTCTACTACCAAGTAGCGCCCGGTGGAAAGACGGAGTGTTACAGTTGCAATTGAAAAGCTTTTGACCTCTCCATAAAATAGGGACATGCTAAAATCTCAGATGTACTCCATCCAGACAACAAAGCATAAGCAGGGAAGTCATTTATCGTCCAAAGTAAAGCTGCACGCATGACAAACATTCATTGGTTGACACATCATAAGTACTTACACCAGACTCCCACAACTGCATTAACTCATCAATCAAAGGTTGCAAACACACATCTATTAATTTCTTAGGATTCCGAGGACCTGGCACTATCATGGACAAGAATAAGTATTGAGTTTTCATGAACATTTCTGGTGGAAGGTTGTACGGGGTCACAATAACTGGCCAACAAGAATATGTTTTCCCAGATTTACCGAAGGGTGCAAACCCATCAGTACATAGACCCAAACGAGCATTACGAGGCTCAGAAGCAAAATCAGGATATTTTGTATCCAACCTTTTCCATGCAGCCCCATGTGAAGGATGAGACATAATCCCATCTTTTGATGCATAACAAGCATGCCAAGTCATAGAAGCAGCAGTAGTTTCAGAAGCAAACAATCTCTGTAATCGTGGAGTTATAGGCAAGTAATGAAGAACCTTGTGTGGAATGATTTTTCGACCATTTGTACTCACATATCTAGCATGACCACAAAACTTGCACGATTCAGCATTAACATCACCCTTCCAATACAACATACAACCTTATGGACACATGTGAATTTTCTCCATAAGTAAACCTAAATCCCGAACCAACTTCTTTGCCTGGTATAAATCTTTTGGAATCTTATGACCCGAAGGGAAAATTTCATTATACAATTGCACAAAACCATCAAAAACACTTGCAGACACGTTATATTCACTCTTCAAACTCAAAAGCCTTGCCACAAAAGACAATTGTGTATGTGTTTCACATACATCTTGGATACACAGGCTCATCAGATGCTTTTAGCACATCAAAAAACCTCTAGGACAATCTAGTTTCTTCCTCAATTGGAACTGGATCAGCTACCATTTCATTCACCTCATTAGTAGGATCCAAGTGCCCAACTCCTACATCATTACTATTGGATGACACAAAAGCAGCATTATTACCACTAAACCATGTAGGCGGAACAAAATCAGGACCTGCAATATCAAATACCATCCTTTGTTCTGCATTTAATTGATTATCGAAGCCTCCTCGATTCCCCTCGGTTGTTGACTATGCGATGGCGGTGCAAATAGATCATCACGCTCACCATGTGCCGTCCACCAGTAATAATCAGACATAAACCCGCATCGATATAAATGCTCTTTTACGTCGTTAGTTTTCAAGAATTTACAATTACGACACCTTGTACATGGACATTTTATCTTGTTTCCATCCATGAAATAAACTTGAGATATTGCAAACTCTACATACTCATCCACCCCATGAAAAAATGTTGGATGAATTCCTCCACCATCCGGCAAGTATCTTCCATCCATCCAAGCACGATTATTCATCTTATCTACACACATATACAAGTAGGCATTTTAATCAAAAAGTCAACAAAAATCCTTTGAAATTTATAAAATTAGATCTAAGAGAACTTCACATTTTAATTTTGTTAATTTCAAGACAAAAATATAAAATTATGTCAAAGAATATACTTTGAAACTCTAAACTCACCTCAAGTAGCTAGGAGAACACATACATAGTTGACCTTGCAATATACTTTTAAAATTAGATCTAAGAGAATGTGACAACTTAACTTTGTTAATTTCAAGACAAATCTAAAATTATGTCAAAGATTATACTTTGAAACTCTAAACTCATCTCAACTTTCAAGATTAAGCAAAATGTCAAACAATCCAAATGAATCTGCCTAGACAAAAAATTCATTATATTATACTTCTCATAAGTAAAAAAATTCAAAGAAAACACTTTGAAATTTATAATTACCTTTCTTGATTGAGACAAATATTCAAATAAGACACATTTGTCTTCTAGTATTTTGGTAGGACCTTCGAGAGAAGTTGCCCAACAGAACGGCACATGAAAATGAAGTGGGCAGAAATGTGGGGTCTCGGGGTAAAGTAGGGTTTTTTCGGATTTAGAGACGACTTTAGCGACCACAATTACGTCCACATTTGCGTCAGACACAGCGACCACAAAGCTAAAAGAAGTTAGTTGCTAAATTTGTCGGTATATAACCTATGATGAGTAAGAAATTATTAAGGTGACTACTGACAGTATGGTCACGGTATTTGTCGTTGTTTAGAGACGAAAACAGCGACTGATTTATTTCGACTCTAAATTAGCCACCATATTAGGGACGACTAACACTATTGTCGTTGATTTTGGCGACAGATTGTTTAGTGGTTGCTATTTCCGTTTCAAATATCGACTGACATAGTGTTTGATGTCAGTTGGACGGTAGTAGCATCGACTTTAGCGTCCGATTGTTATTCCGTCGCTAATGTAGCGACGGATGGTAAATTAGACGATAAATGCAACGTAAATAGCGACGAAAATCGCAACCGAAATAATTTGTCGTTGTTTTACTGTCGTTGTTACAGCGTTTTCTAGTAGTGCTTGCTCATTGAAAATTATCATTGCATGAAACAATTCTTATCTGGATATGATTGTTGGGACTAGAACTTTCGAAGTCCATTTTCGCACTGGCCCATCAAGCAAAGGCTGAATTAAGCCCGATCCAGATCAACATATACGCAAAATAGTAAGCAAGCCAGAGGTGATGGCAACCGCCCAGGAGTGGCCTCGAGAGTGGGCTGCGAATTGGAGGGAACGTGGGTAGTAACGAACGAGGGGCTTGGGGGATAAAATGTAGAAATCGAATGTAATCTAGGCCATGAAAAATCAGTTGTAATCGTCTCTCTGAAATAAAAAACACACAGTTTGCAATCAAACTCTTTCCTTGGTGTTTGCATTTTGATCAGAATATAGTTTATCGGTTAGAAAAGCCCTACACTTGATTTCAATCGTCAGCTACCTCACTTGGTCGAATTTTGACCAAAAGAATTTGGCGCCCACCTTGGGGCCCTAGCCGGTTTCGTTCCTTTCCGATCAGAATCCAAGTCATTCACCGAAGATGTCGAATCCGCCGAAACCACCACTTCCCGCCGGAGGAGAGGTCGATGGGAACCGCGATGCCAATAATGTAGGTGGTTCCGGGGGAGACGGAGCTGAAGAGGTCCAGAACCTCCGTAGTGTCCTTGACGAGTTTGCGACCAAAATCGCGACTCTCCAACAGTACATGTCTAGTCAGAAGGACCGTAGTCAGACCCACATGGACTACATCGCCTAACTGACCTCGGAAAACGCCCCCCTTCGCGAGTAGCTACAATCGGCATCCGTGTCGCAAAACGGACGCCAAATTGTCGGAACTATCAGGGAGGTAACCTCTCGCCTCAATATGGGAGAAGCATCCAATCCTCTCTCTAGGGCCGGGGGCCAGCCTTCATCGGTAGAGATGGTCACTCCTGCAGCTACTCTACCGGGGGTGCCCACCGCCTCGGCCTCCGAAAATAGGACCGCGGGCACTGGGGTCTTCCATCCTGTCTACGGAGATGGTGTCGAAAATCAGGTACCTCTTCCAGACACCTTTATGGAAGTTTGTTCAACAAGTATATGAGAGATCAACTCAAAGGGATCGAGGATAAAATCGCTCAGATCCCCGGGGTGGCCCCTCCAATCGAGAGAGAGGCCTCGGAAGGTTATGACGAGTACCCCTTCACGGCTCCAATCACTAGTGTGGATATCCCCAAAAGATTCACCGTCCCGGCGGTTCCCATGTACCTCGGGACGGGGGATCCGGACGATCACGTAGCTATCTTCAAACAGAAGATGATGACTAGTTCCGTGTCGCGAGACTCGAGGGAAGCAATCAAGGATTCGGGACCGCCCTCTTAGGAGCGGCCTTGACTTGGTTCATAAACCTTCCCCGAGGGAGTATCGGATCTTTCGTCGGGTTGGTGGATGTCTTCCGAGTATAGTTCACCAGCAGTAGGAAACTGATGAAACAGTCCAATGACTTGTACCCCGAGTCGCTCAGAGACCAGGAGAGTCCCTAAGGGCATTTCTAAACCGGATCAATCGGGAGAAAGTGGCGATCCCACTCTGTGATATCCCAACCTCGATGAAGGCCTTCCGGAGGGGTTTACTCCCCAACAGTGAGCTTTACCGAGAACTCTATAAGTACCCCTGCCATAACTTCGAGGACGTCCAAGTAAAGGCCTTGGCACACATCAGGCTGGAAGAGGACGAGGCTCTTGTAAGGGCCTCCTCCGTCTTCAGTCGGGTGCAAAGGAAAACTGCTCTTGACCATCGAAAAGAGCGTCGCGGACAGCCGTATCCCAAGGCCCGGCCAGAGGCAGCCGGAGTACATACCATAGGTATCAGGCAACCAGGCGGGAAGAAGGACGCCACTCAGCGTCCAAGAGTCCATGAATATAACCTCGGTCTGGGAATGCAGAAGTAGTGAAAGGTCTCGAGAAGTTTGGGAACATGATCAGGTGGCCCAAGAAGGTGGAAAAGCCCAATCCGAAGGTGTGACTTCCATGAGGACTGTGGGCATGAAACAGACGAATGTTTCGCACTCAGGAAGGAACTAGCCCACCTGCACTTAAGAGGTTTGCTATCCGAGATCACACCAGAATCCGGGATACCAGCTGGCCAGAATATGTCAGAACCTATGGACATCCCGTCGTCCCTAGAATATGCTAAGATCGTCAATGTCATTTTCGGACAGTCAAACATCTACGACGTCACCTACTCGGCAGCAAATCGCCACGCTCGGGACGCCCAATTGGACAGTTGATGGCGAGTGTCCATAATCCTGGGCGACACTCTGGGGACATCATTACCTTCATCGACTCGGATTCATCGAGTGTGGTGGGCCTACACCACGATGGGTTGGTCATTTCACTATCAGTAGGAAACGTGTTGATGAGGAGGATCCTTATTGAAACAGGTTGTTCAACCAACATGATGACACTCGATGCCCTTAAGGAGATGAGGTTGAAGGAAGAAAATATCCTCAGAAAATCTGTGGCATTGGTGGGTTTCAGCGGGGAAATTGCGCACACCCTCGGAGAGATAACCCTCCCGACTTACGCCAAAGGGGTCAACATACAAGTAAGGTTCTCTATGCTGGAATGCACGTCTTGTTATAACTTCATCATGGGACAACCTTGGATCCACAACATGAAGGCGGTTTCGTCATCCTACCATCAATTTCCCCACTCCTTGGGGAATTTGGGAAATCAAAGGTGACCAGCGGTTGTCCAGAGAGTGCTACAAGTCTGCTCTTAAGGCGACCATCGCTTAGACAACATAGCAACTAAAGGGGGCCAAGGGGTCCATGCCACCATGGGACCCCGAGGTCGAATGGATCGAGGAGCTTGCCTTCGACACCCAAAAACCACTGCAGACAGTAAGTATCGGGCATGATCTTGCCCCTGAGAGAAAAACAGAGTTGATTAGTTTTCTAAAGTAACACAGCAGCTGCTTTGCATGGACACACGAGGACATGGTGGGGGATCAATCCTTCCATCATTACTCATCGATTGAACATAGATCCTCGCCATCCACTAGTGAAGCAAAAGAGGCGGAAGTTCGCGCCCGAAAGAAACTTGATTGTTGATGAGGAGGTTCAGAATCTGCTCAGAACTAGCAAAATCAAGGAAGTGAAATACCCGAAATGGCTAGCAAACGTCGTGGCAGTAAGCAAGAAAAACGGCAAGTGGAGGGTCTGCACCGATTTCACAAACCTCAACAAGGCCTGTTCAAAGGATTGTTTCCCGTTACCACACATCGACGCCATGGTGGATGCCACTGCCGGCCACGAGATACTGACCTTCATGGATTCCTTCAGCGGGTACAACCAAATCCAGATGCATCCGGTGGATCAGGAAAAAACTTCGTTCATCACTAGTCAGGGTACTTAATGCTACCGAGTTATGCCATTCGGGCTTAAGAACGCTAGGGCCACTTACCAGAGATTAGTGAACCGCATGTTCCAACAACAGATAGGCAAGACAATGGAGGTCTATATTGATGATATGCTTGTAAAATCAAAGCAAGCGGCTCACCACATCTGGCACTTCGAAGAAGCTTTTCAAATCCTTGATAATTACCACATGAAGTTGAACCCGTCCAAATGTGCATTTGGGGTGACATCTAGCCGCTTCTTGGGCTTTATGGTGACACATCGTGGGATAGAAGCCATCCCCAATCAGATTCGAGCCATAGCCAGCATGTGGTTGCCCAGATGCGTGAAAGACGTGCAGAAGTTGACGTGGAAAGTGGCAGCACTAAATCGATTCATCTCCAAGTCGTCTGACAAGTGTCGGCTGTTCTACATTATGCTGCGAAAAAAAAGAAGTTTGAATGGGCACCTGCACACGAGGCGACCTTCCAATGGCTGAAGCAGTATTTCTCCAACCCGTTGTTGTTATTCTAGCCCGAAGAAGGGGAAAATCTTTTCATGTATCTGGCAATAACTGAAGCAGCCATCAGCGGGGTTTTGGGCACTTGTACACGGGGCGGCCTTCCAACAGCTGAAGCAGAATTTCTCCAACCCGTTGTTGTTATCCAAGCCCGAAGAAGGGGAAAATCTTTTCCTGTATCTGGCAATAACTGAAGCAGCCATCAGCGGGGTGCTGGTGTGCGAAGACGACGAAGATCAGCTACCAAAATACTACATCATTCCGCACCCTGCTCGCAGCCAAAACAAGGTACTCTCCCCTAGAGAAATTGGTTATTGCATTGGTCATGGCCACAACAAAACTCAGGCCCTATTTTGAATCACATACGATCATTGTCCGCACCAATTATCCACTGAAGGTGATACTAAGGAAGCCGGAGATCACTAGTCGAATGGCCAAATGGGCCATCCACCTGAGTGATTTTGACATCAGCTATGAACCAAGAACAACAATCAAATCTCAGGCACTAGCAGATTTCATGGCCGATTTCAACCCAACACTAGAAGACGTTGCCAAACTACAAGAAACCTTCGTGACAGAGACTAAAATTAAGGGAATTGGACCTTGCACACAGATGGGGCTTCCAACGGTCATGGAGTCGAGATCGGCGTAGTGTTGAAATTGCCCAGGGGGAGAAGATAGCGCAGGCAGTACGGTGCACCTTCGAGTCCGCCAACAATGAATCTGAATACGAAGCACTGATACCGGTGTTGATGGTGGCCCGAGATTTGTCTATCGAAGAGCTGGAAGATTCGACTCGTTGTTGATCGTAAACCAAATCCTAGGGACCTTCGCCGCTAGAGATGCCAAAATGGCCGCGTATAGAGAAAAGGTCAAAGAGATCGTGCGAGGGTTCAAAGCCTTCACAATCCAGCATGTTCGTATGGAAGAAAATGCGCAAGCTAATGTGTTAGCAAATCTAGCATCCTCCCTACATCCGGGGGAGTTCCCTTATATCCTATTAGTGCATGTGTTATCTCCAGCAATTACCAACAATTACCAGTACAACTTGATCAAAATCTCGCTGAGACCGAGGAAGTGTGTGCTCAACAAGAGATACCTGACAGCGAGAATCCAAAAGCAAGCGTCCATGATACATCTCCGGAAGAAGAATGTTGGACTCGACCATATCTGCGATGGCTCGAACACGGACAACTATCGGCAGACAAGTCTGAAGCTAGAGCACTCAAGATGAGGGCGGCTCGCTACATCGTAGAAAATGGAGTATTGTTCAAACAATTTGCCGCGAGAACCTCGCTCCGTTGCCTAGCAAGGAGTGAACTACAAAAGATCCTCCAGGAGTTGCACGAGGGCAATTGTGGAAACCATTCAAGAGTCCGCATCTTCTCTAACAAGGCTCTCAACTTCGGGTACTACTGGCCAACCATGCGTCGAGATGCAACGGAATACTCCCAAAAGTGTGAGGCCTGCCAAAAGCACGCCCCCACTTCTCACCAGCCACTTGAACCGTTGCTCCCAACGCTAACCCCATGGCCCTTCATGAGGTGGGGAATGGATATCGTGGGGAGGTTTCCGCCGTCATCTGGACAACGAGTGTTTTTCCTAACCGTCACCGACTAATTTTCTAAGTGGATCAAAGCGGAAGCATACAAGGAGATAATGGAGCAACAAGTCACTGTATTCATCAAGAAGCACCTCATCTGCCACTTTCGGATACCCTCAGAGATCGTTTGTGACAATGGATCGCAATTCATTGGCAGGAAAACGCGAGAACATCGATTTGGTAACTTCCACTCCTTGCTATCCACAGGCCAACGGACAGGCAGTGTCGAGCAACAAGGTGTTCATCAACAATCTCAAGAAGCGGTTGGTCAAGGCTAAAGGACGGTGGGCCAACGAGCTACCCTATGTTCTATGGGCAGATAGGACCACCCTAAAAGCTTCCATTGGGAAATCGCCATTCTCCCTAGTCTACGGGTGCGAGGCAGTTATCCCGACGGAAGTAGTCATACCCACCGCTCGGTACGGACTGCTGACATCTAACCAGAATGCCACCGAGCTAGCTGCTGATATGGATGTTACGGAGGAACTTAAAGAGAGGGCACGACTGCTTCTAGCCCAACATCAGCAGCAAGTGGCCCGCAGTTACAACAAAAACATCTGAATCAGAGCCTTCCACATTGGCGATTGGGTCCTCCAAAAGGTGTTCCAAAACACTACCGAGCTGAATGTTGGAAAGCTCGCTCCTGCTTGGGAGGGGCCATACAAGATAATCGACGTCACATGCCAAGGCGCATACTGGCTAGAGTCCCGGGTTGGTGAATCAGTACCGCTTATTTGGAATGCTATGCACCTAAAGAAGTACCATTTCTAATGAAAAAGAAGACGCTAGGAACGGCCGAAATAAGGAAAGTAAGATGTAACCCGCGGTATGCATTTTTTATAAAATCTAAGTTCAGGTACACACAATACGTGAATTAAATCTTTTCCATTGTAATTCCTCTAGAATAATGTTACCACAAGTTATCTCCGGCAATCGTTTCCAGAAAAGGAAAAACTCTGGGGTGCAAATAAAAACGGTACGAATGGTGACACGTGGCATAACTAGGGACACGTTAACACACAGAAGGCAAAACGATTCTAAGAAAGCTTTTACAAATGGTGACAGGGCACAAGAAGATATCTCCTAGACGCCCGCTATCTGGCATCACCGCCAATACAAACATAATCGGGAGAACATTCCCTAGACACTTGATATCCGGCAAAGAGGATCCATAGCTATGCACACACTTCATGACTAACAGACAACCTTCTGCAAGGGTTGATCCTCCGACAACCGTCACTCGACAAGAACACTTGAAAAAGACACCAAAGGAAACAAAAAGCAAAATAACCAAACAAGATGCAAGCAGCTAAAACAAGCAATAAAACCCCCGCCCCATGGCGGGGGGAAAAACATAAACATTGTCCGTGGCCTCGCCACCATCCAAAAGCCTAAGAACGGCCCGATAAACGACATGGCCCATATGTAATACTTATCCTCAAAAAATGCACAACCACGAAAGATAAAAATCAATTTTTTACAAACGGCCGAAGCCGCCAGAATCCTTCATCACTTGAAAAGAGATTATGCAGGGTCAGTCGAGGCTCCATCTTTCTCCGCCTTCTCACCATCCGCGTCCACCGCCTCTGCATCTTGACTTCCTTGAGCATTGGGGGTCATGGGAGAACCAACGATACCTACCATAGCAGCAACCCGAGCCAGGGGAGCACCTCCTGGATAAGTAGCCAAGAAAAAGGCATGAAATTTCTCTGCATCCCAAGAGGCTTTCCCCGCCTCGTACTCATAAGGTTGCACAAACACACACACAAACAAAGTTCTATGTCGTTACTTCTTGTGCTAATACGTCTATTACTCTAACTTTATTACAACACAAAAGTCTAAGATGCAAAATGATGAGGAGAAGGTTGCATTGAGCTTCAGCCGACCGACCTGTATGAATGTGACCTCTAAAAGAGACACACGTCAGTAAGAACTAGCTGAACCTGAAAAATTGTTTTGCGATTTACGTGAGTCGCATACTTGTTAGGCCCAAATGTCCATCGGCCCATTTGGTAATCTGAGCCCATAAATACACAAAGAAGTCATCAGCCGATTTGATCGAGAAAGGATCCCGAAATGGAGAGAGGTCATCAGTCATCCGATTGAAGGAAGAAAGCTTCCGTCATAAAATAGAGAGATAAGTTCAGAAAGCCTCGAGGGGAGCGCTCCGAGTCTCCGATATATGCGAGAAGAGGGAAGCGGTTACGGGATATGCCTTAGAAATCCGGAGATCATGGTATATGGGCGGCGGTCCACCGCGCCCGCGGCCTCCCGAGCAACGCCTTTGTTTAACGTCGATGGCTCGACGTCGACATGATCGGACATCGTCAATGCCCTAAGCAATCTGTCAAAATCATGCGAACAACTCTCATGTAGGCAAATATAGCACAATGATAACTTGAAACTAAATAATATACCATTCATACACCGTTTCAATTTATCAAACCCACTAGAAAAATCAGAGTTAGCGGGTTTAGGATAGAACCAGTTGGAAGGACGAGGTAGTTTTTCAAAATATAAATCAAGAGTAATGATTTTAATGTTAGCACTACCACCCTTAAAATTTGAGAAATCACTAGATAAGCTATCATGCTCAGGACCTTTTGCAGACATAACAGGCAAACAAATATCAACAGAAAGTAAGGGAGAAGAGGGAAGGATACATGGATCATGATCGATCATAATAAAGGACTCCATGGCGGGAGACATAGACATCTCCTCAGGTGGAAGGGCAATCTCCATATCATCATCTAGCTCCTTCTTCGAAACATCACGCTCATTGTCATCACTCCAGGAGCTGTCAAACTTAAGGAAATATTCCTCCTCCGTCATCATATGACTATGATCATCCATCTCTTCATCCAATGAAAGGTCTCTGGGTGCCTCCGGAAAGGATGGAACTGGCTCTTCAGGGGGATCTGTTGGTTGATCTTTGAGAATTTCCGTCTTTATGGCCAACACCTCCTCTAGTTTTCTTTGTTCAGCAATTTGGTTCTCCAATTTCTGCATCTCGATCTCTTTGGCTCGGATATAACAAAAGAAATCCCATTGGTCGATGGGTTTCCATACGACGTATTGTCCATCGCTCTCGCGGTACATCCTTAGTTGGGACTCAAGAGTCATCCCAATAAAGATGTGATGGCAAGCATCATCAAGCCCTACGTGTAACCCCCAGACAGAGAGATCAAGCAATAGTTTCCGGCACCTAGTGAAGTACTCAAGAAAGGGTTCATCCTGCAACTGACAAAGCCTAAACGCAGACATTAGTATATACAAGTGTAGACCGTAAGATAGGTCTACACAACGAGATTCGGGATTTCTGGACAGAAACCGCGAGCGCGGTTTAAAACCGAGGGCGCGGATCAGCCACGGGCGCGGAATTAAACCCAGGGCGCGGATCAGCCTCTGGCGCGGAATTAAACCGAGGGCACGGATCGTTAGAAACGCCGACTTATCAGAAAATTGAAAACCGATTCCCCGGCAACGGCGCCAAAAATTTGACTTGGCTAAAGACGTTGTTGCCAAGATCAAAAATAAATAACCCTATTCTACTAACTAGTATAGTAAGCAAGCAAGGGGTCGAACCCAAGAGAATCGGTTTTCTGGTCAATCAGCGAAGAGCAAAGACGGGGTTTTTGGGGTTTATGCAAGCAAACAATATTAAGTATCAAATCAATTAAGGAAAAGCAGAGTTCATTCAATCAATTCCACCTTTTTAATCATTCGCTCATCAATTCATCCACTTTTCTATTAATTCCCAGGTTAATTCCAATCCTTATAAAAGATTTCCGCTTGTCCACGGTCCAAGCGAAATTATGATATGAACAAGAACGCTTAATTCAAATCATGCAAAGTATTAAGGATAGAAGGATATTAATTCATGCAATCAAGCTACGAGTCTCATGCATAAAATAAAAATCAAACACTCTTTCTGAATTCTAGTCCAGGGTCCTAGAAAAGAGTTGTTTCAAGGATAAATAAGATTGCACAGACAACAATCAAACTAATCCAAACAGTAGAATATCAATCAAATTCAACAAGTTGCGCACCAAGAGAAATCAATTGATAATCATATAAATAAAAACAAGAGTTTTGATAATAACCAAGGGATAGAAAAGTTACCAGAATCTCATGAAATACATAAAAAGGTTTCCTTGATCAAACAAACTCCAAAGGGAATTAGTTCTCCATAATAAAACTAAAAACTGGAATAATCTCTGAAAGTATGCTAGAATGTGTAACCCTAAAGTGAAAACGAGACTAAGCTTAAATAGTAGAAATAAATCCGAAACCTAAATGATATAATAATATAAAAAGATAGAAAATAGCGAAAGAATTCGGTGCTGAAAATCCACAATCCGCGGGCGCGGAATCAAACCGACAGCACGGATCAAGTAGTCCTCCTCGGCCGCGGAACCTCATCGAACCATGAGCGCGGTTTAGATCTGCGGGCGCGGTTCCTGCGTTACTCCACTTTCTCGAATCTCGCCACCGCGGTCTCGGGTCCAACCCGAGGGCGCGGGTCTTGACTTCTTAACCTCTTTAACTCGATCTTTAAGACTTTTGTCTTCCAAATCTGAAACTGTAGGCTCTTTTGGTATTACAGATAAACATCCTAATCTCGCCTAAAACACTCAGAAAATCCTAATAAAAATACAAAATTACGCTGTACTAAATCCAGCGTATCAATGGGTGATAACCGTTGGGATTAAGATGTATATATGTAAAAATTACGCAATTTATAAAGAACGATCGATAACCATACCAAAAATCAATCAATCAAGAGGATCATAGCCCTCTGCTTTCGAAAATTTATAGCTTGCTCGTATTTGTTGTTTCCTTTGAATTCGATCGTGCCCCAATTAAGGGCAAAGATTTGTTGATCAAAGTTTTGTCCAAAACAATTTGGCGCCCACCGTGGGGCCCAACGATCGAAAAAAGATTCAGTTCTTTGCATTGAAAAGAGTTCCGTAAGATCGCCATGAGCAACTCTAACGAAGGTGGCCAAGAGATAAACATCGGGGATGATGGAGGCGCACGCCAGGACGCGTCGGCAGCCCTTCGTCTTGAACTGTCCGAATTCGCCCAAAGGCTCCAAGCTCTGGAGAAAGAACTGACCGATCAACGTGCTTGTAACGAGAGGCACAAAGCAAGCATTGAGCAGTTAACCGCCGACAACGACGGCTTGTGCTCCCAACTTCGATCCGTGTAATTTGTCGGCCCGCGTGCCCGAGTAACGGATCCAACCCGGAATAGTGGGGGTGAAGGTTCCTCTGGGAACCATATCAGCCGTCACGGGGGAAATCCTGGCTTGGATTTCATCACCCCACTAGCAACGGTCCCCGGTGTACCGTCATTTACCCCCGCTCAAGGAAACCTTATTAGCGAAGGAGCAAGAGCACCCATACGCCTGCGATCAGCGCGAGAGGTTAGCCCCAGACGCTTGGAAGATGAAACCATGGACGATGACGAGGATTGGGACCGTCGTCGTCCCCGAGACCTCGAGAATATCGTCCGGAACCAATTCAGGATGTTCACCTAGCAGTTATCGAAGATACTCAGGGTCCCGTGGCCCATAGAGAAAGAAGCAGTTGACTGTTACGATGAGTCACCTTTCGCTCCCCACATCGCCCAGGTCGAGATACCAAAGAATTTTTCGGTGCCCAGTATGACTTCATACGACGACACGAGGGATCCTGACCAACACGTGGCCATATTCAAGCAAAAGATGATGACCAACGCGGTACCGTACCATTCCCGCGAAGCGCTGATGTGTAAGGGATTCGGAGCTGCTCTCGCGGGACCAGCCTTAAAATGGTTCGTTAACCTCCTAAGGGGAAGCATTCGTTCTTTCGCTGAATTAATGGACTCGTTCCGGGTGCAGTTCGCTAGCAGTCGGAGATTCGAGAAGCACACCAACGACCTGTATCGGGTTATCTAGAAGCCGGAAGAGTCCACCCGGGAGTACCTAGGCAGGTTTAACCGAGAGAAGATCTCCATCCCGCATTGTGATGTGCCGACGGCGATGGAAGCTTTCCGTCAGGGGGTAAATCAAGATGGAGATCTCTACAAAGAGATCACTAGGCATCCTTGCCACAGCTTCGAGGATGTGCAAACCAAAGCCCTGGCTCAAATCAGGCTCAAGGAGGATTTGAAGATGAGAAAACCCACGAGTGTCTAGGAGAGGGTAGATAAGAAAGCATCATCGGATCACCGCCGAGAACGCCGTGACCAACCATATCGACGCCCTCACCTTGACGCGGTGAAGGTAAACGTCGCTGAAACCAGAACGGCCAAACCGTTACCGTCGAAGTATGATGAGTTCAACCTGGGTATATCCCCCGAGGACCTCGTGAAGAACATAGCTTAGACAATACGAGGCGTTAGGTGGCCGAAGAGAAATGAAAAGCCCTATCAAAACAATGATATGAGCAGATGGTGTGACTTCCATGACGATTACAAAAGTCGCGCCGAATGCGCAAGTCCCTCCAGATGTTGTGGAAGCCTCATGCGCAGGAAGGCCAGCGTCGCCGGTACCTGCAAAAATCGTGAATGTGATCACCGGAGGGTCAAGTGTGTGCGGTGTCACTTATTCAGCAGCTAAGAGGCACGCACGAGAAAGAACCCTTCATCGCCCAACGTGTGAGAAGAATGACGTCGTCAACCTCGCAATACACTTCGACTAGGATGACGTCAATGGTCTTGACGGACCCCATCATGACGGCCTCGTGATTTCTTTGTCAATCGGCAACGTCTTAATGAAGAGACTCCTCATCGATACCGGGAGCTCAACCAATCTCATGATGCTGGAGGCTTTGAGAGGAATGGGTCTGAGCGAGAAGGACGTGGAGAAAAACCCCACAGCCCTCGTAGGCTTTAGCGGAGAAGTGAAGCACACCGTAGGAGACATCATCCTTCCCACCTACGCAAAGGGCGTAAATATCCAGGTTAGGTATTTTGTTATGGATTCCCCGTCATGTTATAATGTAATAATGGGAAGGCCATGGCTTCATGACATGAGAGCCGTACCATCCACTTACCACCTAACGGTGAAGTTCCCAACTCCATGGGGGGTTCAAGAGATCCGTAGTGATTAAAGAACGTCCCGGGAGTGTTATAAATCGGCGCTGAAACTAGCCCCCAATCAAAAGTCCACCTAGAAATTAAAGGAGGCCACTAACTCTACCTCTCTAAAAGAAAAAGAAAGGAAAGATGAACAGGTAGAGGAAGTGGCCCTAGACCAATCTGACCTCAATCGGTCCGTGAAGATTGGAAAGGATTTGGAGCCAGCTATGATAAACGAGCTCGTAGACTTCCTCAGTAAAAACTCGGAGAGTTTTGCTTGGTCCCATGAGGATATGGTGGGAATCGATCCAGACGTCATCACGCATAGATTAAATGTGGACTCCAGTCATCCACCAGTAAAATAGAAGAGGAGGAAGTTCGCCGCCGAGAGAAATAAAATAGTGGATGAAGAAGTGAGAAAGTTGATGGAAACTAGAAAGATCAAAGAAGTCAAGTATCCTGAATGGTTGGCGAACGTAGTCGTCGTTCCCAAGAAGAACGGAAAGTGGGGGATGTGCATAGATTTCACGGATTTGAACAAGGCTTCTCCCGAGGATTCATTTCTGTTGCCCCACTTAGACGCCCTGGTAGACGCCACGGCGGGCCATGAATTGCTACTTTCATGGACGCCTTCAGTGGGTACAACCAGATCAGGATGGAAGAAAGTGATCAGGAGAAGACATCCTTCATCATCAGTAAGGGAACGTACTGCTATAAGGTGATGCCCTTTGGGTTGCGGAATGCTAGGGCCACATATCAAAGGCTGGTGAACAAAATGTTCCAAGACCAACTCGGAGAAACTATGGAGGTGTACATAGATGATATGCTCGTCAAATCAAAGAAAGTTGTAGACCACATAAGTCACCTAGAGAAAGCTTTTGAAATCCTGAAGCAATTTAACATGAAGTTGAACCCACAGAAGTGTACGTTCGGCGTGAAGTCGGGGAAGTTCCTAGGGTATCTAGTCACCCAGAGAGGGATAGAAGCCAGCCCCGAGTAGGTCCGAGCAATAACGACGTTGAAATCCCCCAGGTGTGTGAAAGATGTCCAAAAGCTCACTGGACAGATTGCTACCTTGAATAGGTTCATATCTAAGGCAGCAGACCGATGTCGTCTCTTTTACGAAGTGATTAGAAAAAACAAATGTTTCTAATGGACCCCAAGACATGAGGAGGCTTTCCAAGAATTGAAGAAATACTTCTCCAATCCTTTGATTTTGGCCAAACCCGAAGCAGGAGAAGCTCTACCCTTGTAACTGGTCGTCACTAAACAAGCCATCAGTAGGGTGTTGGTCCGAGAACAAGATGGGCAGCAGCAACCCGTATACTACGTTAGTAGAACTCTCCTGTCAGCCGAGACCCGATAATCTTCCTTGGAAAAGTTGGTCCTTGCCCTAGTCATGTGCTCCAACAAGCTTCGCCCGTACTTCGAGGCACACCCGATAGTGGTGAGAACCACGCACCCCTTGAAGATGGTGATGCATAAGCCCGAATTCACAAGAAGAATGGCAAAGTGGGCGATTCACTTGAGTGGGTTCGACATTATGTACGAGCCTAGAACTGACTTGAAATCTCAGGCGCTAGCTGACTTTGTGGTTGATTTTAGCCCTACGACAGGAGAAGGATCCGATCTAGTAGAGCTCAAGATGCTAGAAGCTAAGTCTCCAGTCAAATGGACGCTTCACACGGATGGCGCTTCTAATGCTGGGGGAATGGGGATATGAGTAGTCCTAAAATCAACACATGGGGATAGGGTGGCACAATCCGTAAGATGTACGTTCGAAGCCACGAACAATGAAGTTGAGTATGAAGCTCTAATCTTCGGTCTGATCCTTGTCAAAGACCTGGGCATACAACAGATAGAAGTCAATTGTGACTTGTTGTTGATAGTCAACCAAGTTCTGGGGTTGTATGAAGCAAGGGATGAGAGAATGGCAGCTTATCTGGATATAGTTAAAAATCTGGTTCCTCGTTTCGAGAAGGTGTCCTTCGCGCAGATTCCAAGAGAGCAGAACGCTCAAGCAGATTCTCTTGCCCGATTAGCATCAGCCATTGATCCTGACGAGTATCCGGTAATCCCAATGGTCCACATCATGGTCCCCGCCATTAGAAGAACTCACACCAACGATAGCAAGAAGTCTGATGGAATGATCATTGACGTCGGTCTTCTCGGGGTTACCCCCACAACGTCTTCATGAGCAGTGACGAAATTGATGCTAGAAGCTATCGGAACGATCCCGACCCAGACCGGTCCCCGAGTAGATCAAGCTGCGAGAGAACTCCCTTTGATCCTTCGGAGGCCAACGAAGCACCTTGGACTCGGTCATACCTGGAATGGCTAACCAAGGGAAAGCTTCCCGAGGATAAAGTTGAAGCCAATTTGCTAAAGATGAAGGCCAACAAGTTCACGGTAGAAGGCGGGAAACTATTCCACAAATCGGCGGTGGGAACATTACAGCGTTGCCTAGCCAAAGAAGGTGTTCAGAGACTTCTTCAAGAACTCCGTGAAGGAGATTGCGGCAACCACACCGGAGTGAGAAGTATATCCAACAAAGCCCTTCGGCAAGGGTGGTTTTGGCCTACTATGAGGAAGGATGCTGCAGACTTCTGTCATAAGTACGATGCCTGTCAAAGACACGCGCCAACTATGCACCAACCTCCTGAGCCACTCTACCCCACACTTACACCATGACCCTTTATGCGCTGGGGGATGGACATATTCGGGAAGTTACCCCCTTCATTCGGGCAGAGAGTGTTCTTCCTCGCTATGACTGATTACTTCTCCAAGTGGATCGAAGCTGAAGCTTATCGAGAGATCAAAGATAAACATGTGATCTCTTTCATCATCAGAAATATCCTTTGTCGTTTCGGGGTACCCGCGGAGATTGTGTGTGACAATGGATCCCAATTCATAAGCCAAAGAACCAAAGACTTTTGCAGTCATTGGAAAATCAGCCTGGTCACTTCAACCCCCCGCTGTCCCCAGTCAAATGGGCAGGCTGAGGCCAGCAACAAAGTAATCATAAATAATCCGAAGAAGAGGCTTGCGAAAGCTAAAGGGAACTGGGCTATTGAGCTCCCATACTTCCTTTGGGCCGATCGAACGACGTCGAAGGTAGCGACTGGTCAGTCTCCTTTCTCGTTAACACACGGATGTGAAGCGGTTATTCCGCCGAAATTCTCATCCCAAACGCTCGTACTAGCTTTCTGACCGAAGAGCGTAATCATCAAGAGTTGTCAACTAATTTGGATACTTCTGACGAGATTTGTGACCAAGCCCGGCTACGCCTGGCAAGGCACCAACAACAAGTCAGCCGAAGTTACAACCAGAACGTCAGGATCTGGACTTTCTGGGTCGGAGACTGGGTGTTACGATGAGTCTTCCAAAATACCCATGAAACCAAGTCGGGGAAGCTAGCCCCGATCTGGGAGGGACCCTACAAGATAATGGGGGTCCTTGGACAGGGTGCCTACCAGCTGGAATCCAAGGACGGAGTAGCCATCCCAAGAAGTTGGAACGCAATACATTTGAAGAAGTATCACTTCTGAGGGAAAACTCCTCTCATCGGAGCGCAAATTCCCCTGGAACCCTCAACAGAAGGTTTTTAGCGCCAGATACTCAAGACACTAGAGGTCATCTATCCACAATTATTGTCTAGCTTTGTTTTAAGTTCATCTTTTTCATAGCATGTTTGTGATCAGTTTGTTCGTGTGAAGACTCTTTGTTGTGTGATTCCTATGCTATAGTTTTCTCTTATCGAATGAATGACGTTAGTGCATCACTGTTTAATTACCTTTATTCTCTCTTCGCATAAGTAGAACTAGAAAATCAGAAGTATATTTTATTTATCGACATATAGAATGCATTATACAATCGAATACACGTTTAAACAACTAAGGTAACCAATCTTAGACTAAAGACGTCTCTAATCGACCGAAGTTCCCGAGCGCAAGTCCCGACGTGATACTCATTACACGCTTGGAAACTTCTTCGGTAAATGCAGTTGCCACCCGTGACCAGAGACTTCTGCAGGAGTCCTCATCTTAAAGCCTTCTGTCTGAAGCACCCACGCGTCCTGAGAAATCCTGCACACAAAGGAAGGACAATACCAAACGAAAATACGCAAGAAAGAAAACACACATGCATCAAAACTATTCACTTCCTCTTCCTGAGGAAGAGGAGACATCCAGAAAAAGGACAAATATTGTTCACGGCCTCTACACGACCCATACATGTTACCCGCAGTCTGTTCAAACCAAAATAAAAGAAAAACCATCATAGAAATCTTTTACAAGGGCTCACGGCCCTAATCTTCATCATTGACAGAAGTGCCTCCCAGCTGCTCCACTACGTCTGCTGAAAGCCCATCACCTTGCTCAGATACCCCGATCGTGCTCAGACCAGGATCACCGCCTTCTTCCTCTGCGTTAAGAGAAGCTAAAAGCTCATCACCAAGGGCTGGTTGATTTGGAGGATAGCACTCATGGAAAGACGCAATCTTAGCGTCCAGATCCCAATCTGAATGTTGGCCAGCCACGAACTGCTTGATCGTCTCCACTCTAGACATCATCGAATAGTAGGCTCTGATCTCACCAGCTTCCTTGAGAATTCTCTTATTCTCGGCCTCGAGCTCAGCAATCCTGGACCGATCTGAAGTAGCTTGAGAAGACTGATGTCTGACTGTCTCAGCAAGCTTCGCAAGCTTACCTGCGTCTGTCTTTTGGCGCTCAACCGCAAGAATCATTTCCCTCTCCAAAGCAGCCTTTTCGGCATTCCACATAGCCTGATGATATATGAGAATATGCTCTTCCTTGTCAACGACGTCCTCAACCCAGAGGACACTTCGCAGGGCCTACGCACCAAGGCATGATATCGTCCGCGATGGATATGTAAAAAGAAAAAAAAGGAAAAAAAGGAGAGAAAGAAGTGAAGAAGGAAAACGGTGGAGGAAATATACCTTCCTAACCGACAGGCCGGCGTCTCTCACCAGAGCAGAACTGGGAACATCCAAGCGAGGCTTCTTTGAGCCATGAGCACCCCGGAGCTTTTGCCACAGATCGGAGGGACCTTTCTCATCCAAGTCGATGACTTCAGTAGCTCTAGGCGAGGGCCTTTTGGTGGGGGTCACTTTCACCGCAGCCTCCGTCTTCACCTTTGGGTCAAGGGGAGGTCTCTTGTCACTTGACCGAAGCTTACACTGAATCAGGGCCGCAGCAGAAAAGCTCCTTCCCAGGGAAGACGAAGTTTCTAAGAAGACAAGTATAAAAATTCAAGGAAACAATCGGTATCGAATTCGAAAGCAAAGAGGAGGGGCACATACAGGTAGGGTTCCGGATAGGGTTCGCAACCGTGTCCGCGAGCTCCCCAGACACCAAAGCGCTGTCCTCAATTGTCTTCTCGAAGTTTCCCGACCCCACATCATCTTCACCGTCATGAGGATCCCTAGTGACTGCCGTTGTCTTGTTACTGGATTCACCTTCAAGCATTTGTTCCGCAGATCTCCGATATGTCCTCTTAGCCTTCGGAAGAGAGAAGAGCTTCCTGCATGCCTCTGATTCCAGAACATGGGCCTCCAAACTAGGCGGAATTGCGCGAGAAATCCTCAAAGTCAGAAACTTGAGAACAAAAAAGTGAAAAACAACAATTGGGGGTCACAAAAATTAGGGTTAAAAGTACTTACTTTTGGTGGTCCAAGAGTCAAAGAAAGTAGCTTGATACATTTCTCCCAGGATAGATTTCTCCACGAAGAAGAAGCGTGAGGCCCAATCTTTGTCATTAACCTATGATTTCGGGATCAGAGGGTTTCTGGCGTCCCGTGCATGAAGAGTGAAGCGTCCAGCCCTAAGAGGACAGACCTGATATGCGCACAGTAGATCTTGCATTGTGAAGTCGATCTTCTCGCCCAGGCAAATTTCACTGATCTGGTATAAGATCTTCCATACCGACGGCATCAACTGCGTCGGGGAGGCTTTGAGGGTCATTAGGAAGTTCAGGATTAGAGGAGAGAAAGGGAAAAGCGCTCCCAGGGTGAAGGGGTATTCCAGAAAGCAAACCCAGCCTTCTTTGACCCAATCGACAGCCTTGCATGTAGGGGTGTAGAAGTTGGTATCGGATGGGAATCCATGGTTTCGAATTAGAGTCTCCACCTCATTTGAGGAAAGAGAGCAAGGGCGACAATCATGGGGCTCGAGGATGTGAGACGACTCGAAGCCCATATCTTTAACGTTGACGTTGGCCATGGAAGCTGAGCGACAAAGGAACAAAGCGAGAATTAGAGAGAATAGCAAGAAGACGATGAAGCACGTACCGAAAGTAAGAAGGAGATAGCGCATATATCAGAAGGGGTCTAAGACGAAGCATTTAAAGCCTGATTGATGGGACTCTTCAAGTTCTCGAGGGTGATCGAACGTACGGGTAACAACCACGTGGCACGCGCTGCTTAAGCTCACACGGCAAATCCGATCCAAATCCCGCCTAATAGATTTGGATCGGGATTTGGGGGTATTGTTTGGCCGAAATGTCCATCGGCCCATTTGGTAATCTGAGCCCATAAATACACAGAGAAGTCATTAGCCGATTTGATCGAGAAAGGATCCCAAAATGGAGAGAGGTCACCAGTCATCCGATTGAAGGAAGAAAGCTTCCATCATAAAGCAAAGAGATCAGTTCAGAAAGCCTCGAGGGGAGCGCTCCGAGTCTCCGATATATGCGAGAAGAGGGAAGCGGTTATGGGATATGCCCTAGAAATCCGGAGATCGTGGTATATGGGTGATAACCGTTGGGATTAAGATGTATATATGTAAAAATTAAGCAATTTGTAAAGAACGATCGGTAACCATACCAAAAATCAATCAATCAAGAGGATCATAGCCCTCTGCTTTCGAAAATTTCTAGCTTGCTCGTATTTGTTGTTTCCTTTGAATTCGATCGTGCCCCAATTAAGGGAAAAGATTTTTTGATCAAATTTTTGTCCAAAACAATACTAAGTGAATACAAACCATCATCAATTATTTCACACAGAGTCAAACATTTAGTCCATGTACATATACATACATATTATATATATGTCATATAGGAATTTACTATGCAAATGCAAATGCAAATGCCGATGTATCCAATTTATTATTCTGTGAACTGTTCAAGCCTGAATCTACCCCGGGTTTCCATATACTGACTCTTTTTCATATACCAACTTTTCCTTTCTTTTTTTTTCCATATACCAACTTTTTTTCCATTACCGAATTTTAGGCATCTTAGGCCTCATTTGCTCATATACCATCTCTTAGGCATCTTAGGCCTCATGTATGACCCGTAGGTCTCTTTTGTATACAAATTTAGGGCAAGACAGTCACAGGTCCTACTAATCTCATTGCAATATGCTATGCAATCAAGTGCATCATGTAGTCATATATACCATATGTCATATACCATCTGCTAACATACTTTCTGTGCAAACAACTCTGGAAATTTTCACAGCTATCACATATAACACATATATTCATATAACACATATACCCATATAGCGCATATAGCACATATATCACATTTATCCATATACCACATATAGCACATATAACACATAGGGTTTAATCTCCGATCTATACTCACATATATCCATATACCACATATATTCATATAGCACATATATTCATATTTCACATATAGCACATATGGTTGAATCTCTGGTATATACTCACCTGTTCAAGACAATTACTATATTTCTCCCCCCTTGTCTCTGACTCTGTTCTATGACTTGTGCTCCGATATGTAACCCAATGCAAAATTAGGCTATTTACTCTTATAAATTCTAACCCTAAATGCAATAAAATGCTAGTATGCATTATAACTTTTTGTGCATAATTCTAAATCCTAACTTGACAATAATAAACTATATATGTAGAAGGTAATGCTAATCTGTATGCTAATTTGAAGGTAATGCTAATCTGTATGCTAATGGTCCCACCTTCTCTATGATATCATATGGCCCAATATACTGAGGACTCAGTTTTCCTTTGTTACCAAATCTCATGACACCTTTCCATGGAGAAACTCGTAAGAATACTTTATCTCCAACCTGATATTCCATTTCCTTGCGATGCTGATCAAAATAGCTCTTTTGTCTATCTTGTGCTGCCTTCATTTTGTTCTTAACAATATCAATCTTATCCACTATGTCTTGTATAATCTCCGATCCTTCTAAAAATTTTGCACCCTCTTTATCCCAATATAAAGGACTTCGACAGTTCCTTCCATACAATGCCTCATATGGTGCCATCCAAATGCTACT
Organism: Fallopia convolvulus; assembly: GCA_964016875.1. NCBI lineage: Eukaryota > Viridiplantae > Streptophyta > Magnoliopsida > Caryophyllales > Polygonaceae > Fallopia > Fallopia convolvulus. The sequence goes on from OZ024729.1 coordinate 53,270,565, forward strand.
GTGAAATTGATTATTGTAAGCAAATTCCATCAATGGAATATACCTTTCCCATGAGCCATGAAACTCAATGACACAAGCACGAAGCATTTCTTCTAATGTTTGTATAGTCCTCTCTGACTGTCCATTTGTCTAAGGATGATAAGTTGTATTGAAATGCAATTTGGTCCCCATAACTGTCTAAAAACTTTCCCAAAATCGAGAAGTAAATCTAGGATCCCTATCTGATACAATGGACACTGGTATTCCATGAAGTCAGACAATTTCCTTCATGTATATCTCTGCCAATTGATCCAATGAAAACCCCAACGTATAGGCAAGAAATGTGCAGACTTAGTCAATCTATCAATAATTACCCAAATAGCATCATTTCCTTTTTGTGTTCGGGGTAGTCCTATAAAATTATCCATCGTAATCCGCTCCCATTTCCAAACCGGAATAGATAAAGGTTTCAGCATACCTGTAGGTGCTTGGTGTTCTGCTTTGACTTGTTGACAAGTAAGACATTTAGAAACAAATTCAGCAACCTCCTTCTTCATCCTTGACCACAAATAATGTTGTCTTAGAGTATGATGCATCTTTGTTATGCCAAGATGCATAGCATATGGTGCATTATTTGCCTCATCTAAAACTTCTCGTCTTAGATCATCAACATCAGGTACACATAATCTGGTGCCAAACATCAATGTGCCATCCTAAATAACAAACGGCGTATCTTTACCTTGTTGAATCTGTTCTATAATTTCTGTCAACTTTTCATCTCTTACTTGTGCATCTTTAATTTTCTTTCTTAGCACTGGCCGAATCTCCAAAGTAGCAAGCAATACTCCATATGTGTCAAACTGTAGTTTGGCATTCAGACCACGCAAAGCAATCAAATCTGACAATGAAGTCATGTGCATACCTGCCATCATACCACTAGATTTTCGGCTCAAAGCATCTGCTACAACATTGGCCTTTCCCGGATGATACTCGATTGTACAATCATAATCTTTTAGTAGTTCCATCCCGCGCCGTTGTCGCATGTTCAACTCCGTTTGACTCATCAAATATTTCAAGCTCTTATTATCTGTACAGATTTGGAATGTTTCTCCATATAAATAATGTTGCCAAATCTTTAGGGCAAAAAATACTGTTTCCAGCTCTAAATCATGTACAGGATAAGAAACTTCATGTGGTCGTATATAACTATCGTGATGCATAAGAAATTACCTTTCCATTCAACATTAAAACACAACCAAGACCCTGATATGAAGCATTAGTGTAAACAACAAATCCTCCAGTACTTGTAGGAACTGTCAATATTAGTGTTGTAGTCAAACGGTGCTTTAACTCATCAAAGCTCTGTTGGCATACAGAATTCCAATGGAATGGAGTATTCTTTCCACAATAATTTAGTGAATGGTGTAGCTATAATAGCGAATCCTTCAACAAATCGTATGTAGTATCCAACCATCCCAAGAAAACTACGAACTTCTGTAACTGTAGTTGGTGCTTTCTAGTTTACCACTGCTTCAACCTTCTTAGGATCAACCTCTATACCTTTTCCAGATACTATATGTCCTAAAAATATCACATGATCCAACCAGAATTCACACTTACTCAATTTAGCATACAACTGTTTTTCTCTCAAGACTTGTAGCACGGTAGACAAATGATCAACATGCTTCTCTGTACTTCGTGAATACACCAATATATCATCAATAAAGATGATTACAAATCTGTCCAGAAAAGGTTGAAACACTTTGTTCATCAAAGCCACGAATGCTGCTAGTGCATTAGTCAAACCAAACGGCATTACCAGAAACTCATAATGCCCATATCGAGTCCTGAATGTTGTCTTGATAATGTCATCTTTAGCTATCTTTAATTGATGATATCCTGATCGAAGGTCTATCTTTGAAAATACCTTTGCACCCTGAAGTTGATTAAATAAATCATCTATCCTTAGCAATAGATACTTGTTCTTCACTGTTGCCTGATTCAACTTTTTGTAATCTATATACAGCCGTAAGGTACCATCTTTTTTTTAACAAACAAAGCTGGTGCACCCCAAGGTGATACACTAGCTCTAATGAACCCTTTGTCTAACAATTCATGTAACTGCTTCTTCAGTTCCTGAAATTTCTAGTGGAGCCATGAGATATGGAGGAATAGAAATTGGTGCAGTACCTGGCATTAATTCCATAGTAAACTCTATCTCCCTGTCAGGTGGCAATCCAGGAAGATCCTTTGGAAACACATCAGGAAAATCCTTAACAATTGGAATATATCCAACCTCATCACATTCAATTGTACGGTCTATAACATGGGCAAAATATGCCTCACGTCCCTCTTTAATCATGCGAAAAGCCGTTGTTGCAGATATTAGGCAAGTGGGTACCATTTGTCTATCACCATAGAAAATTACTCTAGATTTTCCAAGCGAATCTATCACTACCTCTTTGGTATAACAATCCACTTTAGCATGATGTCTTGACAACCAATCCATGCCCAAATTAACATCAAACTCATACAAGAATAGCAAAATCAGATCAGCCGGTAACTCTATTGTATCCACTCGTATTATATTATCTCGATATACTGTATGTACCTTTACTATTTCCCCCAAGGGAGTCTGTACTCCTAAACTGTAATCTAAGGGTTCAGGTTTCTTATGCACTTGAGATGCTATGGCATAAGATATGAATGAATGAGTAGATCCTGAATCTATTAATATAATGCATGCATCTCAAGATCATGTAAATAAAGTTTACCAGTAATAACCTCAGGTGCTTTGGATGCTTCTTGTTGTGACATAGCAAAACCTCGAGCCTAGCCTTGTGGTCGAGATTCCTGCGTTTGTTGTCTTCCTCTACTAGCAGTGTTATTCATGTTCTGACCTCTTCCACAACCTCTACCAAAACACCATACCGGTGCTTCTGATTAAGCATTTTGTATAGTTGTTTCAGATGTTGTTTTTCCAATATTTGATCTATCTAATCTAGCTGGATAGTCTTTATATAAGTGCCCTTGTTGTCCACAATGATAACATGCTCTAGTACGTACTTGACACTCTCCGACATAAGATCGACCACAATAAGTACACATAGGTTGTGTCTGTACCATCATACCAGATCCTCTGTCATTACTACGACCAAAAGTCAAGGTGTGTCCACCTCTTTGACTATTTGAGCCACCTCTGCCAATTGTTATTGCTGGAGAAGAAAAACTTTGACGCTTAGATGGCCTTCCACTCGACTCACCCATATGAACTCATAATTCCCTCTTTTGCTTTTGAAAGAATGTCTGTCTTTCCTTTAATAGTGTCTCTGCTCTAATTGTTGCACTACGCAAATCTGTAAATGTAAGAAGATCCCATTGTGTAATCTTATTCCGGATATTATAAGATAGCCCCTCCTCAAAACGCCTGCATATATCTCTCTTTGTAGACACATTGGCAGTTGCATAATGTGATAGCTGGGTAAATTTAACTTCATACTCATCCACATACATATTTCATTGCTTAATAGAAAAAAACTCATTCTGCTTTGCATCTCGATATACCTCTGGCATATATTTATCTTTGAAAACAGTGAGAAAATCTTCCCATGTAAGAACTGGACACTGTACTGTAGTATATGAAACAGTTTCCCACCAGTCAAAAGCATCCCCATGTAGAAGTGATACTGAGAAATCAAACCTTTCCTCTTCTATGCATCTCATCATACCAAACACTCTCTTTGTTCTCTTTAACCGTGTCTCTGCCTCTGCAGGACCTGTAGTCCCATAGAAATCAATTGCTCCTAACTTACGAAGCTTCTTGAAATTCCGTCCTCTAGACCTCATAGCTGGTCCTTGTACTTCCTGTTCTATTGGTCCATGTGTATGAGATATATGCTCATGTAGTGCTGTATGAGATGCTCCTATAGACTGATGTGGCACGGTTGAACCTTCTCTCCTTTGTGCATCATGCTCATGCATATCCATGCTCCTATTCAATTAAATGCAACTCTAATGTCAATTACATATGCTTATGAATGTAGAATGCCCCTAAAGAATCATATCCCTACTCTGATACCAAAAACTAATTGTGACACCCTTATACCCTATGACGTATACTTTGTAATAATTTTTTTCTTATACAAGTATATAATTTACATATAACAATTATCCACGTAAACATATAACAAAACTAACAACCACATAAGGTTGCACACACACACACAAACAAAGTTCTATGTCGTTACTTCTTGTGCTAATACGTCTATTACTCTAACTTTATTACAACACAAAAGTCTAAGATGCAAAATGAGGAGGAGAAGGTTGCATTGAGCTTCAGCCGTCCCACCTATATGAATGTGACCTCTAAAAGAGACACACGTCAGTAAGAACTAGTTGAACCTGAAAAATTGTTTTGCGATTTACGTGAGTCGCATACATAGTGAATATAAACCATATAATCAATTATTTCACACAGAGTCAAACATTTAGTCCATGTACATATACATACATATTATATATATATATATATGTCATATAAGAATTTACTATGCAAATGCAAATGCCGATGTATCCAATTTATTATTTTGTGAACTGTTCAAGCCTGAATCTGCCCCGGGTTTCCATATACCGACTCTTTTTCATATACCAACTTTTCCTTTCTTTTTTTCCATATACCAACTTTTTTTCCATTACTGACTTTTAGACGTCTTAGGCTTCATTTGCTCATATACCATCTCTTAGGCATCTTAGGCCTCATGTATGACCCGTAGGTCTCTTTTGTATACAAATTCAGGGCAAGACAGTCACAGGTCCTACTAATCTCATTGCAATATGCTATGCAATCAAGTGCATCATGTAGTCATATATATCATATATCATATACCATATGCTAACATATCTTTTGTGCAAACAACTCTGGAAATTTTCAAAGCTATCACATATAACACATATATCCATATAACTCATATAACACATATACCCATATAGCGCATATAGCACATATATCACATATATCCATATACCACATATAGCACATATAACACATAGGGTTTAATCTCCGATCTATACTCACATACATCCATATACCACATATATTCATTAGCAAATATATTCATATTTCACATATAGCACATATGGTTGAATCTCTGGTATATACTCACCTGCTCAAGACAATTACTATATTTCTCCCCTTTGTCTTTGACCCCGTTCTATGACTTGTGCTCCTATATGTAACCCAATGCAAATTTAGGCTATTTACTCTTATAAATTTTAACCCTAAATGCAATAAAATGTCATTATGCATTATAACTTTTTGTGAATAATCCAAATCCTTTATAACTTGACAATAATAAACTATATATATAGAAGAACATTTTTCTAGTTCAAACCTATATGAAAAACTTGATCAAAGGACTCCATAATATGATTACAAGGCAATAGCCTAAAATTACTCTGAAATCTTTTACCGAATATAAATCCAATATTGAAAACATCCTCTGAGAACTATAAATCAACTGATTTTCCAATCAAAATTAACAGTAGATCTAGATATGGAAAAATTAGAAAATTCAAAATAAATCGTTAACTAATTAAAAACTTACCAATTCACGCTCATACGTCAAGATTAAAATCCGATAGAAGAGATCTTATACCAGAATCGCCAAAAACAACAAAAATCCCACTCCTTAAATCTTCCTCTCCTCTCGTCCTTTCTTTCTACTCTCTCTGTAATTTTTTTGGTGTGTTCTTATGTATATTCATGTGGAAGACAAAGCAATATAAAGGCACTAGAAGACAACTCAATTTCCAACGCAAGGAAACATTCAATTTGAGTACGAAATCAAAGTTCAATTCCGCCCAATTTCGGCTAGAATTTTGGATAATTCACTTTTCCACCCTCAAATTTGCTTTACTATAAACTTTACCCTTACATAATTATTAATTAACTTTTAGTTAAATTTTTTTTAAAATATAAAAACTTAATTAGAAAATAAATATTACTTTTTAAAATGCACTATATATATATCATGCCAATATGCCATGCATGCTACTAATATTATATGAACGCAAAATGACATATGCCCTTTGGTCGGGGATGTTACAAGCGCATAGTTTTTTTTACTATGCCTAGAGTGTATGTTGCTTAACTAGATGAAAGAGAGAGAAAAATGGTTTTGCTTCCAAACTCTTACTATCAAATCCATGAATCAATTACCGATGCCTATGGATTATAGATTGATGCATTTTAACTAAATTCAGTTACTATTATCATATACAACAACAACAACAACAACAACATTGACCCAGTTGGCTCCCGATTGAGGCGGGATCTGGGGGGTCAAGATGTATACACCCTTGCCCCGTACAAGGCCGGGAGGGTGTGTCGGGAACAACCCAACAGGGGGGATTGGGGGGACCTCGGCCGGGGACAGCCAAGGATTTGGGGGGGGGGGGGGACCTCGGCCGGGGACAGCCAAGGATCTGGGTTGTAGGGATGTGGGGTGGGGGGGTGGGGGGTGGAGGGGTGACCTCGGCCTGGGGCGGCCAAGGGTGATAGGGGGGACCTCGGCCAGGGATGGCCAAGGGAGGTAAAAATAAGACGCGTCCTCGCCTAGAAGGCTTCAACGCTCCTTCACCGTGATCTTTTGCCTCCACTGCTCTCTACACATGGCCAAGTCAGCTGAAACATCCAGAAAGGTGAGTTCCTGCTTTATCACCTCCTTCCAGCTTTTCTTCGGTCTTACTCTACCCCTCTGTACAGTGCCATTGTCCACAGCTTCGCTCCTCCGTACTGGGGCATCCCGCGGTCTCCTCTGAATGTGTCCAAACTAACGGAGTCTCGATTCACGTAGCTTTGTTTCTATACTAGCTACTCCCAGCTTGTCCCTGATCTCTACGTTTTTTATCCTATCTAACCTCGTATGCCCACACATACATCGCAGCATCCGCATTTCCGCTACTTTCAACTTCTGCTCTTGCACTTTCTTGATTGGCCAGCACTCGACCCCATATAGTATGGCCGGTCTGACTATTGATCTATAGAATTTATCCTTTAGTCGGAGAGGGATCTTTTTGTCACAGAGGACCCCAGAAGCTCCCCTCCACTTTTTCCAACCCCTCTGAATCATGTGCTTAATGTCCTCGTCGATCTCCCCGTCGCTCTGTAACACTGAGCCTAGATACTTGAAACTCTCCTTCTGTGCAATAGCTTCGCCTCCCAACCGTACCTCTTCACTGTCAGTCTCAACTCCTTGATCCAACTTGAACTCCACATACTCTGTCTTAGTCTTACTCAACATAAAGCCCTTGAATTCAAGTGTCTCTCTCCAGATTTCCAGTTTTCCTCCAACTCCAACCCTCGACTCGTCCACTAACACTATGTCGTCTGCAAACAACATGCACCACGGTACCTCTCCTTGGATCTCCCTTGTCAAAACATCCAAAACAAGCGCGAACAGAAAGGGACTCAAAGCCGACCCTTGGTGCAATCCTACGCCTACCTCGAAAAACTCTGTGTCCCCCCCTGGGGTGCTCACGCTGGTTACAGAACTCTTGTACATGTCTTTCAGAATTCTGATATACGCCCCTGACACTTGTTTGGCCTCAAGACACTTCCATAGCAACTCTCTAGGCACTCTGTCGTAAGCCTTCTCCGAATCGATAAAGGTCATATGCAAATTTTTCTTTCTCTCCCTGTAAGCTTCTATAACCTCCTGAGCAAATGAATAGCCTCCATCGATGACCTCCTAGCATAAAACCGAACTGATTATCGGACACCTTGACAAGCTTCCTCAGCCTAGCTTCAACGACCTTTTCCCACACTTTCATAGTATGACTAAGAAGCTTGATGCCCCTGTAGTTGATGCGTTGTTATACGTGCACCCTTGTTCTTGTAAAGAGGGAACAACCAACTGAGCCTCCACTCCTCTGGCATTCTGGCCGTCTTATAAATGACATTGAACAGTGTCGTAAGCCACTCCAAGCCTTTTTCCCCCAACCATTTTCAAACCTCGACCGGGATCTCATTTGGTCCCACCGCTCTCCTATTGCTCATCTTATGAACCACCTCCTTAGAGAAACGTCTGTGGAAGAAGTTTATCGATTGACCCACTGTTTCTTGTGAGGCCACTACTGCATTGTGGCCCTCATTTAGAAGTCCACTAAAATACTCTTGCCAACGCTCCTTTATTTGGTTATCGTCGACTAGCACTCTCCCTTCTTCATCCTTAACACACCTTACCCTATCAAAATCCCTGCACTTCCTCTCTCTTGCCCTTGCCAGCCTATACAACACCCTCTCTCTGTAATATCAACTAAATTCTAAATAAAATAAAATGGGTAATTATCCCAATAATTTTTTTTCTCTAAAGTAGAGAATTTAGTAACTTTTATAACCTCATATCTTATTATAAAGGATTATAAAAGTTTACTACAATGGAAATTAAGAATTTAATTTAAATATATTATACAAGTCGGATATCTATTTTCTCTTAAAAAAGAGAGTTTAATTATTTTTATAATTATCTTAATTATAAAAATGTCATAATGTAATATCCGGAATATTCCAAGGTTTGTAAAAACCATTATAATATAATTTATAATCCTTTTTCACTATAACAAGAGAATTTAAAGAATAAATTAATTAAATAAATCTAAGATCATATTATAAAGGATTTTTTTAAAAAAGTTGTAGAGATATCAAATAAAAATTAGATTAAGATTAATTTCGCATTTATTAAATAATGGGCTATTACAAGGCGAGCAAAAATAAAAGGAAAAACAAATAAAAAGAGGCAAGAGCCGGGACTCGAACCCGATACCTCTTGCATCTCGCTCATAACACACACTCCAAACCGCTATGCCATTGTAACCTTATCTACCAATTTGGGATTTTTTAATACTTTTATCTCCTTATTACTTCTTCTTCCCAAATTGATAAATCAGACTTGTCAGATTAATTTGACGCTCAAGCAATGCATGTGCTTCTATAGCTATGTACCTTGTGCTTTCTCCCAACCACCCTCACCAATGGACGTCCTCCACATTGGATTGAAGAAACACAAACTAGGCCAATCTCCATGGACCTCCTCCTCCATGAGAGGTCCATCCATGGAGGTGTGGATCCATGGAAGGTCCAATTTTCCTATAAATAGGGGCTAAAACTCCATAGAAAAATCACACAACAACAAAACCTCTCTTCATCTCATTCTCAATCTAATTTTCGTTCTCAATTCAAGCCAAAAACCCCCAACTTTGTATTTTCTTCAAATCTGATTTTTTTATAAAAAAATTCACAAAAGCCTTTTCTTCCCCCGTTTGGATGCCGGACCACCGTCGACCGACTGCCACCACCGCGCACGAGCCACGCCGGCCACCAGGAGCGCCGCCCTACCCATTCCTGTCATCGGAATTGTCCCACAACTGCACCAATTTTTGCTTGTACGCTACTGCTGTTGAATTGGGGAAGAAGGAGTTCCTCAATTGGGCTTGTTCTCAAGCTGTAGGTGGGCCAATTTGTTGGAGTAGGCCCATTGTTCTGGTGTAAATCAGCCCACCAGAATTTTCAAGGAGAAATAAGGAGCATTTGGGCCCATAAATTCGACTATAGCCAATCCGAACCCAAATTCTGTCTTGTTTTCGCTCGGTATAATTTCCCGACTCGTGTTTTAATTTTCTATCTCTTTATAAATAATTTTACATATATATGATATTTATTTAAATAAAATCTATAAATATTATAAATGGCTTTTAAAAAGGAAATTATGTAATTAAATTAATTTGCATGCCCATCTAAGAGAAATATAATTTTCAATAAATCATATGTGAATTCATAGAATATTAATATTCATAACAATGATATTTTAAGCATATTAAGTTGTTGATAATTTGAAAAGAATAATAACATGCATGTGGTCTTTGTAAAAAAATAAATAAATATGGAAAGACATAGAATAATTTCAAATAAATTATAAGATTAATATATGTGACTTTTAAACTTGAAAATTCTATTTTTGAAAATAATATTGACTTGGTCATATTTTTATCCTAATATAAAAGAAATAGGATAAGATAAGGGGATTTTAATAAAACAAACTTTATTAAGGTGAAATTAGTCTTGCATGTCTTTTAATCCTATAATATGCTTTGAAATAATATTAGTAAGATATTTTGAATAAAGTATGTTATTAAGAACAAGTATAGGATTAAATTAAATTGAATAAATAAATCGCATGTATTTTTATATAAGAAATAAAGTAAGTTAGACATGAAAAGTTATAACTAAACTTATGGGATCAAGAGTATATTATTTTATATACATGGAAAATGTGACATAAATAATATGTATACCTTATTTGGAGTTTAGTATATAAATAAAAAGACCTAGAACAAGTTGTTGGAAAAATATTATCTTAAGACTTTATATATTGAAAAAGGGGGTTGCATGTCATTTAAAGAGCATATAATAAACTTAAATATATGTTGATAAGATATTTATATGGAAAGTATGAGATAATTTATTTAAAATAATAATTGGGAATTTAATAGATAAATAAAGTACTAGAAATAGTATAACATAATATGTTATATTAATACCTTTTATATCATAAGGTGGTTCTATGTCTTTAAAAAAGATTTGATAGTAAGAGAAAATTACAATAATAATATATTCTAGTCTTAAAAGATATTTTATGATCAAGTGGATGAAAGATATTTATAAGGAATAATAAATTAATCGAAAAGGAATATTAACTTTAAGTTAATAAGTATTTTAATAATGTGAATAATATTAAACCTTGACTTTCAAAGGATTATAATAATTAAAGTGAAATAAAAAAATTATAAGAATTACAAGGATATTACGAATATAAAATAATAATAAGAAATATTATTATTTTATTCACCTCCACCTAAATTATTATTATAATAAGTTAGTAATTAATTCTCTTATAAATAGAATATAAGAGATATTTAAAACTTTAGAAGAATTAAAGAAATTCTTATTAAAGTTCGTTCATACCACTCGTGTCGATAGGTTGAGCCTCCGTCCCGACTAAAGTCAACGATTTCCGTTCGTTCATTCGTACACAATCGTAAAAGCTAAGGCAAGTGGAATTTCCCCTTGTGACCTTTATATTTCATTTCCGTAAAATTCTCGATGTTGGGAACGACTTGTGTGCTAAGTAACGAATGAACCTAGGAAATATCGATTGTTAGATATAACGACCGTTGTTAGTATAGTTCACTATTAATATTTGATAGGACTATTTATGCTAGTGTGATTGTGGCCTTGGTTGTTTATGGTCTCGTTCAGAGATCAACGTCGAACGAACTAGTAAGGGGCGTGGAATAGCCGACACCTCTATATAATCTTACTAAGTCGTAAGTGCCTACGTGTTTGAAGTACGACTTTCGGGATCATGATCCCATCCGCTCCGATTGCAAGGAGGGATGAGCGCACTCTAGCTAAGTGCTGGGAAACAGGGTTTCCCCTTGGTGGATCGGGCCATCTGAGCCCCCACCCCTTGTTAAGAAAATCATTAATGAAATCGATTATTTTCGTCATCATATAAGATAAGTGCTCAATGCACATTTAAGAGATATCAAAAACATACCGGTCTCAAATGATCGATCTGGCTCTCGGTCCGCTCAGGGCGTGAGAGGTCTTCAACTTGTATAAAGTAATAATGATCCCAACATACTTTCGATTCTAAAAGAAGGCTACAATCTAGTAGCTCTTCTCTCAATTATCGTGCTATTTCCGCTTGAGATACGCTCTCCTTCGTACCGTTAAACCCCACATAAATAAACCTTATCCTAAAACACAACTCGTTAATATCTTCCTCGTTATTACTCAAATTACCGAAATACCCTTGGGAAGTTCCGTTCCCGCTTGCTTAGTCTCCTTAGACTAATTCCCCACTTCTGCATTTTGCCTGGTATTTCTCGCCCTTCGCGACAAATGCCAGATTGTAGGATTGTACACCGAAGCATTGAAGACAGAGTCTAGAAGGTTCAAGAAACGTTAGGCGAGTATTGAAGGTCAAGGCAAGACTACATCGAAGGAAGGAAGGAAGGAATTCTCAAAAGAGCAAGGCATTCCAAAGATAGTGCACGAGCTCTCCCCTTTTTAAAAACCAAGCAAATCATCATCACATGAGTTGTCTTGGGAAAACATACTTGTAATTTTAGATTAGGAATTCTATACCCTTTTTAAATGGCTTTACTTTCCGTTGCTACATCTTTTGTAAAATGACCCTCAATGTAATGAACGAAAGTTCTTATCAATAAATAAAATTCCGCTTTAGTCATTTTCATCTTCATTTAAAGAATCAAGTCTCATTCGTGAGCATTTGTTTATTTATGTAACGTTTATGTTAATTTTCCGCATTTATATGAGTTCAATATCATTCTAAAAGCCTTGGGTGACTTTGGACGGGAAAGTCCGAGGTCACTGGCGGTAATACCCATAGTTGTAAAATAGGGGTGTTACACTCTCCTCCCTTATCATCCAAGGCCTTGTACATCCCCTCATAAGCTTTCTCTTTCGCTATTGCTACTGCTCTCTTGGCTTCCTTCTTTGCAACTTTGTACTCCGCTAAACACGATTCCCTGTCTTCAACATTACTTCCCAACAACTTTCTGTAAGCCAACTGTTTACCCCGAACTTTGTCCTGAACCTCGTCATTCCACCAGGTTTCGGCTTTTCTATGGTTGCTTCTGCCTCTCGACATTCCTAACATGCCGCACGCTACCCTTCGTATACATTCTGCCATCTTCCCCCACATCTCATCAGCATTGTCCCTAGCTTGCCAAGCTCCCTTAACCTCTGCTTCCTCTAAGACCCTATCTCGAAAAAGTTGTCCATTGGTATCTGGCAAGCGCCACCATCTAATCCTTGGTTATGCCACACCTTCTGGCCTCTTCTTCTTGCGGGCCCACTCCAAGTCCATGAGCAACAACCTGTGCTGCGAAGTCAGACCCCCTTTTGGAATAACCTTACAGTCTCTGCAGCTTCTCTCGTCTCTTCTCCTAAGCATGAAATAGTCAATCTGTGTCCTGCTAGACGCACTCTGAAAAGTGATCAGGTGTTCGTCCTTCTTGTTGAACCATGAGTTCGCTATAACACACCCGAACGCAACTGAAAACTCCAGCAAATCCCGCCCACCTTCATTTCTGTCTCCAAAACCAAAACCTCCATGTACTTCACTGTACCCATCCCTCGCTTTACCAATGTGACCATTAAAATCACCCCCAATCACCACCTTCTCTGACATGGAGATTCTACCCATCAACTCATCCAAATCATCCCAGAAACGTCTCTTTTCTTCTGCTTCCAAACCCACATGCGGCGCATACGCACTGATGACATTTAGGGTGTCTCCCCCAACAATGAGCTTCACCATCATCAAACGATCACTCCTGCTCTCTACTTGGACTACTTGATCTGTCAGCTTTCTGTCGACTAAGATACCTACCCCATTTTTACTACTGGAGTCTCCTGTGTACCATAACTTCCACCCGTCAATCTCGCGTGCCTTCCTACCCTTCCACCTTGTCTCTTGGATGCACGCAATGTCTACCATGCGTTGTTGTAGGATTTTGACCAATTCCAAAGATTTTCCAGTAAGCGTACCAACATTCCACGACCCAAGCCTCAAACAAGTTTTTGTCCTGCAACCTTGTCCCCCAGCACTATATTTGGGCAGAACCATCTCGGCGACGTTCCAAAGTTACCCCACGACGGACACCTTAAAGACCCACCTCACTGTGGCAGAAAACACCCAGCTGCTCACACCGCCGGCACTACCTGCAAGACCTGCACAATAGAAACACACCACAAAACCACACAAAGCGTATGAGAGAAACAGAGCTAACCAGCACTAGCAAACCAGAACAGTTAGTAAAACTAGCTAGAAAGAGGAAACAAGAAGGAAAAAGGTCAGCACTAGTAAAACTATTATCATATATATGTTGAATATCATTTTTTTAATCTATCGGGTATATCCTCTTGCCATCTTCAAAGTATAGATGCTCTTATCTTGACCTCAATATCCGCTTGTACTAAGTGGGACTATACCACAAAGATGAAGATGACGACGAATTAAGTAGGAAATTAAAGTCAGACTCGACGAAATACAATACTCCCTCTATTTATTAAAATAAGATGTTTTAGGGGTTTTTTCTTGTTCCGAAAAATATGGTATTTTAAGCTATTTATGTACACATGTTTCCAGTATTACCCTTCTATAAAAAAGGGGAAAAAGGCCTCAAAATCAAAATTTTGGATAACGCTTTCTATAAAATCAAAATCTTGCGTATCTCCTAACAAACAAATCTTGCGTACCGTGCAATGGGAATTTGAAACCTACAAATCTTAACTACAGTAATTTAAAATTAGCCCACCTAAGGTCAAAAAAAAACTTAATTAGAATATTAATTTAGGAAGTTCTACGTTAAAATGGATTTTGATTTGGGAAGGAGTAAATCTAAACCAAATTAGAAAATATTCTATAATTTACATTTAAGTAAAAGTAAAAAAATTGATAAAAAGAATAATTGAGTCAAATTAGGTACTTTCTTAATTTTTAAGGTTTAGGCTAAAACATCATATTTTAATGAACGGAGGGAGTACTACTTATTAATAATGAGCTTGACCATGTCTTTGCTATATATGATACCAACGTCTTTGGCAAGCCCTAAATGCACCATCAACAACCAAACAAGCGTGAGTAGCTCCCCGCCCAGCTTTAGATGGGCAGCGTGGGTGCTGGCCCTACAATTCGTGGCCGCATAGCACATCAGCTGCACCCACACCCTCGCTATCACCTCCCACATCCCCCAAATCCCCTTCACCTTTTTCAACTTATTGGCTAGCTTGATTGCATCAAACAACGCTGACATGCTCCTACGCCCCACCTTTTGTTCAACGGCTGACTTGGTTTTCACACTCAAGAGAGTCTGACAAGCAATCTTATGCCTCCGCTCCTTGCTCTGGTTCTTGTTGGCTATAGATGGTTCCTTGTCAAACATTAAGGTTGTCTGTGCACACGTGTCTCGAAATCTGATTTCAGTGATACCTACCAGCACAACAATAGAGTAGACACATCTTGCGTTATTAACGCACCATGCATGTACAATTCATTTATAATTAAGCATGCTGCATGCATGTAGTTAATTATAAAGACCAGTGAGGCAATGAAATAGTTTTACTAGTGACGTTTTATTCATATTTCACGTCAATATTCAACTGTGTGCACTTTTATCTTATTATACATATTTTCTTATTTTTTTATTTATATACACTTGGTGTATACTATTTTTTCATGAGTTTCTTTATATACATACATAAGTGAGGTGTTATTCATATTATAGTATTGTTTAATTCGACTAGTTGCATAAGATTATTCTTACATAATTAACTTACTATGTGTACTTATCTATATAGTTATTCAACTTTTCATTAAGTGTTATTGCATCAAGCAACACTGACATGCTCATACGCCCGACCTAGTGTTTAGGGGTTGTCGTGATCTCGATGGTGGAAGATAGAAGTAGTTCCTAGGAGTAAGGGAACTAAGTAATGAAGATCTAAGGTATAAGATTTGAGTTTCTTGTGTTAGTTGAGTTGTTGGTTTAATCCTTAGGTTGAAAAGGTTAATTAGTGTTTCTAGAGATCTGAGACTATTAGGAACAGAGAAGTTTGAACTGTGCCTGTTGTAGTTAAAGAACAATCAATAAAACATATAAAAAAGTCATTCAAAATCCTCCAGCAGAGGTAGAGGTTTACTAGCACAAGTAGTTGGTTGTTGTGGAGTTCCTCTACAAGGAATTATGTCCCTCTATCTTTCTCTAATTCACTTTACTTGCTTTTGCTTTTATTCCCATATCTTAGGAATAGCTTAATCACTATTCCCAACTCTTTACATGCTATTCCATGAGTATATAAATAGGAAACTTATAAAGTTAAAATAGAGTTTTTGTTATGGTTTTTAACAAGTTGTTCTAGAGAAGAAAAAAACTCGAGAAATGTGTACGATCGAGTTTAGGGGATGATAGAGACACGATGATAGCTTGACGAAGTTGTGTACGTAGTCAAGTTCGTAGGTTTAAGAATCTAGTCCGAGTTGGTTGAAGACAACGCATAGGAACATTAGGTTCATCCCTAGGAGTTGTGTACACGTAGAAACCTAAGGTTTTGTAACTTTATTTCAACCAATAAAAATAGTAACTTTGATTTGAAATATACTTGCTTCCGTTTTACTTGTTTATTAATTTCACTGTCCATTTCACTAATCCCTTGGGACCAATGCCTGTATTCTAACACACATACGATCCAACAATCCGATCTGCTCCATCATATCGTCGTCACCAACGATCGAATCCTTGAGGTTCTGGTTGAAGTTAGGGACCTTCTCCGAGCTTAGCGCCCATGATCGTGTTCTTCCTTCTCCCTAGCCCTCATTTCCCTTCTCATGTATAAATTTTCATTTATTCCACGTATATGTACAAATTTCTTCTTAAGTAATTAATGGTCTTTAATATGAACATGTGTTGCCAAAAAGGGGAAGTATAAATTCGATATGTGAGATGTGTTGTTTATAAGTTATCTTAGAAATGCTTTTGTTAAAGGGGAATGATCTACTTTGTCCATGGAAGTGGAACTCCCTACCAAACTTATCTTGTCATTCATTACATTAGGAACTCCTAGGGAACTCAGTTACATTCATATGTTTGTCACATGCATTGAAATACTTGTCTTTTTAATGGGTTTGTCATCATAAAAAAAAAGGAAATTGTTGGAACAATGTTGGAACTCACGTTCTATAACATTGGAACAACAATCGCTATTTTCAGTTTTGGAATGACAAACACCATTAGGTAACTAACGTGTTTTATTTAAGTATTTCAAGGGAACAACAAGCCGAACAAGAACCATAACATCATATGTAAATGTTCTCATCAAGGGAACTCAAGTGTTGTAAGTTCTCTAATCAAGGGAACCCTCAAGACAGTACAAAGACTGCTCAGCATGAAATGCGAAGGCCTGTTCCAGAAAAATCAAAGGCGCAATTTGAGGAATAGACTGAGCCGATTGATCCAATGGCTCGATGAGCCTCTAGAGTTGACAAAGTCTGAATTAGTTTGAATTAAGTCAAATATGGGCAAATTATACTTCCTTGGAGGGCAAGACAATGGCATTTTGGACAATGACCAAGAGTTAAGGATTGAGCCCAAGGATGACGTGTCTATATATACTCATGAATAGTTATTTTGCAACTTACTTCTCACAAGCATCAAGCAAACCCTAAAGAGAGCCAAGACTAAATGAAGAGAAAACCAAAGAAGTCCATGGCGGCGAGTGTGCGATCACGGCGACTGGAAAGGAATTCCTAAGAGCAAGGGAACTGAGTGGTTTAAGATATATCTTAGTTGTAAGGTTTGAGTTTCTTGTTTTAGTTGAGTTGTTAGTTAAATACTTAGGTCGAGAAGGTTCATTAGTGTTTCTAGAGTTCGGAGATTGCTAGGAACAGAAAAGTTTGAATCTTACCTATTGTATTTCAGGAACAATCAATAAAATAAGAAAGTCATTTAAAATCCTCCAACAAATGTAGAGTTTTATTCACACAACTAGTTGATTGTTGTGGATTCCTTTATAAATAATTGTGTCGCTTTATTTCTGTCACTTGCTTTAATTTTTGTTTCTATTTCACTGCCTTAGAAGCATACTAGTTATACCCGTCGTGCCATGCACGCATAAGTGGTTTTAATACTTAATTTATTTAATGAACATGATTTTATTTTAATATAAAAAATAAAAATAACTTATTTATAAAAAAATTATATAAAAATTTTACAATTGTTATTATGTGAAACAAAGCCAAAATTATTAAGGTGAGCCCACTATGATTTTGATGGCTTAATGATAATTTATTTACGGAAAAAATAAAAATAAAATTATTTTGATTAGAATCATTTAATTTTAAAAATATTTAACAAAAATGTATAAAAAGGTAAACCAATGTAAATTATTATATTTTTTTATCAAATTCAATTCTTTAAAAATACTTTAAAAAATTAAAAAGATAATTAATAAGAAACGATGAAAAAATATGATTAAAAATTAATTTTTTTAAAGATAAAAAATCTTCTATATCTACGTAAAATAGTCAAAAACTAAATTAAGGAAAAGATAGTGTAATTTTTTTTTATCAAAATTCAATTTAGGCAAGTGATTATGTAGTATTGAAAATTCAATTTTTTAATCAAAATTTCATTTAAGATAAATCTTCGCATAAATGGATAAAAAGAGAAAATTAAATAATTTTCTTTATTTTTAAATAAAATTCAAATTTAATATTTTTTCACATAAATAGAAAAAAATTAATTAGAGAAGCTACATTAATATAAATAAAAAATTGTAAATATAAGATGAGGGCAAAATATTTATGGTGACTCGAAAACGTACAACTTTAATAACAATTGTAAAATTCTTAATATCCTTTAATAACAATTTTTATAAGATAATGTATTTTAAATTATTTTTAGTACAATACATACGTGATATTTTTACAATTATTTTATCTTTATGTTTATTTAGAGATATGTTTTTTGCACAATTATTATTGTTAATATTTTTATATTTTAATTACCTATTATAAATTATTATATCATTATAGAGGTGATGTGGCACATGTCAAAAATTACTAGAGTTATTAGTAACTAGTTGAATCTCCGTGATACTCACGGGATAATTTTTACTAAAAATTATAAAATATTATGATATTAATATAAAATTTGAAGCACTTTTATGTAATATTATCATAAAAATTAGTGCAATTTATAAAAAAAATCTTTAAGATTGTGTCCATATTTTATCAACATATAGATAAAAAATTATATACTTGAAGCCCGATTTTTGTTAAAAGATAAAAAAATTGCTATACATAAAATAAATATAAAATATTAGATCAAGTTATTATCAACATATAAATAAAAAAAATATATGCATAAAAATATCAACATATCGATCAAGTTATTATTATATTATAAAATAAAAATTGGATTTATAGAAAGAATGATACAAGTAATTATAATTTTTATTATTAAAAACGTAATATTATTTTATTCAAGGAATGCCATGTGGCGCAATATTTTCAACAGACATTGTTTCTGCTTATAATGTATTAGGTAGATATTGATTTATTTTTCCTTTATAATGTATTAGCGTAGATATAGATAGAAATTTATATCGGTAATTTTTTTTTCAATAATCCGATAAAAATATTTTAGCGTAATTTTAAGATACAATATATAATATTGCTTATCAATATCAATAAACTATACATTGTCTATTTTATAACATCTAAAATCTTACCATAAAAACCTTCAATCTTTATAAATTCATTTTTTTATTTAGTAATGGCTATTGTTTAAATTTTTTTTGAATATGTGTATTAGACCTGTCAATCGGGTCGGGTCGTGCGGGTTCGGGTTCGGTCATTTCGGGTTCGGGTTGAGTCGGGTTTGGGTCGTTACGGGTAACGGGTTAAACCGGGTCGGGTCGATGCGGGTTTTCGGGCGGGTCGGGTTGACCAACAGGTCAAAAACATAGAAATTTTTATGATTATTAAAATAGATTTTTAATTAAATAATAATATTTAGTTATAATATATTATTTATTTATTTTAATAATAAACTATATTATATTTTTTTTAAATAAATTTTATAAATATACTAAATTGGTCAACCCAACGGGTTTCGGGTTTCAACCCAACGGGTTTCGGGTTCTATCGGGTTCGGTTGATTTCGGGTTTCGGGTTTAAATTTTCGGGTCTTGACCCTAAAATTATCGGTCGGGTCGGGTCGGGTCGGGTTAGCGGGTTCGGTCAACTTTTGACAGCTCTAATGTGTATATTAATTTTTTTATTTTTAATGTGATACGTACTATATGAAACAATCTACGCATATAATAAGGTATCTATCCATTATCTATTTTATGAAATGGTTAAGATAAAGATTTGTAGAATCATTATTTAGTTTTTTATGTTGAAAAAAGTTTGTCCATTATTTTATTCAGGTATTGCCACGTGGCACAAATTTTTATACAGACTTCGTTTCTGCTTTATAATGTATTAGGGTAGATAGATACATATATTTCCAACTCTCACTTACTAACGCATAATACGATCCAACAATTAGAGTTATCGACATTAAATTTGTTTAGCTTACCTGCTACTGCAAACATCATTCCCCGTTGCCGGATCAAGAGATACATCATGTAATCGGAGAGAGTCTTGGAGAGGTTGCGGTAATAGTCTATCTCCTCGCTAGAGTCGTACGCTTCTTCGTATAAAAGTTCCGTAGCAATGTGCCAGATCAACAAGCACTCATCATAGTCGACATCCGTGGTCCACTTGCAGAACACATACGGATCCCATTCTATTCCCGCTAACAAGCGGAGAACCCAGTGCCCCTTGGAGTCGAAAACCCCATCCGTGTCGCTGGAGTACATAGTCATTTCTGCTATGTACCTGAGCTCGTGGAAGATGAAATTCCTCAAGTCATTGGCAAACCACTTCTTGGACACATGCTTGAACCCTTCACACTTGTCCTTAAGCAGTGGTAAGACCTTGAGAAAGGAAGTGGTGCCGTCGGACCACGGGCGAACGCAGTAGTCTATCAAGTTGAACTGGAAGATCGACTCTGACCATCGGCGGAACAATACCCGCCTGATCCTCGGCAAGAGTGGGACATCCTTGCCACCCCAATGCTCACCCCAAGTCCTTGTACGAGCCTCTAATAGTCTGTCATACAAAGAGGCTCGTATTTCAGACTTTGGGCTAAGCTTGGCCAATCGCCAGTCCGAGAGGACAAGCATAAAGAAGGCAATAAGATCTATGATGATGGCTCCCACGAGGAGGGTGTATGTGATCAAAACGTCAAGCCCGTGAAATTTTGTTTTATCAATGAACAAGATCCATATAAGAAGAGACAAGACTTGGAGGACGAAAGATGTGGTCCGTATGGAAGCCCCAAACTTCTGGTGGATCACAATCATCTTGGTGAAGAAAACCTCGTGCGTAAAATTAAGCTCGATGGTAAGCACTGTGAATGCGTCCTCTGGACTTAGCATTGGACTTAGGAAGTAGGATTGGGATTTCTGTTTATGGTATTGGCTGCATTGCAAATCCACGTACAGCCCCTTGTATGTTTCGAAGAACGAGAAGGCATCCCTCACCAGGGTGACATTTTTTAAACTCCGTGGATACCTTAATGCTAAGTACCTCCTTAGGTACCTTCTTAGTTTTTTGAATGGGCCTAGGCAAGAAATTGACATTGCGCAAGGCAGCCAGCTCTCCTCCTCATCTTGGTCGTCACTGTCAATTCTGGTAGTACTCTCCATGTATTTTGGCCGCACAATCTCCTCATCCGCATCACTGACGTCAGATGCGTGGCTGGTAATTTGAACGTGGAATTCAGAATCATTAATGTTTGTTGGGGTCACGAGCCTGGCCGGAAGGTAGGCGTTCAAGTAGGACTGGTAGTAGTCCATCATATTCAAGTAGCCGCGGTCTGGGTCTGGATCCGCCAGCAGGGATGACTTGAATTGGGTTAAGCGCGCGTAGTAGAGGGACAAGGTACGCTCCAGATACTTGAAGAAACCCACGAGGAACATGAGGATGGTGGGGATCGAGAGGATGTTTGAGGGGAGGGATTGGAAGAACACGCGCCCAGCGGAGGACATGTAGGTAAACAAGTGGAGCGCCGTACGCAGCCACAACTCGTTATCCTCGAGGGAGAGAGCGGTAATGGGGTCGGGGCCGCCGAGGTGGACCAGAATGAAGGAGGCCCAGAAAGCGAGTAGGTCGGGGTGGGGAGCGTATACGTAGGAGGCGGCTGCTGACCTGGCTGAGTAGTTAGGGATGAGACCGATGGCCTGGATAGCGATATAGTCGGCAAGGAGGTAGGCGAGCCAGATGGGGACGATGACGAGGCTGTTGCACGTCTTCTTGCGGAAGGGAGCCACAAGGATGAGGAGCACCTGGAGGCCGAGACTGAGAAGAATAATTGAGCGGAGGTCCCATATGTTCCACAGCACCTTGAGGTGGCTAAGCCAGGTGAGGACTTGTTTTACGGCCTTACTGAGCCACATCATGGCCAAGATAATGCGTTTTTGGTTGGGGTAATTAATGGTCCGAGTGCAAGTGGAAGGTGGTGTTCTGTTGGTGTTGCCATTTTTCATTCACACACATTTGTTTCAAAATCCAAACAAACAAAAAAATAATAATATTGCCGGTCGAAATATAAAATATTTTAAAATGACTCGATTAATTTACACGGTCAGATTCAGATCCATAATCAGAAAGTCAACTTGTACAAATGTATATAACCTATTTTTTTTTGGTGAAGAAATGTATATAATTAAGCTACTTGCATGCATCAACGTGGTTTCCTGCAAAAAACACGATTAGAAATGTAAATTTATCGGTGAAGAAATTTATTGATTCTCTCCTACAAATACCTACTCGAGATCTTCAACCAAAAAAAATATCTACTCGAGATCTGAGAGGACAAGTAAGAAAGATACATGAAATCAAGTAAAAACACTAAAATAACCAACTAATTAATTACACGTAGTTTTAAATCAAATCCTACGTCTCCTTAATTGTTACATTGATTTCGACCCAGAAAAAAAAAATTGTTACATTGATTTTTTTTCAACCCTAACAGCTAAGCCTTGGAGCTACACTAATTTTCTAAGATGATGATGACGACGACAACAATAATAATGACCCAGTGTAGCTTCCCTTACAGGAAATCTGGGGGTCAGGATGGGGGCTCCCCTGGCTTAACGCAATGGGGAGTGACCAAAAGACCCAAAAACACCACAGAACACAAGTAAACAAACAAAGCAACCAAAAAGCCGAAAGCATAAACCAAGACCGGAAGAAGAAAAGCAGAAAAACAAAACAAAGCAAAGCAAAACGGAAACGAGGCGTCGGATCTTCAAGGCCTTGCATGTGGGTCGGTCTGTTCAAGAGATTAACAGTCCACTACTCGAATATTCTCCCTCCAACTATCCCTACACACTGCCAACTCTGTCGAAATCCCTAACTGACTAACATCCTGTCTTATGCTATCCTTCCAGCATTTCTTCGGTCGTCCCCTCCCTCTGCGGACGTCTCCCAAGACTAGGCTCTCACATCTACGAACTGGCTCAGATGGGCCCCGCCTTTGAACATGCCCAAACCAGCGCAATCTTGATTCTCGTAGCTTATCTCCTATACTGGTCACCCCTACCCTGCTTCTGATCTCATCATTCTTGATTTTGTCCATTATCGTGTGCCCGCTCATCCACCTTAACATCCTCATCTCGGCTACCAACAGTCTCTGTTCCTGTGCTTTCGTGGTGGGCCAACACTCTGCCCCATAGAGGATGGCCGGTCTGGTCACTGTTCTGTAGAACTTTCCCTTAAGCTTGAGCGGCACCTTCTTGTCGCATAGGACCCCGGACGCCGATCTCCACTTTTGCCAGCCTCTTTGGATACGGTGTGAAATGTCCTCATCGATGCCTCCATTGCTTTGCAAAACTGACCCCAAGTACCTAAAACTCTCCTTCCTCGTTAAGACTTCCCCTCCTAACTGCACTTCCTCCCTGTCGGATGTGCTTTGCCCGAACCTGAACTCCACGTATTCTGTCTTTGTCCTGCTCAGTCTAAAGCCCTTGGATTCTAACTTCTCCCTCCAAGTTTCGAGCCTACTATTGACCCCGGTTCTAGACTCATCCACCAACACAATGTCATCTGCGAACAACATGCACCACGGGATCTCCCCCTGAATCTCCCTCGTCAGAACGTCCATCACCAGTGTAAAAAGAAAGGGGCTTAAGGCGGAGCCTTGATGTAAACCTGCCTCCACCTTAAAAAACTCTGTATCCCCGCCTGAGGTGCACACACTAGTCATCGAGCCCTCGTAAATGTCCCGGACTACCCTGATGAACGTGCCAGATACCTCCTTAGTTGCCAAACAGTCCCAAAGCACCTCTCTTGGTACTCTGTCGTATGCTTTCTCCAGGTCGATGAAGACCATGTGCAGATTTTTCTTCCTCTCTCTATACGCCTCTATCAATCTCCTCAATAGGTGGATCGCTTCCATAGACGACCTCCCATGCATAAAGCCAAACTGATTCTCTGACACTCTGACTAGCCTCCTCAATCTCATCTCGATAGCCTTCTCCCATATCTTCATTGTATGACTAAGCAGTTTGATACCTCTGTAGTTGTTGCACTGTTGTACATCTCCTTTGTTTTTATAAACTGGGAACAGCTTACTAAGCCTCCACTCATCTGGCATCTTGGTCGTTCTAAAAATAACATTAAAGAGCGTAGCTAGCCACTCTAGGCCTCTCACTCCCAAACACTTCCAAACTTCTACCGGGATTTCATCTGGCTCTACTGCTCTCTTGTTACCCATTTGGCGTACCACACCTTTTAGTTCTTCCCTGGTGAAGCGTCTATAGAAACATATTGGGTGCTCCTGGGTTTCTCGTCCCGTCGAGTCGTGTCGTCGCTCCCCCATCTCACAACCGTCATTAAGGAGTCCACAGAAGTACCTCTCCCACCTCTGTCTGATCTGCGAGTCATCCACTAACACCTGTCCATCCTCGTCTTTGATACATCTCACTCTGTCTAAGTCCTTGCTAATTTTCTACGATGAAAGATCGAAAAAATCAATCAATCCATATCATTAAAAAATGGTGTTTTACACAGATATAGGTGGTGCACATGATATATACCTCGATCAAAACTGAATTTTTGTACATTAAAATTACTTTTTTAAATTAAAATTTCTTTATACATAAAACATGACCGAATGTGTATTAAAATTGTATGTATAAATTTTCTTGTAGAAATAAAAAATAATCGAATGTACATCAAATTGGAGAAAGAGATACGAACGGAGAAGAATAACCAATCGATGCTCACGATCGATGGATTCGACGAAGATGATGGCCACTCCACTTCCCGGAGGAGCGGACGATTGAAAGTCTCAATTCCTATCCTCCCAAGGCGATTTCAAATCCAACGATTTATATATCCTGTCGTGCCAAGTGGCTCAATAGACTCTCTCTTTACCTTTCTCATCTGACCCAAAATTGTGTGCATAAATTTTCTTGTGAGAATAAAAATGATCGAATGTGCATCAAAATTATGTACCTATATATATGTTTGTGAGTCAAAATTAATCGTATGTGCATCAATCAAAACTAATTGTCCTATCCGCGTCGAAATCATTCGTATGCGCATCAAAACAACTAAAATGTGAGCTCTCCTAAGCGAAATGAAAATGAACTAGAGTCATTAGATGGAAAGAAATCAAGGGTGTGCATCATTTCATTAAAAAAAAGAATAAACGACATGGCTGGATTTTTTACGAATTATTTGCATATTTTTATCAAAAGACGGATACAAGAGGAGTGCTTGAGATGTGCATCAAAACTGAGTTTTTATGCATCAAATTTTTTGGGGGGGCAATAAATATGGTTGTATGTGCACAAAAATGATGAATGTAAATCAAAATTGTGTGCATGAATATATGTTTATGCGTCAAAATTAGTCGTATGTTCATCAAAACTAATAATCTTATGTTCATGATCATGAAAAACATTTGTATGTGCATTAAAATGACTAAAAAGTGAGCCCTCCCATGCGAGATGAGAAAGAACTAAAGCCCTTGGATGGAAGAAATCAAGAGTGTGGATAATTTCATAAATAGGGGAAAAATAGTATGACCAAATTTTTGACAAATTATTCGTGTCGGAGACAAAGGGCATGCACTTGATGTGCATCAAATTTAGGGTTTGTGCATCTAATTTGGGTTTTGTGCATCAAAATTATTTCTTTGTGCATAAAATATGGTTGTATGTGTATAAAAATTGTCGAAAGTGCATAAAAATGGCCGAAACCAAGAGTGTGGATAATTTCATTAGGGGGGGGACAACAACACGAATGAATTTTTGGGGAATTATTGACGTCAGAGACAAAGGGCATGCGCGGGATGTGCATTAAATTTGGGATTTGTGCATTAAAATTATTTCTTTGTAAATAAAATATGATTGTATGTGCATTAAAAATGGTTGAATGTGCATCAAAATTATGTAAATAAAGATATTTAATTTGTATATTAAAACTAGTCGTATGTGCATTAAAAATATTTGTCATATGTGTGCAAAAAAACATTTGTATGTGCATTAAAACAATTAACAATGTATCTTGTTTGTGTATGCATCAAAACTTATTGTAAGTACATAAAAAATGGTTGATTTTTCATCAAAAATTTGCGCATGGAGGTATGTTTGTGCACAAAAACAAACCTTATGTACATCAAAAAGCTAAAATTGCATCTTTGTTTGTGAGTGCATCAAAATCGGCTAAATGTGCATCAAAGTGGACAAAATATGCATAGATAGTTTTTAATGCATATTCAAGGTGAAAACCGATGCACAAAAGTTTTTGACTTAGATACGACAGTTGTACGTAGGCGGTTGCTTGAGGAGATCAAAGGAAGGATAAGATCAAAGTTTACACGATCTTATCTAGGAAATCCGAGATCATTCAGTTTTGGCAAGAATCGGCATAGTTGAAGATCCAAATCACAAACAATATTTTCTCCTTTTTGTGTGGGATTTGTTAAGTGGAAAATCTGCGTAATTAGGCAAGAATTAGATATGAGATCAGACTTGACATATCTTATAAATAGCTAGGTTATAGCTAGGCTTAAAGTGTGGTTTTTGACGGCGAACTTGGAGAGAGAGCTTTTCAAGTGTACGAGTGTGTGGCTTTTTACGATGAAGACACTACAAAAAAAAGCGAATTTAGCGACCATATTTCTGGTCGCTAAATGCAAAATCTGGTCGCTAAATGCATTTAGCGACCATATTGTGGTCGCTAAAAATGGTCGCTAAAAGGCCGGTCGCTAACCACTTGGCGACCATATGGTCGCTAAAATTAGCGACCATGGTCGCCGTTGGTCGCCACCAATGCGGCGACTAATTTGCGACCACAACGACCATATGGTCGCTCATTTTAGCGACCATGGTCGCCACCCATTCGGCGACCAATTTGCGACCACAACGACCATATGGTCGCTAATTGTGGCAAAAAAACGCACGGGGGACGCCCTCCTCTGGTTCAAAGCGCACGATCGTGCGCCTACGGTGCACGATCATGTTGTAAATTAGCGACCACTTGGTCGCTAATGTTTTTTAATTTAAAAAAAATAATTACGAAATATTATAAATAATTACGAATTAATATAAATAATTAATATTTAATGATTCATTAATTACTAAAAATTCATTAATTTGCATAAATTTGAATAATTTACATACATAAATTCATTAATTTACAATAATTTACATACATAAATTCATTAATTTACATAATTTACAATAATATAATAAAACTACGCTAATCTATACGGCTTCGCCAAAGCCGTCGTCGTCGTCGGGACCGGATGGGCGGGACGATCCCTCACCCCCTTGGGACCGACGCATCCACTCCTCGAACTTCGCCATCTTACTCTTGAGCTCATCCACATCTTGCCTAAGGCTGACGTTTTTCCAGCGATAATTCCGCCACCCGAGGAGCTGGACGATGTGGCGTCGTCAATCGGTCGCCGTAAAACTCATGGGCGGCGTTGCCAAGGCCGAAGACGGCACCTCCCGGGCCCACCCCTCCAGCGACCGTAAGAAAGGCATCATACTGGTCTTGAAAGGACGACGGGGTGCCCGTTTCCGCCGACCTCTAGGTGAGGATCTCCTGGGTCCGAGCCTAATCACGCAAATAATTAAAATAAAACAACAACAACAACAAATCAAAAACAACAACAATCAACAACAAGAACAACAAACAACAACTAAACCATTTACAACATCAACAACAACAACACCATTTAGCGACAAAAAACAACAACTAAAGTGTTTACATTTACAACAACAACAACAACAAATCAACAACAACAACATCAAAAATCAAGAACAAAATTCAACAACAACAATAACAACTTCTCAATCAAATCAAGAATAACAACAAACAATAAACAACAAACAACAACAACAACAACAAACAAACAAACAAACAACAACAACAACAACATC
The DNA here is from genome assembly GCA_964016875.1 of Fallopia convolvulus. Classification (NCBI taxonomy): domain Eukaryota; kingdom Viridiplantae; phylum Streptophyta; class Magnoliopsida; order Caryophyllales; family Polygonaceae; genus Fallopia; species Fallopia convolvulus. The sequence continues at coordinate 53,298,706 of OZ024729.1, forward strand.
AACATCAACAACAAACAACAACAACATCAACATCAACAACAAACAACAACAACATCAACATCATCAACAACAACAAACAACAACAACATCAACAAACACACAACAAGAACACAACACCAACATCAACATCAACAACAAACAACATCAACAACAACAACAAACAACAACAACATCAACATCGACATCAACATCAACATCAACAACAAACAACAACAACAACAACAAACAACAACAACAACTAAACCAAAAAACAACAACAACAACAACAACAACAACAACAACAACAACAAACACACAACAACAACACAACACCAACACAACACCAACTCCTTTTCAAATTGAGGAAAATGAGGAAAAATAATCAAAACTTACAACGATTAAGGACGACCGCTCGTCTATAAAATGCCGATCGGCGCCCTGCGTGTGCGTCTCGATGAGAAGCTCTAGAGACGAAATGCGGCGTTGCAGGTGTTGCTCCTACGAAATTCATTAAGGGTGTTACAAACTATTAAAAAAAACTAACTTAATTTAATTTTAAGCAAATTAAGATAAAATACTTACCAAGCGACGCATGGTGTCGAGGTGGGACCTCGAACCACTACTATGGTTCGCCGGATTGGCATTCCGGATTGCCTTCTAGCGGGCACACTTGGCTTTGAACTCATCTGTGGCCCAATCCGTCGTCTGCCACTTCTCCCAAGTGGCGGATTGGATGAAGCTCGGCCTCTTCCTATTACATCGATGCTTCCAAATCAAGTCATCGTATCTCTTCTTCGCTCTCTTCTCCCACAACAACCGGACAGACTCGACGTCCATACCCGGCTGGGAGTCATCCCATCTAAAGTGCGTCTAATTAAATCCAACAAACAATTAATTAAAAATAGTAATTAATTAATGCGGAAATTGTAAAAGGAAATAATAAAAAAAATAAAATTTACCTTCCAAGCATCAAACCAACGTTGCTTCGACGCTGCAGAGGCAAAGTCGAACTGCGATGCCCTATCGTCGGGTTGACTTTTTATGATGCTTGTCGACCACCGCGACACCACTCCCGACGGCTGCAAGCTGCGAGATTTCAAAACACATGTTATAACATATTTAAAAGTAAGAAAAGACTTTAAATAATAATTTTGTCTAAGAAGAAATTGTACGTACCACCCGCCGGCAATAGAAAGATCCCAAATGCGTTTGGGATCGAGCCCTCCTCGACTCGATCCCGATGAGGACGCGGACGTAGTGGCCCGAGACTCATCCGCTTGTGTGCCTGCCTCCTCTGTACTAGGACGGCGGGCCCCGTCGTCCTCGGACAAATGTGGTGTGTCCGTGTGGGTTTCCTCGGACGAGTGATCGTTCGGCTCGTCCCGACGAGGACCTCGCCCACGCCAACATTCAATTTCATTCAAACTTGACAAATGACCAATCAACATTCAATTTCTATCAATTTTTCTCAACAATCAACTTGTTCTAATTCATTCAAACTCTATCAATTTCATTCAAACTCTATCAATTTTTCTCAACAATCAACTTGTTCTAATTCATTCAAACTCTATCAACAACAACAATCAATTTAATCCAATTTTTTTCCAAATCAAACTCTATCTCAATCAATCAAATTTTGCTCAATCAATTTCTAAGACAACAACAACAACTAACCAATAAGAACAAAAAACTACAACAACTTCTCAATCAAATTTTCTCAAATTCAACAACAACAACAACAACAACTAAACCATAACCCCTAAACAACAACAACTAATCAATTTCTCAAATTTTCCCAAATTCAACAACAACAACAACTAAACCCTAACCTCTAAACAACATCAACTAATTAATTTCTCATTCAACAACAACAACTAAACCCTAACCCCTAAACAATACCAATTTTCTCAATCAATTTCTCAATCAATCAAATTAAACAAACAATTTCTACAAAAACTCAATCAATTTCTCAATCAATCAAATCCCCAATCAACAACTATAAAATAAATACCAAAATCTACAACAACTACAAAAATCAACCACTTATATGCAAATGGCGGGGAGTAGGTGGCGGTCGAACGGTGAGGAGGAGGAGGCGCACGGTCGGAGGCGGCGGAACTCGGGTCGGAGGAGGCGGGTCGGAGGAGGGCAGAGGAGGCGCAGGAGGTGGGTCGGTGGGCAGAGGAGGCGCAGGTGGGCGACGGCGGTGGGCCGAGAGAGTCGAGGAGGGCAGAGGAGGTGTAGGAGGCGGGTCGGAGGCGGCGAGGTGCTCGGGATCTCGAAAGAGGAACGAAGATAGAGAAGGCGGAAATGACGAAGCTGAACGCGCTTTCTCCTTCTTATCAAGGGTTAGCGACCATATGGTCACTAAATTAGCGACCATATGGTCGCTAAATGTAAGCAAATTTAAAAGGTGGGCCATGCCACCACTTGGCGACAATATGGTCGCGACATTAGCGACCATATGATCGCTAATCATTTTTCGCGACCATATGGTCGCAAATCGAAAAATTTCGCGAAAAATCGAATTTTCAAATTTTCCCCCCACGTGGCGCCATAAATTTCGTTCTTGGCGATCATATGGTCGCCATTTGCGAAATTAAATCGACCTCCGCGCTAAAAAACCAAATTTCGAGCTATTTACGAAATTAAATCAAACGAAACCAAGTAAATCGGAATACAAAGTGAAGCCAAGTAAATTTTGAGCTAAAATAGCGATCATTGATTCCAAACGAAACCAAGTTACGTACAAACACTTGCGACCTAAGTACATTAAACGAAGTGACAACCAACTAAATCAAACAACACAAAGTGAAGCTTTTAAGTAGAAACATAAACAAACAACTACAATTAATGGACTCTCATGTTGTACGTGGAATATAAGCCGCCTGGATCTCAGCACCTTCGAGCACGCAAAGCTGCACAACCGTTTCCCTAGCTGCAATGCAAGCAGTGATGTCGTCGCCGTTCAAGAAAAAACGGCTAAAACCTGGTGGTTCTCCCCCGGGAGATACTGTCCAATCATCGATGACTAGTCTTAATTGGAGATTTGGTGCGGCGCTCCATTAAAACAATAGTGTTATCAGAAAAGTGAATTGAATGACAATACAATAGTAGTATTCTGATTACATGTCTTCCTCATCTGTATCCGTCTCACTCTCAAACTCACCCTCAGACGTTTCAGTAGACGTCTCTTCTTGATCCTTAACGAAATGATCCTCTCCGTTTGGGTCGTTTAACGAACCAAGTGGATAATTATCTTGTGTACTGTCGTCGATAACTCGTGGAAGGGAAGAATCATGTTGAAATGCCTCCTCAACGGCAACGCCCCTGGACCCACTCTCATGAGGGTCTATGCACGTACCTTCATTGGGCCACACTCGTGACTTCACTTTACAGACCGCTCTCCATTCAGCATCTGCACACCTCACCTTTGGGTAATCGAGGAAATAAACTTGAGTGGCTTGATGTGCTAATATGTAATGATCTTTTGTTCTCAACATTTTATGTCGACGAACATCGACAAGCTTTAGGTGAGGGTGAATGCGTGTTCCTCCACGACTTCTAGTGTCATACCACAAACAATTAAAGACAATAGGGCGCTTTACGGTTGGAGATAGGTAATGCAACTCAATGATTTCCTCTAGCACACCATAGAAGTCCTCCTCATCGGTGCCGAAGCTTTGTCCTAGAACACAAACTCCACTACTGTCAGTGGCCCTGGTTGATACGTGTGCCCTCGTGTGGAATCGGTAACCATTGACAAAGTAACCAGGATATGTCCTCACTTTTTTAGAGGGTCCACGAGCAAGTGTTGCAATGTTAGGATCTGTAACTGTCGTACTGTCGGCCTGCAATTTTAAATCAGCATGTATATACAATTTCAGATTAAGCATAAACATGTACATTTTGAAACTAAATAGAAATTAATATAAGAAATCCTTACATGAGAGTAAAACCAGAGGCGAAAGTGTCTTTCCAAAATGTTTTGCTCTTCAGCATCGGTTATTGTTGGATTTGACGACCGCACGAAGTTTGTCAAATAGTACCTACGAAAGAGTAATTGAATGAAATTCATACTTTATATATATATATATATATATATATATATATATATATCGAACCAACTTTAGTTGAGATTATAGAACGTACTCAATATAGGGTTCCACTTCGACGCAGTTCATGAGAATGTAAGTTTGGATCACATGGAATTCATCATGTGTGAGGAAACGACCAGTTGATCTGCTACCCAAGGTTCGACCAGTTGTTGTGAAAATAGACAAATCGCTCGGATCAACCCCAACTAGAAGTGTGCAACTGACGTTGCGGGTGTTATCCATATGAGTACTCGCCACATGTGAGCTAAAATAATACGAGCAGAATGTGGACGTCTCCTTAACGAGATAGACACTACAAATTGACCCCTCAACATGGGCTTTGTTGCCAACTGAGGCCTTCAGCCTTTTTAAGAGCCTACATGATATACATTGAAAACAATTAATATTTATTATACAAGTTAATTATATGAATCCAAAACTGAACAACTGCATACAATTGTACGTACCTTTCTTCTGGATGATACATCCATCTATAATTGACAGGGCCACAAAGTGAAGCTTCCCGTGGCAGATGAATAGGCAAGTGCTCCATTGAATCAAATAACGCAGGGGGAAAGATGCGCTCCAGCTTGCACAAAATTATTGGTATTTCCTTGTGCAATTGCATAACCACCTCAGGCTTCAGCTCGTAACACGTCAAGTCTCTAAAGAACGCACTTAGCTGAGCTATGGGCTCCCATACTTTGTCATCAAGAAATGGACGAAAAGCAACATACATCAACCTTTGCATGAACACATGACAATCATGGCTCTTCATCCCAAAGAGCCTAAGCTTGTGCAAGTCAATGCAGCGGCTCAAGTTGGAGACGTAGCCATACATGAATTTTACGGATCTCAACCAATCTAGAAGCACTTGTTTTTCATGACGGTCTAGTGCATAGCAAGCCTTTGGGTACCTATTGTCCTCCTCATCAGGTTCCAACTCCGGACGCTTGCACAATTCCTTTATATCCTTTCTAGCCGACCACTTGTCTTTCGACTTCCCCGGAACATCGAGAATGGTGAAGAAAATATTATCAAAGACATTTTTCTCAATGTGCATTACATCTAAATTATGTCTTACCAGCAGAATAGGCCAGTAAGGTAGGTCCTAGAAAATGCTTTTCTTCTTCCAACCCGAACCTCTACTGACCGCGGCATTGTTCTCCTCAGCTCCCACTTCAGTTATCTTCATCAAGCCCATATTGTTTATTTGGTCTAATATCTCGTATCCATCACGAAGTACCGGGGGACCACGACGCTCCCGTCTACTTTTCTTGAAATCAGTCTTGTTGTTTCGGAAGCGATGATTTGGTTCTGTAAACCTCCTGTGACAATCGAACCAACACATTTTGTGTCCATGTGTTAGATAAAATGCATCGGTGTCCTCCATGCAATAAGGACACGCGTATTTCCCAAAAGTGCTCCGGCCTACACAAACATATATTTTGTATCACACATTAATTAAATTTCACAAATCATATATATGCATTATTATTATATATAATAGTTTCAAATTGATTAGCATATGTAAAAGTAACAACATACCAGACAACATCGAATATGCGGGGAAGTCACTAATAGTCCATATTACAGCTGCACGCAACACAAAATTCTGCTTCCTCCAAGAATCGTATGTGCACACCCCATTAAGCCACAAATCCTTCAGCTCGGCTACCAACGGCTGCAAGTAGACATCCAACTTCTGCTTCGAGCTCTTCGGTCCAGGTACAATAACCGTCAAAAACATAACCTCTTCTCGCATACACATCGACGGTGGAAGGTTGTAGGGTGTCAGAATCACAGGCCAACATGAGTACTGGCGCCCGGACGCCCCGAACGGATTGAAACCGTCCGTGCACAAGCCTAGTCTTACATTTCGTGTTTTTGATGCAAAATCTGGCCACACAGCATTGAAGTGCCTCCATGCCTCTGCATCTGAAGGATGTCTCATCACCCCATCTTGTGCGTGCTCTGCATGCCATCTCATGTGTTCGGTAGTCACCACAGATGCGTACAACCTCTGCAACCGTGGAGTTATTGGCAAGTAAAACATACGAGAATAAGGAATGAGCTTTGTCTTGCCTTGCTTCCATCTAGGATAGTCACATATCTTGCATGCCGCGTATTCTGCATCTGCACCCCAATATATCATGCAAGAGTTTGGACAACAATCAATCATCTCGTAAGGAAGACCGAGACCCTCAACCAGTTTTTTTCGTGTCGTAAAACGTGGTTGGTAATGTCATCTCAGGGTGAGAAACGCGTCCGCAAAAATCTGAGATCATGTCATATTCGCGCTCCATCATCCTCAGCTTAGACTTTAGGCTTAGTAGCTCAGTCGCAGCCTCCAACTGTGTCATATCACAACCAGGCCACAAAGGCCTATTTACGGCCGACAACATGTCGTACATACGCTGTGCATCGGGATTGGGCGCTTCATTATAATATTGCTCCCCTTGATCATGCCTTATATCCGCATTCTGCACGGGATCGTCAGCAGTGTAATCACTTCGGCCATAATTAAAAACATCATGCACCATCTGTTCCATTTGATTATCATTCCCACCATTTAATGGTGGTGCTGGATCGGAACTGCTACAACCTTCATGCTGTCTCGACTCGGCTAACAATGCAGCGTACCTTTCATCTGTCTCCCCGTGCGAAACCCAATGGTAATAGTTCGGAACAAAACCTTCCTTAACAAGGTGATAATGCACATCATCCACAGATTTCATTTTCTTGTTCTTGCACCTCCGACACGAACACCTTAATTCAGATGGGTTATAGGACGACATAGATTTGCAGAATTCCAGAAATTGCTCTACGCTAGCTAAAAACTCGTTGTTCAAAAAACCATCTATATTACGCACATACATCCACTCACGCATTTTTTCCTTCCTGCATTTCAAAATAAGATTACAATTAAATTAATTCAACTGAATTTAGCGACCATATGGACGCTAAGTAGCGACCATATGGTCGCTAATTAGCGTCCATATGGTCGCCAACTTCAGAACATTAGAACAAACATTTACAACATAACCAATTGCTATTTGCGGTAAAATTCTGTAACAAAATCTCTTATAAATATATAAACGAAAGCTTTCTACCGTCAATATTAACCTAAAACAATATAATGACGGAATGAAAAATTGGGAATAAGATTTAAATACATACCTTTAGTGAGGATGTCGGTAAAATTTGACGGAATTTCTTCCTAGAATCAATTCACAGTTGTGGTTGATTTTTTCTCTCTTTTGTGAATATTTTGGAAGTGAGCGGAAAGAGAGTGAAGTTGTGTTGAAGCGGAATGAGAATGCATTTTTTTAGCGGAATGAGAATGCAATATATGCTGAAATGGCGGGAATTTTACGAATTACTATTTTTAGCGACCAAGTGGTCGCCAAAAACGCGGGATATTACCCGCCAAAATAGATGTGTCGTGCCAAAACATCTGACCAAGTCAGCGACCATATGGTCGCTAAAGTTTGCGACCATATGGTCGCGAACGTTATAGCGACCATTTGGTCGCGACCGTTAGCGACCATATGGTCGCGGAGATGTGTTCTACTAGTTGCGACCATATGGTCGCAAACGTCAGCGACCATATGGTCGCTGCATGCTGGTGGGAAGTTAGCCCGCGCACTTGTTGCGACTATAATGGCCTAGCGACCACGTGGTCGCCCATTTTAGCGACCACGTGGTTGCGAATTTGGTTTTATTTTTTCCCCCGTTTTGACGTCCAGATTTGCGACCATATGGTCGCTATTTAGCGACCATATGCCGTGGTCGCTAAATCTGCAGAATGGTGTAGTGAGAATCCACAAGTAAGTCAATAGTTTACTTTCTCTAAGGTTTATATTTAAGGTTGTAGAAGTCTAGTTGGTTGAACTTTGGTTGGTGCCTTAGTTACCAGGGAACTTGCCTTGCCTTGCAACCGTTAAAACTTAATAAAAGTATTCTATTGAAAATCCTCTAAGAAGGAGTCTCAGGGGTAGAGGTTTTTCTTTCTAGGACTTGTTGGTCGGTCAGAAAGTTTTCCTCTATAAATTTTGTGTTCTAAGTATTTATTTCCGCTGCCCAGGGAACATTGCTAGTTCCCTAACTTGTTACTAACGCGTCACGATCCAGCAATTGGTATTAGAGCGGGTTTTCTTTAGATTGTGTATTAGTGCAGGAATACAGAATGAGTACCAACAACACTCACCACGTCGGGATTGGAAGCAACAAGCCTCCATTTCTTGTTGTTGGAGAGTATGACCACTGGAAGATCCTCTTCGCCACTTGGCTCAAGAGCAATGACTATTAAGCCTGGTCAGTCATTGAAGATGGATACTTGTCGTTCCTACGGAAAAAAGAACAAAAAACCCGAGTGGGGACCAACTGAATGGTCAGGAATGTAGAAGAACTACAAGGCACAAATATTGCTTAACAATGCCTTGGGTGCTGAAGATCTACTGAGGGTGGTGAATTGTAAAACTGCCAAGGATGCATGGGAAGCCCTTGAGCAAATGCACATCGGAAGTACAAATCTGATGGAAATTTATCAAAAGGAGGCCAAGAAGGAGTTCTATAACTTCAAAGTGAAAGGTGGTGAAACCATTGCCACTTACCAATCTCGGTTCAAGGCTTTGGTGAATCACATCAATCATCTTGGTATCGAAAAGGACATCACACAGTCGGAGAAAATCTCTACGATTGTTGATGGTCTTGGTGCAAAGTATGTGGTTACCAGAGGCTTACTCAGAGAAAATCCAATCACAAAGACGTGCACACTTCATGAGATCTTTGGAAAGTTGACAGACTATGAGCGGTACGAGAACATCAAAAGTAGTACCTCAAACTCTGACAAGGGTATTGCTCTCAAAGTGGAGAAGGCCATTGAGAACATCACTGCTAGAAGAGGAGTGTATACATCAGAGGAGGACTCTGATGTGGCTCTCATAACCAAGACAATGAGGGCATTCTACGAGAGAGGCAAGAAACAAGGGGCCTTGAAGGAAAAAGAGAAGGTCAACTCTGTGAAGAAATAGATCAAGGATGTTACCTGCTTCAACTGTCAAGAAAAGGGGCATTATGCTAAAAGTTGTCCCAAAGGTAACGAGTCTGGGAACGAGAAGAAGAAGGCCTACATCGCTACATGAGATCTAGACTCAGATGATGAATCTGAATCAAAGATCTGTGCCATGACTTTGAAGACTGAAGATGTCGACCAAGAGGTAACTCCTGAACAATTCCTTGTTGGTTTAGAAAATGCTAAGCAACCTGATCTTGTCATTCTTGTTAAAAAGCTTTTTGAAGATAACTTGAAAATGCAAGATGAAATAGAAGATGTTGATGAGAAATGTCTTAATCTTGAAGAAAAATTATCAGAGTCAACTGTTATTAGTGTTGTTTCTTGTACTGAGTGTAAAGAATTAAAGGAATATGTCAAGACTCTCACTGAAACCAATAACGAACATATAATAGATTTGCTTATCTTTAAACTCAAAAGAGAGGAATTAGAGAATAAACTTGATAAAAGAATTCACATTGTGTTTAATCTGGTTAGGTGTGGTATTGGTTATGGTAAAGATAAATCTGAATATCCTCCAGATGATCTTAGCTTTGAAGAAAAGATGGAAAGGAAAGCTAGGGAACTTCAATCTGCTAAAGATAAAGTTACTTATCTAGAAGGTAGGGTTAAGATTCTTGAGAGTGGCTTAAATGATAACTCAGAGTGGTATTCTGGTAAAATAGCTCATAAGATATATTTGAAACAGTCTCAAGGGAACCAACACAGAGTTCCTTCCAAGGAACGTGCAAATGAATGAACCCTCCAAAAACCACAGGGTTTTGGAGAATATTATAGGGTGTGCTATCACTATGATAAGGGAGGTCATGTCCAAAAAGAATGTAAGGTTAGATTAGAAGTATCTAACAAAAGGGTTCAAAATCAGAATACATGGAACAACAAGAAATAGTGGTCTGGTAAGAAAAATCAAGGGTATGACAAATCTCATCGGAACAAAAAGAAACCAGCTAATCAACCACAAAAGAAGCAAGATTCTAAAACCGATAAAGGGAAAAACCATGTTGATCCCTCAAATATTGCTTCTAGTTCCACGAGTCCACAGAAAGCTACTTTAGTTCAATCTCAAATTTGTCATTCTGTGAGCTCTGCTAACCGACCCGGAAAGGCTAAGCAGGCATGGGTCATTAAAACTTGATTTCTTTCTTGCAGGTTGAAGTGAGGGGGGACATCTGTTGGATCCTTGACAGCGGGTGTTCATGTCACATGATAGGGAATGAGATTATTCTGTCCTCACTTCATATTAACGTTGGAGGAAACATTTCCTTTGGCAACAACAATCAAGGAGAAATCATTGGAACATGTGAAGTCAAGCTAAATGAAAAGACTAGCGTAAAAGACGTGAGCTTGGTGAACGGTCTTGGTTATAATCTATTGAGCATTGCCCAGCTTTGTGACCAAGGGAACAACGAGGTATAATTTACCTCGATGGCTGTACGATCAAGAACAAAGATTCAAGTCGTGTGGTCTTGAAGGGAAAGAGGCGCAACAATGTCTACTTTGTAGACTCAAGTTTCCAACCACAAGAAGAGTTATGCTTTGTTACAGTTGTCGATATGACTGATCTCTGGCATTAGAGGTTTGGTCACGCAAATCGTCGAGGAATTCACAAACTCTACTCACAAAACCTGGTGATAGGACTTCCCAAAGTTCTTGCAAAAAAAGGAAAGCTTGTGTGAAGAGTGTGTGAAAGGGAAACAAAGCAAATCGTCCTTTCATCCAAAGTTGTCGATCAGCACTTCTCATCCCCTTGAAATGGTACACATGGATTTGTGTGGTCCCATGTGGGTGAAAAGTCACGGAGGTAGTAGGTACATTTTTGTTATTGTTGATGATTTTACTAGATGTACATGGACTCTCTTTCTAGGTTCCAAAGATGAGACATTCATGGCATTCAAAAGTTGGATCAAGAAGGTAGAAGCATCAATAGGACAGAAATTGAAGGCTATCAGGTCGGATAAGGGAAAAGAGTTCAAGAATTCCATATTTCATAGCTACTGTGATGAACATGGAGTGTCTCAGAACTTCTCTGCGTCGAGGACTCCTCAACAAAATGGCATAGCAGAAAGAAAGAATGTAACACCACAAAACATGGCTCGTATTATGATGTTGGCAAGTAACTTGCCTCAGTCTTTTTGGGCTGAGGCAGTCGATACCGCTTGCTACATCATCAATCGAGCTACTATACGTTCAAATTTTTCTAAAACTCCATATGAACTAATCAGGGGAAGAAAGCCAAATATTTCCCACTTGAAAGTCTTTGGATGTAGGTGCTTTGTTCACAACAACGGAAAAGACGAGCTAGGCAAGTAGGATCCAAGGAGTGACGAAGGCATCTTTCTAGGATATGCATCCAACAACAAGACTTATAAGGTGTTCAATACAAGGACAAATAAGTTCGAAGAAAACATTCATGTTGTCTTTGACGAGTCCAAAAATGGAGGGAACTTGTCAGGTAACGAGGAAGTACTGAAGGTTCTAAACCAAGACTCGGATGATGAAGTCGATCCAGATTCAAGTACACAAGCTCCAAATGAAGATGTCACTCCTCCCAATCCAGACGTAGATGGAGATGACACAGAAGGTCCATTGAATCTTGAGGACGACTCTCCATAAAATGAAGATCAAGTGGACGAAACATCTCTTAGAACGACTGCTCAACAGGAACAAGAGAAGTCAAGTATAGGTCCCACTCAGATTGAAGTCAGAAATTATCATCAAAAGAGGGATCATCCTGTTGACAACATCATCACTCCATACGAAAAAGGTGTGCTCATTCGTTCCTCTCTTAAGAATTTTTGTGCTTTCAATGCGTTTCTCTCTCTTGCAAAGCCAAAGAATGTGAAGGAAGCACTAAAAGATCTTGACTGGATAGTTACTATGCAAGAGGAACTACAATAGTTCGAGAGAAACAAGGTATGAAGATTAATTCCCAGCCAACACACATAATGGCTATAGGAACAAAGTGGGTATTCAGGAACAAACTTGATGACACGGGAGCTGTCACAGGGAACAAGGCGAGGCTTGTAGCAAAAGGGTACAATCAATAAGAAGGGATTGACTATGATGAAACGTACGCTCCTGTTGCAAGAATAGAAGGCATCCACCTTCTAATCGCCTGTGCTGCTCACAAAGGATTCAAACTCTATCAAATGGATGTGAAGACAGTGAACCTGAATGGGTACCTACAAGAGGAGGTTTATGTGTTGCAACCTCCAAGGTTTGAAGATGTTGATCACCCTGATCATGTCTACGTGCTGTATAAGGCTCTCTACAGCCTTAAACATGCGCCTCGTGCTTGGTATGATAGATTCGCCCAGTTTCTATTATTAAATGGGTACAGACGTGGTGTGATTGAGAAAACGTTGTTCCTAAGGGAACAAGACGGTGAGGTCTTAGTAGTTCAAGTGTATGTTGATGATATTATATTTGGCTCAACTAATCCTAAACTTGTAGAAAATTTCAAGAATCTCATTAGCAGCGAGTTTGAGATGAGCATGATCGATGAACTCACTTTCTTTCTTAGTCTACATGTGGTACAAAGTGATGAAAGAACAAAGGTACATCAACAAAAGTACATCAAGGAGCTATTGAATAAGTATGGTATGGATTCAACGAAACCTTTTGTTACTCCTATTTCTCATAATACTCATCTTGATGCTGATCTTAATGGTATTGAATTATTGATGTTGATCAAACGATGTACCGAGGCATGATTGGTTCCCTATTTTACCTAACGGTCAGTCGGCCAAATATTATGTTCAGTGTGTGTCTTTGTGCTAGATTCCAGGCTAATCCTAAAGAAACACATCTGAAAGAAGTGAAGAGAATTCTACGCTACTTGAAAGGGAACGATGGGTTGTGTCTATGGTATCCAAGACATAACTCGTTCAATCTTGTTGGATTCTCAGATGCAGATTTTACAGGTCACTTGGTAGATAGGAAGATCACATCAGGCATGGCCCAATTTCTTGGTCCCTGCTTGGTGTCTTGGGGGATCGAAGAAACAAAATTCGGTTGCTCTTTCCACGGCTGAAGCGGAGTATGTCGTAGCAGCCGCTTGTTGTTCCCAGGTTTTATGGTTAAAACAACAACTGGTGGATTTTGGTATGTCTCTTGGAACTGTCCCTATCTTATGTGATAATACAAGTGCTATCAATATCTCCAAGAATCCAGTGCATCATTCTAGAATCAAACATATAGATATTCGACATCATTTCTTACGAGAAAATGTTGAAAAAGGTTTTATCAAGATGGATCATTATAGGACTAAAAATCAAGTGGCAGATATTTTCACCAAGGCTTTGGACAGAAAACCTTATGAGCATCTAAGGATGTTGCTAGGAATGATTTCCTTGGAGTAAACAAGTCCCGATCCTCTATTCCCTCAGTGCTTGGCTAAAGAGGTAACTTCTCAGGGAACTACGTATTATTTGACTTATTTTCTAATGGTTTATATCTTTCCTCTATGCATTGATATTATATACATTAGAAATTGTTAAGTGTTGCATGCTAAAAGGAACTAAAACTGAAATGTCTATATCCAAGAAAACCCTGCTGAAACAGAGGAAGGAAAAGAAGGGTTCGGTGACAACGAGAAATAAGAGGTTAACACACCTCCCAAGGAACCCACTGGAGAACCAGAAAAGGTGGAGTCTTTGCCGATGCACTTGCGTCCTGGGTGGGTCAAGCCAACGAGTCAGGGAAAGACAAAGGCCAGGAAGCGAGTCCCCAAAACTCCAACTCATATTCTTCATATCTTTGATTCGGAAAGGACTCCTTCTCCCACCCACAAAAAGGAGAAGATGGCTCCTTCCGGCAAGAAGTATAGCCTTCGATCTACCGCCACCACTTCGAAGAAAACGGCGGTCGAGGAGTCTGATGAGGACGAAGATCTTGAGGAAGCAGAGGAGGAGGTTGACTCTGAACCTGAGGAGGTGGAGTCAGAGGAGAAGGTGGAGTCTGGTGGTGAGGATGAAGATGAAGAGCAGGAGGAAATTGAAGAGGTTGAGAAAGACCTCAAGTCTGCAAAGGCAAAGGGCAAATTGCCAATAGAACCAGAAAGCAACTCGAAGAAAAGTGCAAAGAAGGTCGTCGCTCCTCTGGTGATCGACGAGGAATTTCTGAAGGAACATGACTTGGAAGAGTTTTGGGAACTTCTCAAGTTCCAAGGCTGGGAAAAGATTTGTGCTTCCAAGTTCAAGGTAGATGTATCTGTCCTTGTTAATTTCTTTTCGACCTATCAATTGGCTGATCTTGTGACTGGTCCCTTGGGGTTCTCTACTGTTGGTACCTCCGAAATCTCTTTCTCTTTGGGGTCTGTTGCCAAAATTTTGAAGGTTCCTAGTGAAGGATATGGTAAGTTGCATACTTCAAGCAAATGGCCAAGGAACAAGGCTCATCTCATCAAGCGCGTAATGGGGAAGGCATCCGAGGTTGGTCCTTACTCTACTAGGGTTCTTGGTTACACTGCAAGGATTGCACATCAGTTCCTAATCAAGGTTGTCGTTCCCAGGCTGGAGAAGAGGAGCAATCTCAAAATCAACGACATGATTCTACTGGATAAGTTTCTACGAAGAGAAAAGATCAGTCTTCCTGAGATTATGATGAGGCACATGGCTAAAAGCACGGGGAAGAATCATGGTTTGCCTTACCCACAGTTTGTGAAGGCTATTCTGAAAGAGAAGAATGTGTATAAACCTTAGCGAGAGGAGTCTTTTGAATTACCGTTGGATATGCACAATATCTCGAGGATGAACTACTAGGGTGATTCAAAGGGAACAACTGCAAAGAAGACTGCTCAGATGGATGTTGGGCGTTCTTCGATGAGTTAAGGTATTACTGCCAAGATGTTGATCGAGCTTCAAAAGATTTCCTCTAAGCTGGGTACCATCATTGGTTATCTGGCTAAGAGAGACACTGATGTGGACCCTCTCTAGTTCCCTAGCCTATCTATGCCCACTTTAAAGTTTAAGTTGTTTCTCTTGGATGATAATTCATATGGGTTGCCCGGGGCTCGAACCCAGAACTAGTCGGATGGAGTATACTTTTATGTTTTTGTGTTTTCTTTGGATGTGATTTTCGCGACATTTATCTATGAATAATAACTATCTTTTTCTTATAAATGGTTTGAGTTTCAATTAAATTTGATCATTTGCTCTACGTTTTGCTTGATGATTGTTGATCTTTTGATGATGTCAAAAAGGGGAAGTTAGGAAAAATGCAGAGATGAGTTCTATCCAGGAAATACAGAGGGAACTTTGGCCAAGGGGGAATTTGTTGTTACCTCTGATGAGTAGGAACAACTGTGCATCTGTTAAGAGGGAACCATAGGAATTTTTTTATATCTATATTCTTGTCGGTTTTGATATGTGCCTTTTTGTATAGGTTTGTCATCATCAAAAAGGGGGAAATTGTTGGAACAATCGTTGTTCCATGGTTTCTCTTAGTTTTGATGATAACAATCTTATTTGTATAACTTGCTTTTACATGTAAGTGTTTCAGGAAAACAGGTACATAGTCACGAGTGACTAGACATTGTGAAGAACGATGGAGGGAACGAATAACAAATTTAGGAAGCGCGTCTCGGAAGGAACACAACTTTCTATTAATGGCAAGAACACTCTCTCTAGCTCTCTCTTGTCAGTTAAAACCGTCAGCGCTATTGTTGTCGTAGGTGACGATAATTGCGGGTACAGGGCACTCACTCATCTGATTGGGTGGGGGCAGGATAATTGGAGAAGGATGCGAGAGGAGATGGCATTGGAGTTGAGGACCTACTACGAGATGTATGCACGTATATGTCCTTATATTACACATATTGATGATTTGATCAATCACGTCAGTACAGACTACTTCTAGATGGAGATGCCAATGGTCGGATTGGCGTTTGCTACTAGATTCCAATGTGAACTTGTCGTACTATCCGAGCGTGGGTCCTTACACATGCCTCCTGATGATTGCTAGTGAAGCTCCCAGTACTCCTGTGTGGAAAAGCGTCGTGACGATTGCTCATCTGGGGGACCACTATGTCCCAGTAAGCATCATGCATTTACATATTCCTCTCATGCTAAAACTTTTATTATATATTTACGAATTTGGCATTGTAGGTTACGCTCGTAGATGATGCCCCCATACCGAACTCTGCAAATATTTGGACCTAATTTCATCATGATAGCACTGATGGTGTGGATCTTCTCTTTCATAGCCGCATGGCCCGCTATGCCAGTTACCACAACGCAAAAAGGTTGCCTCGTAGTTACTTTTAGAATATTACTAGTATTCGTATTTGTATGAGATCGTGTCGGATGTTTAGCGTTGATGAATTGTTATTATGCATATTATTATTGTTATTATGCATATTATTGTTTAAATTTAATGGTACGTAAATCATAGAAAAAGAACAACTATTGATACGTATAACATGAATAATAAGAAATCCGGCATACCATTAAAAACTAATATCCAACCACACATAAAATGAAAAAAAAACATTTGCTACATTGAACATGGATAACAAACTACTAAACCTCTCATGGCTCTATCTATAAAATCTGGCATCACTGTGTCGTCCAGGTTGGTAGTGCGAGGGGGGGGGGGGGGTAGGAGGGCGCCAGTTTGGTTGAGCTGGCAGGAGCTATCCAAGTACACTCGTCTCGAAGGCATCCAAAAGCTCTACCCCCCATCCGCCTAGTGCTCTGTATTGGCGAAAATGGTGAAGGACTCCTTCCAAATAAGGTAGACGCTACATCGAACAAAATTGACATCAATGTGATAAGTAAAATACTAAACCCTAAATAAACACATGCTTTTAACTATACATATCGCGATAGGGTCGATCTCGTGGGGTGTTACAGCTGGGCGGGGAACCCGAGTGTTCAACAGATATGGATGAGATCATGCCCGCAACCATGTCACATAGTCTTGATCCATAGCAGAAGGGAAAATAGTTATGTCCTCCTCGGGAACCAACTGTTGGTGGCGGGAATTCCAATGATCATCAGCATTGTTGAAGTGAACGAGGTATTGGAACCGGTTTAGATTGTCCTCCCTTTTTCATCGCAAAAGGCCTAGTTCATGTCCAGTGCATCTAATTGTTCCCATAACCCCAACACCTCCTCCACTTCTCTGTTCCGACTCGCTTTTGAATGAAAGTCGGTCGCACTCGCACCCGGTACCCTGCTCATCCAACCCTTAAACTTCGGAAAATACTTCCATATCCATAATTGCACAAAAGATAAACATATTACATAAATTAAATCATATAAAAAATAAATGCATGTTAGATAAATAAATACGGATATTGAAAACTTACAAGGAGGAGGTACGAACACCTACTCATTTGCTTAGCATGCGTGCGGGATGCACAACCCAGTTGCTTGTACAACCACGCCAAAGTAGCAACCCCCCATGCTAAGAGGTCACTCCGTGGTCTATAAGAAGGTGCATTAATTTGTATTGCACCGCATAATCACACTTGTCCAAAAATAGGCTTGACCCGAGCAACAACATCAAGTACAAAGATGCGATGGTGTGCTGATCAGCTCCCTCAGTATTGGCCAACTTAGTTATTCGCCGCTTGAGCGCAACGATGTTTATGCCACCATTGGAAATTTGCATGTTCACATCTACTATGTTGACGCCTAGCATCAAAGCCAATCACTGACATATGTTGCTATCGTCATGACCGCTCTGACCCGATCGCACCTTTATGCCACCCATTGGAAGGTTCATTATCTTCATGACATCGTGTAATGTGATGGAAATCTCTACCCACGGAAAATGGAAACTATTAGTTTTCGGATGCCATCTCTCTACAAATGCAGTGACAAACGCCTCATCGTGGTCTTTGAATCTCCAATCCTTCAAATGGGCCAAGCAACTTTGATTCACAAGGCCTAGCCTTCTCCTTGGCCAACTTGGCTATGAACCTAAGTGCTCCATCCCGATGTTGGAGTTCCAACGGGGGCGCCCACTGATCACATTGCAAAAATATATAAGTTTTGAACGGTGGTAACAATTATAAATATTTCAACAAAATTTAAAAAGTTATATGTCGTTCTTACCTGTTGGTGGTCCCAGATATATGTGCCTTATGGGTGGGATAGTGAGTAAGTAAAGAGGTGTCGACAGGGCCACCACCATACCCACCCTCAGGATGCACGGGGAGAACGTAACCTGGGTCATTCATGTCAACTTCTTCGAGGTAAGGATTATCTTTGTTCATGTTTTGTATAGGGGGTCTGGGGGCGGCGTATGATAACCCTCTGGGGCCGTGTAGAGCGTAAGTGACATGGGCGGCTTAGATGGGTACTAGGAGCCCGACGGGTAATGTGAGGTCGATGGATAGTGGGAATACGACGGGTATTGAGAGGACATGTACTCAGAGTCCGGGTACTGTGAGTACAAGTATTGTGACTCCGAGTATTGTGAGGGAAATTGGTAACCTTCATATGTGGACGGACCTGCCTCATAGGTCGAGCCTCTCCCAGTGAGCGGAGTAGTGTCCGCGAAAAGGTCGGGGGTAATATCAAAATCAGTACCACCTCTAGACAAATAATTTGCTATGGATGAAATGTCGTCTAAATGTGCACTTATTTTATATTTATATTACACTACTAACATAAATTATTAACAAAACATGTACTAAATAACATATATTATGCGAAATAATTCTAAAAAATTAAACTAATTATATTCTAATATTACGATATCAAAATATTCTAATAATTGAACCTTAAATATCACAACATAATTAAAACTAATAATATTATAATATTATGATATAAAATAAGCGAAATAATTCTATATAATTATGTAAATATTTGTAAAAATTTATGTAAATAATTCTAAAATATTAAAAATAATATTCTAAAAATTTCTAAATAATTACTAATAAAGTAATAATATTCTAAAATATTCTAAAAAATTACAAATAATATTCTAAACAATTCTAAAAAAACCTTAAATATCACAACATAATTAAAACTAATAATATTCTAATATTATGATATAAAATTATCGAAATAATTATAAATAATTATGTAAATATTTCTAAAAAATTATGTAAATAATTCTAAACTATTAAAACTAATATTATAAAAAATTCTACAAAATTAAAAATGATATTCTAATATATTCTAAAAAATTACAAATAATATTCTAAAATATTCTAAACAATTCTAAACAATTCTAAAAAATAACCTTACATATCAAAACATAATTAAAACTAATAATATTCTAATATTATGATATAAAATAAGTGAAATAATTCTAAATAATTATGTAAATAATTCTAAAATATTAAACCTAATATGCTAAAAAATTCTAAAAGATTACAACTAATATTCTACAAAATTATAAAAAATTACAAATAATATTCTATAATATTCTAAACAATTCTAAGCAATTACAACTAATATTCGAGAAAAATCTAAAATTTACAACTACAATAATTAAAACTAATAGTATTCTAATATTATAATATAAAATAAGTGAAGTAATTCTAAATAATTATGTAAATAATTCTAAAATATTAAACCTAATATGCTAAAAAATTCTAAAAAATTACAACTAATATTCTACAAAGTTCTAAAAAATACAAATAATATTCTATAATATTTTAAACAATTACAACTAATATTCTAAGAAAATCTAAAATTTACAAATACGATAATTAAAACTAATAATTGAAACCTAAATTACGCAAAAAAAAATTATGTACTTACACCTTGTATGGGGTTAACATGCAGGGCATATGGGGTTTCGACCGTCATTGCTTCTAGAGCCGTGGTTATAATCGCCTCACTAGCGCTTGGGCCACCTACATTGTCCCTTGTGAACCCCTCATTCAAATTAATTGATTGAGATGCATCCCGCCCTCTACGCGAGCTAGGAGTAGGCCGAGGTGGCGTCTTCGATTTTCCACGAATGCGGTTCTTTACAAAAATTAGCAAACCAAAATATAACTACTAAGCAATTAAAATTAAATTACAAAAATATAAGAATAAAAAATATTTAAAATTCTTACGAATAAATCCATTGTTGATGAAGGTTGAATGGAGAAATGGAGAATGGAGATCCTATGGAGAATGGAGAAACGGAGGATTGAGGTTGAAGAAAGTGGGAGCGGGTATTAATAGAGGGGAGAAGTGAATGAGGGTGGGTCGAACTGCGCGATGAAATTAAACGCGATAATGCTCCGTCTTGGTCAACGCGTAATCTGCAAAAAGCAGATTACGCAGTACCAGTAGCGGAAAACGCTACCGGTACTGGTGCAGATTCCCACGCGAGGGAATCTGCACCTTTGACTGGATATAAAAAAAATTAAAAAATAGATAGCGGTGAATATTTCCGCTTATAGTTAAAGCGGTAGGTTTTATTTTTGGAAAGGCGGAATATTTCCGCCCTACAATTCTGATCGGGACGCCATTCATTCGTCATTTTGGAAAGGTGAGGGTGGGACTAGAAAAAAGATTCAATTGTTTTATTTTTGTGAAATTTCCACATCAAAATGGAGTCTATGGAAATGGGAAAGAGGTTGAGGAATGAAGGAGACGAACGGATAGAGCTCAATCCCGCCACCATCAGGATGTGAACGGGAAAGATAACAAGTCATCTACTTCTAATTGAAGAAAATTACTTATTTTTTAATTTAAATAAATCCATCTCATACATTTAGATATCATTTAACGCGCAACTAAGAAAGTATTCTATACGCGCCACGCCAGCTCAACATTCAGTGTTTAATAGAACAAAAAACGTTTAGTCTATGTACTTATTTGAACATTTCAAAGCACGGGGTGTTACTTGACAAAAACGTACAAATTCGAGGGTCTGTAGATGTATTCTGCCTATTCTTTTGTGATGAATACAGAAATCATCTTCTTACTCTGTCATTCTGCTTCTTTTCTTTCTGCAAACATGGTATCAGAGCAGAGCATGATCTGTCATGGCTTCCACACCTTATTCTTTCATCCTTTTTTATTGTTCCATTGGTCAAAATTGGATTTTCTTCTTCAGTTCCGTGATTAATCGGATAATCGATCATTCTTCTTTCTCCATTTCTTCCTAAATTTTGATTTCTAAGGTTTCTCACGATGGTTAGGGTTACTCCTTCTGATCAAAGCTCCATCTTAGGGATTTGTTGATGTTATCTCTTTTCATGTTAATGCTCATAAGCCTTCATCTAATTATAAAGGCAAGAAGCATCACTACTATAATCATTGCAAGAAGCATGGACACCTAGTTGAGACTTACTACAAAATCATAGGGTATCCAACTGATGCAAATAAATCTTCCTCCAATTGTGTTGATTCACAAGATTTTGTTGCTTCACAAGGATCTGTTGGTTCTTGACAAGATGTGTTTATTATTGGTTTGACTCGTACTGAGTTTGCTCAATTGAAGATTTTTATCAAAACAACTGCTTCTAGTTCTAATCATATTTCATTCAATTGTAACACCCCTATTTTGCAACGATGGGTGTTACCGCCAGTGACCTCGGATTTTACCATCCAAAGTCACCCAAGGTTTTATAAGGTATTTAAGTTAAATAAAATGCGAAAGTTTAACGATAATACATATTATAAAAAGGTGCTCAAACTTGAGACTTTAAATATTGTCATTACATCTTAAATTGTTTCAAAATAACATGTTAGAGTTTACCTTTCTTCCTTCAACTAGGTGCTAAAACCTTGTTCTTTGCAAAGTGTAGTGAATCCAAAATATGAAAGAAATATCTTCGAAGAGACTTGACCTTGCTTCCTTCAACTTTCTTGATTCTTCATCTTTAACCTTCGAGTGAAGTTTCCTAGAGTCTGACATTTGTTGTGAAGGGCGATAAATGCCAGGCAGAAATGCGGAAAACAAACGGAATTAGTCTAAGGAGACTAAGCAAGTGAGAATGGAAATTCTCAAGGTTAGTATGGTAATTTTATTATCTCATCAAGGATATTAAGGGAAGAAGTACTTGAAAATTATAATCACTTTGTGGAGCTTATAAGGACGGAATTTAGTTGATCTCGAAAAGAGATAAACTTGGATTCGAAAAGAAGGAAACCACGAGATTTTAGTTCCTCTTAGAATACATTTAATGTTGGAAACATGTTAATTTACAACAAGTTATAGAAAAACCTCTCGCGCCCTTATCGGACCGAGAGCCGGGTCGGTCTTCTAAAATTGGCCCGGTTTTGATGTTTTTTAATGTGCACTAGCACTTATCTTTATTACGTGTCAAAACTTTGCATAGCATTAATGACTTTTGAGCGCGTGGAGGCTATGAAAGAGCCGATTTCACTTAAGGGAACAGAGTTCTAACACTTAGTTAGAACATAGCATAAGTTTATTTAATGGATTGAACAAGGCAAACCTTTAGCCTTATTATAATTTTGAATGTTTGCATAGCATAGACATTAGTAAGAGACTTTACTCATCTTTTTCATTTTATGTGGCATTGCTTAAGACTTTAGATGAAACCTTTTTATTTCAACATTGCTTTAAAGACTTTAGCCAACATTTATTTTCCATATGACATTGCTTTAGACTTCAGAAGAAACCTTTCTATTTCGACATTGCTTAAGACTTCAATCAACGAAGTAAGAGTAGAGTCATGACCTACATATAATATGACGTTATAAAAAGTGGTTAAAGACTTATGTCCAAAACTTTTTCCTATACTTTTCCAAGCGATGTCTCTAAATGAGACATTTTAAACAAACAAGGCCTCAATCGTCGGTCCTAACTTCATTCTAGCGTTCGAATAATAATAACGATAATGAGATGTCGTTATTTCTAGCAATCGATATATCCTATGTTTAATTATTTAAGCAAACAAGTTTGTTCTCAATAGAGAGAAGTTTAACGAAATCGAGATATCGAAAAGGTTACAAGGACAATATCCACTTACCTTGGATTTCTTTCGGAAATCTATGCAACTCGGAATTAGGATTTCTTAGAGACGTCCGTACGCTTTGACCTATTTGACCGAAAGGAATGACGAACGAACATGTATTAAA
Source organism: Fallopia convolvulus (assembly GCA_964016875.1). Lineage (NCBI taxonomy): Eukaryota > Viridiplantae > Streptophyta > Magnoliopsida > Caryophyllales > Polygonaceae > Fallopia > Fallopia convolvulus. The sequence continues at coordinate 53,321,871 of OZ024729.1, forward strand.
TTTCTTATTTTAATCTTAACTAAACTTTTCTCTTATTTTCCTTTTTTAAGAGAAGGGAAGTTAATCTAAATTATTTAGTTTAATAATTTAGATAGGAGGTATCAAAATAATATTTCTTTATTATTATTCTCAACGTGATACTTTTGTAGGAATTTTATGAACATTAAAATACTTATTTTAAGAAAAATATGCAAGGCTTTATTTACTCATATGAACACCTTTTTAACCCACAAGCAAATTATATATATTTAAAATAAAGTATATATAGTTTGCATGCATCATTATTTTTATGCAAAACTACTTTATTAAATTTTATCCTTGTAATCAAATTTCTAAAAGTCATGATTTATTTAATATAAAATTATAGAAAATTCTAGGATTGTCATGCATGTGTATAATACTTTATAAAAAAACTTTTTATTCACACATGCAACACTTTATATTATTTAATATAACTTATTCTTATAAAAATATTTCTTTTTATTAAAAAGTATGGTAAAACACCATCTTAGTAAATTTAGAACACATGTAAAAATAACCTTTATTCTAAAAACTCCATAATTTCTACATGCAAAGTTTATAGAGTTTATTTAAAGATAATAATTATATATATATATATATTCGGTTATAAAAAAATAAAACATTCATTTAAGTGTTAAAAATTCTAGAAAACTACATGCAATGAGATTACTCCCTAATATTCTTTTTTTTTAAACAAAAACATGCAAGGCATAAGTAACTAGTTGATCATGGATTTAAATGAAAGACATTTTAAAATCTACATGCAAGGTGATTTTCTTTACTAAAAATCCATTTAAAGTGGTATGCAAGAGTTTGTATGATCATCTAAGCATATCGTAACCTCATAAGACTAAGTTATTCTCAAACATCATATAAAATCAATCTCTTACTCAAAAGAGACATGCATGTGGATTTTCTTCATAAGACTCCTAAGTAAGACATGTAAGAACACTTTCAATTTAAAAGCTTTCTAACTTAAGTTTATTAGATATAAAAATTACAAATCTCATAAAAGTTTATTTCAAGTACTAAAAGTGACATGCATGAAGGTTTTAAACAAGAGGAAAAAGTCTTAAGTAGTTCTCATGGAAACTACCTTTATAAACTCATAGAGGGCTTCTTAGATCTTTTTGATAAAAATAAAAATCAGAAATTAAAAGGTAGAAAATCCTCTTGAAAGATGTAAAAATTTAGTATGCTTTCACATAATTTGTAGAGAACAAAAATCTCTTTAGTAAGACATGCATGCATTTATGAATCAAGGAAAGATATGCAATTTGTATAGCATTTTATATTCTGGATTTTTTTAAAAAAATCAGCTCTTAACTATCATCAAAATGCTATAAAAATGTCTCAAAATAATGTAAAAAGACTTAGGATTAATACCCTTGAATTTGTTGGATTTTTGGAGGAAGAGCACACCACCAAGGGGAGAAAAAGAGCGGCGGCGCATGGGCTGGACGGCGGCGCACGACGACTGGGCGACGGTCCAGGTGGTGGCCGGCAGTGGTGGTGGTGTGGTGGAGTGGTGGTTGGAAGACACAAGACAAAGGTTTTGTGGAGTTAAGTAGAAGAAGGAAGACAAGAGAGAGCTAGAGAGAGTGTTCTTGCCATTAATAGAAAGTTGTGTTCCTTCCGAGACGCGCTTCCTAAATTTGTTATTCGTTCCCTCCATCGTTCTTCACAATGTCTAGTCACTCGTGACTATGTACCTGTTTTCCTGAAACACTTACATGTAAAAGCAAGTTATACAACTAAGACTGTTATCATCAAAACTAAGAGAAACCATGGAACAACGATTGTTCCAACAATTTCCCCCTTTTTGATGATGACAAACCTATACAAAAAGGCACATATCAAAACCGACAAGAATATAGATATAAAAAAATTCCTATGGTTCCCTCTTAACAGATGCACAGTTGTTCCTACTCATCAGAGGTAACAACAAATTCCCCCTTGGCCAAAGTTCCCTCTGTATTTCCTGGATAGAACTCATTTCTGCATTTTTCCTAACTTCCCTCTTTTGACATCATCAAAAGATCAACAATCATCAAGCAAAACGTAGAGCAAATGATCAAATTTAATTGAAACTCAAACCATTTATAAGAAAAAGATAGTTATTATTCATAGATAAATGTCGCGGAAATCACATCCAAAGAAAACACAAAAACATAAAAGTATACTCCATCCGACTAGTTCTGGGTTCGAGCCCCGGGCAACCCATATGAATTATCATCCAAGAGAAACAACTTAAACTTTAAAGTGGGCATAGATAGGCTAGGGAACTAGAGAGGGTCCACATCATGGTTCGGAGGAGGTGGAATCAGCAGCATCAATGTCAGTGTCTCTCTTAGCCAGATAACCAATGATGGTACCCAGCTTAGAGGAAATCTTTTGAAGCTCGATCAACATCTTGGCAGTAATACCTTAACTCATCGAAGAACGCCCAACATCCATCTGAGCAGTCTTCTTTGCAGTTGTTCCCTTTGAATCACCCTGGTAGTTCATCCTCGAGATATTGTGCATATCCAACGGTAATTCAAAAGACTCCTCTCGCTAAGGTTTATACACATTCTTCTCTTTCAGAATAGCCTTCACAAACTGTGGGTAAGGCAAACCATGATTCTTCCCCGTGCTTTTAGCCATGTGCCTCATCATAATCTCAAGAAGACTGATCTTTTCTCTTCGTAGAAACTTATCCAGTAGAATCATGTCGTTGATTTTGAGATTGCTCCTCTTCTCCAGCCTGGGAACGACAACCTTGATTAGGAACTGATGTGCAATCCTTGCAGTGTAACCAAGAACCCTAGTAGAGTAAGGACCAACCTCGGATGCCTTCCCCATTACGCGCTTGATGAGCTGAGCCTTGTTCCTTGGCCATTTGCTTGAAGTATGCAACTCACCATATCCTTCACTAGGAACCTTCAAAATTTTGGCAACAGACCCCAAAGAGAAAGAGATTTCGGAGGTACCAACAGTAGAGAACCCCAAGGGACCAGTCACAAGATCAGCCAATTGATAGGTCGAAAAGAAATTAACAAGGACAGATACATCTACCTTGACCTTGGAAGCACAAATCTTTTCCCAGCCTTGGAACTTGAGAAGTTCCCAAAACTCTTCCAAGTCATGTTCCTTCAGAAATTCCTCGTCGATCACCAGAGGAGCGACGACCTTCTTTGCACTTTTCTTCGAGCTGCTTTCTGGTTCTATTGGCACTTTGCCCTTTGCCTTTGCAGACTTGAGGTCTTTCTCAACCTCTTCAATTTCCTCCTGCTCTTCATCTTCATCCTCACCACCAGACTCCACCTTCTCCTCTGACTCCACCTCCTCAGGTTCAGAGTCAACCTCCTCCTCTGCTTCCTCAAGATCTTCGTCCTCATCAGACTCCTCGACCGCCGTTTTCTTCGAAGTGGTGGCGGTAGATCGAAGGCTATACTTCTTGCCGGAAGGAGCCATCTTCTCCTTTTTGTGGGTGGGAGAAGGAGTCCTTTCCGAATCAAAGATATGAAGAATATGAGTTGGAGTTTTGGGGACTCGCTTCCTGGCCTTTGTCTTTCCCTGGCTCGTTGGCTTGACCCACCCAGGACGCAAGTGCATCGGCAAAGACTCCACCTTTTCTGGTTCTCCAGTGGGTTCCTTGGGAGGTGTGTTAACCTCTTATTTCTCGTTGTCACCGAACCCTTCTTTTCCATCCTCTGTTTCAGCAGGGTTTTCAGAAGGGACCATTGAGGGATCCTTCTCTGATTCCTCGGCAAGAGCATCCTTCTCACTCGAGGCCTTAGAAGTGGCCTCTGCTCCAATGTCGGCAACAACATCAAACTGAGATTTGAGCTTAGAAGTGAGAGAGGGAGAGGAAAGTTTGGCCTTTTTGAGAGATTTGAGTCGAGCTTGAAGAGCTTCGATCTCGGAAGCATCAAGTGCATCAAAGTTTAGGACAAGGGTGTTTGAAGAGGGCGCCATTGATGTGAAAGAGAAGAAAGCTTGAAGGTTGAAGAAGATTAGGGTTTTTGGAATGTAAAAACAGAGGTGCGGTGAAAAACAAAATAACCGAGAGAAAAGATTATAAAGCACACCTCTTTCCTTGTTGATAAAGATCACAATCTTCCCAAAATCTTCTATCCATATCTTAACGGCTAAATAATTCCATAATGATGATTTTTACACCGCCATTAATTCAAGACTTCGCAATACGTCCTATCGTAAAAGCACTGTGCAACGGCTAGATTTTCAAATACGCAGTCACAACGGCTGGCAACCTGTGTCCCATCTCAGCTGTATAGACAACCGTTCCGGTCCAGAAAAATCTTCAATTTTAATCAAATATGTTCCCTTGAAAATTGCAATATCCAAACCACTAGTTCCATACCTCGTTACCATGAGTGGAAAAAAAGGCTTGTTTGAATAGAAAAGGGACAAGGAATGTTCCATTCAAACTTTTTGTGGGCTTGGGATATTTTTGACATCCAAACAATTATTCCCTGTTTAAAGGTAATCAAAAGGGGTTCATAGGGAACGTTTGTTTGGACCAGGCTAAAGGAAAACTTATAACCAACCATCATTTCAGCTTGAAGTGAGGGATAGAATAGATCAAGTTGGTTATTTTGGGCTTAAAAGAAAATCTTGGATATAGACATTTCAGTTTTAGTTCCTTGTAGCATGCAACACTTAACAATTTCTAATGTATATAATATCAATGCATAGAGGAAAGATATAAACCATTAGAAAATAAGTCAAATAATACGTAGTTCCCTGAGAAGTTACCTCTTTAGCCAAGCACTGAGGGAATAGAGGATCGGGACTTGTTTACTCCAAGGAAATCATTCCTAGCAACATCCTTAGATGCTCATAAGGTTTTCTGTCCAAAGCCTTGGTGAAAATATCTGCCACTTGATTTTTAGTCCTATAATGATCCATCTTGATAAAACCTTTTTCAACATTTTCTCGTAAGAAATGATGTCGAATATCTATATGTTTGATTCTAGAATGATGCACTGGATTCTTGGAGATATTGATAGCACTTGTATTATCACATAAGATAGGGACAGTTCCAAGAGACATACCAAAATCCACCAGTTGTTGTTTTAACCATAAAACCTGGGAACAACAAGCGGCTGCTACGACATACTCCGCTTCAGCCGTGGAAAGAGCAACCGAATTTTGTTTCTTCGATCCCCCAAGACACCAAGCAGGGACCAAGAAATTGGGCCATGCCTGATGTGATCTTCCTATCTACCAAGTGACTTGTAAAATCTGCATCTGAGAATCCAACAAGATTGAACGAGTTATGTCTTGGATACCATAGACACAACCCATCGTTCCCTTTCAAGTAGCGTAGAATTCTCTTCACTTCTTTCAGATGTGTTTCTTTAGGATTAGCCTGGAATCTAGCACAAAGACACACACTGAACATAATATTTGGCCGACTGACCGTTAGGTAAAATAGGGAACCAATCATGCCTCGGTACATCGTTTGATCAACATCAATAATTCAATACCATTAAGATCAGCATCAAGATGAGTATTATGAGAAATAGGAGTAACAAAAGGTTTCGTTGAATCCATACCATACTTATTCAATAGCTCCTTGATGTACTTTTGTTGATGTACCTTTGTTCCTTCATCACTTTGTACCACATGTAGACTAAGAAAGAAAGTGAGTTCATCGATCATGCTCATCTCAAACTCGCTGCTAATGAGATTCTTGAAATTTTCTACAAGTTTAGGATTAGTTGAGCCAAATATAATATCATCAACATACACTTGAACTACTAAGACCTCACCGTCTTGTTCCCTTAGGAACAACGTTTTCTCAATCACACCACGTCTGTACCCATTTAATAATAGAAATTGGGCGAATCTATCATACCAAGCACGAGGCGCATGTTTAAGGCTGTAGAGAGCCTTATACAGCACGTAGACATGATCAGGGTGATCAACATCTTCAAACCTTGGAGGTTGCAACACATAAACCTCCTCTTGTAGGTACCCATTCAGGAACACTGTCTTCACATCCATTTGATAGAGTTTGAATCCTTTGTGAGTAGCATAGGCGATTAGAAGGTGGATGCCTTCTATTCTTGCAACAGGAGCGTACGTTTCATCATAGTCAATCCCTTCTTATTGATTGTACCCTTTTGCTACAAGCCTCGCCTTGTTCCCTGTGACAGCTCCCGTGTCATCAAGTTTGTTCCTGAATACCCACTTTGTTCCTATAGCCATTATGTGTGTTGGCTGGGAATTAATCTTCATACCTTGTTTCTCTCGAACTATTGTAGTTCCTCTTGCATAGCAACTATCCAGTCAAGATCTTTTAGTGCTTCCTTCACATTCTTTGGCTTTGCAAGAGAGAGAAACGCATTGAAAGCACAAAAATTCTTAAGAGAGGAACGAATGAGCACACCTTTTTCGTATGGAGTGATGATGTTGTCAACAGGATGATCCCTCTTTTGATGATAATTTCTGACTTCAATCTGAGTGGGACCTATACTTGACTTCTCTTGTTCCTGTTGAGCAGTCGTTCTAAGAGATGTTTCGTCCACTTGATCTTCATTTTATGGAGAGTCGTCCTCAAGATTCAATGGACCTCCTGTGTCATCTCCATCTACGTCTGGATTGGGAGGAGTGACATCTTCATTTGGAGCTTGTGTACTTGAATCTGGATCGACTTCATCATCCGAGTCTTGGTTTAGAACCTTCAGTACTTCCTCGTTACCTGACAAGTTCCCTCCATTTTTGGACTCGTCAAAGACAACATGAATGTTTTCTTCGAACTTATTTGTCCTTGTATTGAACACCTTATAAGTCTTGTTGTTGGATGCATATCCTAGAAAGATGCCTTCGTCACTCCTTGGATCAAACTTGCCTAGCTCGTCTTTTCCGTTGTTGTGAACAAAGCACCTACATCCAAAGACTTTCAAGTGGGAAATATTTGGCTTTCTTCCCCTGATTAGTTCATATGGAGTTTTAGAAAAATTTGAACGTATAGTAGCTCGATTGATGATGTAGCAAGCGGTATCGACTTCCTCAGCCCAAAAAGACTGAGGCAAGTTACTTGCCAACATCATAATACGAGCCATGTTTTGTAGTGTTACATTCTTTCTTTCTGCTATGCCATTTTGTTGAGGAGTCCTCGACGCAGAGAAGTTCTGAGACACTCCATGTTCATCACAGTAGCTATGAAATATGGAATTCTTGAACTCTGTTCCCTTATCCGACCTGATAGCCTTCAATTTCTGTCCTATTGATGCTTCTACCTTCTTGATCCAACTTTTGAATGCCATGAATGTCTCATCTTTGGAACCTAGAAAGAGAGTCCATGTACATCTAGTAAAATCATCAGCAATAACAAAAATGTACCTACTACCTCCGTGACTTTTCACCCACATGGGACCACACAAATCCATGTGTACCATTTCAAGGGGATGAGAAGTGCTGATCGACAACTTTGGATGAAAGAACGATTTGCTTTGTTTCCCTTTCACACACTCTTCACACAAGCTTTCCTTTTTTTGCAAGAACTTTGGGAAGTCCTATCACCAGGTTTTGTGAGTAGAGTTTGTGAATTCCTCGACGATTTGCGTGACCAAACCTCCTATGCCAGAGATCAGTCATATCGACAACTGTAACAAAGCATAACTCTTCTTGTGGTTGGAAACTTGAGTCTACAAAGTACACATTGTTGCGCCTCTTTCCCTTCAAGACCACACGACTTGAATCTTTGTTCTTGATCGTACAGCCATCGAGGTAAATTATACCTCGTTGTTCCCTTGGTCACAAAGCTGGGCAATGCTCAATAGATTATAACCAAGACCGTTCACCAAGCTCACGTCTTTAACGCTAGTCTTTTCATTTAGCTTGACTTCACATGTTCCAATGATTTCTCCTTGATTGTTGTTGCCAAAGGAAATGTTTCCTCCAACGTTAATATGAAGTGAGGACAGAATAATCTCATTCCCTATCATGTGACATGAACACCCGCTGTCAAGGATCCAGCAGATGTCCCCCCTCACTTCAACCTGCAAGAAAGAAATCAAGTTTTAATGACCCATGCCTGCTTAGCCTTTCCGGGTCGGTTAGCAGAGCTCACAGAATGACAAATTTGAGATTGAACTAAAGTAGCTTTCTGTGGACTCGTGGAACTAGAAGCAATATTTGAGGGATCAACATGGTTTTTCCCTTTATCGGTTTTAGAATCTTGCTTCTTTTGTGGTTGATTAGCTGGTTTCTTTTTGTTCCGATGAGATTTGTCATACCCTTGATTTTTCTTACCAGACCACTATTTCTTGTTGTTCCATGTATTCTGATTTTGAACCCTTTTGTTAGATACTTCTAATCTAACCTTACATTCTTTTTGGACATGACCTCCCTTATCATAGTGATAGCACACCCTATAATATTCTCCAAAACCCTGTGGTTTTTGGAGGGTTCATTCATTTGCACGTTCCTTGGAAGGAACTCTGTGTTGGTTCCCTTGAGACTGTTTCAAATATATCTTATGAGCTATTTTACCAGAATACCACTCTGAGTTATCATTTAAGCCACTCTCAAGAATCTTAACCCTACCTTCTAGATAAGTAACTTTATCTTTAGCAGATTGAAGTTCCCTAGCTTTCCTTTCCATCTTTTCTTCAAAGCTAAGATCATCTGGAGGATATTCAGATTTATCTTTACCATAACCAATACCACACCTAACCAGATTAAACACAATGTGAATTCTTTTATCAAGTTTATTCTCTAATTCCTCTCTTTTGAGTTTAAAGATAAGCAAATCTATTATATGTTCGTTATTGGTTTCAGTGAGAGTCTTGACATATTCCTTTAATTCTTTACACTCAGTACAAGAAACAACACTAATAACAGTTGACTCTGATAATTTTTCTTCAAGATTAAGACATTTCTCATCAACATCTTCTATTTCATCTTGCATTTTCAAGTTATCTTCAAAAAGCTTTTTAACAAGAATGACAAGATCAGGTTGCTTAGCATTTTCTAAACCAACAAGGAATTGTTCAGGAGTTACCTCTTGGTCGACATCTTCAGTCTTCAAAGTCATGGCACAGATCTTTGATTCAGATTCATCATCTGAGTCTAGATCTCATGTAGCGATGTAGGCCTTCTTCTTCTCGTTCCCAGACTCGTTACCTTTGGGACAACTTTTAGCATAATGCCCCTTTTCTTGACAGTTGAAGCAGGTAACATCCTTGATCTATTTCTTCACAGAGTTGACCTTCTCTTTTTCCTTCAAGGCCCCTTGTTTCTTGCCTCTCTCGTAGAATGCCCTCATTGTCTTGGTTATGAGAGCCACATCAGAGTCCTCCTCTGATGTATACACTCCTCTTCTAGCAGTGATGTTCTCAATGGCCTTCTCCACTTTGAGAGCAATACCCTTGTCAGAGTTTGAGGTACTACTTTTGATGTTCTCGTACCGCTCATAGTCTGTCAACTTTCCAAAGATCTCATGAAGTGTGCACGTCTTTGTGATTGGATTTTCTCTGAGTAAGCCTCTGGTAACCACATACTTTGCACCAAGACCATCAACAATCGTAGAGATTTTCTCCGACTGTGTGATGTCCTTTTCGATACCAAGATGATTGATGTGATTCACCAAAGCCTTGAACCGAGATTGGTAAGTGGCAATGGTTTCACCACCTTTCACTTTGAAGTTATAGAACTCCTTCTTGGCCTCCTTTTGATAAATTTCCATCAGATTTGTACTTCCGATGTGCATTTGCTCAAGGGCTTCCCATGCATCCTTGGCAGTTTTACAATTCACCACCCTCAGTAGATCTTCAGCACCCAAGGCATTGTTAAGCAATATTTGTGCCTTGTAGTTCTTCTACATTCCTGACCATTCAGTTGGTCCCCACTCGGGTTTTTTGTTCTTTTTTCCGTAGGAACGACAAGTATCCATCTTCAATGACTGACCAGGCTTAATAGTCATTGCTCTTGAGCCAAGTGGCGAAGAGGATCTTCCAGTGGTCATACTCTCCAACAACAAGAAATGGAGGCTTGTTGCTTCCAATCCCGACGTGGTGAGTGTTGTTGGTACTCATTCTGTATTCCTGCACTAATACACAATCTAAAGAAAACCCGCTCTAATACCAATTGCTGGATCGTGACGCGTTAGTAACAAGTTAGGGAACTAGCAATGTTCCCTGGGCAGCGGAAATAAATACTTAGAACACAAAATTTATAGAGGAAAACTTTCTGACCGACCAACAAGTCCTAGAAAGAAAAACCTCTACCCCTGAGACTCCTTCTTAGAGGATTTTCAATAGAATACTTTTATTAAGTTTTAACGGTTGCAAGGCAAGGCAAGTTCCCTGGTAACTAAGGCACCAACCAAAGTTCAACCAACTAGACTTCTACAACCTTAAATATAAACCTTAGAGAAAGTAAACTATTGACTTACTTGTGGATTCTCACTACACCATTCTGCAGATTTAGCGACCACGGCATATGGTCGCTAAATAGCGACCATATGGTCGCAAATCTGGACGTCAAAACGGGGGAAAAAATAAAACCAAATTCGCAACCACGTGGTCGCTAAAATGGGCGACCACGTGGTCGCTAGGCCATTATAGTCGCAACAAGTGCGCGGGCTAACTTCCCACCAGCATGCAGCGACCATATGGTCGCTGACGTTTGCGACCATATGGTCGCAACTAGTAGAACACATCTCCGCGACCATATGGTCGCTAACGGTCGCGACCAAATGGTCGCTATAACGTTCGCGACCATATGGTCGCAAACTTTAGCGACCATATGGTCGCTGACTTGGTCAGATGTTTTGGCACGACACATCTATTTTGGCGGGTAATATCCCGCGTTTTTGGCGACCACTTGGTCGCTAAAAATAGTAATTCGTAAAATTCCCGCCATTTCAGCATATATTGCATTCTCATTCCGCTAAAAAAATGCATTCTCATTCCGCTTCAACACAACTTCACTCTCTTTCCGCTCACTTCCAAAATATTCACAAAAGAGAGAAAAAATCAACCACAACTGTGAATTGATTCTAGGAAGAAATTCCGTCAAATTTTACCGACATCCTCACTAAAGGTATGTATTTAAATCTTATTCCCAATTTTTCATTCCGTCATTATATTGTTTTAGGTTAATATTGACGGTAGAAAGCTTTCGTTTATATATTTATAAGAGATTTTGTTACAGAATTTTACCGCAAATAGCAATTGGTTATGTTGTAAATGTTTGTTCTAATGTTCTGAAGTTGGCGACCATATGGACGCTAATTAGCGACCATATGGTCGCTACTTAGCGTCCATATGGTCGCTAAATTCAGTTGAATTAATTTAATTGTAATCTTATTTTGAAATGCAGGAAGGAAAAAATGCGTGAGTGGATGTATGTGCGTAATATAGATGGTTTTTTGAACAACGAGTTTTTAGCTAGCGTAGAGCAATTTCTGGAATTCTGCAAATCTATGTCGTCCTATAACCCATCTGAATTAAGGTGTTCGTGTCGGAGGTGCAAGAACAAGAAAATGAAATCTGTGGATGATGTGCATTATCACCTTGTTAAGGAAGGTTTTGTTCCGAACTATTACCATTGGGTTTCGCACGGGGAGACAGATGAAAGGTACGCTGCATTGTTAGCCGAGTCGAGACAGCATGAAGGTTGTAGCAGTTCCGATCCAGCACCACCATTAAATGGTGGGAATGATAATCAAATGGAACAGATGGTGCATGATGTTTTTAATTATGGCCGAAGTGATTACACTGCTGACGATCCCGTGCAGAATGCGGATATAAGGCATGATCAAGGGGAGCAATATTATAATGAAGCGCCCAATCCCGATGCACAGCGTATGTACGACATGTTGTCGGCCGTAAATAGGCCTTTGTGGCCTGGTTGTGATATGACACAGTTGGAGGCTGCGACTGAGCTACTAAGCCTAAAGTCTAAGCTGAGGATGATGGAGCGCGAATATGACATGATCTCAGATTTTTGCGGACGCGTTTCTCACCCTGAGATGACATTACCAACCACGTTTTACGACACGAAAAAAACTGGTTGAGGGTCTCGGTCTTCCTTACGAGATGATTGATTGTTGTCCAAACTCTTGCATGATATATTGGGGTGCAGATGCAGAATACGCGGCATGCAAGATATGTGACTATCCTAGATGGAAGCAAGGCAAGACAAAGCTCATTCCTTATTCTCGTATGTTTTACTTGCCAATAACTCCACGGTTGCAGAGGTTGTACGCATCTGTGGTGACTACCGAACACATGAGATGGCATGCAGAGCACGCACAAGATGGGGTGATGAGACATCCTTCAGATGCAGAGGCATGGAGGCACTTCAATGCTGTGTGGCCAGATTTTGCATCAAAAACACGAAATGTAAGACTAGGCTTGTGCACGGACGGTTTCAATCCGTTCGGGGCGTCCGGGCGCCAGTACTCATGTTGGCCTGTGATTCTGACACCCTACAACCTTCCACCGTCGATGTGTATGCGAGAAGAGGTTATGTTTTTGACGGTTATTGTACCTGGACCGAAGAGCTCGAAGCAGAAGTTGGATGTCTACTTGCAGCCGTTGGTAGCCGAACTGAAGGATTTGTGGCTTAATGGGGTGTGCACATACGATTCTTGGAGGAAGCAGAATTTTGTGTTGCGTGCAGCTGTAATATGGACTATTAGTGACTTCCCCGCATATTCGATGTTGTCTGGTATGTTGTTACTTTTACATATGCTAATCAATTTGAAACTATTATATATAATAATAATGCATATATATGATTTGTGAAATTTAATTAATGTGTGATACAAAATATATGTTTGTGTAGGCCGGAGCACTTTTGGGAAATACGCGTGTCCTTATTGCATGGAGGACACCGATGCATTTTATCTAACACATGGACACAAAATGTGTTGGTTCGATTGTCACAGGAGGTTTACAGAACCTAATCATCGCTTCCGAAACAACAAGACTGATTTCAAGAAAGGTAGACGGGAGCGTCGTGGTCCCCCGGTACTTCGTGATGGATACGAGATATTAGACCAAATAAACAATATGGGCTTGATGAAGATAACTGAAGTGGGAGCTGAGGAGAACAATGCCGCGGTCAGTAGAGGTTCGGGTTGGAAGAAGAAAAGCATTTTCTAGGACCTACCTTACTGGCCTATTCTGCTGGTAAGACATAATTTAGATGTAATGCACATTGAGAAAAATGTCTTTGATAATATTTTCTTCACCATTCTCGATGTTCCGGGGAAGTCGAAAGACAAGTGGTCGGCTAGAAAGGATATAAAGGAATTGTGCAAGCGTCCGGAGTTGGAACCTGATGAGGAGGACAATAGGTACCCAAAGGCTTGCTATGCACTAGACCGTCATGAAAAACAAGTGCTTCTAGATTGGTTGAGATCCGTAAAATTCATGTATGGCTACGTCTCCAACTTGAGCCGCTGCATTGACTTGCACAAGCTTAGGCTCTTTGGGATGAAGAGCCATGATTGTCATGTGTTCATGCAAAGGTTGATGTATGTTGCTTTTCGTCCATTTCTTGATGACAAAGTATGGGAGCCCATAGCTCAGCTAAGTGCGTTCTTTAGAGACTTGACGTGTTACGAGCTGAAGCCTGAGGTGGTTATGCAATTGCACAAGGAAATACCAATAATTTTGTGCAAGCTGGAGCGCATCTTTCCCCCTGCGTTATTTGATCCAATGGAGCACTTGCCTATTCATCTGCCACGGGAAGCTTCACTTTGTGGCCCTGTCAATTATAGATGGATGTATCATCCAGAAGAAAGGTACGTACAATTGTATGCAGTTGTTCAGTTTTGGATTCATATAATTAACTTGTATAATAAATATTAATTGTTTTCAATGTATATCATGTAGGCTCTTAAAAAGGCTGAAGGCCTCAGTTGGCAACAAAGCCCATGTTGAGGGGTCAATTTGTAGTGTCTATCTCGTTAAGGAGACGTCCACATTCTGCTCGTATTATTTTAGCTCACATGTGGCGAGTACTCATATGGATAACGCCCGCAACGTCAGTTGCACACTTCTAGTTGGGGTTGATCCGAGCGATTTGTCTATTTTCACAACAACTGGTCGAACCTTGGGTAGCAGATCAACTGGTCGTTTCCTCACAGATGATGAATTCCATGTGATCCAAACTTACATTCTCATGAATTGCGTCGAAGTGGAACCCTATATTGAGTACGTTTCTATAATCTCAACTAAAGTTGGTTCGATATATATATATATATATATATATATATATATATATATATATATATATATATATAAAGTATGAATTTCATTCAATTACTCTTTCGTAGGTACTATTTGACAAACTTCGTGCGGTCGTCAAATCCAACAATAACCGATGCTGAAGAGCAAAACATTTTGGAAAGACACTTTCGCCTCTGGTTTTACTCTCATGTAAGGATTTCTTATATTAATTTCTATTTAGTTTCAAAATGTACATGTTTATGCTTAATCCGAAATTGTATATACATGCTGATTTAAAATTGCAGGCCGACAGTACGACAGTTACAGATCCTAACATTGCAACACTTGCTCGTGGACCCTCTGAAAAAGTGAGGACATATCCTGGTTACTTTGTCAATGGTTACCGATTCCACACGAGGGCACACGCATCAACCAGGGCCACTAACAGTAGTGGAGTTTGTGTTCTAGAACTTATATCACCAAACTCTCCACCAAAGATTGTCAAAACAAGCAAAAATCATCAAGAGAACTTGGTAAGACAATAAGGCATGGAAAACTTTTGGCCATGTGGTGCTAATAATATCCGAGAATCAAAGACTCTTAAAAACTCACACATATCACCAAAACTCTCATAAACATAACATACCAAACTCACTCTCATTATGCTCTTTCATCACTCACCTTTTAATCCTAGAAAGCCTCTTAAAAACTTAAAGAATCTCTGGTTTTTACTTTAAACACACTGCATAACTTCCTACTTCTTTCTTTCTTTTTTCTTCTATACTTCTCCATTTTTTTCTTTGCTCGACTTGCCTCGTTACCGAACTGAGAGGGTCGATAACGAGCTATATTTTCTCTTCTCTTCCTCGATTATTTTTCTCTTCAAACCATCGATAACGAGCCCACATAGGCTGGTATCGATCCAAACATTCCTTTTCTTTCTTTTTTGTGCATATTTCTTACCAAGAGATCTTTTTACAAAATAAAACAAGAGACTTCCAATCTACCCAACCAAAACCCTTATTTTGAACCAAAACATAACATTTTGCACTCTACAAAAACATACCTCTCCAACTAAGTCCTAATCCCCGGATAGGGTCAAGCTTATCTCGGCTAGGGAATAATTTTGTGGAGTAAAAAATAAAAAGGCTAAAGCTCAAATTGGTTGTCAAAAACAAGGATCATGTAAGGGTGGATAGGGATTAATAAGGCTCATAAAAAAATAAGTTATCTATCATATGACTTTCATAAGTAATGAACTAAAAATCTTATAAAGGTCTCAAGAAATAGATAACCATCACAATTCCAATAGATAATATACATAAAGAGAGTAAATCATACAAGAAAAATCAAGGCTAAAAATAACTCACAGGGTAATTTTGTTGGATTGCAACTACTCATACTAATAGTTATACATGCTCAATTTCATCATATGTTATTCCTCTATAAAAAACAATTTCAATAATAAGAATCAGGCTATACTATCAAAGACATGCTGAAAGGAAATTACATGGTCATGCAAGCAATTAACTATCATAGAACCAAAAGACAAGATACTTATTTCAAAATTTTCAATTTTTTGTGATTTTTTTATTTGTTAAAACAAAGACAACTAAAAACAAAAAAAACAAGACAAGACAAACAAACAAAACAAAACAAACAAAGAAGCAAGTTTTCTTTTCCCTCCCTACCCCATACTTAAAATTACAATGTCCCCAATGTAATAAAGCTAAGCAAAAGAAAAGAACAAGGAAAAAGAAAGAAACTCACAAGATAAACTTTGAAGCAGAAGAAACATCCTTTGAAAGCTGAATCATCACTGTGGTGGTGGAAACTGGCGCTCAAAGTTGCCCATGAACTCATACATAGTCCTCCAGCGCTCCTCATCAACCGTCACCCGTTGCTCCATCGTGTCCTCCAACGAGCATCTGCTTGTTGATGCCTCGCATCCTTAAGAGCCATGCGAGCGAAATACACACCCTCCCAACGATCCATCCGTTGGTTAAGCTGTGTTTGCTGCAGGTTCAACTGCTGCATCTGGAAAGACAAATCTTCGGCCCACGGAGGTGGAACATTTGAACCGATGGGGCGGTGGTTGATAGTGATCATGAGGCTGGAAATGGTCTTGATAAATCACCGGGTTGTAGGGCACTAGTCCATACGACTGTGGCTCAGTAGGCGGAGGAGAAGGCTCGTTACCGAAGTTGAATGCCTCGGTATTGACTTCAAAATACTCAGGATCGAGCCCAGGTTGCTCGTTACCGAGGTCGTCATCTTTGCCAAGGACTTCAGTACCAAGGTCATCATCCTCGATATCGAACTCCTCCGTAGCTGCCTCGTCTTCATCCATGGAAGCTCCTTCTCTATCGTATCTAGTCTCACATTCCCTTAATGATGGCTCATCTTGAGGCTTCTTTTCCAAAGGGAACGAATGAGACGTCCAGGCTTCATACTAGTTCGGAACATAGAGCAACTCCAACTTGGCCCGAGTGATCGGCACCACCTGTCCAAGAACCTTGGTGGCGACTCCATCTTGAATCCTCACAAAGATGCCGGAAGAGAACCAATAATTCGAGTCTAACTTCTGGGGAAGTTGAGGAGTGTAGCGCGTAAGGTCAACACCGAGCTTCTCCGCCAAAAGACTCACTAAGTTCCCGCACCTTACTTCCTTTGATTTGGCCCCGTGCTTCTCGACATATTTCAACCATTCATACCCCAAATTCATGGGGGCGGGGTCCTTGAAAAGAATGGTGCGGAGGCATGCAACCTCCGTCCTAGTTGGCCTTGAAAGCTCCTTCGGCCAAAATGTGGCGCCCAAGACTCGAAGAATGATCCGGAAGATGAGGTTGATGATGCTTGTCCCTGGAAGTGCCGGTGCGGAAGGATTGACCTCCCCGGAAATATAGCTCCAAGTGTCGATGACCTGAAATCATCGGTCTTGTAATCCCTAGAGTGGTGGAGGAAGTCTAGGAGTTGATTGAACTGGGCCATTGTGTACTCGTGGTCGGCATTGCCCAAACGGAACTTGATCTTCCCTACCGATGTCTTGGACTTGAAACTCATTTGGAGAGTAGATATGAACTCGGAGGTGAGGGCTGGGTAATGCGGTGTGTCCTCCTTCTTCAATAGATGCGGCACACCGAGAATAGCAAAGGCGTGCTTGACATCATCATAGATACCGATGGCTTTGCCACTTGATCTCGAGAACCATCTAGTGAAATGGTCCTTGTGAAGGACGGAATCAAAGACCTTAACTTGCTCCCGAGTAGACAAAACGACATCGTCCATGCGTGGAGGAGATGGGGATCTTTGAGTCCTCCTCTTCTTTCCGGCTCTAGCGTTAGCTCGGTTTGTGCTTGCCATTTGATACCTGAAAACACCATGAAATTCCAAGATAAGATCCATTCAAACCAACTAAATAAAACCCCATACTTGCTCTTGGAAATGGTCTCGACCCACCTTGGTATCGAGCCAATTGGGTCGGTAACGAGGTCTCTGGGTTGGACTCTAGATGTGAGCATTCTCTGGTCGTTACCGACCCTCTTAGGTCGGTAACGAGCCTGGGCGAGAACAATATGCAAGCGATTCCGATTTCCAAATCTCAAAATTTTCGACAATTCAGCACAATTTCAATCACGATTCCACATAAAAACACACAATCTACAACATGCAACCCCATACTTGATATAAACCCTATCTAATCATGCCGATAATTGCCAAAATTCATGGTGAAAATAATGCAATTCAAGAACAAGTTATCAAAATTCAAGGAAAACAAAGCAAAAATAACCGAAATTAAATCCAGATCGATCACCAAACAAAGAAGCAATAGAAGCACGATGCAATATAGACATCCAAACCGATTTCTCATAGAGATCTAGATATGAATTTTACCCCAAATTACCATGAAACTTCAAGAAAAGAGTTAGGATTTAGAAATCATACCGTAGAGTTGAGAATTGAAGAATAAAAATCGGAATTTGAATGGGTAACGAGGGCTTGAGTGCTCCGATAACGAATCACAAGAGTTGTGCTCGTTATCGAGTGGGTTGCGATTGAGGGTGTGGGGTGCGATATCAGCAACGGTGAGAGAAATCCGAGTGGAGTCGGTTGGATTTTGTGGGAGTTTGTTTTGAGATTGGTATGGATTTGAAGAATTAAGAGTGTTTAAAGGAAGAGGGCAAAGGCGGCGTGTAGGGGCAGGGAAAGATAGAATTAGACTTAGGGAACTTACCTGCCCGCGCGTTGCTGGATTTTGGTTGCGTCTCAGGTCGGTACCGACCCTCTCAGCTCGGTACCGAGCCTGGGCGACTCACTTTCTAGCACCTTTCGAGACCGACTTCCTATGACATGTTAGCTGAAAAATATCCTATCTTGTAACCTTCTATACTACTAAAAACTCAAAAGAAAGCTAGGAAAAAGAGCTAATAAAAAGAAAACCAAACTAAAACTAAAATGGGGTTGCCTCCCGTAAGCGCTATTTTTAACGTCGTTAGCCCGACGAACTTACCTGGCTAATCCAACTTTGTGAGAGCCATAGTGACTCTAATCTCTTCTTCCGAGTCAGGTTGCTCATAGAACTTCTTTAATCGGTGCCCGTTCACTTTAAAGATGGCGCCATTATTATCGATCAACTCTACTGCTCCGTGAGGATATATGTGGTGAACCACAAATGGCCCACTCCATCTTGCCCTTAGCTTTCCTGGAAATAAACAGAGTCTAGAATTGAAGAGTAGTACCTTGTCACCAACTTCATAAGTTTTGGGCACCAATTTCTGATCATGCCACCGTTTGGTACGCTCCTTATAAATTTCGGCATTCTCGTACGCCTTTAGTCTTAACTCCTCTAGTGCTTGCAAATCCATGAATCTTTTTTCTCCGACTGCATCGAGGTTCATATTGAGCTCTTTGAGAGCCCATAATGCCGCTTGCTCCATCTCGACCGGCAAATGGCATGCCTTGCCATACACTAAGTTGTAAGGAGTGGTGCGGAGGGGCGTCTTGAGCGGGACATCGTCTTTTCCAATATGCTCTTAATTTTGCTATTTGAAACTTCCACTTGGCCACTAGTTTGGGGATGATATGGTGTTGCCACTCGGTGTGATACCTCATACTTGGCCAAAAGTGCTTCAAAACTCCGCTCTATGAAGTGAGATCCACCACCACTAATGAGGACCCTCGGGACGCCAAACCTGGGAAAAATGTTAGTTTTAATAAATTTAGCCACGGTTTTTGCATCATTGGTCCTTGTAGCAACGGCCTCCACCCACTTAGAGACATAATCAACCGCAACCAAGATATACTTATAGGGGTCCGATGAAGGGAAAGGTCCCATGAAGTCTATGCCCCATACGTCGAATAATTCGACCTCTAGTATCCCATTCAGTGGCTTCTCATGTCTCCAAGTGATGTTGCCAGAGCATTGGCATTCATCACATGTTGTCACATAATCCTGTACATCTTTGAAAATGGTTGGCCAATAGAGACCACTTTGAAGAATCTTCACCGTGGTTTTGAATCCTTTTGCATGGCCACCGGTAGGAAGTGTGTGACATTGATGGATCACACTCTCTATCTCCTCTTCTGGAATAAAACGCCTAAAGAGGTGATCACGTCCTTGCTTGAACAAGTAAGGATCATCCCAATAGTACTGTTTGACATCATGAAAAAACTTCTTTTTCTTTTGTGGGGTTAGTCCCTCGGGAATTACGTCACCTACAATGTAGTTAGAAAAATCCGCAAACCAAGGGGCTTTTGACCCTCTAATAGCATTGATTGATTGAAAAGAAGTAGAAGAAAGAGATGAAGAAGGAATTGAATTGAAAGAAATGAGTTCAGGTTGAGAAAACGTACCTGACTGGGTCGTTACCAAATCTAATTGGGTCGGTGCCGACCCTAGAACTTCTATATTCCCGTCGGTAATGAACTCTTGTGGCTCGGTATTGAGCCTCTCGATTATGGTATCGATGCACCTTGATTTATTGTCGATGTGATCGACGCCCTCCAACCTCGGTAATGGCTTGGTACCAAGCCCTCCAGGGTCGGTAACGAGGGTCTTGCCGTTTCCAACCTCATTCAGCATGAGGTGTTCGTCCGGCCTGGAGTCGTTAATTGGCACTTCGTTGTTGGATTCGGTGATGTGTTCAACTGGCAACCTGGATAAGTGATCCGCCACCAAGTTTTCTGCTCCCTATTTATCTCTGATTTCATGATCAAATTCCTACAATAAGAGCATCCAACGAAGTAGCCTAGGCTTGGCATCCTTTTTCGCCATTAGATATCTAACAACCTCATGGTCAGTATAAACAATCACTTTTGAACCAACAAGATAGGAACATAATTTTTCAAAAGCAAATACTACAACAAGGAATTCCTTCTCCGTTGTAGTATACTAACTATGCGCCTCATCAAGCGTCTTACTCGCATAGTAGATGGCGTGGAGCTTTTTGTCCTTTTGTTGTCCTAAAACTGCGCCAACAGCATAATCATTGGCGTCACACATAATCTCAAAGGGCAAGGTCCAATCTAGGAACTGCATAATAGGAGCGGAAACAAGGGCTTCCCTTAACTTGTAAAATGCTTCAAGACAATCTGGAGACAGCTCAAACACTACATCCTTCATTAGTAGGTTAGTAAGTGGCTTAGCTATCTTAGAAAAGTCTTTGATAAAGCGTCTATAAAAACCAACATGCCCTAAAAAATCCTAACGTCTTTAACAGAAGAGGGAGGAGGTAGTTTTTCAATAAGCTTAATTTTAGCTTTATCTACTTCAATCTCTCTCTTAGAGACAAGGTGCCCTAATACAATTCCCTCTTGAACCATGAAATGGCATTTTTCCCAATTAAGCACAAGGTTGGTTTCTTCACATCTTTTAAGTACACATGCAAGATTAGCAAGACAAGCATCAAAGGAAGAACCATACACAGAAAAATCATCCATAAAGACCTCTACAATGTCCTCTATCATGTTAGAAAAAATGGTCATCATACACCTTTGGAAGGTGGCAGGGGCATTACAAAGTTCGAATGGCATTCTCTTATAAGCAAAAGTCCCATAGGGACATGTAAAGGTAGTCTTTTCCTGGTCATCAGGATGAATGGAAATCTGCCAAAATCCTCTATAGCCGTCTAAATAACAGAAATAAGCATGTTGGGCTAAGAGTTCTAACACTTGATCAATAAAAGGAAGCGGAAAATGATCTTTTCTAGTGGCACTATTTAGCTTCCTATAATTGATGCACATCCTCCAACTAGTAGTGGTCCTAGTGGGGATTAGCTCTCCCTTTTCATTTTCAATTACGGTCATCCCCCCTTTTTTAGGGACTACATGGACCGGACTAACCCATTGGTTGTCCGATATAGGAAATATTATCCCAGCATCAAGTAGTATAATGATTTCCTTTTTAACCACTTCTTTCATGTTAGGGCTTAACCTACGTTGATGCTCTATGGTGGGTTTATGATTATCCTCCATGTATATCATATGCATGCAAAGTGAGGGGGATATGCCAGTTATATCATCTAGGGAGTAGCCTATATCTTTTCTATGTGTCCTAAGCACAGTAAGAAGATTCTCTACTTCCTCATCTTTTAATTTAGCATTGATGATGACAGGGAAAGTAGAATTAGGACCAAGAAATTCATAACTGAGAGAGTCTGGAAGGGGCTTGAGCGTTGGGGAAGGCTCATCTGGAATGAGGATAGGCTCTTAGGGCTCCATCTTCAAGACTTCTTCAAGGTATTCAGATGCCGAGATCTCTTCATCCTCGGCCAGACTTGGTATCGATGCAGTAGGGGTCGGTATCGAGTTATCTTTGTCTACCAAGAGACTTGGTACCGAGGTAAATTGGTTCGGTACCGAGACTGCATGAACTATTTCGCCCCATCATCGTCCTGAGAATGTATCACTTGCCAACAGTCTTCCAACAGGGTCCCCACATTCGATGAATTCATTGGGTGTAGAGCATTTTAACTTCGGCTCTATCAGTCTCCTTCATTTTTGGGTTAAAACAAAATTCCACCACCTCATACCCAATTTCGAAAGTTAGGAGTCCCCTCCTAACGTCAATTATGGCACCGGTTGTGGCGAGGAATGGTCTCCCTAATATGATGGACACCACCGGATCTTCGGGCATCTCCATGACTATAAAATTATTGGGAACAAAGAATTTGCCCACTTGAACGGGAAAATCATCTACAACTCCTGTTGGCTTGACGCATGAGCCATCTGCCATATATAGCCGCATGTTAATTGGCTCTAATGGTCCCATGTTGGCTTTTGACTACATTGATAATGGTAGGAGACTCGCACTGGCACCGAGATCACATAAAGCTTTGAATCGGTGGGTGCCAATCCCAATTGTGATAGCAAATCTCCCTGGGTCACCTAGCTTTTTTGGAAGGGTAATGGATCAGACCTCGTCTGTCAGCTCTGTTATCGATCTTTTCCTGCTAAGAATGTCCTTCAAAAATTTAGTGTAAGTCGGCATTTCGCTTAGGGCCTCATCGAATGGTATAGAAATTTTCAAGCCTTGGGGAATCTTAACGAAACGCTTAAACTTACCTTCAGTGGAGTCCTTAGACTTCTTAGTAGGAAAGGGAAGAGATTTCACCAATCTCGGAGCCAAAGCTGGCTCAAGAGGTGGTGCTACCAGGTCGACAATAGGGTCAATCAATGCCTTAGAAGGATCGGTACCGACCCTTGTGGGATCGATATCGAGCCTGGGACTAAGAGAGGAGCTCGGTGTAGAAAACTTACTTGAGTTGGGGTCGGTGATGACCCTGGGAGCATCAGTATCGAGTGGTTCAGGCTCGGTAACGATCCTCTTTGGCTCGTTGTCGACCTGGGCCGTGGCGTCTTCTTCAGTAACGGGGTCCTTCTTTTTGGCTTTGGCACGATCTGGCAACGTCTTCCCGCTCCTGAGGTGCACGGCCGCTATCTGTCCTCTAGGGTTCTCTTCGGGGTGGCCCGGGAGTTGTCCTTGCATCCTCGGAATTTGTGCGGCTAGGTTCCCTAGCTGTGAGTTGACACTCTTCTTCCAAAAATCGAACTCTCCCCATCTTTTCATCTGATTGTTGAGGTTGGCTTGGACTCCAGTGATTTCATTCTTTACGCCATTAATCCCTTCATAGAGTCCTTGCACCCAAGATGATGGCTCTTGATAGCCTGGAGGTTAATACGACGCGGGTCGTATGTCCGGAGGGGGTGCTGCATAACTCGGATTTTGATTTTGATTTTGATTTTCCCAAGCCGGATAATTGTTTGGCATGTCAAAGTTATTAGGCGGGTTCATGTATTATCCTCTCATATAGTTCATCTCAGCATATGTCTCAGCGGCTCTAACTTGCTCGATGTTAGTACAAGCAGAAATACTATGGGCAGAAGAGCCACACTCTTGATAAGGTTGAGAGGTTTTCAGAAAACTTACCTGTTTCTTTAGACGGTTCATCTCATGCTGTCGAAATTGATTTTTGACATCAGGATCAACTTCGTCTTTATTAGACATGTAGAGATGCTTCTGTGGCTAGGGTGGTTGATGGGTCCCATACATGGCATCGTAGTTAGACAACTTGTCCAGCAGTTCCCATGCAACAGTGGGATCCATCTCAATAAATCCACAAGCAGTGTGCGTGTTGATGAGGTTCTTTGTTTCTGCATTAATCCCTTGGAAGAAGATTTCTTGGAGCACATATAGGGGTTGCCCATGAGTGGGGCGTTGTCTGAGCATCTCCTTGAACCTCTCCCACGTCTCTACGAAGGTCTCGTTAGGCAGCTGGTGATAGGAGGTGATGCGTATTCTCAACTCCGTTGTCTTGGCAGGAGGGAAAAACTTTGTAAGAAATTGATCATACAAAGACTTCCAAGTCCTGATAGACTTAGGAGGTAAGCTCTCCAACCAGCTCAGGGCCTTTCCTGTAAGAGACCACCTGAAAGCTTTTGACAGAACATATTCTAGTGAGACACCTTCAGCAGCAATAGTGTCACATAAATCAAGGAAATTTTTAATATGTTCCACAAGGCACTCAGTAGGTTTCCCTTCAAACTGAGCCCGTTTTATTAAAGATATAAATTGAGACTTTATCTCAAAAGTCTTCTCTATCTCCGGAAGCGTGATTGCAAACTCTGGCACCCTCAGTTCTGGATGCATATATTGTTTGGCATTCCTTGGATAGGCATTCAACTGCTCTTGTAGACGGGCATTGTCCTCTCGGTGAAGTTAAGTGTTTAATCGCTCTCGTTCAGCTGTTGCGGCATCAGCGTTTCGATCAGCTTGTAACGCCTCCATCTGCCTTTGGAGAGCGGCCATCTGTTGTGCCATCTCTTCAGGAGTCATTGCCATGGCTTGGTTTCCTCCTCTTCTGCGGTGCAGGGTGCGTTCATGTTCAGAATAATAACCAGTGTTATCAAACTCGAGCCTGCGACGTCCTACTGGCATAAGCTGAGAAAACAAACAAAAGAAAACAAAATTAAAAACAAAAACGGGATCGGGCTATTCCCAGACCCACAGGTAAAAAAACAAACACTATTGCTTCCCCGGCAACGGCGCCAATTTGTTGGGAGGGTTTTAACTGACAACAAATAAATTTGTATTCAAGACCCCGCTGAGTATAGGGAGGTCAGGATCGTCCACGGGAAGCAAGGTTATTTGTTTACCGAACTAAGAAAACAAGAAAAAAAGCAAAACAGCTACGACATCCCTTGGTACCGACCTTGTCAGGGTCGGTAACGACGTTGGGTTTCTACTTAAACAAAGCAAACAACACGAAGCAAGAGCAGGCTCGGTACCGATATGTGTGCCTCGGTAACGAGTATATTCGAGAGTAAAAAAGAAGGAAAATCAAGTGATAAAAAGCTCTAGTATAAGGGTTACCACGACATAATTATGCATACAAACTCATGTGAAGGATAAAGATCATGCCTTTAAAGATAAATCCATCAACTTTCGTTGATAAATAAGCAAATCAATCAACTTTCATAAATCAATTCACTTTTCTACTTGTTTTGAATCCAAAGCTCGAAACTTTCGTTATCGAACAATATCAACATTCAAGTTCACAACTTTCTCTTTTGATCAAGCAATAAACTCAAATTACTTTGACTCTCGTCTAAGTATAAGCACAAACAAGTAATTCAAAAGATAGAAGGCAATCAAAACATCAACACATTCATTCAACCATGCATAACTATGTCGGGCTTCAACCCCGACCCTAGAAAAGAGAACTACTCACACATAATTGAATCAAAACAAACAAATAAGTTAAAAGAGAACATTGAATTAAAACTTACTAGAAATTAAAGAAATATCGTCTTACAAACCACACGTTCACGATCAAAACAACGAAGAACAAGAACAACAACCTTGATCACGATCCTCTCTCTCTCTCTCTCGATCGAACTAGGATCGAAATACCAAACTACCATCTTTTCTCCAATGACTTTCTAACCTCCAAAACTAGAACTATAACAAGGGTATTTATACTAGAGAAAGCTATCTAACAAAGATCTAAAAGATAAAAACTTTCTAAACTAAAAAGATTACAAGATAAAATATATAATTTTCGAAAGTCGGCGCTGCTCTACCGACACAGGTCACCTCGGTAACGACCTGCACAAGGTCGGTAGACACTTGTTGAATTCCTTGGATAAAAACTTGTTGCACAGGTCGGTACCGACCCTCACAGGTCGGTAACGAGGTCTCTATTTCAGCTTTTTTTGAACTCTTTCCATGGCTTTTCTTGGACTTCACCGAGATCTTTAACATGCACTCTTTCCTTTCCTTCTCCTATGCACTCCACCATTCATCACTTGACTTCAGCTTTGCTCAAAATTGCTCCTTTCCACTTCAAAAACCCACAAAAAGACACAAAACGGATTAGCTTCCATACTTGTCACAAAAATATGCAAACTTATCCAAAAACACACAAAACTAACTCTAAACCTGACTAAAACTAAACCAAACAACCTAAGAAAGACACCTAAAAACTATACTAAAAACACAAACATCACATGGACACCGAAATCAACTTCAATGTGCCATTCTACTTCATGCGTCGGACGATATACACCTTCATCTTCCTCTTCCCCTTCCCCTTCCTCTTCCTCTGGAACATGGCTACGTGCGACCCCAGGCATAGTTCGAGTGTCTCTTCCGCGCTGTTGAAGATGCTACAGTCTAGTCAAGTTTCTTGGTTCGACCTTTGAGTTCTTCCTTGGCCTACCCTTCATCTTTCTCTAGAGATATGGCTCCATCAAATCCCCGTCCTCAGGATAATTGAGGTTTAGGTATTTTCGACCAACCTGATGTTTGACGGTAGGATCAATCTTTCCTTCATAGAAGTCTTGTATCATCCTCGCCCATATCTCGTCATTTGGATCGAGAGCTGTGGGGAGCACCTGTTCATCTACTCCCCTTTGTCCTTCCTACACCAATTGTTTCCATAAATCATGTATCATCCAAAGCTCAATAGGCCTGCATTCATTGATACAAGCAAGGACTTGGTGAGGGCAAGGTAGTCCACGGGCCGTTGTCCACCACGCATCATCGCATGTCAGACGGAAAGAAATTTCGGGTCATATATAGCACAAACATGGGCAAACAACTCTCCAATACAACTGTTAGAAACCTTCATTAGAAGGTGAGAGAAGACGATTTTGAGCGGCTCGTCCATTTGTTTGATGGACAACGGTTCACTTGTGCGGTCCCGTTCCATCTCTCCCCTAATGGTATGCACTTGAATGTTCACCATGGCGTGCATCTTTCTTAAAATTGTGCTGAACCCCCCAACATAAGACTCCAAATAATCCTTCAGAAAAAGTGTTCGGACTCAAGCCTGAAAACTATTTCGTTAAATTAGTATCAATAGCGTTAACAACTGTTTAGGATTTTCTCGTAAGGAAAATTAATTTTCTTACCTGTTCGTGGTCCTTGTAAACAAATGAAGACCATGATCGGTGTATGCTCTAACAATGTGATCACGACAGGGAGTAAGCCAGTTCCTCTGGAGGTATGCTAACAACAAGGGATTGAGCAGATGTTGTATTCCAATCCGACCATCCCATAGTAGACGAAGTCGTGCCTCATACTTTGATACACTTGTCGAGCAAAATAGTTCCCATGCTTTGTTTCCAAACCACTCTGCATTCCCCGCAAAAAACTTGTTCGCCAAAGTGTATGCCTTGCAATTTCGCTTGATATGCACCCAGCACAACAAGTGCTTGGCGTTGGGAAATAGGACCACAACGGCATTAACGAAGGCAACATCACGATCATTGACAACAACTTCTGGCATTTTTCCAACCATTTTGAACACCTGCCGCAATTGATCCTCATACTCTAATACACTCGTCGAGCAAAATAGTTCCCATGCTTTGTTTCCAAACCACTCTGCATTCCCCGCAAAAATCCTGTTCGCCAAAGTGTATGCCTTGCGATTTCGCTTGATATGCACCCAACACAACAAGTGCTTGGCGTTGGGAAATAGGACCACAACGGCATTAACCAAGGCAACATCACGATCATTGACAACAACTTCTGGCATTTTTCCAACCATTTTGAACACCTGCCGCAACTGATATAGCACCCATTCGTAGTGATCTCGGGTCTCTCTTGCCATAAATGCAAACCAAATGCAAAAAAGTGTTCTCGGTGCAAGTAAACCCTACCATCTCACACAAGTGCATGTTGTACCTAAAATGATAATTAATTTGAATAAGTTAAGTGCAAAACTTAATGTGCAAAGTAAATACGCTTTTATTATAAATACTTACATGTTTGTTTTGTATGTCGCATCCATAATCACAACATACGGAAACAGCTTCAGCAGATTCAACGACTTGGGGTGGGCAAAGAAAAAGTCGATTATCTCGTCGCTTCCCTCCTCCGATCGATAATCGAGATAGTACCCATTTGAATTTAAGAAATAGAGTGAGAATTGAGTTACCGTCATCGAGCTCATCTCTTTCTTCAGTATCTCATGCCGAAAAGTGTTCAACTGTCTCATCGATGTTGTCATGTCCGGCCACTTTTATCGTAAGTATGTCATAACAAACTTCGTTTCACCATGTGTGAGGGTTAATAGCCTTGCATCCTCCTTTTTCTCATCGGTCAGGCGGTCGGCAAAAGGATACCCCTCCAAACTAGTAGAAAGGTTGTGATTGTGGCGACCGCATTTCACGCTTAGTCGCCAACAATGGGTCCTCATGTCCCGTTGTCCAACCAACTCAAACGGATAGCCAATCTTCCTACTACGTGGTTTTTCCCTTAGATTATCACCAGCTTATAAGGTCTGCAAAAAAACGTCAGATTTCCCCTTCTTCTTCGGCTTGTACTCACCAGCCAACACACATGCTAAAAGGACCCTCGTTTCCTAGAAAGTCTTAATGGTCAACACCATGCTCAAATTCTTGTCTATTCCTCTATCCCATTTTAGCATTACGTTCTTATCCGGCCACTCATTATCAGACTCAAAGTGGGTAGAAAAATTGAGAAACTGTAAACAATTGATTAACAAATTTAGAGCGTTAAATTATTACTTGCATAAAACAAATGTTCAGTTATAAGTTATACGATTATAAATTTACGATTAGGTATAAAACAATTAATTATAACAATTATAAAATTTTAACCCTAAACTATTTCTACTCAACTTATTTAACAATTATAAAATATTAAAACTAACATCTTCTACCCAACTAATTTAACAATTATAACAATTATAAAAAACCTACTAATTTCTAAATAACTATATTTAACTAATAAATAATTATTAAATAATAAAACTAAAACTCGGATTTACATACCACATCTTCATATGGCATTCCGTCTTCACCCACGTGTTCTTCGTTTTCATATGGCATTCCGTCTACACCGTCGTCTTCACCCACATGTTCTTCGTTTAGATTCATCGGATTAGAACTAGAATGCCCATGCCCTCTAACACGCGACCAAAACCCGACATTATTCTAGCTCGGAGCCTCGCACTTGCAGTGAAATTTGAGATTGCGAAATAATTTTTGCGTTTGCACCGCGTCTTCCCGGTTAAATGGCGACTTTCACCCCGTATGGTCCAAATGGCGGTAGCGGAAACCGCCACCGGTTGCTTTTTTTACTATAGCGGTAGCGGAAACCGCCACCGGTTTCTGATTTTTACTATAGCGGTACCGATCTCCGCTACCGGTACCTACAAAGTTTTTTACCCACTTCTCGATCGACGATATTTAATATATACCGGTGCCGGTACACACCACCGCTAGCATTTTATAAAAAAAAATTTAAATCTTAGCGGTAGGTTTTACCGCTAACATAAATCTTGGGCGCCCTACAACTCTGAACGGGGGCGCTCTAAACCGATTTTCTAAAACCTTTTCTCCTAAATTCTTCCAAATCTAAATCTAGGAGCTCCCTGTTAATTCAACATTGGTGTGACGGTGATCGATCTCTAGCGGTGTCGGATAGAATGATTCATCATTAAGCTCGAGAAATGGATGGAGCGGCATCGAATCTACAAGCTCGGCCCCCTCCCACCGTTTCTTCTAGTGTTCGTCGACGTTATCAATGTCGTGGAGCACAATTGTAATCAACATCATATTGGTGTTTCACTCAAATCAACCCAATATATAGATTCAATTTCACACTTTTGTGTTGAACGGGAGATAAATCTCTTTTTTTAATTTAGGCTTTGTAGTTGCAAAAACAAAAAAATCCCTAATTTTTTAGGATGAGTCGAGGGCTATAGAAAAATTGAGGGATTTGACGAGATTTTTGAGGCTCTCGCCGTCGATCTAGGCCAGGATTTCGGGCTTGATGTCGCCGAAAACCCAGACAATATCGTGAATGAGTCGCGGCGGTAGAGGAAGGAGCGGAGGTTGCCGCCAAGGCATGGGGAGTAGTAGATCTTGTTGACGAGGACTTGACGGAGGAGGAGAGGCGAAAGGAGCAACGAAAGAGGTTGGGGTTTCTCAAGCAAGACGGCGTCGGAGTGTCTCGAGCTCAAGGAGAGCCTAATGGTGGAAGAGGCATACGTACAAGTCATGTGGGTAGTTAATATTTTTTTTCTAATTTTATAAGTTAAGAATAAAATTATTTACCTGACATCTACTTGATATTTGAGTTTTACATGTCATCACACGTGTAAAGCACGCCATAAAATCTAAACATCGATGTATTAAATAGCACAAACTTAGTTAAATATAAGTGCTTATTTGAACATTTGAAAGTACGAGGTTTCCTTGTCAAAAATGTACAAATTCAAAAATCTAATAGAGGTATTCTTAAAAAAAAATATTACAAGCCTCTTATATGAAAGTCTATCACACGCTCCATTCTGTTACAATTACAACAGCTTTATAACATACTAAAATGCATAACTAACTTTGTTTAACATATCATCCTGAGTATGTTTATCAATGAAAAAAAGAGTATTTCTAAAGAATTTTCTTTTTTATTATTTTATCACATTTCTCTATTTTAGATGCTTGTTTTTCTAACATTTTTTTATTTAGGATGCTCCATTTTGAAATCCAAGCATCTCATTATATGGGATGCTCTTTTTTGTATACTTTTCCTTTATTATTTTATTAATATATAATTTTTAGCATCTCTAAAAATTTCAATAATGGATAAAAATGCTCCAAATTGACTTTATAATATTGGAGTATCTCGATCATTATAAAATGCTCCAAATTGACTTTATAATATTGGAGTATCTCGATCATTATGACATTATAGCTGGCATTACAGGGGGCTGGCTCGTTCATTCTTACGCGCAATCAGGTAATGGGGGGTTTCTCCCACATCGACCAAAACTAGAAGAAAAAAATACCAAAATTTTGAATTTAAGAAGGTACTTGGCTGGGAGTTGGTCATAAATAGCAATGTCATTTCATCACAAGCTCGCATCCTCCAAACACATACTCCACTTCCTCCTGTTTGTTAGTACCAAACAATTTCCTCTCAAATTCATCTCTCCGGCAATTGGCGGTTCTAGCTTCCAACTTTCGGGTATGTTTCTACTTTCTAGATTAGATCGACGCTCTATTGCTAGCATGTACAGCAAAGTGTCATCATAAAAGTAGATCGATCGAGCTCCTGTTTGAATGATAAATTCTTTTTTGTATTTTCTACAGATATGAGCAACGAAATTGTTGAGACTCGGTCTGCTGATACTGGCAACGATGCAATTGGCACACGTTGCCTGGCAACCCTTTTTAGACCAGGGGTCGAAGTCGATTTAATCGGAGGCAATCATCTGATGAACCAATTCCTGACCCCTAACCAAGGCCATAAACACGTAAGCCATTCCAATCCCACCCCTGCCTCTGTGAAGCCCGTGCTCGACAAGATGAAGGAGCCGTCCGTGTTGCTGCTTCTAGGCTGTGAGTTGTTGCTACAAAATCATATCTTCCCTTTTGAAAGCTTCAAATCCTTAACATCTCTTCAAATATCTGGGATCCGCAATCTGACCATTGTTCCTGATGCAATCTCTGAAATGACTCAACTCCAAGGTCTCAACTTGTCTCATCTTCCGATTACACAGTTTCCTTCCGATCAATTCTTTTCAAAACTTACAAATCTCCGCTCCCTCGTTCTTAGAGGCTGTTATAATCTGCATTCCATTCCAAAGAGCCTTCGTCTGCCAGAACTTCAATGCCTCGATTTATCTGATATTTCTTGTTCTTCCTGGGATTTGTCTTTTTTATCCTACTTTCCGGCCCTCACTCATCTATTTTTAAGAAACATTACAAATTTTAGTGTGGATGACTTGTATACACTTTCTGTGGTTGATCTTTCTGGAGCTCAAAATCTGGATGGTGTTGATAAATTAGGCAGCAACCGTTTCCTCGTAGCTATTGATCTATCAAGAACCAGAATTCAATCCATAGATTTTCTTTCAGATCTGAGTCGGCTTCGTCACTTGGTACTAAGGGATTGTAAGGAGTTAGTCAGTCTTCCGGCAATGAAATGGCTCATAAGCCTCGAGGTGCTTGACATCTCGGGGTGTGAACTCCTTGTTGATTTGCCAAAAGATCTAAATGAACTCATAGTCATCAACGATCTCAATCTCTCTGGATGTAGACGTTTAAAAGATTTGAGAGAGGGTCTTTTTGATGACATGTCATGCCTTGAGAAACTTGATCTCTCCAAAACTAATGTCAATCACCTCCCTTCCTTTGCTAGCCTAACCAATCTTCATTCTCTCAATCTATCACATACATCAGTGGAGCAAGTACTAGACCTGTCAAATCTCGTAAACCTCAAAGAGCTATTATTGGAAAACTGTCAAAATTTAAAAATTGTGCCTGACATTCAAAAACTCACCAATCTAGATAAACTAGATCTTAGCATTCCTAGAAATGATGGGATTGATCTACTTGGAGGAGTTCACTCAAGTGGGTTTGGAAACCTTCAAGAAAAAACACATCTTTTAGGAAGAATCTCCAATCAAGATGAATTTCATCTTGTCTCCACTTTTATTCATGAGTCAGGGTTTGACCGGTTCAATTGCGAATTTGGAAATCTGAAATATCTTATTTCAAACCTCGAAAAAAATATCACACCTACCTCACTTGAACACATCATTGCTTCCACCACAACCAGCAAAATGAGTCAAAATATCTTCGTCATAATAAGTCATGATTTGGAATACATACTAAAAAATATAGACCTCCTCGAGAGCTCCTCTAATTGTGGAAGTAGCGAGGAGCTTTTGTATGAGCTAATGGAGGTTACATCCCAACTCTCAAATGTGGGATTAGGTGAACTCACTCAGCTTCATTCTATGCATTTAATTGAACTCATTCGGGTGGTTGCCAATTTGAAGCTCCTAGTCCCTCCTCCTAAACAAGTCGAAGATGAGAAGAACAAGATGAAGAAGGCGAAGAAGAAGATTTTGTTCACTAGCGACATGGACAGTGAAGAGATTGGTGAGCTATTTCGACAAAAACAAATAGAGATTGATGAGGCAAGCATGCTGAAAAAGCAAGCCCTCATTAGCTCTTATGACTCCCTAACAGACATCCAAAAACAATGCTTGTTGTATTTTGTAGTATTTTCCTATCCTGGAAACAGAAGCCTGGAGATCAATGGTAGGATATTAATCCACTTGTGGTATGGTGAGGGATTCATTGAGCCTTGTTTTGCAAGAAATGATGCAAGCGGACAAGTTTCTGCTATCACGAGGGTGGAGAATCCAAACACTATTGAAGATTGGACAACAAATTTTAAAGGTTTTAGAAGAGAAGGAATTCATCCAGATTGAGACAGGAAGAATTTGCTGCATGCAAGAGTATGTACAAGACTTCATAAAGGAACATGCAAAGAAATTGCTCTTCTTTGATTTTGATCCCAATAATACAAAACTCACCTCGCATTTAACGGGCTCTCAAAGGGCTTGCTTGTTGAAATCTCAAGCCCACTGCTCATCTTCTAGCCGTCTTTGGTTGAGGTATGCCAACTCTTCTAAAATGCTACAAAGATTCAAAAATATCCGCACACTTGTTCATGTGAGTGAGACCACCATAGATTTGAATATGCAATGGTTCTCCAAGATGAGGAATTTGATGGTTCTTCATCTAGGGGATTCTTTTTTTGAAGATGAAGAGGCCATTGATGTCAAGGATGTAGAGTTCCTAAAGGAATTGAAAAATAAGAAGCAATTGAGGCTTTTGAGCTTAGAGGGATTTTCAGCAATAGTGAAGCTGCCTGACTCTGTTTGTAAGCTCAGCGATCTCAGAATGCTCAATCTCAGATATTGTCCTAACCTAGAGGAACTCCCTGCTGGCATTGGATCCCTTAGGAGTCTTGCCCATTTAGACCTAACACATTGTCACCTACTTTCTATGTTGCCAAAAGGATTATCTTTGATATCCACGCTTGAGGTGCTCAAAGGGTTCGTGATCACTTACAAGGGTGGTGGCCAACAGCATACAAAGGCATGCACCCTCAGAGACTTGTTGAAGTTAAAGCAGCTGAGAAAACTAAACCTTGTTGTGAATAGAGCCGAATTCCCCTATGCTAAAGATCTTAATGTTCTTAGGGAAATGAAGCATCTCTGCAACCTAAAGATTACATGGATAAGGAAATACCACAATGACCAAGAGCCAATAGACACTATTGGGCAGGAAGCATTGCGGCAATCTAGATGGAAGCAACCGAGATGCTGGGAGCAACAGACACACCAAAGTAATTCAGAGGAGCCATCAAGTAGCAATTATTTAGACAATTTAAAGAAATTAGTGCTGTGTTGTTTCCCTTCAGAAATTGCACCGAATTGGCTACATCCAAGTGAATTGCAGAAGCTTGAGAAGCTATACATCATTGGAGGAAATCTAAAAACATTGCCCGGAGGAACTGATCAATGTATATGGAGCATCAAGACTTTGCGTTTGAAGTATTTGCCCAAACTGGACATGGATTTGTCACATGTGAATAACATTTTCCCATATTTGACCCATTCTTTGATGAAGAAGGGTAAGTGAGCTCTTGTATTTTTCTTTTAAATATTTTTTTCATACATGTAAATTCAGAAAACAAGCTAATCAGTTTAGCAAATTGATTTCTTTTGTAATCTGTCTCTTGCCGTTAAAATTCACAAATGGGTTCCTTTCCTTGGCAATTAAATCTCAATCACTAGGATTAGCTTTTCCATTTTCTTGGTCATTTTGATTGCTAAATTTTGGTAAATGAGCTCTTACACCAAAAAAAATGCAAGTATATGAAATGTGAGGTCATAATTCTAAGGTCCTCTAGATGAAGGGTTATTCTGGGATCAGAACTGAAACAACAAGGAGCTTGTGAAGGTGTGTGCCAAAGGGAGAAGGGTGATGCAGAAGAACCCAAATTTTAGGTGATCTATCTCCACCAAAAACCATAGGACCAGAAGCACTAGTTCTCAATTTTCACAAAGAATCCTCCCTCCATCAAGTAAATACTAGCATACTCCCTATGTTTTTCTACCAAAAAAAAGCATACTTCCTATGTTTGTCTGCTGATTATATATAGAATCGAGTTATATCTGTAACTGTTTGATTTTAGAATTCAATGTAGGTATCTGTCATTCCATGATTCCAAGCTTTGATTCTGACTTGTTTGTTCATTTAGTTATGCCTAAATTATACAATCTGATCATTAGTAGCAAATGCACACAAACTCCTTCGCAACCCTGTTTATGAGAATCTTGCTTCCAATAGTGTCTACATTGTATGTTTACATGTTTAGCTTGCTGTCTGAGGATCAGACAGTTTATGTACTAAATATATACCATTTGCGTATTCTAGTTTGACATGTTTTGCTTGTTGCCTGAGGCTCAAACAGTTTTCAAGACCGGCTCATAAGAATGATTTGTAGGATTAATTGGTGTCACATTTCTCTCTGCATGATTGTACATGTCATTTCGTCTTCATTAGGAAGATTGATTTCTGTAAATAAACTGAGTAAAAAGAAAAATGAGAGGAAATTGGGAAGTAAGGTAGCAACTAGCAAGGGTTGTGAACTTGAAAATGTTCGAATTGTAACTTAGAAGGTGTCAAAATGCATGTTAATTCACCCTAGCTAAGAGAAACTAAAGGATGACATATATAAGATTTTTTTAGAATATTAATCCTGCTATTGTTGAGACTTGAAGTCAAACCTCAGCAACCTTGTAATTATAGTGATTTCCGTGTTTGTGATCACATGCTACTATCATTCACGTACAAACGTATAGAAACTAATTCGCATAAACCATGAAGCACAGGTCAAAGTTATGGATTCTGGTCTTATAGTGAGTATTCATCACATCATCATCATCATCATCATCATCATCATCATCGTCGTCATTAACCTAGTGAGACTAATCTGGAGGTGAAGATAGGGGTACCTTTACCCAAGGGAAGAGGGTACGTCCGAAAAACCCAAAAAAACTGAAATTCTACTACGTGATAATAATAGCTGAATTTAGTTAGAATGCACCAAAATTAATATAGGGACTAAATCCATCTCAAAGGCGGTGTATAAAAGCCAATGAGATAGATTTAGTCCCTATATCAAATAATATAAAAAATAAACTTACATTAAATTTACTTTCTTACTAACCACTTGTATTTATTGAATTTACTTTTTTACTATATATTGAATGGTCAAAAAGTTTTCAAAATTTTCTTTTTTATAATACAATTTGTTTATTTTCATGAGAATCGAATAATGTGAAAAATAAACTTATAATTTATGCAAAATGAACTTGAAATAGGTAAAAATGAACTCATAGAATAGACAAAAATGAACACATACAATTAGATTTGTCAAAAGTTGACCGAACCCGCCAACCCGACCCGAACCGTCCGATAATTTTAGGGTCAGGAGCTCGAAAATTTGAACCTGAAACTCGAAATCAACCGAACCCGATAGAATCTGAAACCCGTTGGGTTGATCGATTTAGTATATTTATAGAAATTTTAAAATTTATTTTGAAAATTATAATATATTTTATTATTAAAATAAATGGAAATTATATATATTATAATTAAATATTATTATTTAATTAAAAATTGATTTTAATAATCATAAAAAAGGATATTTTAGACTCGTTGGTCAACTTGACCCGACCGAAAACCCGCTACAACCCGACTCGATTGACCCGTGACCCATAACGAAACCGAATCCGATTTAACCCGAACCCAAAATGACCGAACCTAAACCCGCCGACCCGATTGACAGGTCTCCATATAATAAACAAAAATGAACACATACAATATACAAAAATGAATTCATATCACAATATATACAAAAACAAACACTATACCGTTTATCCACACCCTCGTCCCCGGTCGCCAATCTCGTCTCTCTTGAAGACTGACATCGTGGACTCGCCCATCCCAATTCTGCCATCCTCAAACAATTAGTGTATGTTTTTCATCTTCCAGTCACAAATAAGTCTTTGTCTCATGTTTGTGAACCATGTCAATTAGGAAAAAGTCGTCGCTTGCCTATTAGTCATACTCATATTATTAACAATTCATGTTTTGATCTTGTTTATGTCGATGTTTGGGGCCCTGCCGGCTCTTCATCTCTTTATGGAAACAAATATTTTATTCAATTTGTGGATGATCATTCTAAATTTTGTTGGATTTACTTTCTCACTAAAAAATCACAAGTTCTTCCAACCTTTATTCTCTTTCACAAAATGATTCAAACATAATTTAACAAAGGGTAAATTTCACAAAACCACCCGTAAATTATGACCATTTTCAATAAACCACCCGTAAAAAGAAATATTCTACAAAACCACCCTTATAAAAAAAACGTTATCAAAGCACCACCCATCTCCCATCCCCCGTCTATCTTCCGTTAAAAGGGATTGAATTACTGGATTGCCCTTTTAAAAAGAAAGTGTACAGTGCACTACTCTAGATCTCCACCTCCTCTCTCTTGTTGATATTTTGGAATCCGATTTCTCCTCTGTTTCTTCTTCCGTTTCAATTGCAGCACATTTTTATTTTTTTACTTTCTTTGAAATCCAATTTTTTCAGGAATAAATCTTGTAGAAAAGCTTGCAATTTCCTTCTGTTTGCACCTTTTATTTTGAAACATTTAGGGTTATCTTTCCTATATTGTTGAGATAAATGAAAGAAATTGGATGCTCGAGAGTGGGCAGCTGATAGCGATTCGGAGGAGGATGGGTCATGAAAGACAGGTCGAGAAATTGGGGTAGAAGAATTTTAACCAATTCGTTCTTCATATTGAGTCTGGGTTTTTATCCATATCTCTCATATATTAACAAAATTGGGAATTTGCTTATATATAAAATTGAACTTGCTGGTGTGAAGGAATGCAGAGGCACACCAATGCAGAGGTTAGGGAAGAGGTGGGTGAAGCTTATAAACAATTCTAATTAGTTTGTTAAATTTGGGAAAGTGAACATGATATTTTTTTTGATGTTGAATTGAATTCTAAACCAGTATGCAAAGGTAAAAAAGATTGACATGGGATTCGACCAAAAATTAGTAGTCACATATACATGGAAAAATACATGGAAATTGACATGGAAAAATACATGGAAATTGGGTAGGGTCAAAGGGATAAAGTTAACGGGAGAAAAACGTCCCAGTTTAAATGGGTGGCATTTCGATAGCTTTTCTCTTTTACAGGTGGTTTTATGAAAATAGTTATTTTGCGGGTGGTTTGGTGAAAAGACTAATAATTTACGGGTGGTTTTATGAAATTTACTCTTTAACAAAACCATCAAATCTCTTCAAACTGACGGTGGTGATGAATTTATTGCCTTAACCAAATATTTAGAGCAACATGGATCGTCTCTCCTCCCACCATACTCCCTCTCAAATCGGTGGTGTTGAACGACGTCATCGTATAGTCCAAGAAAAAGGCTTAGCGCTCCTTGCTCAAGCCTCTCTTCCCTTCCAATTCTGGGAAGATGCCTTTCACATCATTGTCTATCTATCCAATCGTACCATTACTCCACTCCTACAAAATTAGTCCCCTTACCAATGTCTCTATCATACCACACCAGACTACTCTCGTCCGCGTGTCTTCGGTTGTCT
This sequence comes from Fallopia convolvulus, assembly GCA_964016875.1. Taxonomy (NCBI): domain Eukaryota; kingdom Viridiplantae; phylum Streptophyta; class Magnoliopsida; order Caryophyllales; family Polygonaceae; genus Fallopia; species Fallopia convolvulus. The sequence goes on from OZ024729.1 coordinate 53,360,624, forward strand.
ATGCTATCCCTATTTACGCCCATACAACACCACGAAATTGTCATACAAGTCTCTTCCTTGTCTCTTTATTGGTTACACTTCCAAATACAAAGGCTACATGTGCCTTCATATTCCAACTGGCCGAACATACATTACTCCTCATGTTGTCTTCAATGAACAAAATTTCCCTTATAAAATCTCAACATGTTCGTGCCCTTCTTCTACTCCACAATCCAACTATAACGTGCCCACAAAATTGCTTATCACAGTTGCGGCTCACAATCCATCCCCTTCTCACCTCCAAAGTGACGATTCTAGCCATGCAAACCCTAACCCTACCCATGCAACGTCAACTCCCACTCCTGATTCCCCTAGTCCTTCACAATCTGAGTCCTCCTCCCATGACCCCATCACCCCAACAAACTCCACAACCTCCAACTCACTCTCAAATGAACCGGCACCCACCTCTGAACCCGTCAGTCCAGCATCATCGTCCCTAATGGAGAATGCGGCCCCTATGGTCCCAAACAATCCGGTTGGAGCGTCGTATATGCGCCCCTCGGATGTATCCAGCCATTTCATGGATACTAAGGCTCGCACTGGCAATCTTAAACCCAAGGCATTGCATACCTCCAAACACACGGCTCCACCGCCTGTATCCGGGGAAAAGGAACCTACTCTATTTCATCAAGCCAACAAGTTACATGTCTGGCAAAATGCTATAAGACAAGAGTACAGTGCTCTCACGAGTCACGACCAATAATACATGGAGTCTAGTTCCCCGCCCATCCTACGCCAATGTTGTTGGTAATAAATGGGTCTACCGAATAAAACGGAAAGTTGACGGTTCAATTGAACGCTATAAAGCGAGGTTAGTTGCAAAAGGGTTTCATCAAGAAGAAGGGGTAGATTATTTTGATACCTTCAGTCATGTTGTCAAACCAACCACTATCCGATTAATTTTGTTGTGGCTATCTCAAGTGGTTGGGGTCTTCGACAACTTGACATCAATAATGCTTTTTTAAATGGGGACTTACAAGAAGTTGTTTATATGGAGCAACCGAAGGGATTTGTTCATAATTCCTATCCTAATCATGCCTATAAGCTGCACAAGGCAATCTATGGTTTAAAACAGGCCCCTAGGGCATGGTTCAACAAGCTCAAGCACTTTTTACTTCGGCAAGGCTTTTTTGCGTGTCATTCGGATACTTCACTGTTTGTACGCCACATTGGCTCCTCTGTGACATACTTGCTTGTCTACATCGACGATATCATATTGACTGGCTCGGATTCCACCTTCATTCGTCAGTTCATTGTTGCGCTAACCATGCTTTCTGAATAAAAGACCTTGGCCAGCTCACTTACTTTCTAGGCATTGAAGTTTTGTACATGTGTTCTACTGCTATACACATCTCGCAATAAAAGTATTTGCGGGATTTGCTTGAAGAATTTGACATGTTATAATCCAAAACCATTTCGTCCCCAACTGATCCAAGCTTATCACGACAACAACTCTTGCCTGATTCCCCGTTTGATAACCCCACAACTTATCGTCGAGTAGTTGGCAGCTTGCAATATGCCACGATAACTCGGCCCGAGCTCAGCTTTGCAGTCAATAGGGCATGTCAACACATGCATCGCCTATTACAGTCCCATAGGAGAGATGTTAAACGCATTCTCAGGTACCTTAAAGGTTCCCTTGATCTTGGTCTTGTAATTTTAGCTTCAAATAGCTCGGGATAGTAGCTTACTCGGACTCGGGTTGGGCCTCTGATCCGGTTGATTTTAAGTCACAACACGGCTTTGCTATCTTCTACGGGGGCAACTTAATTAGTTGGTCAAGCAGGAAACAGAAAATTGTTGCCAGGTCAAGTACAAAAGCAGAGTATCGTGCATTATCATTTGCTACTGTTGAATTAGTTTGGCTTAACCAGTTGCTACATGAATTACAGCTACCTCCTTGTCATGTTCTTGTTTTTCTCTGTGATAATTTATCCACCACCTTTCTAGCCAACAATCCCGCTATTACAAGTAAAAATCCAAACACATTCAACTCGATTTCCATTATGTTCGGGAAAAGGTTGACTCCAAGGAATTGATTATTCGTCATGTCTTTGCGTCAGATCAAATTGCTGATGTTTTCACAAAAGCACTCACCAGTCGAGCCTTCACTCAAGTTCGTTCCAAGCTATTGGTCGCCCCTCGCCCATCATCTTGCGCGGAGAGGGGGGGGGGTTGCATTAGTGAATCAATCTGATGTGGTAATTAGGAAAGAATGATATCCGTATATGTATTTCAGATTATCTTTCCATGTAAATTTATTTTGTAGAAAATCTTCTATCCTTATGAAAAGATAAGAAGATTGGAGGGCAAGTCACTCCAACCCTATTTATGTAATCCTTGTTCTCTCAATGAATCAATTAGTCGTTCCTATTAAGGACCTAATCTTTCCTATTACAAGTGTCCATGTTGGAGTAGTGGAAAGATGAGCCCAGGTAGTCACAAAGGATGTAGCCAAAGGTGGACACGCCATCTGAGTTAACCGCTCTGACAAAATTTAATTTAATGGCGTTTTGTGTAGGTTTTTCCCATTTGAGGTTAGTTTTATTCCTCCTTTTTTAGTGGTTTTGTTGGTAGATTGGTGTTAGCGGGGAGCTTGTGCATTTGATATCGCACTTTCTTAATTTCGTTTTTGTTTACGAATAAACTCGCAAAGATTTATTTTGGGATAACGTGTGTGGCTATTATTGGTATTGAAAATTTTAGAATTTTTGTAGTAGCAGATGCTCCACTATGATACGGTGAGCCAAACAAATTCGTCCTTGAAGAAAAGTGATTTTATTTCCTTAAAATCTAGTGTGGTTTTTTATTAACAATATTTTTTGCACTAGTACCGACAATTGTGAGTAAGAATGTGCTTAATTTGGGAAGAGGCTTGTGAGATTTCCTTAAACATGTCTAATAGTGCACAAAATTAAGACAGTGAGCGATGTAAGCGTCTTTATAGAGTTTTTCGTTTGCAATTTTTGTTTTCAGAAGGTTTGCAAAGGTTTTTTTTCCAATCTGCAAGACCTTAAGAATGATGCAAAAGCCTCTCATTGTGGCATCGTAGAGGATTTGGATCTCTATTGTGATTTCTTCGATACAACCTCAATGATTTTGAGTGTAATCTAGGAGGTAGGAAACCCGGTTAGGGTAGATTTAATGCAAGATAATGTGTTTTCATGTGTAAACCAAACATACCCTAAAGTTTTTTGCATCTCAACCCACATGTGTTCATTTGCACAAACAATCAAAAAGAGTAATTTGAATGTATGCTAAATAAGAAAAGTCTGCAGTGTTTTCTTGGAGTTATTCTCACTGCTTAGTAGGCTAAGTAAGTCTTATCTTTTTTAACTGTTTCAGAATGTGATGGAGGTAGAAAGTGTGATTCTTGTCAACTTATTTTTGGGTTTTTGGAAAGATAATGTCTTTTCAAAACTAAGCTATTCAATAATGAAGAAGCAATTGGAAAATAAAAGTGGAAGCTCATCTAAAGCGGTTTAGATGAGGTGCTTTTTTTTTTTGTTGTTGAGGAAAGAATTAGGGGGGCGAGCTCAGCGCGAGCATCGCCGCCCTAGAGCATCCAAATGGATGAGATCTAGGAGATCTGATGGAGCTGGAACTTCCGAGTCGTTGATGGTGTGGTCGGACTTTGCAATCAAATCAGCCACCTTGTTGATTTCTCGGAAAATATGGGTGAGGCGATACTCCTCGAACTCGCTCAAGTAGCAGCGAATATCGGACATGATCATCTCAATCTCCCAAGGACAGCTCCACTTTCCATTAATGGCATTAATAAGGCATAGGTTGTCGCCTTCAATTTCAATCTTCGTGATCCCGCGTTTCCTCGCTTCACGGACTCCGCATCTAAGGGCGATAGCTTCAGACATGATGATAGATAGGTCGCCACAAGGTCCGTTGCCCCAGGCCACTGGCTGGCCCGTATCGTTCCTAATGATAAAACCAAAGGTAGAGCGCCCATTCTGGTCCTTTGCCCCGTCAAAGTTTAATTTGACGACTCCAGTGGGTGGCTTACTCCACTTGATGTTTTTCCTTTTTCTTCTTTCTTGTTGGATGTTGTTTTTGAGGGACTTGGTTTTGTTTTTGCTCTCTTCATTCTCTTTTTTCGCTTGGTCCCAGTCTTGGAGTTGTTTGGATATGGCTCCTGTGATGTCATGGAGGTTTGATTCTCCTTTGAATATTTTTTGGTTTCTTTTGTACCAAATGCTCCACCATATGGTGGCGAGCCTTTCAAAATTCTTTTTTCCAATTTTTCCGTGGATCTCATGTAGGATTTCAAGTGGCTTACAATCGGTATTGAGTTGTATTAATATCTTATTTGTTTCTGGGTCTATCTGTTCAATTGTGTCTCTAGTATAAGGACAAATCAACAATATGTGGCTAGTATCCTCGTAGGTATTAGTGCATAATTCACATGGGAGAGTTACTGGGATGTGCCAGATGAGGTGCTAATATAGGGAGAAATCTTTTGACCAAAAAAAATAATATATTTGACCAAAAAAAAAAATATAGGGAGAAATCTTTGACTGGTCCTCTTTCCTTTATGTATGGTGTCTTCAATACCCGTGGATAGCCTTAGCCTAACACATGTTTTTTTACTTAATAAATTCTATGAAAACATTAACCAAACAAGATTCTGAAAATGGGCTTTAGCCCAATCAAAGGGCCCAACACCGACCCAAGAAGGAACCAATGGCCATGCAAGCCCAAAGGCCCAAAAAACCACACCCACAATCATCAAAACAAAGGAAAACCGAATAATGCAGAATGGCAAATTTAAGTTGCACACTAGCCACATCACGCGGTCTTGTGGTCGATCACCGAACAAGCAAGGACAACCCGGTGACTGACAGTGGCAAAAAACAAGACCCACACCATAAACAAGCCGGATTTAATGTGTTCGTTTGAGAAGCTCAAACCGATTAGTCATATGGGGCAATTGTTCTCACAAGAGAGGCAAGATCGACGGGACAAAAAACGAGCACAATCGGCGGCACATCATCCATGATGACCATCGGAAGAAAGCGAAAAGCAAAGTTTCTGTCGGGATGAAACGGGAGAGACGACTTCGGAACAAGGCAATACAGAACGAGACTTTTTCGAATTGGCGTTTAAAAACAACCAAGGATAATCTTTGATTAAAGTTGTCCAGGTCTAAAAACAAGATTAAAACACAAATAACAATCTTTATACTCGAGCAATTGGGGAAAACAGTTTCAATTTTGCAATCATATATGCCTTCTCGACGACAAACTAAAGCTTTCTCGATAGAAAAACTACGTCCTTCTCAACCGGTGACCGGTGATGCCTCTCGGCGGGTGCCTTCTCAACAGATGACCTTCTCGGTCTACAGACGACCTCATCGGTCTACAATACTCGACCTGAGCTTTTTCTTTTCCATCTTTGGTTTATAAGCATTACTTTAATAAATTTTAATATGATGTCCTTTTTTTTTAATTTAGAGAGAGGTTAGAGCTTTTTCTTTTCCATGTGTGTTCTAAGCATCTATAATTTTTATATATTAAAACTATACCTTTTCGAATTACCGGAACGATTTTGGGCCCACCTTATATTTACAAAATTAATTTTTATTTCTAATTTTTAACTTTTTTCTATTAAATTCTTTTTTAACTATTTAAATCTATCTTTAACATCAAACAAATATCTATTTAGTATAACAATATCTTTTGAAAACTTCCTTATACAAATATTTAAAATTAAAGATAACAAATTTAAAATATTTTAAAATCTATAACTATATATTAAAAATGTATCTTTTCGAGCCACCAAAATGATTCTTTCCCCACCTCATATTTAAAAAATTAATTTTATTTCTATTATTATAAATTCTTTCTATTAAATATTTTTTTAGCTATTTAAATTTATCTCTAACATCTAACAAATATCTATTTAGTATAACAATATCTTTTAAAAGCTTCATTGTACAAGTATTTAAAATTAAAGATAAAATATTTTAAAATAAATATAAATCTTTTAGCATATATCGTTTGACGAATTTATTTATAGATATATAGTGATTTTCTTTTATAAAAAAATTAATGATAAATATTTATAATTCTTAAAATTGATAAAAAAGATAATAAAATATTTAATAGATATATTGAAATATTTGATGAACCCTAAATTTACGTACGTGAAAATTATTAAAATATTAAAAATATAATATTTGATTAAAAATTATAAATTCTACGAACAATAAATTACTTATATTAAAGTTTATATTATATTTTTATTTATTTATTAATATCCTATTTATTATGTTTATAAAATATCGAATCGTAGTCGTACGACAGGTAAAACTAATTACTTTAATAAACTTTTAATCTAATGTCTTTTTTTATGCTTATACTTTAATAAATGTTAAATCTGATTTTTTTTTAGTTTCATGTTTATTTTCTTTTTCTTTTTCAATGTCAATAAACGGAGGTTATATATAATAAATTAAAAGGAAGGACATGGGCCGAATTGACATAAAAATTCAGGAGTATTATACGGATTAATTTATTTTTTTCTGGACACCATCCGTAATTTTTACTTTTTTTTTTTGTCTAGCGGGCCTGTCTTTGAACAAGCCCAAGTTCATTCAACTGATACACAGCCCTAGGAAGAACCAGAAGTAGAAGAAGCAGAAGCAGAACCAGAAGAACGACGGACTCGAGAGTAAAAATTCGAATTCACCGCCGGCATATCTCTCTGCCTCGTCAAAGTCTACAACTTCGTCTCCAAAATTTATCGGTTTGAACTTGCTCTTCTCAATTGAATTTTGTTTCCTGTTGTCTTTATGTCAACCGTGGATCTTATTTCTCAATTGAGATTTTCACTTGTTTTTTGCCGCGGGCGACTGGCTGAGAACTCCCGGCCGCCCACACCTGCCTCCGCCACTGAATACATGTTGTAAGCAGTATAAATATCAGTATAAATCATGGAATTGCTCTTCTGATTTGCTTATCTCTATTGTAGAGCTAGCCATGCCTCGTAGGCCAAGGAGACGTTTGTTATTCCGACCTATTGCGTTTTCTAGCTATGCTCGTTCACTTGCTCGTGTTGCCACCGCTCACATGTTAAAACACCAAGATTGTTGTTGCGATTCCCACAATAAATCTCCGAGCAAATGCTCAGGTACCTTTCTTTTGATACCTGTGTGTAGCAAATTTTGGTAATGATCATACGTGTTGCATCTGTGTGACATTTGGCTCTTATGTTGATGCTTTACTCGTAACTGTTATTTTTGTAGGAGATGAAATTCCTGACCAGCTCTTGGAAGGAAGTGATCATGAGTCTGAATCTTCGGGTGAAGAAGTGTCAGAGCCAGAGGTAATCCCTCTAATCTGGTTATCGTATTGGTATGTATCTAGTAGCCTGAGTAAGTTTCCTGTTTTTGATGGGTTTGTCTCTCTCGCATTTTGTGCTCTTGAAGGAAGAAATCCAAGCAGATTTTGCCTTCTTTGACCCAAAACCTGATGATTTTCATGGAGTGAAGACCTTGCTTCAGACTTACCTTGATGATAAACAATGGGATTTGAGCAGTTTTGTAGATCTAATATTAGCCCAGACCACTGTCGGTACGGTGATTAAGCTAGAGAATGATGAAGATAATGGGTCATTTGCAATTCTTACAGCTCTTAATCTTGGGACACATAAGGTAATTGATTGTGTGCTTTCATTAAAAACGTGATATTATACTTTCCTATAACATGGAGCATATTTGAGATGATACTTCCTTGCCTTTTCTTGTCATGTTTGCCAATTTTTGCAGTGCTGTACTACTGTTGTGTTTGATTTCCTTCATTTGTCTCAACCTAGTTCCCCTGTAGGTTGCCTAGCATCTCGTGTCCCTTTTTGACTAGATGTAATATACTTTAATTCAAATGCACCTGATCTTGTTATCATAGTTCTTCCGGGGCTATTTAGTTATGGGATTTAGTTACAGGGTCCTAAAGGTGGACTTTCTTGCTTGTTATGGAATTCTATTTTCTTGGTTAGGACCTTGGGTGCTAAGGGGGTGAAAGGTGAGATGGTATCAACTTGGGCTTTCACAAGTTAGACTGCAATTTTGTAGGGCTGTCTACAAAAATATTTAAATAGGAAAGAAAATGGAATTTTTTTTGGCAAGGTAGAATGCCTAAATTCACATGCACTGATGCACAACATACTGACTCATTATAGAGGACTGGAATATGCACCAACTATATTCTATTTACCATCTACTGTTTTTGCTAATTAGCCGAGGGGATCTGTCACACTTGATATAGGCCATTATTTGTTAGATTGGTTTTGTAACAGCTTCTGCTATTATTAATGAGTATAATACATGCTCTTCAACTCATTGATTTGAGATAATTCCTTTTTTTTTCCAGGAAAAGAAATGTATGATGGAAATCAAAGATTACCTTCTTAAATCATGTCAGGATGCCACAATAGTGAAACAGTTAAAAGTTCTTGTGGAAGATAAGCCAGACCATGTGGGACTGTTGGTTTCCCAACGTGTAATGAATTTGCCTCCCCAATTGCTGCCCCATCTTTATGATGCTCTTTTTGATGAAATTTCATGGGCTACCGAAGACGAGGTGAATTTATATTTATTGTGTACTGAAACATGCTTTTTTAGTATATATGTTTTAGATAAACACTCATTCTATATTTTGATTCTATCCATAGCCAACTGAAGAGCTGCGTGAATCCTTCAAATTTAAACAATTTATCCTGCTTAGTAGAGTATACAAGGTATGCTACTCATCATTTCATCTTTCTCTTCTTTTTGAGCATTGTGTTGTACTTTTTGCTCGTATGCTTTTGGCTTGCTCTTGTTTTAAATTGTTTATTTCCACCAAAAAACATGCAACAGAAGAAAGCACAGAGTAGAAAGGTATCTACCAAAAACAATGAGGATGACATAATTTATGTGAAGGCAGAAGATGAACTTCTCCACAAGGTACCCTTTTTACTAAAAAAAACTGCTGTAATAATTTTGTGGATTTTTGTGGTTCTGACCGTTTTTCATTACAGCTTTGTTCGTGGTGCTTCACTTTTCCCTTGCAATCTCAGCAGCCTGCTGATCAAGAGGCAAGTTATTTTAATGGAGGTGTTTCAATATTTGTGCATTTGCTTGTAGATGTTGGCATGTTGCGTTGACTTCTATAATAATTCCATATTTATGACCTCTAATTTCATATCTAAGGAAAGAAGAAATTTCAATGTTTGTTCATATAGTATGGTTGCAATATTTCAAATGCATGTAGTTTGAGAACCTTGCTTAATGGTTATGTTCATTGCTGCTCACAAATTGATATCCTCTAATGCAGTTAAAAAACTACCAGCTGAATGGATTAGTGATGGCAATTGAAGCTGAGAAAATTGCAAAATTCAGGAAGCAGCTGCGGTCTCTAATTGATGAATCATGAGTATTTCTCAAGAAAGGTACAAGATTGATCTAATGATTTGGTTCCTGATTAATACTACTCATACTCTTCCATTTATACTTCCATAAATGCTATAGTTTGCTGACCTTAGAACTTGATAATTACGATGTCTGTATCTGATGTTTGCAAAAGACTATGTGATATATGGGTAACATGAGTAAGATAAATATGTGATTACAATTTTGAATTTTTTATACAGAGAAACCAACACTGACAAGAATCATAATAAAATAAAGTCACCAAATTCTTACCTGATCAAAAATAAAATAAAATAAAGTGGCACTCATGAGTAGTAAATAAGAAATCATCAATTGGAGTACCGGTATCAATTATCAAATCATCAACTAACAGCACAGCAGTTATCCATTTGCTCAGTGCTAAATTTGGATTTAATAGTCTAGTGATCAGCTTATTTTTACATTGATTATAGAGTTGCTTTGTATGTTTATAGGTGTTTTGGCAACGCGAGTGTGGCAAAGAGATTCTTACAAGTCCACTGATGGGGAGTCATGATTGTGGAATTGTACTTGTCATAAGGTGTCATGGACCCTAGTGAACCATTGTGGACTTAAGTTTTTTTATTCTTTTTTCTTTTTTTGGGCCTCTCTCTCCAATGTCTTAATGGCAATTTTGGTTGGAGAGTGATTTGGTTGGAGAGTGATTTGGTTGGACTGCGTTATGCATCAACTTATATTTGGTGAATGTGTTAGGCAAAGCTAAGTAGAGACTTAATCATTTTTTATACTTCCTATTTCATTTTCATTCTTACAAGGTAATGTTATTTCGAACCAATTATAGAAACTGTGAGTTGATTTGAAAGTATTAAGACTTGTTTGGGCAGTTTTAGCTCCATAGGCATAAATATGAAAATTTAGTATATATGATGGATGCCATATAAACATAGTTATGAGGAGTTTATAGGACAACTCAATTAGAACATTATGAAACTGCTTATTGATTTTGTGATCCTATTGGGAAAGTGAGTTTTTGAAAGGTGTATGTAACCAAATCAGACGGTAGCGAGATTTGCAGTCAAAGAATTGGAGCTTCATTACTTTATGTCATCCAAAAAAAAAGGGCTTTCTGTGAGAAACTTGTAGTTACATACATTTGTTGTTTTGAGACTTTTTATCACTCAAAGATCAAGACATGGAACAGCTCGATATCATAAACAACAAGAAGCTTTATCCTAAACATGCCATACACTCCTATTGCTATCTCAAAAAATCGGCAATCAATACAACAACATTATATTTGCAAGACAAAGCGAAACCACAAGAAGATCAAGCAGCAAAATAGCCAAAACGTAGGATAAACCCTTCAGCTAAGTACATAGGTACTAAAAAGTAGGGTGATTAAAGAAGAGGGGATAAATAACAAAATCAAATAATGAATGGATTTCTTTGAAAGTGGAGAGTTGACAACAACAAAAATTAAATAGTCCTAGGTGAGTTTGCGCCAAATATAACCACCTTTGGATGATTGTTGGAGGCACTTCACCCTTTGGAAAACAAAGCCAGCCTTTGGAGGTTTTCCACCCACCAGAGATTGCTCGTATATCTCCTTGCACTCCTGTACAACCTGTGAACACACACCGCGTATAGAATTTGTTTATATGACACTGAGAAAGGAATGTAGCACAAATATGTATTATGCTCAGGTATCAAGTTTAAAACATATACATTTATGTAAGTTTTACAAGTTATTTCTACGCTTCATAATTGATAATTTACCACCTTTAAGCCCTTCATAATTGATAATTTCACCACTAATGAGTGGTGAAAGAGAGTGAAGTCTCTCTATTGGCTCACTAGTAAAAATAGGTGCCCAAAGCTACTGTTTAGAATTGCTTTTTCTAGCTCAATTTAAAAAATTTGAACCTAACAAAACTTTTTTTGACAAAAACTATACATACCTCCTTGGCATCCTTTTTAGGAATGCCTTCTCTCATTGAAACAAGCTTCTCAACCACCTCAGACTGCAATCCAGGAATAAAAAGGAGAAATAAATACAAACACAGTTTGAAAACATAATTTGATTGAATGGAAAGAAACATTGTCTGCCCAGTGCATTGTACCACTACAAAGTGAAACATATAAAGCATGGCAATGCAGGTGAAATGAATCGGGGTAATGAATGGAGTGAATTCTTACAGGGCAGTCAGGTTGATGTTCCAGAATGTTTGTATATACGAGTGTAAATGTATCCAGGCTTTCAGCTGAAGCAAGCTCTCTAAGATCACTCATAGTTCTTACTCTACCTTCGACTTTCTGCAGCAGATTAGATAAAAGAAGTGAGCTAAAATACATTTTTAGAAGAGATCTGAAGCTGAAGTACAGATAAGATACTCACAGATACACTAATATACTCCCTAAAGAAATCCATCAACACCTCCTCATCTAATCTCATCCTCTCAATAGTTTCTTCCTTTATATAGTTTTTCTGCAGAGAGAAATTGCAATCAGCAAATATACAACGTTAAAAATGAGGGTAAATTTTGTAGTTGTAAACAAAGCAGAAAACTGCTATATGTTTCATCACATCCAGAAAATGGAAATGCTATACCTGTGTTAAGAGATGATCAACGTAAACCACCACAGTTTCTTCCAGGCAAGCTTCAACGAATCTCCTGAATGATCTTTCTTCAATGTACCTAAAGAAATTAGGAAGCAGAAAAGAAGCATGAAGAAAAAGTTAAGTAAAAAGGTCAGTCTTCTTGTCTTCTTGTTAACAGTTAACACAATATATATCAGATACTCCATTCCATTACCACCAATTTGTCCAACATTCTTTTGCACTTTCTTGAAGAAAGAATTGGATTGATGAAAGGGAATTGTTTTGTTTAGATTGAGCATATATCAAAAGAATTATTAATCATTTGCTTATTTATTATTAATTTTCTATTAGTAGATTGTATCGACAAAGTGATGGCAATCTACTGTGTTTTTACAAAGGAGGCAGAAGAACCATACTCACATTTTTATATCTGTAAAATAATCACCAAATGTTGCAACTAGATATTCAGTGACCTGCCCTTCGCACCATTCTGAAAAACAAATGTAAAAGCTTCCCAAGTCAGCTGCAAATAAGGTGGATAATTGTACAAAATTGAAATTTGACATGTGCTCAAAGTGATATTAAGCTAGGTCAAACAAACAATTGAAATTTACACCACAAAAGATTACTTATATATCATAGCTGAAATTGAAATACGGGAGTACAATCAGTGAAATTCGACTACCTGGCTGATAAAGCTTCACAAGTAGGTCTTGCACTCCCGGATCTTCAAAAATTACGGTCACAGTTTGATGTACAGCTTCCTAAGAAAGATGACAGAAGTGAAAACCAAACAAATTTATCTCCATTACAGTGAAGAAGTTTAAAAACATGCAGCAGCTCCTTCATGTTGTATCCACAAGCTATTATGGTATTGAGAATCCAGGAAAAAATAACTATGAAAATATAGAAACAAGTAAATTTGTTGAGACCATACAAATATCAGCAGTTCTCATCATCGTTCCATAGGGAGATGATGTTCAGACACTAGAAGAATTCAACAAATAGCATTGTTTGGAGAGCAAATGGAGAAATAATGAATTTCTTATAGGTTTGACTTTAATGCACAATAACTAAGAAACATAATAATGCCATTGAAAAGACATCTCCTTTTTTGCACAAATAATATATCAAATCCATATCAAGTGCCACTGAACATAAACAACAACATAGCATCTGCAATTTGATTCATCACTGCACATGATTCAAGGAGGATGTTATTTTATAAAAAAATAATCCATCAGTTCTACACATCTAATTCATCTTTCACCTCAGTTTACACTGCTATTTATCCCGCTTTTGCATTGTTGCAACTTCATTTCCTTTAGACAAGCTCAAGAGTTCTTAATTTGCCAGATAATGTTCTTTACACCATTTCGTATATGATTTGCATTAACATATAGGTACAAGGGCACAAAATACTTGACACGGAAACTACTATCATCTCTTCATTTCCATCATAGAGCCTTCACCAGTCAAAGTGACTTATTCTTAACTTCTTAACATGCCTAAAAACTGATTGATAAGCTTTTCATTGGTAATAACTACATAATCTTTGCAAAGAGAGCAGTCCCAACCCCTATTACCGTTATTAATTTATTATGCATGTTCAGTGCCCCTTTAACTTCGCAAATTAATTCCTCTAAAATTGAAATGTATCATGCAGAAGTCTACATTAACTCTTCTCTCACCATTCTTTTTGCCAAAGACATAATAAACATTGATCATAGCCTTTTCTCTACATACTCTTATCTGAGCCTGCATACATATTTTCTCAAACAGGTATTCCATGAATCCATTTTACTGAACAAAACGGAATTGTTGGGGAAATGAATCGGTTAGAACTGGGAAATTCTTCCTTTGAAAAGAAAAGCCAAAGTTCCCTATAATTTATGTTCAATCAGTAATCACAAAGATAAGCCTGTTGATAATATGTGTATATATATATTAAAAAAAAAGATAAGCACTGATCTTTAACGGTATAGTCAAAAGCACACATTACAAATTGCGATCAGATTTCACAAAAACTGCTATTCTTTGACCCTAGCCTCGTTAACATATATATAAACTAGAAGAAGAAAGAACCGGAGCTAAGAAAACATTAAATACCATTAGCAGATAAAGTATGTTCACATTTCTATTAGACAAGAATGGAAGTAAAATTGAGTACCTTCAACATACCTTTGCAACCTCGAGAAAGCCTTTACAAGTGTCTTCAAAATTAACCTGACAGAAAATCAAAAAGGGAAAATAATAAGATTACAACTAAAACGAGCCCTGTTAGGCTAGTTATGCAATGACATACATTGCTTTGTTACTTCCTAGCAAGGAAAATACTTCTCAGCATGGCAATAAAATAAAGGCATATAGTAACTTTACTGTTATAGATTGACATAGGGAAAAAACCGCATACAATTCTGGGTTATTGGTAAAAACTATTGGTTAGAAAGAAAAGATGGTTCCCTTTATCGCAAGCAAGAGAATTAGGAAAAGAAGCCCCGATAAAAGTGAATGTCTCGTCAATAAGCACTACACAAGAACGAAAAAGTCAAACCATGATAATTGAAGCAAAATACTCAGTCCCACTGAATGAATGATGAGTCAAAGGTGAAAGCACCCATGAAACAAAATCTAAAAGACAAGTATACCCTAGACAACATATTCTTTTAAACATATAATTCAAAACAACTTAATCCTGAGGTTTCTACCAAGAAACCACTTATTCATTTGTCTGTATAAGATGGGTAGCAATCCCTGTACTGTTAAGGAAAAAATTACTGGAGTTTAACTGACATGAAATTCACGTGGCACTATGAATTAGATTAGGTTTAAAAAAAATTAGCACAGTTGTACTTATATAGTTATTAGCTTTGATTCAAGTTGTTAACTTCTTTCTTCTTCTGTATCTTTTAAATCTTGTTGATATGCTCTTCTAGAGGATAGCAATCCTTGTATTGTTAAGGGGAAAATTATTGTACTTTAACTGACATGAAGAACAGGGACAACCTCTTCTATCTCTCCTCCAAGACTAAACCATATCCAATTCATTGCCCCTCATTTCCAAAGAACCTTCTAATTGAATCCTTCTTGTTCCAAACTACATCAATAAAAATAAACACCTACAAAACTATAAAAAAATCAAGGAAATCACCTTCCAACTATAGCAATCAAATTTTTATATCGTGAAAACTGAAAGCACAATCGGCAAGCATACACAAACAGCTTGATCATATCTATCTGACTCAACAGCTTTCAACCACTCGAAACATTTGGTTCATCATGAGAGATGGGAACCTTTTAAAAATACTTCTCATAAGAAAAATGAAAGCTAAAAAAATATGGATGGCATAAAAGTCCTGAATTTCTGATTGTTGCGCATGATTCCATTAAACTGCACCATAGAGATGCTTAAGATTACATGAAGTAGAAAGCTTTGGACAAGAAGAAAAACACAATCGAGTATGTCATCAGACAACTATGCAAGTTTACCTGCTCGGCATAATTCGCTGGAAGTGCTTCCAGAGTGCTATTACTCAGCTCCATTGCAAGATCATAACATCGAAGGTTGTTGTTGATCTGATCAATAGAGCATAATAACAATTTATACACAAATATGTGGAAAAAAATGTATGCACAAAATATACTCAATGCAGCTCTGTGTAGACTCTGAGCTGCTGGAGTGCAGGATTGACAAACCATAGCACAGAGGGGTTCTAGACCAATTTCTGAAGCAGGTTCTTCCAGCCTCTTCCTTTCAGCAGCTTGAAAGTCAATCATCACCTATAAATCATTTAAGATCATTGTAAAGAACAGAAGACAATAAAAAGTAAAAATAATAATGCTATCCCAAAAGAGTACCCAAACCACCTGAAAACCTGAGCTAAGAAAAGTGCTATCATTTTTTACCCAATCTTGAACCTTTCACATGACCTAGGCTGATCTTCTTAGGGTGCATTTGGCTTACACAAGAGAATGCATTATAATGCAAAATAATGCACTGTCTCCTGTAATCCAAACGCATCCTTAGCCATAGAAAATGTAATGCTAAAAAATGCACAACTTTTATTAAGAAAGTCATGTTGTCACTAATTTGCAGGATCTCTATCAAGAAGCATCATCTCAACAACATAGATTTGCTCTCACTATTACATGCCATAGATAGAACACATTGAATGAATGTGGAAAACATGTAAGAGTCTACAAGGCTATAGCTATACCTATACCTACTGCATCTAATGAAGTATGCACCATTAATGAATAATGATGCTCTGTACCAAGCACAGTGAAAGCAAGACCAGCACAGGATTTCTTACAGAAGACTTCAGACTCACAGCCCCTTTGTCAAATAATTAACCTTAATTTTCAATCCACGCCTAAGTTGTTCACTGTGCAGTTCAAACTTCAAACCAAAATGTACTTCTGCTGACTACATGCCTTTTCGAGTTTGAAAACTGTAATGGTTTTACACATTCGAAAGACATGGTTTCTGGATAACGTTTGATTCAAATGTACAGTAAATTGCTCGAACTAATTTATAAACAACATCAGCCCAGTGTTAACCCGCCTCGGGCGGGATCTGGGGGGCCATGATGTACACACCCTTGCCCCAATAATTTATTATAAACCAAACTATAAACATAATGCAACAGATTATGCATCGATTACAAACCCGAATCTTTTTATGATATGCTTCATAATAAAGCATGACGAGACACAAATCTAAGAGAAATAACAATAGTTTTTAAAATATATCTCAAGTCATTCCAAATAACAAAATCCACTTCCAGAGTCAGAATGATCTTGCCCACACATTTGTGTAGCACTGAATTTCATAAAGAAAATAATAGTCATAAAAGAACATACTTGAATGGTGGCCAAAGCTATTCTGTACAGCATGACATCAGTGCTGTTTTCTCGGACAATTTGCACTTGCTCTCCTAAAATTCTAAACAAGTCCACTGCTGCTGGTGTATATAACTTCCCATCTTCTGTTTTTTTAGGTGGCTGGGTTTTGTCCGCCTCCAAAATATTCAAGTACCATTTCTGGGAAGGAGAAGGAAAAGATTAGTTTGCAAAGAGATCATATTCACAATTATGTAGAAGTCATAGCGATTTGCCATAATTCTTACTCTTGTTGTAGCCTGCATTCTCTCTACATATGCATTCATCAAGGGATCCATAGCGCCACTTTCAGAGCAAACTTGAGCTAAGGACTCATCAACACCAAGAGCAATCAAGCTTTCTTGGTATTCTACTACCCATCCAGTCACCTAGCAGCAAGAAGTAAATTAAAAGAACCATAATGGCTCATCAAATTCCCAAAAAGGCAACAAATGGAGATATCACTACATAAGGGAACATCCAATGACGAAGATCTTAATCCACTCCCTTAAAACCAAAGAATATTCAAAGTGGAAGGGGTACATTTCTTATCATGTTGAAGATGTAAGAGCAACTATTATTGTAGTGCAAGGTCCTTCAACACAAAATTATATTATCCATGAAAATGTCAAAAACTCACTTCCCTACTAACATTTAGGTGAAAGTAAAGTGACGCCCCAATCTTGATGTTTGTTATTTAGCTCGATTCTCATATAGCTGAGGTTTATGGTATTGGTAATTAGAACCTAGTATGCCAAACTAAATCAGTAAAGTACTCAACTCTAAATTTCTATGTATAAATTGCTTGTGTCAAGTTGTCTTTTCCTCCCCTTGCACTAAGGCCCAGACCCGCGATGCTCTATAGCATTCCTTTCCATCTCACCAGTAAAAGAGCTTTCTCATTCAATGAATGGGCATTGGAGTTTTATAAAGGTTTTGAAGGATGAGATTTAACCAGCTTCAAGTTACATAATTAAGGATTTTCTTAACGTGGGTCCAATTCAAAGTTTAGTAACTAGTAGATTGTTTGTTCATTATATTTTTTTGGAGATATTATAAATTATCACCCCTCAAAACACCTTAAATTTGGGTGAATACTGCACAAGCTAATTGCAATCTTCATATTCCACTGATACTACCAAGTCTAAAAACACAAGACAAAACTGTATAACCAAATAAAGTTCTTATATAATAGCAGATCTGTTTTTACTATCATGTTTATATGCAGCTAAGAAAATTGAAGGAGAGCTATCACAGATGATGTCCATATCTTTGACTGACTACATAAATGCCCTCAGGACTGTCTCATGTTGCATTAACCTGGGAAAATAACAAATCCATCAAGCAATATTAATGAGCATATAGGATGTACCTTCAAGATCTCTATATTAGTAAGTTCGCTTGCCCTGTCACTGAGCAATCTAAGAAATTGAATGAACCTCTCGGTATAAAGATTCACCATAAGCTGGAATATTTCATATCTGCAAGGAGAATCATCAGTCAGTAACACATCATTAATTTGTAA
This sequence comes from Fallopia convolvulus, assembly GCA_964016875.1. Classification (NCBI taxonomy): domain Eukaryota; kingdom Viridiplantae; phylum Streptophyta; class Magnoliopsida; order Caryophyllales; family Polygonaceae; genus Fallopia; species Fallopia convolvulus. The sequence continues at coordinate 53,379,068 of OZ024729.1, forward strand.
GCTCTAACAGATTGTTTGCAATGAGAACAAACTTTCGAAGAGTTTATAAAATATGATTCTGAAAAGTTTTCACTTTTAAGTCCAATCGTCTTATTAGTTTTATGTGATACGATAACAAGATAAGCTTTTCAGACAATCATCATAAGAAGTCTCATTTAAAGACAGCTATGAGGCTCTTATAATCCCTAAACCGACTCTTGAAACAAACATCTTTTTTTGTCTTCAGGAAGCACCAATTAGGCACTATACAGACATGATTACACTAAAACTTCTTTTGGGGGAGCAGAACTCAGCTGTTTGTTGTAATGACTAATGGCTCAAAATCTTTAGTAGATGGTTGAATCCAAAAAATTGTAGTTGTAAAAGCCTTTCAAGGAAATATGTATGCAAGCATGCAACATTTCGGGATAGAGACAGAAAAATGACATTATGGAAAAAGATTCAGCTATAAGAATGAGTTATTAGCTTCTCAAATATCAAAAAAATGTCTTTTTTTGGTCAAATCAAAAAATGTCTAAGCATAACAAATTAACAATATGTAGCCTAACTTCTAAGAAAGCACAAACCCAACTTCACAATACTTCCAAATAGGTGCTTATTTTGGATTTGGAAACAAAATTTTAATCGACTTTATCACACAGGAAGGGAGCAACGCAAAACAGCAGCTCGTGTTTGAATGACCCTCAAGGCAAGAATACCCAACGTATGACCTTGAAGCAAGCAAATACTAAATTTAAATGAGAAGAAAAAAGTTGAAAAATCATGCAACAGCTAGTCAAGCCAGACTAACCAGAAATAAATATTGAGAGAAACAACTCAGGTCAGAACACAAACCTGGGAGGAAAACAAGGGGCAACATAGTCATATATATCTCCGAGCTCCTCTCCAATCTGAAGTACAAAAAGGGAAAAAAGTAAAAGATCAAAGATATTACCAATAACAAGAAGAAAATTAATGTCTTTCTCAAGCAGAAAACACCAGAAGGTTGTTTTGAAGTCATGTCACCCATGCAGCAGAGAGATAAAGGGACAAAGTACTTCAATGATTATTCTCAAGTCAACTAATTTTCCCAACCCGCTATAGACTATAGCTAATGCTTTCTAGTTTCTGCACTTTTTCACACTTCAAAATTGCTCACTCACTAGGATTACAAACTTTTTCTATTAATATGATTACTCTATTACGTACATTCACCACTAAAAGTAATTTAATAATAAGATCTGATTATTACCATGCCCATTATACTCCTCACATACACATCATCATCATCATCATCATCATCATTGACCCAGTGAGGCTCCGCTACAGCGGAATCTGGGGGGTCAAGATGGGGGTAGCCCTGCCCAAGGGAAAGGGGGTACTCCCGATAGACCCAAGAAAAACTGAAATTCTGCTATGTGACAATAATAACTGAATTTAGTTAGAATGCACCAAAATTGATATAGGGACTAAATCCATCTCAAAGGTAGTGTATAAAAGCCAATGAGCATGAGGATGCGCCCCAAACTCTTCACATACACATGCGGGATAAAACTAAGGCATGGGGTTAAGTATAATTGAGCTTCAGATTATTTTCTTGAAGTGGAAATCCACACTGCTGCTTATAACATTGTCATCATCATCATCGCCATTAAACCATCAAAGAAATTAGAGAGATAGAGGTTAAGCTGAAAGAAACAGCAAGTAACAGATGTGTCAACTACTTAAAATTAGTTTTTGGCAAAGATGGGAAAGATAATGTAATACAATTTGGCAGAATTAAATGTATACCAGCCGTGCTTCTTCCAAAGTTGCTTTCAGATCCTCAAAAGCAAGCTGTTGAGCAAAATAAAAGTGAGAAACCCAAAAAATATACTGGTGAATGAATAATACAAAGCATATTGATACAGAACTAACCTCCGTGAGCAATCTACTGAATCGTTGTTCAACGGTTTTCCTTACTTGTTCATAACACTTATCCTTGTAATTTTTCCCCTGGTTCTTCATCTTCTGCTGTGTAAGGTTTCTAGGTGAAGCGACCGAATTGGTAGACTTTCTGCATTTCATGCGAAAACAAACATCAACATGCAGCGATGTACATGACTAAATCTATTTTGAATAGGAATTCATATTTCATCCCAAAAAACATGCAGTAATGTCCACATAGTACAAAGATAACATTCGCTGCAGTACATACATACCTAAATCTACTTGGAATGCAAATATAATTGTATGCAAGTAACTAGTATAGTTAGAATCACATAAGGCATCATACTTTGCATTTCGACGAGGATTTGCAATTGCTGAAATCGCATCATCCCCCTCAGCCTCAGCAGCTTCCTCAGCAACTTGTTGATCAAGAATCTCTTGCATTTCAACAACCCTGAAGAGAACAAATATAGATAGCTACAAGAGTGAGTCAGCAGTAAAATTGTGCTTTAATCCTAAGTATGATGGTTCCTTAGTATATGCTAAGGGGTAACATTAACCACAAGTTAACACTGATTCCACAGTTCAAAATTATTAAATACTTTAAAAAGAGTATGAGGAAGTGGTAATCGCATTGAACTATGGTCGTTCCTCTCCTTCTCTGTACACCACCACCTAGTCACTAACTGATTAATCTTGAAAATATTAGACACCCATATTATATTTGAGATTCCCATCCTGAACCATCCCATTCAAATAACACCATAACAGACGAAACAAACTGCCCAAGGATTCACAATGTATTGGAAGAGATCACAACTCTTTGCTTTGAAATGGTGATTGGTGACAGATGCATAAACTCTCTAGAATTAGTAATATCATTCTAGTAATTGTTAGAATGCATGCTTAATAATTACTACTTTTTTCCTAGAGTATGCTATAGGTTCCGCTATAGGGCTAGTGATTAATGTTAGCCTACATTTTTCAGCTTGCTTTTTCAGTGTAAATAATTTCTACCTTCTCTTATAAGCTTCCTCTTTCTATTTAAGTTGTAATCTTTCCCCTTAATGATTCAAGACCAGATTTCCATCTTCTCCAACCCTCTCTTTTACCAACAGTAATAAAAGGCCTTTCAAGTACAACCCCCTTTGCCCACAATAAGTGGAAGCAAGACTTGAGTTGATTCCATAAGCTCCTGGAATTTTCCAGCTTTCATTTACTGAAACAACTCACCTATACTTTTGCAGTTTCTTTTTTATGTTAGTTAGCATCTTAGTTACATATTTTCACAATACTATTATAAAGAATACTATAACCATTCAGTATATACACACTGGAACATGCTCTGCTTATATGATCTGCATTCTGCGCAGCATACAGTTTTCAAGTTCATTAATGATTTAGGTGAATAAGAATATCAAGTCTAGTCATAAAGAACTCACCTCAAAGCTCGAACCAAGGTCTGAGGACTGCAAAACAGATTGCCGGGAACATAAGCATGCATCAAACGGGAAAAAAAGAGGTTAGATTTGTGAAATAATGCAACAGTAGCATTAGCCAACACAGCTAACCCAGGAATATTAACTTCGTCAACTGGTCCCAAAAAAAAAAAGACACTAGTAAATATTCATATGGCTGGCAGAGTTGAAATTTGTAAACACTATGTTGCAAATATTCTTCAAATATCATTTAAATAAGCACTGAATACAAAATTGACAAGGCTTGGACCAAGGTCTAAGAACTGCAAAACAAATCACCAGGTACATAAGTATGCATCAAAGAAGAGAAAAAAGGGTAAGATTATAGGAGAAATGCATTATCAGAGTTGTAACTTCAAAACACTCTCATACATTCGTCATATGTGCATATAAATAAACACTGAATACAAAAGTAAAAGTGCACACGTACAGATTATAGAGCACTGATTACACACTTAGAGATTTACGACAAGTAAAAGCATCCCTTGCAAAGGAGCAATATAGTGACAGAAAAATGACATAACATGCATGCAAGATTTCCCCTGAAAATTGATAGATTGAGTAGACACTAGTAAGCAAAATGATGCATAATTATTCACATATCATACAAAAGTTAGCATTCGATACATAATCATCAGTCAGAAGCAATAATCTAAAATCATGTAACACACAACAATAACCTACTTGAAGTGATGTGAAAAGCTTTAAAATATCCCAACCATATGCTACAATCATCTTCTGGTAAATTCACATCAATATCATTTACTATGAACAAATTTCTTTCCTTAGCAAAGAAAACATAGTAAGAATACCAAAATCATGAAGAACTTCTAAAAAGTTAGGATGGAGGTGAAGCAACAAAGACAAACACGATGCCCACAATGAAAAATCAAACAAAAAAGATGCTACCAAAGCTCCAAGATGAACTAGTTCACTAAAATAATCTGTATACCTTTCTTTTGAAAGTTTATAGAAATTGCCAACATGGTCCCATAAGGTCTTCTCAAAGGTTTCCCAACTCCGATCTACATCTTCAAAATATTCTCTGCACAAATTCAAGATACTCAAGTCCAACTTCATGCATAATGTAGCAATACTGTTTAACAATAAAAAGTTGGAGAGCCTTTGAGAATTCTCTTGTTTTTCCTTGGACTTAATTGAAAACCATAGGTTGATTCTTCTTGGGTTTTGCTTTCAGGATATCTTGACATCTAACTTCTGTAATTGAGTATCTCTATTAATAAAATGTTTTATTGTCCACAAAAAGAGAATATATCCATCTTGCTATTAACCAACCAAATAAAATAGACGGCATCGTAAGTGTCAATTACAACAAAGAAGCAACTCAAGCCCGCTTTCACACTAGAAACAACAAAAAAATCTCTCTTTGCTTGAAGGATATGGTGACAAATGACTAGGGGTCCGTTTGGGTCACCCACTTTAATGCAACTTAAGGCATTAAATTGATGGATCCAAATGGACCCTAGTTTTAGTTTTGTACCAAAAACATGTTTCTATTCAATCCTTTCTACTGATGACAAGTAGTTTTTATTTTTAACTTCATGTTTTCCGGTTGAAGATTATATTGTTATCTCTCTCTCCACTCATCAAATTATTGGTCTATAAAACAATTTTAAAAGAAAAACATTGATATTTAAATTCTACTATTTACTTGCATGTAGAATTAATTAACAAAAATTTTGAAACACGCATAGAGATCCTTTATCATTGCAGAAATCAACCCAAGGAGGAATTATGGACCTTATCCTGGCAACTTCATCTTTATGTGATGCAACAGCTGCTAATGCAAATCTCCGCTTTCCATCTAACGCTGTCAATCTCTGAAATAATTCATTAATAAAAAAATTTAGGGTTCAAAAAATGAAATAGAGAAAAGATAAAAAATGAAAGCATTGACAGTGGAAACATATGTGAATTTGCCTTGCCTCATAAGTGTTGATCAGTTCTTTATCATCCTTTAGTGACTCCCTTGCCTCAGATGCTTCAACCGATATAGACATCATTCCTTCTATGTCCTGCATAAAAGAAGGTTAACGGAAAAAAACTATATGGCGGCAGGGAAAGAATATCACAACAGGTGAAACTAATACAAATTGGATGTCCAAGATCATTGCCACAATTGCAAAAATGCTCAACTCAAACAAATCTAAGCAGATCAGGAAATAAGGAGGTCTGTCAAGGATATGAAGTTTCACTGATAACCTCCTTGACCGTAAACCTGGTCAAATTTTCATCAACATAAGCTTATGTAGCAAAAATTGAGAAACATGGTTGCATTGAAAGCAAAGAGGCAATCCAGGCCAAGGCAAATTTGGAGCAAGGCAATTCCTTGCCTTATTTCTGCTTAGATTTAGGGTTGAAAATCATTAATGAGTAACCATCTTCCTATACCTTAAACTGTCTTATCAATCTCAACAACTTATAGTACTATACTCTTGACATTTGGCAGGATTTTTCATTTTCAAGCAGAGTAATATGACAACTTTAGCATGAATTTCCATAATTAAAAAGGGTATATATTATTTTATTTATTACAACCTTTGCAGGTGGTGCATTTGGTGACAACTTTTAAATGTTGAGAGGTGAATACCACACCCTTAATAAAATATGCTCATACAGTAACACACTACCACAGCCTTGAGCTTCTGATATTTTTGTCGTGTGAGCATAGATTTGTCGTGATTTCACCAAGCGCCACCACCTAAAGCGTCTGATATTCAAATTAATTTGCCTAATAATAATATTTATACTCCTGACCAATTCAGCCGAAATATGCACAGAAAGTTACTTTTCATTTGACATAAGAGGAAAAAAAGGCAATAATGCAGCTTTAAGGCACATCAACATCATCATATATCAAAAGATACCTTCAAGGTTTTGTTCACGTTATTCCTTGCATTACTAAGGAGTTTTATCTGGTCATGATTGTCGATCAACGTCTGACACTCTTGGCATAACCTGAAGTATTTCCCCAAAAAAAATTATAAGGATACAAGCCACATAAATAGAAAGCCCAACAGAAAAATTTACAGCATTAAATTAAATTTTAAAGGTCCCCATTTGGTTTTTTCAGAGGTGGATATCTCCTTCATGAATCATTTAGGACCAAAGTGGAAGAATTGTCTTTATGACAGGTGCACAATCCTTTCTTCCTCTACCATTATGTAGAACCCACCGTCATCTAGGTACCAGCATATCTGTGATAGCACGTTCCTTGTACAAAAACTAATACGGGAGGTCCTAGAAGTTGACCTGGTTAAACATGTTTTCTGACATTTACATTTTTAGGAGAAAACAATCTCTGGAATTCATGAAACTCCCCTCCTGTTAAGAAAGCTCTACATAGCACCCTTCTTTCCTAAAATATGCTATTACTTGAATAGTTGAATTTGGTAATAAATGGCTAAATGAGACTGTAATTATGTTTAGGAATTGCCACAACAGCCTTAAATCACATTACCTCTATTTACATCATCAAAAATTGCTATAAAAAATTCATTTTTAATGCTGGAAAATGACTTTAGGGCATAATTGATCAGAATAAATTACTTGCACCGTATAGTGATTTTATAGGAAAGACAACGGTCACATTAACAACTACTAGGAAAAATTGAAGTAAAGATTGAATAAAAGGGCAACTGCCAAATTTTCCTAAGGAAAAGGTTCAGAGGTTCAATATACATTTTCTTTTAAAGAAGAGGGTCAAGAATATAGGAAGTACCATGTAAAACAGTAAGAGTCACAGAATTCAGTTATTGTACTACTCATTGACTGATCAACCACTTTTATACAAGAAGAAATTATCATCAACAATCCAAAAAATGCCCAAAAGGTTAGAAAATCAAAAGTACGGGAAAAACATACGTTTCAATTGCAATGAAGTTCTCTCGGATCATCGTGATAACTTTTTGAGACGAAGCAAGTGACTCCAATCCACCTTGAGCCTGCTCAACCTGCAAGTAAAAGCATTATGTCTAAACTTATTAGAATATTGGTTTTTTCTAGTACTTCCTATTTCTGTGTCACAAGAGCTCAGTATAAACAATTACCAAAGCATGGTCTCAGGGTAACGCTTCTTAACACTTCAACATACTATTAGAGATACTGGCAGCCTTTTCTACTATTAGCCCTTATGTTTCTATCTAGCTCTATATTTCCATTAACTGTTATTATAATTCATAAGTTTATATCGCTAACAAATATGGGCCTAGGAGTGTAGATGAAAAACCAAAGTTTCATAGTCTACTCCCATCCAAACAGAACTTGTGGGTCCATATATTTTTGGTTTATAAATTGCATTTGGACTCTTCCAATTTTAGGCATTTGAAATTAGACTGAACCCTTATGGATCCAAAATTCAAATAAAGTAAATTACATATGCATAAAAAAGAATACCTTTTGTACCAGATATTAAGTTCGTCTAATGTAATTTAACTTGAATTATTATCTTGAACAAAATTTCCAAGTAATTAGATTTGGACCATCTCTGTAGGTAGATTTGAGTTGAGAAGGGGTTAATGTACTTGTTCAACCAAGTGAACTTCTATTTCGCTATCAGTAATTTTGCACAAAAAAGAGCACAAATATGGTCTGGATCTTTGGAATAGTAGTGAGCAATCAATGATATTTGTTTGGATACATTTAAATTAAAAATACACATCCATACCTGCTCGGCAACCATTGTGCTAAGCTGAGCATCATTTGCCTGCGTATCAAGAGAAAAAAGCAACAATTACACCGATGCTAATGTTTCATTATAGCAAGCATTTAATATTGGTTTCATGTTCAGGGCATAATAGCCTTACCATTTTACAATCCTCTTATACATCAGATACAGAATAGGGAGGATGGGCATGATGGAATTAGGAAACGGAATTCATATAAAGAACGGCAGAATACATAAACGGCCCCCTGTACTAGTGACAATTGGTCACTTGGCCCCTTGTACTTTAGCCCTAACCGTTTGGCCCCCTATAGTTGCACATTGCGACCTATTGAACCCCTTATCGACAATTTTCACTTGCTTTTTTTGGTTGTGTATGTTACACGTGCCAAGTGGGTGCCACATCTACGCCACATCATCCTTATAAAAAATCAACAAATAAAAAAAATAGAATAAAAAATAAATCCCCAAACACCCCTCATCTTCAACCTCCCCCCCTCACCCAAGATCCATGGCCACCCATATCCATATCCTCTCCAAATTATTGACTCCATCAATCCCCAAAGCACCAACCACCCTATCCCCCATGATTTATCCTTCTAGATTTCTAAAATCTATATCCTCAAATCTAAAGAATAAATCCCCAAAGCCCCTTCATCTTCAACCTCCCCTCTCACCCAAGATCCATGGTCCCGCCGCCCGCCAACGCTGAATCCGACATCCTTCTCACCCTCATCGCCCTCATGCACACCCTATTTATCAGAATTTGTTCCCGGGAATGAAATCCGAATTTAGAGATTAAGTTTTTATTGAATCTAAACCTAGACCTAAAAAAATTGACTTATTATATATATATATATATATATATATATCAAATTGAGCAATAAATTTGGGCGGTGGGGTAGTGGCATCGATTGTTTAGCATCGGGAGGCGTCGATTGAGTTGTGGCATGATGGCATTTGGGTGCAAGGTTGAAGAACACATGAACTTAAAGAAGAACCAAGAACAAATAAAGAAGAAAGAAAAATGGAAAAAAAGAAAGAAAAAAAAGGAAATGATAAAAAGTTCCACGTAAGCATTCCTCAATCGTTCATATGAGAGTGAAATGCACGCGACTTGCCAAATCAGCAGCTAGGGGTTCAATAGGTCGCAATGTGCAACTATAGGGAGCCAAACGGTTAGGGCTAAAGTACAGGGGGCCAAGTGACCAATTGTCACTAGTACATGGGGCCGTTTATGTATTTTAAGGGCTTCACCGAAAGATGGACCATGGTCAAGTTATAGCTTCATTACAACTTCCAGTATGAAATAAGAAGATATATAAGGACTCCATCCAAATTAAGAATATCATCTTCAAATATAAAAATCATTGTTACTCAAAGGGAGATAAATAAACGACTCACGTAAAGGACAAGGACTCGAATAAGGATATGAGCAGTATAACTATAATTTCCATCTAAAATAAACCACACAATAAGATCCATGTGCATGTCTAAAGCAAATCTTGAGCTACTCGTGCTGCCAGAGCAACAAACCATCCAGAAAAGTTAACCATGAGTATGCAGCGTGAGAATCCAAGAATCATATAGCTCAGTAGTTGATCACAACTATTTGTTTCCAACAAACCATTGATATCTCTTTGACATTTCTCTCCCCAAATCAGATTGGATGTTTCTTAAGCATTTGCCCTTTTGACTTGGATTGGAATTGAATATCTCTCCTTGGGGTTTGCTCTCTATTGTACAGTACCTCCTTACTTATGAATGGTAACTAATCTTGGAATTTATTTAGTTTCAAAATGCCGTCAAACCCAACTCAATAAGAAGATAAAATGCAACCTAATGAGACATATATTGTAATTCATCAAAAGTAACTCAAGAATTTTAGCATTAGCTCCACAAACTTCCTCAAGAATCAAGATTGCTTAAGGCACCATTTGGCACTACCGTTTTGGGAGATTCTCCCCGCTAGCTGGAGCTGAATTTGGCGATTTTCATCACCCTCTACCCCCAAGGGGAGAGCTTTTCCGCTACCTTAATGGGGGTAGCTGGAGAACGCTCCTGCGTGCCAAACGGAGCCTAAATAAAACTGTGAAAACTATAATATATTAGCAGCAGCTCTAGGTTTCATGTTGGTTATGCACATAATCCACTAGCTAGAAATCACTTACACTCTTATTTAACATAGTACCTAAGCCTTCAGTGATTCAATGTGGCACTTCACAGAAAAGTTATAGCAACAGATTTTAAGCATCTAAGTGGGATACCTAAAATCCGCCTGTGTCAAAAGTCCTAGGCTGATTCAAAAGAAAATATTCATATCGAAATTTTGCAGCTTCATTTGAACTGTGATGGCGATATTACCATCCACTATATCACATGATAATGTATAATAGCTCATGCAACTAACATTGAACAAAAATTACAAGCAATTCGAGGATAATGTATAGTTCAGATTAGTCTCTCGTTTCTAACTCCGAATTGAGATAGCGAATCCAGAAGAAAATTAAAAAGGGAAACCAAAAACATATTTTTATTTACCTGCTGACGAGATATGTAATCCGCCTTGATTGAAGAAATCGATTGCAGACTGTCGGGAAGCGGCAAGAGCTTAGCGACCTCGCGAACCGCAGCTTCTTTCGCTTCGATGCCAAGGTCCTCCGCCATCTCTCTCGATCTTGTAACCAAGTCAAATAGTTAACGAAAACGAACCACGAATGCCCCGATCTCCAGATCTCTGGGTTGCAATTGACCGCGCTGAGAATCAAAATACGATGATATTTCAATCCTATTTCCAATTTTGTGTTCGAAGTGAAAATTGATGTGAATTCAACACAAACACGATTGGGAGGAAGCTTCAATTGAGGAAATAAGGTGGGGAGAGCCTGGAATTGGGAAATGGAAGAGGGGTGAAATTGAAAATTCCCAACTTTTTGTTTGGACACGTGAATTGAAACGTAATTTCGTTAAAGTTTTCTTCGGAAATAAATATACAAGATATAATATTTAATGGGAAAATTATTGAAATATTTTAACATTTTTTTTTGAGTATGTAAAGATTCGGGGTGCCAGACAAACCTGGCCGTCCGAGAGGCTATCAAGAGATAGCAGGCGAAAGCTCGGCAAGCAACAAACAAAGCAAGAAACCACAAGTAAGGTAAAATACAACAACCGAAGAAAGGAAAACGAAGCAAGAGTGATAGCAGGAGAGAAATGCGCGAGAAGTCAAAGCGTCGTAGGACTGTAGGACAACACTAAACGATCCAAAGGGATGCACAAAGACCGTTGACGAGTCTCCATCTAAAAGAAGAACCATCAGAAGCCGCTAACGAACCACGATCATGCCTAGCAATCCAAGCTCAATCTCTGTTCTCAATCCAGGTGAGGTACATACGTCATACGTCAAACTGGAGGTTAGCAAACCCTACATAAAAAACCCAACCAAAGCCCAACAGGGCAAAACAGACCAAACCGGGCCAAAGCCCACAACAACAACAAAAATTATTGAATATATAAGATATAATATTTAATGTTTTCTTCGTTAAAGTTTTCTTCGGAAATAAATATACAAGATATAATATTTAATGGGAAAATTATTGAAATATTTTAACATTTTTTTTTTTGAGTATGTAAAGATTCGGGGTGCCAGACAGACCTTGCCGCCCGAGAGGCTATCAAGAGATAGCAGCCGAAAGCTCGACAAGCAACAAACAACGCAAGCAACCACAAGTAAGGTAAAATACAAAGCCGAAAAAAGGAAAACGAAGCAAGAGTGATAGCAGGAGAGAAATGCGCGAGAAGTCAAAGCGTCATAGGACTGTAGGTCAACCCTAAACGATCCAAAGAGATGCACAAAGACCGCTGACGAGTCTCCATCTAAAAGAAGAACCATCAGAAGCCACTAACGCACCACGACCAATCTGAGTTCTCAATCCAGGTGAGGTACATACGGCATACGCCAAACTGGAGGTTAGCAAGCCCTACATAAAAAACCCAACCAAAGCCCAACAGGCCAAAACAGAGCAAACCGGGCCAAAGCGCACAACAACAAAAAAAATTATTGAATATACAAGATATAATATTTAATGTTTTAAAGTTTTCTTCAGAAATAAATATACAAGATATAATATTTAATGGGAATATTATTGAAATATTTTAACATTTTTTTTTGAGTATGTAAAGATTCGGGGTGCCAGACAGACCTGGCCGCCCGAGAGGCTATCAAGAGATAGCAGCCGAAAGCTCGGCAAGCAACAAACAAAGCAAGCAACCACAAGTAAGGTAAAATACAAAACCGAAGAAAGGAAAACGAAGCAAGGGTGATAGCAGGAGAGAAATGCGCGAGAAGTCAAAGCGTCGTAGGACTGTAGGTCAACCCTGAACGATCCAAAGGGATGCACAAAGACCGCTGACGAGTCTCCATCTAAAAGAAGAACCATCAGAAGCCGCTAACGCACCACGACCATGCCTAGCAATCCAAGCTCAATCTCTGTTCTCAATCCAGGTGAGGTACATACGGCATACGCCAAACTAGAGGTTAGCAAGCCCTACATGAAAAACCCAACCAAAGCCCAACAGGCCAAAACAGACCAAACCGGGCAAAAGCCCACAACAACAAAAAAAATTATTGAATATACAAGATATAATATTTAATGTTTTCTTCGTTAAAGTTTTCTTTGAAAATAAATATATAAGATATAATATTTAATGGGAAAATTATTGAAATATTTTAGCATTTTTTTTTTTTTTTGAGTATGTAAAGATTCGGGGTGCCAGATAGACCTGGCCGCCCGAGAGGCTATCAAGAGATAGCAGCCGAAAGCTCGACAAGCAACAAACAAAGCAAGCAACCACAAGTAAGGTAAAATACAACAGCCGAAGAAAGGAAAACGAAGCAAGAGTGATAGCAGGAGAGAAATGCGCGAGAAGTCAAAGCGTCGTAGGACTGTAGGTCAACCCTGAACGATCCAAAGGGATGCACAAAGACCACTGACGAGTCTCCATCTAAAAGAAGAACCATCAGAAGCCGCTAACGCACCACGACCATGCCTAGCAATCCAAGCTCAATCTCAGTTCTCAAACCAGGTGAGGTATATACGCCAATGTTATCAGAATCCCGTTTCGATTCTGCGATTATAGAGATCCTACGATCCATAACACGCGAAACGATCCACGATCCCAAGTAGGATCTTATTGGAGTAGGATCTTAAATGATTTAGAATACAATCTCAATCTGATCCCGATTTTACATACGATTTTAACGATCCTATAAACGATTCTAACGATCCTACAAACGATTCTAACGCTCCTATAAAATAACAATTTCAACTATATATTATTAATAATTTTACGATTAATGTATCATTTCGATTAAAATAGTTGACTAGTCCATCCTACAACATTTTTAATAATCAAATTAATAAGGTTTATCATTTTCTTACTTCATATATAACAAAATACACAATCTATTAGGTTATTCTTGTATACTTTTAGTTATAATGTAGGATCTTACGAATTACGATTCATCGATCCGATCTTACGATCCGATCCAAAAGACCCCCAACGATCCAACCTTGAATCCCGATCCTGATAACCTTGAATTGACATACGCCAAACTGGAGGATAGCAAGCCCTACATAAAAAACCCAACCAAAGCCCAACAGGCCAAAACAGATCAAACCGGGCCAAAGCCCACAACAACAAAAAAAAAAAAACAGCAAACTAGCACAAAGGCTCAAGGTCACGTAGCCACAAAAAGAACCACATCCAACCAAAGGAGGATAGGGGTCCACGTCAACATCAACAACAAAACAATCTCAAAGAAACGATGCCACCACAGCTCGACGGCAAGGACACACTCACGGCAGTCGAGAACAAACGCCGAGATAGCGTCGAACAGGCCACATCGATCAACAACACCAAGGTCTAGCAAACACCAAGGAGAACCGACAACCGTTGGACAACACAATATAATCGCCGGTCGACAAACGAGGTTGAGTGCAAGCGAAACACGAGAGTCGAAAAATCAAAACATGATCTAAAAACACGTTGTCTAAAATTAGTGTCTAAAGTCTAAACAAAGGCATAGAAAAGCTTCATTCCAATCTTTGTGGCTTGTGAAATTAACAGGGAGCAGAGGAGATGGTGTGGGCACAAAAACGAGAATAGGTCTACAAATTTTCCAAGGTTTGGACTCAAATCTTGAGGGCAAACTTTCCTTTAGTAGAAATCATAATAACGAAGAACTCAGTTTTGAGGGAACACTACCAATTTTATCTGTATAAAACTTCTAGGGTTCGCTTAACAAACCAGGGGTCTGTTCGGCACTTCAAACCTGATACGAGTTGATGTTGATGCTGATATTGATTTAATGGTTGATGCTGATTTTACAAGTTAATTTTAGGAGTTGAAATTATTAACTTATTTTTGTGAAAAATTACGTAAGTGTTCGGTAAACTAAATTGATCGAGACTGATTTTATAAGAGATGGATGTAAAATTACCAAAAAGGATATATTTATAAATTTATAAAGAGAAAATTAATTTTAAAATTTTCTAAAATTAAATTAGTGAAGGGCAATCGAAGGAAATAAATTCCATAAGGCTGGATAAGGCTGGGAGGGGTAGATTAAATTTTGGGTGAAATATAAACTACTATCAACTCCCATAAGCTACAATAATAATCATCAACTCCCACTACCGAACAGATCATAACGACTTTATTTTTTTACCATAAGCTTGAATAAAGTTGTATAAGCTCAAAATAAAGCCCGCCGAACGGACCCCAGATCAGAGGCATAAGCTTGTGAAATTCTATCTCCTTAATATTTGTCTAGAACACGCCTTCTCGGCGAGATCTCGCCTTCTCGGAGGTAGCCTTCTCGGTGTTGCCTTCTCGGCCTAAACCGCCCCTCATCTCTCTAGAAAGTAGAGAGACGAGAGAGCTTGAGTAGCGAAAAAATGATGTAAATATATTTTAACATTATGATAGAATGGTGTGAGGTTGTTGTAATTATCTTATGGAATAATGGGAAATATCAATAGACAAATAGCTCACAAACTAACCACAATAAATCCGGAAAATAAAATGCCATAAAACTAATCTTAGAAAATAGGGACCAATTAAGCAAGACGGAGCTCGAATGGCTAGTTTGTTCATGGTGGAGTATTTGGTTTTTTAAGAACAAGAATATTTATGACAAAAATCAACAACAACAAATCAACATGTCAAAACCAAAATAGAAATCAAATGAATGTCTGGACTAAAGCACAACAAAAGAGCAAAGAAAAACCCAAATTATGGCCAGACTAGCTACATTAACACAAAGCGCACAAAAAGAAAACGAAAAAACATCAAATGGGTTAAACCCAAAGACAACTTCATCGAGATCAATTTTGATGGAGCAAAAAACGAGGAAGGTGCTTCCTCATTTGGTTACATCCTAAGAGACAATCAAGGGAACAATATCTCTTTTGATGGTGGTTTTCTAGGTACACACTCCACCTTGATGGCGGAGGCGATTGCACTCAGAGCAGGTTTTCAGGAGGCCATCCGACGTGGACTCTCACAGGTTGAGATTGAAGGAGACTGCCTAACCCTGATTAACGTCGTTAATGGTGTTTGTAGCTGCCCATGGGAAATTGAGATGATCGTGGACGATATCTTATGTGAGCTAAGCAAACTGAGGAATTGGAGCATGTCCCACTGCTTTAGGGAGGGTAATTTTGTTGCAAACTTCATTGCCAAATCATTCCTTAGAGTGTCCTCCAAGATGCTAGCAGCTGATCGAGGTGTCCTTGGCCTCATCCTTGAGGATGCCTTATGGTGGATCTCATCTAAGTGATGAATCCTTCTAACCTCTTTCCTTATCAAAAAAAAGTCTTACGGAATGAACAATTCAATCACATAATTTAATTTTTAATGAGTGATAGGAAAATACTGCAACTTTAAAGTAGTAATATAGCTACCTTAACTTTAGAATAATAATATTTAAATGGAATAATAAGATATTATCAAGAATTAGTTAAGGTTAAAGTTATGCAAAAGTCTAAAATCATTTCTCATTAAACCTTTTCAAATAATTTTTTCTCACCTAAAAGTGTCCCTTTTTTTTATATAGAAGGTAAAAATTAAGTGGCCTTCTTAACATAGGACCAACCTAAATCATTTAATCCAATTATCTTTAATTCCATCATTAGAGGATGATGATTGCCCGTCATGAGTTGCAAGTATTGATTGTAGCTGTTGTGCAAGAGCTTTGTGTTGCAATTTCTTGATGCAATGAACTTTGTTGCCTTGTTTCATTTTCTAAAGCAATGGAAAATTCGGATGTCCTCGAAATATGCCAGGAAGCACCACTACAAGAAAAACCCTTTTTCCCAACAAAGTTTTCGAAACGACTTTGTAGTCGTTGCAAAAATTAGTAATAGCAACGCAAAAGTCATTGTTAAAAATAAAATGTTTTTTCCCTCCCCCAAATTAATTGCGCGGGCCTTTGGAAATTTCCCTCCTTGGGATTTTGTAATTTAGAAACGACAGATGTCGTTGCATATGTTTTTATATATTTATGGCAACGACATTATTGTTGCCAAAAAAATTTTTGACTTAATTTACATACTTTCCAATTCCTAATTCCCAATCTCAATTCCCCCGCCCTATCAGTGTTCCACCCCGCCAGTTCTCAAACCCTTGGAGGCTTCTCGATCTCTCTCTTCCGATAAAATCTCCCCGGCTTTAACCCTTCTATTTGCCCGCTACTGGTTCGAATTTCTGGCGGAATCTCACCCTCATCCTTGGGTAAGGAAGCTCCTTCTCCAGTCGCTCGACTTGCAGCACCGCCTCCTTCTTGCTCTCTCTCTCCGTTTGTCCGCCGGCGACCCCTTCCAACGCCAGTCCGCCTGAGTTCCGACCGGTCGACTTGAAGCACCGCCACCCTGGTACCACTCTAATTCCCTATTTTGATTTTGTTCAAGTTGGAATATAGGTTTTTGCTTAATTTGAATGGAAATTGCAAAAAATTGGGGATTAAGTTGTTAGGGATTGATAATCTTTGAAACTGATTGATAATTGATGGAGTGATGAACAGATTTTGAGATTTGAACGAGAAATAATACATTGATTTTGAGATTTGGTTTAAATCCTTTAATTCAGCTTTGTTATTTGGGCTTTATTTGTGCTTCCCTATCTCAACACTACTTCTCTTCATTCTTTTGTGTATTATTTCTATGCTTTTGTTAACTCCTGCTACAGTATTTGTTTCAGATCTGGAGATTGCACCGCCTTGAGACGCTAATGCCTCTGTTGTGGGCTATTTCTGTTAAGAACATTCAGGTACATATGTGAGCCACCGCTTCAGCCTTTTAGGGTTTCAATTTCAGAATTTTTCTTTCAATTTGTTTTTTTAAGCATAATAAATATTTTACACAAGCAAGAAAATCTTTCAGGTGACTGAATATATTGTTTGAAAGCATAAAATCCTAATTTGTTACTAACTAGAAAGTTGTTAGATGTAGCTCTTAAATATTAGAAAGTTGTTAGAAAACTTAAAATTAGATGTGTGCTTTGTTATGTGAATTATATTACTTAGAAGCTTTTAGTTCTCCGATTGCAAGCTAGGATATTTAGATAAATTAATTAGGAATTGGGATTTTGAAAGCAAAATGATGTTCAGTGCTTTGCTTGGTGTTCCTAAATAATTACTAGAACATAGTGTTTGAAAAGGCATTTGATACCTATTCTTGGATCTTTAACATCTGGCTGGATTGGGGCTTTAACGGGTTTGTTAGGATGTTCCTTTTTTACTGCATATGAGCATTTCCACATTATATATAGAGAAGATAAGGTAAAATAAACATACTGTAATATCCGTATTCGTTTAGGTCTCGTAAGTCGAAAACGAGTTCTTTCGCTTACAAGCAATCGAGTTTTCTTTGATCCGCAAATAACCCGGTCTATTAATCTATTTTAGTAATATCAAAATATATAAGTATTTACATCCAAAGAGCCTAATCCTATCCACCCCAACAAATTTTATCCGCTCTTAGGATTAAAATTGATCTGATTCCCGTAGTTAAAGGCGGTGAATCCAAATCCTAACAAAAACAAGGGAAATTTCTATCCTTAACCACTGGGTACAATCTTGTAGCTTCATATATATATTTTTCCACGTCCTCTTTCGTAAGCCACCGCCTCATCGATCGGAGTTCTATCCAAGTCCTGTTAGTGCACTTAATCGATCGGATTCACTAACTTCCATATCAAGACCAACACTGTTTTATTTTCGGTAAGCCAACACTAGCAATCTAAGGTCTGTTTTCTCGATCCGTTTTTTTTACTCTTCGATCATCAATCCGACTTGTATGTAGATTAGGACGGCGCCTGGGAGAGCCGAGAAAGTTGCCGGAGTCCACCACCGCCGCCTCGTCAAGACGACCACCGGTGAGTTCTTGCCTCTGTTTTTCCCTTGTTGTCGAAGTCGGGTCTGGGTAGCGTAGGGGGTGGCGAAATTAGAGCAGAAAGTGGATCGGGAATTAGGGCGGAGGTGAGGCTGAGAGAAGAGGGTGCGGAAGCGCCGACGGCCGCGAAACAGGGGCGGCAGAAGCGTTCGCCCCACCTTTCTTCGATGTCGCCGAACGAGGAGGAAGTGCGAGGCCAAGCGAATGGCGAATTTGTCGGAGGGGCGGGAGCCGTACCAGTCGAGCGAAAGGAACCAGAAGGCGGAGAAGGGGCGAGCAGGCGAGCAGAGGAGGGGGGCGGCCGAAGTTGCAGGTTTCGGTTAGGTTGAAGAAGAAGAGAGGGTGGGGTCCACGCGGAAAAGTTTAGAAAAAAAAAAGAATGAGGTCTCGTTTTTTTTTTGGAAATAGAAGAGATTGTTGGATTGGGCCGGTTTGGCCTCAAAATGGGTACGACGGGCTGGGAGAAATTGGTGGGCTCGAGAGAGAATTTGGCCCAACAATTTGGGTTGGCTTTGTTATAATTTTCCATCTCTTTTTAGGATGGGCTAAGTGGTTCTTTATTAGTTGGGTGGATGAATTAGATTGTTAATGTTGAGATAAATTTTATAAGGGGTTAATTAGCATATTCTAATATTTATTAATTAGAATTTTCTCAACAAAAGTTAGGTATATCGGTTTGTAGTTAAGTTAATCTTTTCTTTTATAATTCTTTAGGGCATCGCTTCCATTTGAGATCGTAGTTCCGTCTTCATTAAAAGGGTCCTTCGTTCGAGGTAAGTCGTTTTTCGACTTGCTCGGTTCTTTTCTCCCTTGTTAGATTGCGTATCGATATTGTAGGGCGGGTTTTGGGAACTAGTCCCGAATACCTTTTAAATTGTTTTGAACTCCTTGTGTGTTGTGTGCGTTAATGATTTTAAATGTGTTTTATCGGAAATTATTTTGGAACGTTTTCTCTGTGTTGGTACCGTTTCTGACACGGCCCATTGTAGCTGGTGTTGAGGAAGAGTTGGTTACTTTGACCCGTGTGACTGGGAAAATCGTACCCCTTCAAACGAAAATTATTATCTGTGTGTTTTTGGCAAGCGCTCCAGTGGAGGCTTAGCCCGGAGTTAGAAGGGAGATTGGGAAGTGGAGTGGGAGGGCCTGCCTCTGCACTCGGCGCGGTGATGAGCGCCTTGGAAGACGGATTGTGGACAAAGGAAGAATTACATTGTAGTGTGACTGTGATTGTAAATGCATATGTGACTTGTGTGATTGATATAACTAATTTAGGTATTGGCCTTTAGAGTTATGATTGCGGTTGTGGAATTGTATGCTGACTATAGATAAATGATTTTAAAGCGTTTTACAGTTTCCATACTCTTTCTAGCTTGGTAGATTAGACGCTGACCCTTCGGGGAACATTTTTCAGTTCCAGGTATGAATCAGGGAGCCGTGCAGGAACCGAGGCAAGATGGCGGGCTGGAGCGGTAAAGAGCGCGTGTCATAGTGGGATTGGTTTTTATTAGTTATTTATAATAGTTTAGAATGTTGATTTTAATATTTCTTTAGACGGAGTTGGTATTGAGTTTCGGTTATTATAATTTTGTTCGAATAGTTCAATTTCAGTAGGCGTAGTGACGTATTTGAATATTTATAATTTTCGGGGATTCATGCATAATTATGTTTTTCTAAGTTTTATTAAATAAAGGTTGGATGTTTTATTATGTTTTCTCGTCGTGCCCGAGTTGTAAGGTCTTACAGTGTAGTTGTCAACCTAAATAATAGTACCTTGTAAGGTCTATTCCCTAGTAGCGTTCGACGGAAGTCGGGGTGTTACACATACAAACACAAGAATAATCAATAATATAGTTAGAATATATGAACTAAATTGCCTAGTTAAAACGGTTTATGTGAATATAAATTAAGAATAGTGTGCATGATTTATTATCTCTTGATCAAACTTTTGTGTTTTTGTAGTGTGATTGTTGAAGCTATCAAGGTGGACAGTCTACAGAGGCTTTGTTTTCTGCTCTCAATTCCTGATTTATTATCTCTTCCTTGTTCGCATCATCAAGGTATTCATACATCGAAGCTCTTTTCTAGGCTGCTCTCAATTCTTGTTTGAAGTTTATTTCCTACTAATTTACAACTTCAGTGTGTGTTCATTCATAACCTTAATTTTCCCTTATCATTGCTTCAATTTTGTGGCATAAATTTTTGCTTGCTGTTTCTTAATTGAGCCTTTGAATTTCTGTGGATTTTTTGTACACTTTTGCTTGTTAATTACTTGCATTGATCAACTACAAAAGATTAATTGTCCAACCAACACCTCCTCGATCAAGTCCGTAATTATACTATTTTAATTTAGCTGTAAAGTAATCTTGCTCAAGTAATGTTGACGTCTTGAATCTCAACTCCCCAACTGCAAAGAAATTGAAAGCCAACAGAATTAGCTAGGTTATGGCCTCACTTATCCGCATATGCCCATTTAATTCTCATGTATTAATTAATTAGCAATTTTGGATTTACAAGTAAAGTAATCCTCGTTAGTCAAGATGTAGCCAAGTCATACCAGTATTGTGATAAAATCTCAACTGGGTCTTCCAATTCTTGTCAGATCTAGGTAAAATCTTTCAATTTCCTAGTTTATTTAATATAAAACAATTCCTTAATTTCTATCTCTCTTTGAGTAATAACCCCATACCGTGGAAATTCACATTAATTTCAATTAGTTGATCTAATTGCCCCCCTCTGCTACATTGTGCCTACTGCCTAGTTAAAAATAAACTAGGAGTAGAAAGTTGCGTGGTTGAATGGTTTTTGTATAAGCAATCAATTATTTAGTTGAATGGAAAGTTGTTTAGTCTTTGTTTTAGCTTTTATTGCACTAAAATCATTGTTTTCTTGCCGTTTAAAGGTTGTGTCATATTTATGAGATTGCACATGCTCTTATGTTTAGGTACATGATAGGTATGGTTCCTTTTATTAACTTACTGCATATGTTTTATTTAGTTATCATTACTTTGGCGTATTTGTCAGAATTTGTGTGGATTGAGTATTATGTTAGAGTTTTACTGTTTTGCATGATAAAAGGATGAAGACTATCATAATGCTTTTTATTTTCTTGTTTCAAATATAAAATATATGCTTAATTAATTTTTTGATGTCTTATACCAAAGTAAGGAATATTCAAGTAAAGAATGGTTGGAAGAGGGGGAGGAAAGAATGTGGGCACGCGCAACAAGGATGGCAAAGGTATGAGTTTTATACATATAATATTGATTTGATTGCTTTTTTAGCTCAAGTGGACTTCTATGTATAAAATGGTTGTTTCATAATCTTATTATGGTTGTTGCAAATAAACCAAATAGGGGGTGGAGGACCGGAGGTCCACAAATTGTGGCTGCTGGTTCTCGGAGACCCTTACATCCAGCTCAAAATAAAAGCAATCCTAACATACCTAGGCGTAATGCGAGTTCTTCAAATCAAGTTCGAATTGATGGCAATCCTAGCATACGCAGGCACTATGCAGGTTCTTCAGATCAGTTACAAAATGAACGACATTATAATTTAGCAAGTCATAATGAGGTGGAGTCCTTGAATCAGATGGATCACACTCAGAATCGTGATGTGGATATGGACTTGAGTAGAAATCAGCTTGAAAATGAATTAGAGGGATTTATTTCACCTAAGGGCACAGGTTGTTTTTAATCAACTAATTATAGATGACTTAAATTCTAGTTGAATTTGACACTAACTTACTCTTTTCTTACACTTTATATTAGTGGGCTCGTTAGGTAAGAGGAAAAGAATCAACAACTTACTTGGAAGGGTAAACATGACTCTAGAAGGACTTGAAGTTGTGGATCCGCCCATGAGAAGGGATGAACATGAAACAGTTGCAAATAGAAGAAGTCGACAACAAAACGATCCAGTGGTAGGAAATCGTGGATCTTCACATTCGGCAACTAATGAAGACACTACTCCAAATGGGGAAGGTAAAAACAAATACCTTTTTTGTGTACATTGATTTCTTTCCAATAATGCATATGCTATAAACTTTTAGAACAAAACTGTTGCTTATGCATTGTATATGAACCTAAATATGTTAACATTAATCTTTATTTCACATTAGCTACAAGTAAGGCAAAGAAGCACAA
The DNA here is from genome assembly GCA_964016875.1 of Fallopia convolvulus. Lineage (NCBI taxonomy): Eukaryota > Viridiplantae > Streptophyta > Magnoliopsida > Caryophyllales > Polygonaceae > Fallopia > Fallopia convolvulus. The sequence goes on from OZ024729.1 coordinate 53,401,734, forward strand.
GGGGGAGAGGGGAAAATACAAAAGTTATGTGATTGATATGAAAATGAAAGGGAAAAAGTCCAAATTGGAAATATACATCCCAGATGAAATTGATCGAGCAATTGGTGAGAATGCTCGACATTTGGTGAATGAATGTGGTCGAGTGGTAAGGACAAGGGCTCCATTAAATGTGAAGGATTGGAAAACAGCTTTTAGAGCAGTTGGTGATGTGATGTGGAAGGAAATAGAGGTAAATTTGATGTATTCTGGATTTCTTGATTTCTGTATTCTGTAATTTGGATTTCTATAATCTGTTTATCTTGATTTCTGTATATATTCTGTAATCTGTTTTTGATTTTTCATTTTTGATAGCTGAAAATTTCATGGTTCATTGCTCCTGGATTTTCAATTTTCATAGCTGAAAATTTCAGTTTTTAATGCTTATTGATTTTCCCTTTTCACAGCTGAAAATTTCAATTTTGATAGCTGAAAATTTGACTTTTTAATGCTTCTGGATTTTCCCTTTTCATAGCTGAAAATTTCAATTTTAATAGTTGAAAAGGAATTCCCAATTTTTTCTAATGAACTTGCCTTTTATTTAGATTTCTAAATTATTCTCTATTTTTGATTGCAGGAAATGTTTCAAATTAAGGAAGGTAGTTCTTATATCAAGATGCAAGCCTTTGTGATTGAAACCATGCAACGACTTTATAGACTATGGAAATCTCGATTGCATCAATATTATAAGAGTAAGGAATGTGGGCAAACTGATGAAAAACACTTAGAAAATCCTCCTCCCGATTTATCAAAAGATCAGTGGCAACATTGTGTACAACTATTTAGCTCTCAAGAGTATAAGGTGATATCTAGACCAACTCATATGAGTTTTCATTTATACCTTATTTATACATTTTATCTTACACATTAAAATTTTAGGAGATGAGTGAAAGAAATTCCAAAAATCGTCGTTCTAAGAAAAGGACAACGCATACCATCGGAAATTTATCATTTGCTGAATTTGAACTTCTGCTGGTAACTATTATAGATTTAATATTTATTAGCACCTTGGCTCGCATATTTTTGACAAAAATTGATTGATAAAAGCGTACATGTATTTATTCATCATTAGGAACAACAAAACAAAGGAGTGAAGCCATCTGCTGATGTGATTTGGCTTGCAGAACACACCAAAAAAAATGACCAAGGCAATCTTGAGTGGGCTGACAATGGTCGATCTAAGGAGATACATGTATGCAATAAGTTATAAATAATCTTTCATTTTATGCTTTATTAATTATAATGTTGGGTGAGTTTACTTTTTTGTGTTTGTTCTTTAATTAGGAGCAAATTAAAGTTGTAGTTGCTACACATGGCGAATCAATGACTCAAGAGGATATCCTTCTAGATGTTTTGAAGCCTAGATCAGGGTATTTTCGTGGCAAAGGAACTGCATTGCGTGGTTATAGTAAAGGAAGACAACAACTTGAGCAACAAAATATGATCAATGAGCAGCAAAAGAAGATTGAAGAGCAGGAGCAAAGGATAAAGGAGTTGCAGGAAACTCAAGAAAGAACAACAAGACAAATTGAACAACAAAAGGAAGATATGCAGCGTGCGATAAATGCAATGAAAGAAGAATTGTTACTACAACTTACAAATAGAGGGACATGATAATTCTTCGAATGTCCAAGGTAAACATTTTGTTATTTATGCACACTTTTTATTTACTATTCTTTAATCCTACCATGCCTCTATCATTCTTTCCCTTTTTTGGGTTTGGGTTCCATAAATTGTACAAAGAAGTGCTTAATTTTCTAGAAAGTGGCTTGATAGTGTTCATAATGGGTTTATTTTGATGGCTTGATAATATGATTATTAGTATTTTTTTTATAGCTTGATAGTGTTGACAAAGTATATATTTTGTGGCTTGATAGTGTTGGGTAGGTTTTGGTGGCTTTATAGTGCTGAAAAATTGGCATATTTTAGTGGCTGGAAAGTATTTATAGTGTGGCAGACTTTGGTGACTTTATACTGCTAAAAATGTGCCTATTTTGGTGGCAAGAAAGTGTTTATAGTGTGCAGATTTTGTTGATTTTGTACTACTGACAATGTGAGTATTCTGGTGGCTAGAAAGTGCTTATAATGGGTAGATTTTTGTGGCATTATACTGCTGAAAAATGTGTGTATTTTGATGGCTTGAAAGTGCTTACAATGGGCAGATTTTTGTGGCTTTATACTGGTGAAAAATGTGTGTGCTTTGGTGGCTAGAAAATGCTTATAATGGGTAGATTTTTGTAGCATTATACTGCTGAAAAATGTGTGTATTTTGGTGGCTTGAAAATGCTTATATTGGGTAGCTTTATGTGGCTTTATATTGCTGAAAAATATGTCTATTTTGGTGGTTGGAAAGTGTTGACATCAACTTTATTTTGGTTTGTAGTTTTTGTATTCATCAAGTTAGATTATGTTCCTAGTTTGTGGCTATATTTTGAGTTTTCTAATATTGTGATCACACTCATTTTATTCCTTGTTTCCCTTCACAATTGATGCAGGATCTTGATATAAGCTACAACATTTTTTTGCAAGTCTATATTCACTTGGAGGAAGCTAGTGTATATGCATATGGTATTTTGACCTATTAGAACTAATATATGCATAAGCTAATGCACAATGATACTTAAACTCTTTGAGAAAACAATGGATGTAATTTTTTGGGCATTGTTTCTTATTTGATATATATAATGTAATACGTTGGATATGTTTAATGATATGATTTTTTGGAATGATGTTGGTTGCATTATCAGCATTTACAATGTTATGTTTGTACAGGAAAACCAAATTATGCAATAATAATATAGGCAATTGTAAATATCGTTGCGAAAGAAAAGCATTCGCAACGACTATTGTCGTTGTTAAAATATTATGAATGTAAGACAACATTTTCTTTCACAACGACAATAGTCGTTGCTAATAATAGTATAAATGTAAGGCAACGATAACAACTCGTTGCAAAAATGGCGCATTTAGCAACGCTTGATGTCGTTGCTAAATATACGAAGAAGGTATGGCAACGACAAAAGTTGTTGTGGTTGATGTTACAACGTAGCATAGGTAAAACTATGTTTGGCAACGACAAATATTTTGCAACGGTAAATGTCGTTGCGGAAAACATATGTTTAGCGACGACAAAATGTCGTTGCAAAAATCTTTTGCAACGCCCGGACACGCAACGACCTTGCAATGACATTTGTCGTTGCGAAAACGTTTTTTCGCAACGACAAAAGAGTTTTAGCAACGATATTTGGCGTTGCGAAAAAAGGTTTTTCTTGTAGTGCACCTAACATCTACAATTACAACACGAATTATCCATGGTACTTCGCATGTGTTGTTCAAACTATTTATAATTGTAAGATTGTCACCTTCGATTATTAATTTTCGAACTTCAAGATTAAAGGCTGGCACCACTCTAGTCCAGTTAGTTAAAGCCTCAACCTGAAGCACGGAGGTATCACAAATCCTTTGATTATCCATTTAGAGGATATTGTCGTGATCATCTCGTAAAATATAACCAATAAAGGTTGTGTTATTTATCCATTTAGAGTCGTCAAAATTTAATTTCAAAAACTGTGGTGAGGATTCTTCCAAAACATTTTGTTTTTCTTTTGTCTATAAAAAAATTTCAATTCTAAGGTCGCCGTTTGCCCAAGATGTAAAGACGTTGAAAGCTCCCTGTAATTTTTATTTGTATTATTTATAGGAGCATTTCAAAAGAGTATATTGTTACCTAATCCCCAAATGTGCCACCATATAAAACAAAGAAGGTCAAAATTTTAGTGAACCTTCTTTAGATTAGGAATATTTGTCGGAAAGTGCTTAGTTGTAACAAAATTTGGACTTTGTAGTTTAAGGTGTCTGGAGGCATTTACAAAGATTTGTTGAGTGTAATTATAGTGGAAGAAGAGATGATTGGTATCTTCATCTAGCTCTTTACAAAGTATACATTGCGAAGGTACACGATTGTAGTGCCTATTTAGCCATTCAGTAGTGGGAAGGGAACCAGTTGTTGCTTTCCAAATGAAATTTTTGATTTTATGTGGTGATTTCATTTTCCAAATCCAAGAACATCCAAAGTAACTTGGGTTTGTTCCTACAACATTAACGACATATTTAATTGAGAACATCCAAAGTCACCATCAACATAATGATCCTTGGGGTTTTGTCACCAACCCATGAGTCAAAACAAAAAATGACGGAGACACCATTACCTACTTGCCATCTTAAATTATCCTTAAATTTTTCTCGAATGGAGAGCAATCTACCAATCTACCAAGATGAGGCTTTTTTCTCCACCGTGAGAATGTCATGGATCCCCAAGTATTTCTTAATGATTATTTTTACCCAAATATTGTTTGGTTCTTTAACCAATTTCCATAAAAGTTTCATTTGTAGTGAGATGTTGGTAACCTCGACGAAACGCAAACCAAGCCCCCACCCCCTTACTAGTGTAGATACGATCCCAACTAATGAGGAGATGGTAGCCAAAGTTTCCCATTTTATTATAAAGAAATCCTTATTGACTTTATCGTTATCATTCCATATATACTCCTTTGGGTAATAGGAAACTTTGCATCAAGTAGTTTACTTCTGTGTAGACCTGGGCAAACGCGGACCCGGGACGGATATGGGACGGGCTTGACCCTAAGATTTTGTCCATTTATGCGGACCTGGACCCGGGCCGATACATGGTTACGGGTTGGAAGCATTATCCACGTCCACCCATATTGGCGGACCCGGATAGCCCGTTGGACCCATACGTATTCTAGCAATTCAAGCTAGTAATTACAAAAGGTATAAAATTATACAGTAATTATTTGTTAAGACTTAATTGTATATTAATATTTGACCCATTTTGATATTCAATCCGTGATCTGTTCAAATCTGGCAAGCCAACCTTCATTCTAAAATTGTATTGACCGAGGGAGAATTATAAATTAGTTTTCTTAAAAAAATGGAAAGATAAATATCAATCCAGGAAAGAAACAATACAGGAAAGAAATAGTATAGGAAAAATATAAATATCAATCCATTAAAGCTAAACAAAGCCAAAAAATAACCTACAAAGAGATTTTTTTTTATATAATACACGAAAGAAGAGTATCTTAAATCATGGGTGGGTAATAAATTTAAAATTTAAAAATATTTTTATAATATATGTATGGGTCGGGCTTATCGACCCTATAGGGCTAAACTCCTAGTCCACATCTGGTCCAACGGGTATGCGAGCCGGGCTTTAACAGCCCTTTAGGGCTGACAATTTTGTCCATATCCTCCCATTTTTGTGGGCGGGCGGGCCAGGCTGGGCGGGTCGATCCGCTTTTGCCCAGGTCTACTTCTGATATAAGATTGGCTTGAATAAGAACCAATCTTCTTGCTTGGAATAAAGTGTTTGCTTTCTATTTGGATAATTATTTTTAAAAGAGTCAGTAGAGTCTTGGAAGATTTTATTACAAACCTTTCCACAAATGATCGGAATACCTAGATATTTTCCCAAATTTCTTATAATTTGTATATTCATAGTAGAAGCTAAAGATTGGATACTCTGATTTGACATGTTGGAGGATACTTGGAGCAAACTCCTATGATCATTAATTGTCAACAGTCCGAATCCTCTATACCAGTTCTTTTCTACCAACTACTGCTCTAGGCTTTTAATTGGACCACATGTCCATTCTTTTATTTTATTTTTTTCTAAATTAGAAATCTAATTAAGGTTAAAGAAAAGTTTTAGATTTCATCTTGATTTCAACCTTTAATTAAATTAATTTTTTTTAAAAAAAGATTTAAGATTTTGATATAATTTTTTTTACCAAAAACAGATTCTCATATAAATTAAAATATTAAAATATTGTGAATTGGTTTTGGTAAATTTGACGATTCAGTTTCTAAGAAGAAAATTATTAACCAAAAATTACTTTGCACGCCATTCTAACGATTCAGATTCTCATCAATATCTCGACTTCTTTGCTCATCAATATCTCGACTTCTTTGCACATCGATCGGTTTGAATCAAGAGGTAATCCGAATTACAAATCTATTAGTACTGAAGAATCAACCAATTGTTGTAGAGGTATGTTATTAAGCTTTAAAATTCATTCCAGTAGCATTGTGTTGATTTGTTTAGATGAAAATTACTGTTAACTTTCTTTCTTGGTGCTCTCTATATTTTCTTATTGTTAAATCAGTAAACCATCAAATGAATAAATGAATTAAACAATTGGGTAGAAATCTTTCTAGTCGTTTACATTTGCTTTTTTGTAATGTAATTTATGTGGGTTTTTTTTTCTTATAGTTGAGCAATGGAGGTTAGTATACAAGAAAAACAACCATGTCGTAGATTGGAGTTTGAAAATGATGAAGAGTTGACAGATTCTTCTATTCACAGTGAAATGATTGAATCTCTACATAGTAAGATGTCCAAGGAAAGTATACCGAGAGTTGGTATGGAGTTTGAAAACGAGGATGGTGCTTATGAGTTTTACAATACATATGCCTTGGCAACTGGATTTTCAGTTCAAAAAGGGAGTTCTCATAAAGAAAAGAACACAGTGTTAGACAGAACATTTGTTTGTTCTTGTCAAGGTAAACGGGGAGAAGACAAGCGAGATGATGTTTACAAATCTCATCAGCCAGAGACACGATTTGGTTGCTTGGCTAGGTTAAAAATAAGTTGTCGCCAATATTGTAAATATCGTGTCGTCATCTTCGATGCCAAGCATAGCCATAATTTGGCGAGTCCATCTAACGCTCATCTATTTAGATCACATAGAAAGTTGTCAAAGGCTCGACAAGCAGAAGTTGGCATTGTTGATTTGTCGGGTATTACTCCAAAAAATGCCTTCGAGTTCATGGCTAGGCAAGTTGGTGGTCGTGAAAATCTCGGTTTTGCTCGAGTGGATTACAAGAATTATTTGCGAACTAAGCGTAGTTCGAGAATACAGTCAGGCGAGACGGGTGGTGTACTAGAGTACATGCAAAAAATGAAAGAAGAAGACCCAAGTTTTTTTTATGTTATTCAAGTGGATGAAGACGATTTAATCACTAATATCTTCTGGGCTGATGGAGTAATGAAAGCTGACTATGAGGATTTTGGCGATGTGGTTTGTTTTGACACTACATATCGAAAACACAAAGATGGTAGACCAATTGCTCTATATCTTTGGTGTTGCATTGCTATATGATGAGACGACAGATACATTTGTGTGGTTATTTGATACTTTTTTTGAGAGCTATGGGTGAAAATTTCCAAAGACAATACTAACTGATCAAGACGCTGCAATGTCAAAGGAACTTGCTTCTCAATGGCCACAAACTTATCATTTCCTTTGTATATGGCATATTTTGCAGAAGGTTGCAACTCATTTGTCCAATGTATTCGCAAGTTACAAAGACTTCTCAAGAGATTTCAGCAATTGTATTTATGGCTATGATCATGAGGGAGACTTTTTTTATGCTTGGAATAAAATGCTTGAGAAGTATGAGTTGGAAAGCAATGAATGGCTGCATAGAATGTTCAACATTAGAGAAAAGTGGGCATTGGTTTATGGGCGAGACATATTTTGTGCATACATGACCACTACACAACGAAGTGAAAGCATAAATGGAATGATCAAGCATTATGTCAATTATAGAGATAACTTGAGGGATTTTTTTGACAAGTTTCAACAATTACTTAATGATCGTCGTTATGATGAGATGATTGTAGATTTTAAGGCTACCCAAAGTAAAGTGGTATTGTATTTTCCTCTTCAAATTTTGAAGCACGCTGCAAGTATATTTACGCCTAAGGTTTTCAAGCAGTTTGAGGAGGAGTTGTGTAAGGCTATTGACTGTCAATTAGAGATTTCTAGTGAGATGGGATCGTTAGTGAAATATATGATCACACCTCTCAACAAACATTATAGTTATACTGTTTCTTGTGATGAAACGGAAAAAACTATTTGTTGCACGTGTAGGAAGTTTGAGTTTGTTGGCTTGTTGTGCTCTCATGTGCTGAAAGTTCTCACTTTTCAACTTGTTACAGAAATTCCTGAAAAGTATGTTTTGGAAAGATGGACAAAAAATGCCAAAAAAAGGAGTTGCTAGAGCTGTGGGTGAGAGTTTGACTGATGAAATAGATCCAAAAAAATTCATGGGTAGGCGTGTGTCGTGTATCTACTCGCTTGGTCTCAAGGGCTGCAGAAACTGAAGAAGGATTTGCAATTGTGAAAGAGGGTCTTCTAAATTTGTTTAACAACCATGATTTGAAGTCAACTAATGTGCAATCTAGCATGGAGAGTTGTGACCCGAAAGGGAGTGATTTGAGTTCTGATATGCCTATAAATGCTAATGGAATGACAAAGGCAATTAAAGGCATAAAAGTTAAACCAAAATCAGGTTCACAAACAATTAAGAGACCCATGGGCGGACTTGAAAAAGCAACAACGAAAATCCGAAGACCTAAGCAAAAGAAATCACATGAAATTGATGTGCAAGGTCCTTCGAGTAATCATACAGAGCATCAACATACAATCCCTTCCAACTCCAATCTTGCATTGGTATACTAGCTATTCTTAATCAAATTTTTTTCATGTTAGCAACATTAATATTTCATATCTTAATTACATTATTGCAGGGTAACCAAATAGCTCAATTTCCTGGATTTGTCCCATAACAGTTCATGAGTTATGTCCCTTCCAATCCTACATTGGTATTACTCTAAGCTATTATTAATCTTTTTTTTCCACATTAGCAATATTACTATTTTATACCTTAGTTACATTACTACTGGGTAACCAACTACTTCAATTGCCTGGAATTGTTCCACAACAGTTCATGAATAATGTCCATCCATGGGAACCAGCTAGATATAACCCATCCATGCCTTTAGAGTTTAGGCAACTTGATATGTATGCAAATTTACCATCAACTCAATCTAATTTTCAGTTCTCAACTCAAGAAAACAGCCAATTCTCATATGATAACGAGCATCGAAGAGTCTAAGGTAAACAAGTTGAGGAAACTATCATAATACATTTATTTGTGGTTTTAATAATCCCTCTTAGTGTCTATACATAGACTGTATTAGATGAATATTACAACCTAAGTTGGAGGTTGGTGAAGCTTTAATATTTTTTTTATTTTCTATGATTGAACCTTTTCTTTCTCTAATAGCAACTTTGATTTTTGTTTATCAGATACAAAAATTGGTTGCTATGCATTGCATCTACCAGATTGTTGATTGGCTATTTTCTGGTGATCAAAAGAGTTGGAATTATTGCTGCATTTTCTAGAAGCCAAGTTGTTTTGCTTATTACTAGCTGTTGGATTAGTTGGGATTAATGTAGAAGCTATGTAGCTAAATTTCTATCAGATTGCTGCATTGTTTTGCTTATTACTAGCCAAGTTGTTTTGCTGCGTTTTTTATGTGTTTGTTGCCGAATTTCAATTGTTCAGTTTGGGATTATTGTAGTATTTGTTAATATAGTACTTGGATGGTAAAATGGCTTCCATTGTGAATTGGATTTTTCTTTAGTATTTTTAGCTTCTGTTGAATTAGATGGTTATACATATGTGCTAATTCTAATTTATGATCCACATGATTTGTACAGAAAATAGAGCCACGTGATTTGTTAGATTCTTCTTCAATGAATTCATATTTTATCCTTCGATTTGCTTGAATCGAGTTATTCATTTAGTTCATTACAATTGTCAGTTTAACCATCTGTAGCAAAATTCAGATCTTCAACTCAGAAGCTCACTATATCACCATCAATAACAAATTTGATTCATTTAAATAATTGAATACATGTATGATCAAAATCCAAGTACAGACATGTTTCCTAACAAATCATTGCAAACAAATTTTATTCTTGTGCCGCTCTATTACAACTCTTACCAACAAAATTGAACTAAACCTGCGTAAAAGACCTGCACAAATGCAGGATGTCCCCTACCAAAAATTATGTGTCTATAGGAGAATTGGCTATACATTGAAGAGCAAAAAAGCACTTGGCAATCATTTTCAATCTCCAACAAATGAACTCCTTCAGCTACTGTCATATGTACCCTCTGTATAAGGCCTTTGCCTCAACCGTACAAGCATCAAATTCAGCACTAAACTGTTAGGATTGGAGGCAACCATCTAGTGTTTGAAAGAGCTTTGAGCATTGTACTGGAATTTATCCTCATCGAGGTGAAACCTTCTCAAATCGAACCATCGTAAAGACCCTCTTCACCTAGTATGACATTCAAAAGAAATACTTCACCCTAGAAACAAAAGCCTTTTGAAATACTTCACCCTTAGCCTCAGTTTGCCTCTAATACAGGAACCCCCAATTACAACTTGTCAAAAAATCGCAATCCCTAGAAACACCAACGTGTTAAGTCGATGGAATCAATTCGGCATCGGATATCGTCGTGGTGAGAATACCGGTTCAGGGGTCTATGACTTGTTCCCACTCCGGTGGCGGTGATAGCTTGCATTTAGGTAGTGTTTAGGATGCTTTTTTATGTTTATATTGCATGGTTTTAGCTTAGTTTAGCTTAGTTCTTAGGTTTTCTAGGAAATTCGGGTTTTGCGCTTGTTATTTTTGGTTTTGCAGATCTTTAGGTAAACAATCATGAACGGGATGGATCTTAGAAGATTGTGGTGGAGTTTGATGAAGTTTAGACCCGTTCGGGATTGATTAGATAAAGTAGCAACTATAATAGTTTAGACCCGTTCGGGCTATTCAGTTGTATAAGGGAATAAACTACAGATAACTTGATTAGCTGTTTGCGTTGAGTATTTGTTTCTATTGATACTTTGAATTTAAAGTTGTCGTTTAATTGAATCTAGACGTTTTTCTAGGTTGTTAGATGATTAGGGTTGTTCAGACTATTAGCTCTTTCAACTAAATATAAAGTTTTGGATAATAATCCACGGTAGATTATTCAAGGGAATTGAGAATCAAGATAATCAATGATCAATAAGCATATCTATGATGGATTTAACTAGTTGAACCCACTTTTCTCATATTTGTTCAACACAATCATATTTGTATTCATAGTTAGTTCTTAGTTTGCATATTAGATTAGATTTTCAATCATAAAACCCCCCATATTTACTTTACTTGGCACGCAAGTAAGAGCATAAATACACGAGTCTTTGTGGGATTGACCCTTACTTACCATTCTACTTAGTTTGGTTAAGTTAGGATTCTTTGATAGGTAAACGACTGAAAAATACCTCATCAAATTTGGCGCCGTTGCCGGGGACTCGTCGCTATTTGTGTTTTTACTTGTGTGCTATTCTTGGTGTTGTGAACCTATCGTACGGTTCATAACACACGTGCTACTGATCCATGGCTTTGTTCGATTGTAGACAACTGCAGGATGAACACTTCCATGACTATTTTTCAAGATTTCAAGACCATGTGTTTGAACTGGGTGCTTGGGGATTACAGTACAATGATAGAGAGGTAAACATGGGAGTTATCCATGGTATGAATCTTGAGACAAGAGGGTTGGCCGGCTACATGAGCAATGAGAGGCTTTTATTTATGAGACCTGAGGAATGCTGGGATTTCTTTTGTTTTATGAGCCATCAAAGCTTTCTAGTTGAGTCATCTTCTCAACCACCCCAGCCGGTTGATAAGTCTCTTGAGGATATAATCAGGGATATCTCAAAAAGGGTGGATGCTATAATCATGGAGCACTGTGAGTTATGTTCTTCAAGTTTTCATTCCATAAACTCATGTCCTTTTGAGTTGTGTGGAAAGGGTGGTGGAATCACATTGGAGTTAAACGATCATGAGTCAAACACCCATATACAAGTTGAGGAGCAATCTAAGACACTTGATGTGGGTTATGAGGATGAATTTGATGCCCAATATGAAGTCACACCTATAAGGCAAGTTGAGCAGATCATCATAGAGCCAAAGGAAGTTTGTGCTGGCATAGAGATTCTTACAAAGACTAGGGAGCCTGAATCATCTTCACTCACGTGGAGTAAATTGCTTGAGGGTTTTACGGTTTTGGAAGAAGACTCTTTTGTCGACTAAGATGACTTCTTTGCTGATGAAGTAGACAACCATGAGGGAGAAAAACAACATGATACATCTATTAAAGCTTCTGTTGTCATGGTGCACCCTATGTTAGGCCTTGACATCCCTTGCTTTAGTTTCCCCACCTTCTCACATCAGGAGCTTATGGAGCTCCAAGATGAGGAGCCAAGTCTACAACACAAGGTCGAAGATGGAGAATATATGGAGTTCATCTTGGATACAAGAGGTAATACTGACAAGTGCTTTGATTCATACTGTAAGTATTTTCTAAAGCCACCACTTGTGCTGAATTCTTTTGAGCATATGCCATCTCATAAAAATTGGGCACACATGTTTGATAAGTTAAAACGGTCTTTGCAAGCTATATTATGCATCTTTGATTTATCATTGTGTTACTTATGTTTTTCTTAGTTGTGTGCACAAGGCTTTCACAGGTTATTAAGGGCATTGACAATGTCTAATCTTGTCAAATCATGCTAAGAGTCAAGCTAATGACGTTAAATAAGCGCTTCTTGGGAGGCAACCCAAGGTTTAGAGTAGATTTACTTTTCAGTTATAATCTTTTGTTTTTAGGTAGTTTTGTGTGTGTTAGATATCCCATGTTTGAAAATTGATAACCCGAAGAACCACCACCGTCGGATTTCCTGCCACATTACCCGAATCACTAGAGTTTTGTGAGTTTTCTCTTTCCTTTACTTTTTACTATACTGTGGGGACAAAGTATGTTTTAAGCATGGGGAAGGGAATTACTTTTGCATTGCATGTAGTTGCATTAGTTTAGGGCGTATTTAAATTTTTGCATGCATTGATTAAAATCCTGAAAAATTAAAAAAAATATGAAAAATTAAAAAAAAAATATTGCATTTAGGTTCTTATTTCCCCATTGTTTGATTCCTCTTGTGTTTCTAAGTTCAGTATGAGTCCTAACCCATGATTTGCATGATTTGTTGAAGTTTATATGATATGAGCATGATCATTGATTGATTACCTTGATTATAGGACTGAGCATGTATTTAGCTTGAGTATTTGATTCATTTTAAAGTTCTAGACACAAAAAAATAGCCTTGTGAGATATTTTTGGCCTTTCATGATATATTTGTTCTCTACATTCTTGAGTGCATCACCATGATTATCTAGCTCTAGAACTTGCGTTATGACTCTTTTTCAAGGTTGCTTTATATGATTGAATGCATGACATTAAAATGATTGAGGCAATGTTTCTTATAAGCCTATTATTTCACTTCCTACCTTACAAGATCCATGTTCTTGACACCCCACTTATTTGAGCTTTAAGCCTATTTTTATTAGCTCCACAAAATAATCCCTAGCCTAATAAGCTTGACCCATCCGAGATTTAGGACTTTAGGTTATGTTTTTGCTTTTGTGTGAGTTATGTATAAGTATGGGGGAGTTGGAAGAAAAGGTGGAAAAGAGGAAATACAACTCTTGGTTGAAAAGTGAAGAAAAAAAAAATGAAGATGAAAAATATGTTACAAAGCAAAGAAAAGAAAAAGTTGAGTGCAGTTGTAAGTAGTCTTCATTAGTATGAAAGAAAAGAGTTGAACAAGAGGCAAGAAAAAGAAAAAAAAGTGAAGAAAGAAACAAAGTGTTTGAATGTGTAGATGGAGTTGGTAAAGGAAGTTGGGAAGTGTTATGAGGAAAAAAAGTGTGAAAGTTTGGGTTAGGATTAGTTCTTTATCCCGGATTTAGCACCACAAGCCAAATATGATCCCTTCCAAATTTCTCTTTACCGTGGCCCCATTACAACCCTTAAAACGACCTCATGATTTTTGTTATGTGTTTGATCCCCTGCGGTGGAGATTTAGTACGCTGATGCAAGCTTATGGTAGTCTAGTTTTTAATGGCGGATTTTTGAGTGAAACACATACCTTTAAACACTTGAGAGTTTGAGTGCAAACACATTTACCTTGGTGAGGTCTAGAATGAATGAATGGTCTTTACTCTTTTCTTGTTATAATGCATGTTAGGAAGTCTTGGTCGGGTTTTGATTATATGTGAAATGCTTGTTTGATTATGAGATGGATGCATGATTGCATTTCTGTGGTGTGTTTTGGATTTATGTCTTGCTTGAGGACAAGCAAGGGTTAAGCATGGGGGAATTTGATAGCTTGCATTTAGGTAGTGTTTAGGATGCATATTTATGTTTATATTGCATGGTTTTAGCTTAGTTCTTAAGTTTTTAGGTTTTCTAGGAAATTCGGGTTTTGTGCTTGTTTTGTTCGGTTTTGCAGATCTTCTTAGATGATTGTGGTGGAGTTTGATGAAGCTTAGAGTGATACAACTGAAGTTTAGAAGAGCTAAGGCCCAAGAGCTTGAGGGATAAAAACGCTTAAACCCAAGCTATGCATTGGAGTTCTTGTTTTGACACCTCTATCTTGCAATGCTTGGTTTGGGAGCTACATTGGTCGGATGAAGCTGAATTTGGTATCACTGGAAAGATAACTCGAAGAGCTACAATTCATATTTTTACTCCAAGTCCAAATTCCAACTCGAAGGGGGTCAAAACAGCCTCTGAAGTGTTGCCTGAATGCTGAACCGTGGCAATTGCGCGGGTTAGCATGCTTAAAGCGCGGCCGAGCAATTGGCAACCCGAGCAATCTGGGAATTCACGCGGACGCCCTGGGCCGACATATTGGGCTTGACTTTTGGGCTTAGATTATATCTTGTCCGAGTGTAGCTTAATGATAGATTTTTTGAGGATTATTTTCGAAGACATATATAAGCTTATGTTTGTAATATCCGCGATATTCCAAATTTTGTTTATATATAATATTTATTATTATCAATTATTTTTCTCTAATTTCTAGAAATCAAATTAACTTCTATTATTTTTCTTTTGAAAGAGTTTATCAAAGAAAATTAAAATAGATAACAATGCAATAAAATAATTTGAGGGACGTAGATTAATAAAGTGAGGTAAATTAATAAAAAGAGCATTAGATAAAAATAAGAAATTGATTTGTATTTCATAAAATAGATTTTACAAAGGCCTAAGAATCCAATTTACAAACTTTGCAAAAAGAATGCAAGAGTCGGGATTTGAACCCGAGATCTCTTGCACTCTAACCTCACACGCCCCTCACCAAATCCCGCTAGACCATTACAATTTCTTGTTCACTTAGCCCAATCGTTTCCCCTTATATCAAATAAACTCTTTCTACCAAATTTGAACATCAGACTAAAGTCTGATTGATTGTACGTTGATGGGAATTTGGCCATTGCATGCCATTTCCACCTCCATTGCCTTGCTTGACCAACCTTCATACATCACCCTTCCATCATCACCAAAGAAGCAAACTATGGACCTATGGTGAAGCTCCTCTCCCTCCTCCATTGGTCCATACCTTGAGCCATGGATTGCAAGCTCACCAAGTTGTCTATAAATACCCTCTCCTAAGCATTCATCCAAGTCTTTTGCTCTCTCTTCTAGCAAGAACACCTTCTCCTTCAAAAAAAATCAGCACCTTGCTCATAGAAATTCTCCATTCAAAGTCCATAAACACACCACCAAACACCATTAAATTTCCTCCTTCTCTTCTCCTTGGAGCCGCCGGACCACCACCCCCTCACCGGTGCACCACCGCCGCGCCGCCGCCCTTCCTGCACCGCCGCCTGCCCTCGCCGGACCCCTGGCCGCGCCGCCCCTGCCCGTCGGCCCTCTTCATCTTCCTTCCTCCAGTGTTCTGTAAAGAACAGAATACCAAAGTATAAAAATTCTATCTTAAATCCTATTTATTTAAATTATGCTTTTATAAATTCATAAAGTTATTAGCTATTAGAAATTATTTTAGGAAAATAAGAAATAAAAATATGTTAGTAAGATCTTGTTAGTTAAAAGCTAGAAACAAAACTAATTTACCTTGGTAACTTAAGATATAAACAAATAGATAAATTTTTTATGAATTTTATTACATGCATGCCTCTTTCATAATATAAATAGTGGTTTTTATAAAATAAATATAGTATACAAAATAATAATTATTATTGTCATCTTTGATTAAATAGGAATTTTAAAGTTATTGTGCAAGCCTTAAACTAAAAGATGATATCATATTATATGATCTTAATAATAATAAAATTATTAAATGAAGTTCATTACCTAGTGAAATATAGGTACCATTATCATCTCTATACAAAAATAATAACAAAGTTCTAGTTGATAAAAGTTGTTGCATGTCTTAGATATTAGATGACATATCATAGTATTAAAATTATAGAGAAACTTTATAAAAAAATATTTTTATGTAACACTTGTAGACATAGACCATAGTTAACCTTAGACATATATTTATGAAAATATGATATTATTAATGAAAATATCACTAAAGTCATTTATAAGAAAGATAGGATTTTTTTTATATAACCCCTAAGTGTTGAGATTTGTCACAAGACATAAACTTTAAGTTAAATATATTAAGTATGATATTATATTAAATCTAGGATTTTATATAGCATAAAGTTGACTTACTAGGAAAGAAATCATTTTAAATATAGAAAAGATTCTATGTGATAAATTACAATATCATAATATATAAACATGATCAAAGATATTTTATAAGCCTTAGGATATAAAAAGGGTTATAGTAATAGAATAAATAGGATTAATCTAAATTAAGAGAATTTTAGGCAAGTTACCTTATAAGGAAAAGTAGAAACTTCTATTTATGAAAACTTCCTTGTAAAGAGATTACATACATGACAACTTTATTTAAAGAGGATTATGTAGGTAAATACTTTTCTATTAAGAAAATATTATTAATAAAGTATTTTAGATAAGGTAGTCAATATTATAAGGTCCATCCAAGAATAATTGGAAAATTAAAAGTAATAGTTTATTATCATAAATAAGTAAAAAGGATAATTTTTAATAATTATTTTACTAATTATTTTTAATAAAGATTTTACGGAATAGTAAGGATATTACAAATCCAAAATAATAATAAAGGAATATTATTATTTTAAGGAAAATAACTTTCTAAATTATTATTATAATAATTTAGAATCTCTAACTCTCTTGTAAAATATTATAAGAGATAATCCAAATCTTAGAAAGAAAATCATGATTTTGAGCCTTTTCGTAAATTTCCGTATCAATAGGTCGGAATCCTCGCTCGTAGTAGGGAATCGCATAAGTTTCGTCAAGGCTCGTTTGCTAGAACTCGTTACGCTAAGGCAAGTGGAATTTCCCCTTGCAACCTTTACATTCCATTTCGTGAAAATCCTTGATGTTGGGAACAATTTGTATGTTTAAATAAAAATGAACCTAGGAAATATTGATTGCTAGAAATAACGACAATTGTTAGCGTAGTACGCTTTATATTCCTTTGTTAGGATTATATATGCTAGTATGTTGTTATCTTGATTGATTACAATCTCGTTCAGAGATTTACCTTGAATAAACTAGAAAGGGGTGCGGGTTAGCCGACACCTCTATATAACCTTACTAAGTCGTACGTCCATACGACTTTCGGGATCATTATCTCCATCCGCTCCGATTGCAAGGAGGGATTGTGCGGCACTCTAGCTAAGTGCCGGAGAATTGAAGTTCTCCTTCGGGTGGCTCGGAATATCCGTGTCCCAACACCCTCTATTAAAAATCATTAACAAAGTCGAATATTTTTCGTCACTATATAAGATAAGTGCGAATGCACACTTAAGACACCAAAACCGGACCGGTCTCAAATGATCGATCCGGCTCTCGGTCCGCTCAGGGCGCGAGAGGTTTACACTTGTATGAATTAATGAACGTTCCCAACATTCTTTCGAAATCCTAAAGAAGTCTACAATCTAGTAGTTCTTCTATTGCTCATCGAGTTATCTTGGTCGAAAGATATACTCTCCTTCGAACCCTCAAAGCTCCACATAAATAAGCTTTATTATAAAGCCCCATCGTAGACACAACCCTAATACCTCTTTCGATATTTGAAATTTCCCAAAATACCCTCGGGAAGTTCCCTTCCCGCTTGCTTAGTCTCTTAGACTAATTCTTCTTTTCCGCATTTTTGCCTGGCATTCTATCGCCCCTCGCGAATTATGTCAGAATCTAGGAACCCCAGCAACGCGTGAAGTGAAGTGAAGACGAAGGAAGAACAAGGATTTCAAGATGTACCTTTCTATCATTTTGCTTTAGTTTCATTACGATACAAGGACAAGCAGGTTTTGCATTTCAATTCCGAACAACTTTATATTTAAAAAACAATGTAAGATGTTTGTAAGAACTAAGTCTTCCTCGGGAGCACCTTTTCTCATTATGTATTATGTTTTATTCCGCATTTTAAATTGTTCTATATCATTCTAAAAGCCTTGGGTGACTTTGGACGGTAAAGTCTGAGATCACTGGCGGTAATACCCAATGTTGTAAAATAGGGGTGTTACAATGTTAGTTTATCTTTATCATAACTTTTATCAAACTTTTGGAGACTAGGTTTTTCTCTCAAGAGAGCAACTTTGAAACTCTTGTAAGTTTGTTTTTAATTTAATTATGCATTGCTAAATTCATTGTGTTTGACTAGTTATTAAAATCATAGATTGCATAATATTGTGGGGTTTGATTGATTCTCAATAACTTGAATAGGTTTTTATTCCCCGTGCTTAATTGAATCAGAATTATTTTAGGGTTTTGTTAGATTGGCCACCTAATAGAATTTCTAGGTTAATTGACAACTAATCTGATCAAGTCCCGTTCGGGATTGATTAGATAAAGTAGCAACTATAATAGTTTAGACCCGTTCGGGCTATTCAGTTGTAGAAGGGAATAAACCACAAATAACTTGATTAAATGTTTGCGTTGAGTATTTGTTTCTATCGATACTTTGAACTTAAAGTTGTCGTTTAATTGAATCTGGACGTTGTTCTAGGTTGTTAGATGATTAGGGTTGTTCAGACTGTTAGCTCTTTCAACTAAATATAAAGTTTTGGATAATAATCCATAGTAGATTCTTCAAGGGAATTGAGAATCAAGATAATCAATGATCAATAAGCATATCTATGATAGATTTAACTAGTTGAGCCCGCTTTTCTCATATTTGTTCAACACAATCATATTTGCATTAATAGTTAGTTCTTAGTTTGCATATTAGATTAGATTTTCAATCATAAAACCCCCCATATTTACTTTACTTGGAACGCAAGTAAGAACATAAATACACGAGTCTTTGTGGGATCGACCCTTACTTACCATTCTACTTAGTTTGGTTAAGTTAGGATTTTTTGATAGGTAAACGACTGAAAAATACCTCATCAGGCGGCGATTTGCTGGAGAAGGTAAATCCAAAAACCTAGAAATCCGACATATGCGAGAGAGGGGACGATGAATAGGGCGGGGAGCTGGGTCTGACCAGAGGGAAGGTAGTCTTTGGCCTCATTGTTGTCGAGATTGTACATCTCGGTGCGAACGGTGATGGAAACGAAGCTCTCGACATTGCAATTGGGGAAGAAGAGGTTGTATTACTGAGGAGTGGGGACGGGAAAGGTGAGATAGTGAGAGGAGGTAGGAGGAGAGAGATCTCGGGAACTTTTCTTTAACCTTAATTAGACTTCTGATTTAGAAAAAAAATAAAATAAAAGAATGGACATGTGGTCCAATTAAAAGCCTGGAGCAGTAGTTGGCAGAAAAGAACTGGTATAGAAGATCCGGACTGAATTGTCAAGTTTGTTTTTAATTTGAAAAATTGTCAAGAAATGTTTTTATATGATTTATGGAATTTTGTGAAGCCTTTGCAAGGATTAATGTATCATTTGAAGAATTTAAAAAGGGAATAATAGTTCCATTATAAGTAAGCTTAATGCCCACTTTTGCATCTTGAGTCGAGGCTTCCTTCTCCATTGTTCTTGCTAAGAATTCCATAGCAATGACAAAGATGAAAGGGGCAAGAGGGTCACGATGTCGAATTCCACACGAAGGTTGGAATAGTGGTCTAGGTTAATGGTTAAACAAGACCGAAAAAAGAGGATGTTTTAAAAGCCAAACACTTTTGCATCTTGTTTTCTTTCTTAAGGTGGTCAACTCTTGTGGTTATTGAGATTGTTGATATGTGTGTTGGACCATTATGTTTTTTTATATTCATTTATTAAAGGTTAAGTTGTTGGTTAATTATTGTTTTCAAACGTCTTACTATTGTCGCTTGTTATCTAGCTTGCCTAGGATAGTAGCTGACCCCTCGGGGAATTTTATTTTTCAGTTCCAAGTACTCTTTCAGGACTCATGGTGGAGCCTAGGTCGGATGTTGCAGCGGATTGATACGCATGTGTCATTAGGTGTTGGAATTGGTTGGGGTGTTCTGGTTTAGTATTTAGTTTCTACTTTGGAAGTTTTCTCTTTTGTTGAGTTATGTGGGATGTCAGTTTGTTTGTGTTTTTTCTCAGTTGTGGGGACCTCATGTATGACATTGTTATAAATATGTTTTTTATTAAATGATATTTGGATGGTTTAAGTTCGTTTTCTCGTCGTGCCCGAGTTGCAAGGTCCAGATGTTTCAGTTGTCAAACTATTTCAGGTAGTGTTCGAGAGGACAAACTACCGAGTAACTCCCCGACGTTAAGACGGGGTGTTACAAATTGGTATCAGAGCCAGGTTGACAACAAGGGCACATGGAACCGAACAATACGTGTACATGAGGTCCAACTAAAAACCAAAACCAATCTCACAATCACAGCATAAAATCTAACAAGACTAGAATAAAGCCGAGCAAGTCGAGAACGACTTACCTCAAAAGACAAACACAAATACGTAGCGGAAGAAGGTAGGCTTGAACTAGTCACACGTGAACGTTATCGATTCCTAATAAATCAATAAGCGAAACTATAACTCCCGAAGAGAGCAAAACACGAAACTTAACGCCTCAATCAAGCTAAGAGTTTCTTCTTAAAGATGCTTGTTGACGTTATCGATTTTAGGCTAACCCTTACGATTTCCAAACCAACCCATCCTTGTCACCCGTTCGATTCCAACCTAGGTTACTAGTTACTAGCACCCTTCAAAAGTGACATTTTTACAATAATCAATAGAGTAGTATTTTAACTTACTAAACTAGATCAAGACATTCAATCCAAAACCACAACAAATGCAATAACAACATTACTAAATGAAGAGATTAACAATTTCATTGACAACATGATATTTGAACCAAAATTCAGTAGCAACACCATTTTACTGGCCATCACTACCGATCAAATTCAGTATCGAATTCCAGCCAATACATTCAACAATTTCACTACCTAGTCAACCACCAACAAATGCCTGTGGTTCTCTCCACTGATAGCTCTATTACTGATCAGAATTCTCAATCAAAAATTGGCCAACTCCTTAACTACAACAATAACCCACTTGACCAAAACTTACTGTAAAAACCGATATGAATCCTAATTTGAAACAACATGTAGTATGTATAACCTTTCGAACGAAAACAAAATTAGATAAGGAGTACAACCTCCTGCACCTCTGTTGATTGCAACAAATGGAATGCAGGTTGGCCTCGAACTTGATCGGAGATGGTGACGGTGAACGACGACGGCGAACGACGAGCTTGATTGGAAAACGGCGCGCTCGAACAAAGGAGAACCACCCACGACGACGACTTTTCTGAGGCTCGCGACGATGACTATCAATGGGAGAGGAGACTAGCAGCAGCAGCCGTCTTCTCCGAGGTCAACGACGTTCAGGGGAAGAGGCGGGGCTTGCGATATTTCTCTGAGGACAGTTGTAGGTCGCCGGTGAGGTAGGGTGTGAGGACGAGGGTGGTCTCGGGTTTTGAGAACAAAAAGGAGGTTGGAAACGAGAGAGTGAGGGACGAACGAGAATGGGAAACAGGGAGCGAGAGAGAGGCGAACGAATTGTGGGAATCCGGTTGAGGAGACGAGTGCAGGTGAGAGGCGACCTCTCGCAAGGAAGAAGAAGGTGAACAGTCGTTCCCCCAAAGTAAGGCTAGGGAAGAGAAAGGAAAGAAAATTGGTGGACCGGTCCAAAGAAAAATGAGGAAAAGAAGCCCATCTCTGGAGTCTGACCCAAAACAAAATATAGAGAGGAAAAGGGAAGGAGCAAAATTGGCCCAATTTTAAATGTAACACCCCTATTTTGTAACACTGGGTGTTACAGCCAGTGACCTTGGACTTTACCGTCTAAAGTCACCCAAGGCTTTAAATAATGTAATGAGACATAATTAAAGGAGAATTGATTAAAAACAGAATTTTATTTATTAATAAGAACATTCGTTCATTACATTGAGAGTCGTTTTACAAATGATGTTGCAGCGGAAAATAAATCCCATGTTAAAAGGGTTAAAAAGGCGTACTGAAAATACAAGTATGTTTACTCAAGACAACTCATACGATGATGATTTGCTTGGTTTAAAATAGAAGAGTTGGTGCACTATCTTTAAAATGCTTTGCTCTTTAAAAATTCCTTCCTTCCTTCAACGTCGTCTTGCCTTGACCTTCTATCCTTGGATAACTCTTCTCGAGCCTTCTACACTTTGTCTTCAAAACTTCGATGTGAATTTCCTAGAGTTTGGCATTTGTTGTGAAGGGCGAGAAATACCAGGCAAAAATGCGGAAAAGCGGAATTAGTCTAAGGAGACTAAGCAAGTGAGAATGGGAATTCTCAAGGGTAATATGGTAATTTATAATATTCGAGAGATATTATCGGAATGTGCTTTTAGATATAGAATTTTATGTGGAGCTTATCGGAGCGAAAAGGAGTAAATCTTGAGGTGAGATAACTCGTAAGGCGAAAGAAGAACTACGGGATTGTAGACTTCTTAGAGTAGAAAGTATGTTGGGAGCATTATTAATTCATACAAGTTTTTGAAAACCTCGCGCACCCTTGTCGGACCTCAACCAACCTCATCTTATTCGGTGCTCCAGATAGGGGAGGTGGCCCGAAGGCGCTTAAGTGCCCGCCCACCTTATACAAGCCCGAATAAGCATTCAGATTGGAAAGACGATCTTTTCAAGAACCGGGAGTCGGGCGGTCTTTCCACGTTATGCTACTCCAACCCGGTTTTGGTTTCTTTTAATTGTGCTTTGGCACTTATCTTGTATCGTGATGAAAACTTTCACTTACGTTAATGATTTTTAAAGAGTGTGGGGGTATGCATGGGCCCGGTCCACTTACAGGAACAAAGTTTCGGGCACTTAGCTAGAGTGCACTCATCCATCCGCTGAGCGAAAGCGGACATAGATCATGATCTTGAAAGTCATAAAATTAGACATGGTGGCATACGACTTAGTAGGTTATATAGAGGTGTCGAGTTAAGCCCGCACCCCTCACTATTTCATCCAAACCGATCTCTAAACTAGATCTTAAACAAGCAAGGTCACAAACAAGACTAGCGTAATAGTCCTATCGAGTATTAAATAGCGTAATAACAATAACAATTGGGTCATTATTCCTAACAATCGATATTCCTAGATTCGTTTATTATTAACAAACAAGTTGTTC
This sequence comes from Fallopia convolvulus, assembly GCA_964016875.1. Lineage (NCBI taxonomy): Eukaryota > Viridiplantae > Streptophyta > Magnoliopsida > Caryophyllales > Polygonaceae > Fallopia > Fallopia convolvulus. The sequence goes on from OZ024729.1 coordinate 53,425,254, forward strand.
CCAACATCGAGAAATTTCACGGAAACGGAATATCGAGGCTACAAGGAGAAATTCCACTTGCCTTGATTAGAGTACGGTTTCTTTCCGAACGGTTCGGAATTAGACGACTTAGACGGATTCGAAACTTCGACCTAGTGATACGAGAGATAACGAACGAATTTCTATTAAAATTCTTATCTCCTTTAAATTACTAATTTCTCTTATTATTCCTTTTTATAAGAGAAATCATGAAAGCTAAATTATTTTAATTAATAATTTAGGTGGAGGCTTTAAATAATAATAATCATCATTGATTATTATTTTCTAATATGATACTTTAAAATACTTTATAAAAAAATAGTTATATTTATATAAAGTTTCATGCAAGTTGTGAAGAGTCAAAGATTCTCTTTTAAAAACTTACTATTAATTTTATTTACTTTAGTTAAAAACCATACTATTACCCATACTTTTTATTAAGTCTCAAGTTGTAAAACATTATTTTCAAGGGTATCGGTAAAGTCTTAAATATTGACATATAGGGTGCAAAGATTAAATAAAGTCTTTTTAACCCACCAACAATTATTCATTTAGATTATTTAAGTCCATTAGTATTATTATTAAAACACTTTACTTATAAGTTCATATAAGTCCTTTTTATATAACATGCAAATACTTTAATCAATCTATTTAATCTCCATCTTATTATTTAATAAATTATCTTATACAAAATATCCTATTAATAATATTTCCACGCTTATAATAAGATTTAAAAGACGTGTAAGTATATTTCATTTTCAAAAGAGTCTTATTTTAATAATTTCCTTTATCTTACTCTATTTCTTTAGTCATTAAATAAAAATACAACCATGTTAATATATTTTTAAAATCAGAATTTTCATGCCTAAAAGTCACCTACATTATTCTCATAATTGATTTGAATTTATTTCATAAATTCCTTTTTAATAACCCACTTATAATATTTGTTCAATTAATTTAAATAAATATTATATATGTAGAAATTATTTTTATAAAAAGATATTAATTAAAATGTGAGTCGGAAAGTTATACCGAGCGATAACGAGATGGGAATGGGAACGCAAAACGAGGTGGTTGGTCCACACCTCTTCTCTTTCTTCCCAAATGAAAAAAAACATCAGCACAACTAGCCAACTTCGCCGGTGTGCTACGTCGTCATCGGAAGGCTAAAGGGGTTGCTTCAAGCGACAGTCAGTAGCTGGACATCCCCTATACCAACTGTCGGCAATGGCTCGGGCTAAGGCGGCGTACGGTGTTCGAGAACTTCGGTCGTCGCCAGCCCGTTCTCTTGGAGTGGGTGCAAGTTGGTCGTCAAGGTAGGTTCGCGCGGTCCTAGCGGCAACACCAGTAATGGGGCGGGGATGGAAGTTGCGACAGCTGAAACCTCTCATCCCTTTCTTTCTACTGTTTGTAAAATCTCCGGAAAAGGATGTGTATCGGAGGCGTACGAGCTTGGAGAATATCGCTTGTCACCAGCCCGGAAAACCCGAAAACTGCACATAGTCGACTAGTTTGGATGCATTTTTGGCTCGATTTTTTTGGTGTTTGTGCCCAATTGATTGAGGGGTTTTGTACGCAATTCCTTCCTCGACATTTAGGAACTTGAATCACAAAATTTGGTGGAGAAACGAGCTTGGAATCGATTTTTGAATGTCATGCAAAACTAGGGGTTTCTTGGATGAATTTTTTAGAAGAAAAAATCAGATTTGGGAAATAATTGAAATCTGGAATTTGAGGCTTGAGATGGACGAAAAGAGAGAAGGGAAGAAGTGGGTGATGTGTTGTGTGTCTATCCTTGAGACCTCACCCCTTTTTATAGTGGAAGGAGGCTCCTTCCGAACTCGGCTAAATCCACCACGTGCAGTGGATTTTTCGCCCCAAGATGTGACATGGTGTCAGGGGCAGAACCGGTCCTGCAGAGTGGTTCCATGGAGAACCGGCTCTCAAGGCCGGTTCTGTTCCACCATCACCAAAATTACATGTTAACATGTAATTAAGTGGTTAAATTATTAGTTTAATAATATTTCTTATATGTGAAAATGAAATTAAGTGAATACCTTAATTTACTTTAATAATATTTTGAACAATTACATGTTATTTCTTATATGTAAAAATGGAATTAAGTGAATAAATTCATCTACTGTAATAATATTTTGTATAGTGAACATGTAGTTTAATATGGAAGAAAACTAAAAATGTTATATAATGGTTAAACAACAAAGCAAAGACAAGTTGATTCATTATGAAAATACATCGAAATAAAAACTAAAAGCGTACATTGAAATAAATCTAGAAAAAACTACGATCTTGACTCGAATATCCGTGTGGATAACTCCCACCAAAATGCATGCTCCGATGGTGTGGTTGGGGAGCTTGACTTGAGCCTTCGTCGACTGGATAAAAACGACTATGATAATTGTTGTGACGGTGGGGCTCGGGAGGAGGCTGACGTGGTGGGGGAAGTTGGATAATGGGGATAAAAAATGAGAATAAATGGGGTAGTTTTGTAATTTATAAAAAAACTACAAGACTCTTCCATCCCGAGTCTTTAGGCCTCTTTCATCTTGAGGATATCGTGCATCTTTCATCCCGAGTATATATGTCTCTTTCATCTTATAGGCATCTAGCTAGTTTATAGTATCGCATGTGCTAATCTATAACAAATCTCGAAAAGAGATTGAAACAAGCAAGGTCACAAATTATCGGTCCTAAAGTTCAGTACTAGCGTAATACGAATCATGCATAATAACAATATGTCGTTATTTCTAAGTAAATAGATAAATCCTATATTCATTTATTTTTGCAAACAAGTGTGTTCCCAACATAGAAGAGTCAACGAATATTGAAAAGGTCACAAAGAATGAACAATTCTAAAGGAATATATTGATTTCTTATAAGAATGAATGATTCTAAAAGAGTATAATGATTTCTTATAAGAATGAACCATTCTAAAAGAATATAATATTCCTTATAAGAATGAACAATTTTAAAGAAATAGAATGATTTCTTATAAGAATGAATGATTCTAAAGGAATATAACGATATCTTATAAGAATGAACGATTCTAAAAGAATATATAACGATTTCTTATAAGAATGAACGATTCTAAAAGAATATAACAATTTCTTATAAGAATGAACAATTCTAATGGAATACAACAATATTTTATAAGAATGAACAATTCTTAAAGAATATAATAATTCCTTATAAGAATGAACGATTCAAAAGAAATAGAGCGATTTCTTATAAGAATGAACAATTAAAGGAATATATTGATTTCTTATAAAAATTAACGATTCTAAAGGAGTATAACGAGATTTCTTATAGGATTGAAAGATTCTAAATGAATATAACGAGTTCTTATAAGAATGACGATTCGAAAGGAATATAACGATTTCTTATAAGAACGAACAATTCTCAAAGAACATAATAATTCCTTATAAGAATGAACGATTCTAAAGGAATATAACGATTCTAAATGATTTTTATAATAATCAATGATTTTAAAGGAATATAATGATTTTTTATAAGAATAAACGATTCTAAATGATTTCTTATACTAATAAACGATTCTAAATCAATATAAAAATTTCATATAATAATGAACGATTCTAAACGACTTATTATAATAACGAAAGATTCTAAATGAAAATAACAGATTAAGATAATAATGAAAGATTATAATGATATTTTAACAATATCTAGTTGAAGTCTCGTAAAATTTACGGGATAATTATACTAAAAAAGTAAAAATATATATAAATTTATGAAATTAATAAATCATATTATACAAAATAAATGTATATAATATCATTTATTAAAACTATGGAAACTATAAAAAATTATTTTTTTAGATTGTACGGTTTGTACCCCATATTTCAATTGAATATATTAAAATATTTTTTTATTATTTGTTGAGATGTTCACTAAATTTAAAATAAAATTGTTAAAATATTAGTTTCAATTGAATTAAATAGTTTTAAGACACTAATATGCATAAATACTAATTTTAAAAAAATAAATTTAATTAGGATAGGCTATCTAGAAACATAATACAATCTATTAAAATTATTTTTTAAGTTAATTTGTTAAGATTATGTATTAGAATTCTTATCTTTTACTATGTAGTAAATAAGATAATGTTATAGAAAATTTTAATATAAAGATTGGTAGAGAAGATAAGATAGAATATTATAATTTAAAGATATAAGGATAGAGTTTTTAGCAAGTATAATATAAGTTATTAAAATTATTTTTTTTAACCACGTGCACAATTTTTTCGACATAAATGGTTTCCGTTTTATAATGTATTAGGTAGATGAACGATTCTAAATGAATATAATGATTTCTTATAATAATCAATGATTTTAGAGGAATAAAATAATTTTCCTCATAAGAATGAACGATTCAAAAGCAATAGAGCGATTTCTTATAAGAGTGAACAATTCCAAAGGAATATATTGATTTTTTATAAGAATGAACGATTCTAAAGGAGTATAACGATTTCTTATAAGAATGAACAACTAAAAAAGAATATAATAATTCCTTATAAGAATGAACAATTATAAAGAAATATAACGATTTCTTATAAGAATGAATGATTCTAAAGAAATATAACGATTTCTTATAAGATTGAACGATTCTAAATGAATAGAACGAGTTCTTATAAGAATGAACGATTCTAAAGGAATATAACGATTTTTTTATTAGATTGAACAATTCTAAAAGAATATAATAATTCCTTATAAGAATAAACGATTCTAAAGGAATAAAGCGATTTTTTATAAGAATGAATGATTCTAAAGGAATATAATAATTCATTATAAGAATGAACAATTCTAAGGAAATAGAACGATTTCTTATAAGAATGAATGATTCTACATAAATATAACGATTTTTATAAGAATGAATGATTCTAAACGATTTATTATAATAATAAACAATTTATTATAATAATAAACGATTCTAAATCAATATAACGGTTTCATATAATAATGAACGATTCTAAACGACTTCTTATAATAATGAACGATTCTAGATGAAAATAACAAATTCATATAATAAGAACGCTTATAACAATTTTTTTAATAATAATGATAAATTCCAAACGAATATAATAATATCATAGAATAATGAGCGATTCTTCACGACTATAAGTGTTTTTTTTCACAAACCAAATTTTAAAAGAGGTATTTTTAACTAACCACCTTAATGTAATTTGTTTAATTGAACCACCTATATATGATTTTGTAATTTAATGAAACATTTATAAGTGGTTCAACTTAACAAACTATATTATAAAAGGTGGTTTTGTTTTAAAAAAATTAGAAAAGTAGTTTCTTAAAAAAACACCCATTTAAAAGGTGGTTTTTGACAAATAATCTCGAATATAACAATTTGTTATAAGAATAAACGATTCTAAATATAAATAACGATTTTGTATAACAATCAATAGACATGTCAATCGGGTCGGGTCAGGCGGGTTCAGCTTCGGTTTCGTTATGGGTCACGGGTCGGGTTGTAACTGGCTTTCGGTCGGGTCGGGTTTAGGGTGCGAATGGGCGCTCATGTGCGAAATAAGAAAGAACAAGAGCTGTATGATTAAGAAAAATCAAAGGCGCTGATCATTTCACTTAAAAAGGGGAAAAACGGCACGGGAGAATTATTGGAGAATTATTCGCGTATTTTTGAAAAAAAACGGAAAAAGGACACGCGCCCAGATTGTTCATCAGTATTGTGGATTTGTTCATCAATAATGTGGATTTGTTCATCAAAACTGTGATTTTGTGCATAAATAAACTATTGCTTGTGCATCAAAAATCTATTATTTTGTACATAAAAAATGAACAAATGTGTATCAAAATTACATGCAATATGTTCATCAACATTGTGATAATGTTCATAAAAACGAAAATATTTATTCATTGGTTTTGGCATATTTGTTCATCGGTTTGTGCATATTTGTTCATTAGTAACATCAATTTGTTCACTGGTTTATGCATATTTGTTCATTGCCTTTTTCATATAATTGGTCATTACTAGATGCATATTTGTTCACTAGTAACCTCAATTTGTTCATTGCTATATGCATATTTGTTCATTAATAACATCAATTTGTTCATAGCTAAATAAGGCACAAGCACTCCTCTTCGATTTGTTGTTATCTCGTTCTCTTAGCATACACCATATTATTGCAAAGTCAAATTCTTTATCTATTATCTTTTGCATTCAAGTTTCTACATCAAACTTATCTTAATTTGGTACTATATTGAGCACTTCATTCGTATTGAAAAGTTAGCCTTAAAGCACTTCATTCGTATTATACTTTGAATTCAAGATAGCCTTAAAGCACAAAATAAATGTAAAAATGCACAAATAAATAGTCTTAAATGTACAAGTTGATGGTATTAATAGTCCTAAATGTACAAGTTGATAGCCTTGACACATAAAACATAAGTTTATTTCAATTCACAAATAAGGGTATAATAATGAACAAATAAGGTTATATCAATGAACAAATAAGGATATATCCATGAACAAATAGGGTATATCAATGAACAAATAATGGTATACCAATGAACAAAAAAGAAGTATACTAATGAACAAATAATGGTATACCATGGGTATATCAATGAACAAATAGGGGTATATCAATGAACAAATACGAGTATATCAATGAACAAATATGGGTATATCAAAACTAATTATATGTGCATACCAAACTACATAATATTGTATTCCTACACATAAATAAGGTTAAAAAATAAAATTAAAAATAAAAAAATTCGAAATCAATGAACAATGTTATCAAAAACTTAATACACAATTAGTTAGTATTGATGAACAATTGGTGAATATTGATGAACAAATCGCTATTTCTGATGAACAAACTGGGCGCGTCTCATAAAAACGTATTTTTCGAAAAATTCGTGAATAATTCCGGAAAAATTCGTCCCTGTCGTATTTTATTGAAAAATACGCGAATAATACGTGAAAAATTCGCTCATGCCGTAATTTATTTTTTTAATGAATGTTTAATCAAGGACGTTGATTTTTTGGAATGAACGATCGAGATTTATTCTTAATTCCCACACAGGCGACCATTCGCACGGGACTCTTTTTCTAATTAAGTTATATTACTTTTATGTATTTTAACAATAAAATATATTATAAGTTTCAAAATAAAATTTATATATTCTATAAATATATTAAACCAGTCAACCCAATGGGTGTCGAGTTTCAAACCAACGAGTTTTGGGTTTTATCGGGTTTTGGTCAACTCAACGAATTTCGAGTTCTATCAGGTTTCGGTCAACTCAACGGATTTCGAGTTCTATCAGGTTTCGGTCAACTCAACGGGTTTTCGGTCAACTCAAAAACTTAGTTTTTTCTAGAATTATTTCAATGTACGCTTTTAGTTTTTATTTCGATGTATTTCCGTAATCAATCAACTTTTCTTGACTTGGTTTGCATATTAACTATCAGTCAACCGTCTCTCCTTCTATAACATTTTTATTTTTCATCCATATTAAATTACATATTAATTGTACAAAATATTATTAAAATAAATCAGTTTAACCACTTAATAATATTAAAAGTGGAAAATTCTGAAATTATGTAATGGAGAACCGGCCTTGAAAGTCGGTTCTCCAAAAATTCGGTCTGCACGACCGGTTCTCTATCTGACAAGTGTCACATCCGTGGGGCGAAAAATCCTCTGCGCACGGGGGAAAAAGCAACAGCCCTCCTTCCTTTGATCCACAACTCCATGGATGGACCTCTCATGGAAGAGGTGATCCATGGGGATTGGTCAAAGGTGTACTTCTTGCTATGGAGGTGGAAGAAAGGCATTGGTGAGAAGGAGAGGTGAGAAGAAAGAGCCTTAGTGGCCATTGTAGGAGGTTGAAGAACATGCATTGCTCCTATGTCAAATCAATCGGTCATAGCTTATTTCTTCTAACAAGAAAGGAAGAAATAATAATATAAGAGGATTAAAAATCCTAAGTTGGTAGATAAGCTACCATAGCATAGCGATAAGGGGAGTGTGTAATTGTATGGAAAATGCAAGAGGTTATAGGTTTGAGTCCCATCTCTCGCATTTTAATTTTAGAGAAATAATTAAATTAATAAAATAACCGTTTCTTTTATATAGAAATAGCGGCTATTACATTAAATGCCCAAAATTGATCGTAATTTCTATATCGCTCCAAATTTATAAGCGTCACCAGAATGTGAACTCGGGTATTACACGACGCAGCAAGTAGAATCATACTTGCTTGGCCCGAATGAAGAATCGGTCATGTCCTAAGACCAAACAATATTTATACACATATATATCAGCGTACGAGGTCTAATTGATACGAAGTAAGATCCAAGCAGGAATTAATTCCATCTCATGCCTACGTAGCATGCCATTGCTTGGTCATATTGCAACGTGTCGACACCCAAAGCTAAGCATAAATGGGCAACTCTCTTTGGCTTCCCAGGTTATCATAAATACTAGTTGTCCCCGTCGTGCCCTGCACGACTATGATTCGATATTTTTTAGATATAATATAATAAATAAAAATATAATATAAATAATAATTGTGAATTGGTGATTTATTGTAAAAAATCATAATTTTAAATTAAAGATTTTGATAGCAAAAATGAAAATAATGGAAAATTATAATTGTAATTGGCTATATTTGTATGTAAATTATCAAAATTAAAAATAAAGATATATCATAATTGAAATTTAAAGATTTGGCAACAAAAAGATTCGATCCTATCTGAATATCATAATGGGAAAAAATATAAATTAACAAAAAAAATTGACTTGATTTGTACATAGATTGTAAAACCGTAACTCATTTTTTCTATATATTTATCGTAATATCGTAACTCATATAGGAAAAGTCAAACAATGATAAGGTTGTCGAAAATATGTTAAGATTATCTCTAGACATATCTATTCAATTTTTTTTAGAAAATATGTTAATTTTTAAACTTTTTGTTCAATTTATTCGTTAGGTACATATGGTCATATGGATCAATAACAATTTATTATTATTTCTGTGATTTAAAAATATTATAGGATAAGATCTCTATCAATATTTATGTGAGTTTTTTGACATTATATTGGAGAGTTGTTAGAATCATGAAGATATGTTAAAATCTTACCCTATAAAATACATAAAAAAATATTTTTATGTCAATTTCATGGAAATTAATTTTTACGAACCAGTTTTTATTTTGCTAGAAAATAGGTTAACTATTAATTTTGTTGTTTAATATATTCGTGCTTTAAAAATATTATAGGATAAAATCTCGGTATATATTTATATGAGTTTTTTTGGTAGATTATATTGGAGAGTTATTAGGATAATAAAGATATGGTAAAAAATATTTTTATATGTAAATTTCACGAAATATGTAACTAAATTTCCAAAAAAAAACATTATTGTAATCCAGTATAAAAAATTAAAAAATTTATTGAGATTTGTAGATTATGTGGCAATATGATGTGTGTACATAATATATGAGTGACATGGAAATATTTTGACATGTGGACTATGACATGGAATATTTATAAAGACGTCTAAATTATAAGAAAATGACACATGTAAAAATCTGAGGTGGCTTAATATAAGATCAACATGTGGCGAAATCCTAGGTGGTGTAATGAGAAGGCTCCAATCCTTATTGCTTTTTATATATATAGTAGATTCTAGTCCAACGAGAATTGGCCATGTGGCATGGAAAAGCTTGCAAAACAATCTCAAGAGCTTCCCACATCGGTAGTAAATGGGTAAGCATGCAGCTGGACAATAATATATATATATATAAATAAGAGAAGGCATGAAACGTTAAAAAGGTCGAAAAACATCTCTAATTCAAGAACTATCTTGCTTGTTAAAGTTCTTGATCCAATTTCTCGTCTTCATAGAGTCTAGGAGATGTTAGGGGAAATTCGTATTTCTTTGGATCTCCGCTTTGATAGCTTTCATCAAAATCTGACATTCTCTCTAACAACAAACAAAACAAAGAAGTGGTGAATGACGATGTCAAATTTGCCCAAATTAAAATTATTACAAGCATAGACCAAGTTGTTTATAAGAACTACACAATGTATATGGAGGCTTTGCTTTTTTAGGACTTACATCTGCATCCATGTTTAGATATAAGAAAAAGATAAGATCAACCATAAATTGAAACACGACTTTAGAACACAACCGTCACTATGAATATTGCAAAGCGCAGAAAACAAATAAGCCATTTTCGCATATGAAAATTTCACTTCTAACTACATGAAAACCAATTGTCACTATAATCAACGGAATCGAGAAAGGTTGAATCGAGAAAGGATGAAATTGACCTCTCTTTTTGATCTCTCTTTTGGTTTTGTGGAAATGGAACGGATGAACGAATGAATTGTTGTTCGTACAATAGGAACATTTGAGACAGATCTGGATTTTTTTCTCCGACTCGCTCCCCCGGTACAATCGCAAGAGCAATATCTGGAAGCGAAGAGATCGACGATCGCGTTCGCTCTGGCGACGGCAGCAAAGAGCTCCAGGAAGCATCGAAATCGTCATTGGAACTCGAGAATTAAAAATTGAAATCGGTTTCACAAACAGAAAAGGAGAAACTGTGAAATTCACAACACAACACGAAGAGAATCTAGTATGTATAGTCAATTCCATTTCAACGATTAAACCGAGTATCGACTAGCACATTAACTGAAACTGTATGACACATACGATGAGTTACATCATGACATCACATCATTAGACCGGACCGAGCGAGTGAGTTAGAGACCAAGTTACTTTTTACCGAGTTACTATATTACAGAAATTTGATCTATAGACATTTATTCATCTAGAGAAAAAGCAGCAAAGTAAGCGAGCGATCGAAAGGGAATGAACGCGAAGCGCGAATGTCGTCGGACTCCAGAATAAAAAAGGAGAATCAATCTCAACCTCCGCTTCAAAATTCTTCTTCATCTTCACTGGAACTGGAGGAGCAGGAGTCTTCTCTGTAGAAGCGTCATCCGTCTTTTCTGTCTTCATCGCAGGAGGAGCATCAGAACCAGTCTTCATCTCATCCTTCCGATCTTCAACATCAGCGATCTTCATCTCCTCTAACGCGATGTCCTTGCGATCGTCCTGAGGAGGAGGAGTTAGATGACTACGTTGTCCTTTGAGCTTGGACATGCCATGTAATAACCGCTAATTTTGCTATATATTTTAATAATTTTGAAAATTTGTATTTCTCTTCCTTAAAAATAATAAATTTGTTTTTATACTATATTCTCAAGACATAGTCTAAAAATAAAGAATAAGTTTTTTTTTAAAAGGAATTTTTTTTTATTAAAATTTTAATAAATTTTTTCTAAAGTCTCGCTTGTGTTAAAATGAAAGAAATTTGGGGAAATATGTTAATCAAAAATTTTAATACGTGGAAGTGCAAAAAGTCAAGTTTGAACCCGTGACTTCCCAAACGCCCCTTTCCTAACCACTATGCCAATTTTCCATCTCTTAATGAAAACATTACAATTATAAACCAATTTGTTTTCCATGGCTTTTCTCCATGGACCGTCGGTGCACAGATAACCGAGCGTGGAGTCGTTGCCCGATGGATCTTCGTCGAAGGCGTGCATGCACCATCCGAATGGTCACCTCAACCCCCTCCTTTCCATCACCTTCACTCCTTTTCCCCAAAACCATGGCTATACTCCTATACCATAGACCCAAAGATGATGGATTTTAAAACTAGATTTCCTTGCCTATTTAAGGTGGAAGAAACTAGGGTTGAGCACGGTTCGGTTCAAACCGAAATTTTAAGACGAACCGAACCGAACCGATATAATTCAGTTCGGTTTTCGGTTTAGAAATTTTACAAATTTCGGTTTTGGTTCGATTCGGTTTCGGTTTGGTTTTCGGTTAAATTTCGGTTCGGTTCGAATTTTCCAAAGAATAACCTTCTATTTATGTAAAACTGATAAAAACCGAAACCGAACCAAACCTGGTTCGGTTTTCGGTTCACATAAAATGGAATTTCGGTTTTCAGTTCGGTTTGGTTTTTGTCGGTTCGGTTTGGTTTTGAACCACTGCTCAGCCTTAGAAGAAACCAATGAGAATTTGCACTATAAAGCCCCTTTCTAACCAGATTTTCGTTCCACTTTTCAGCCAAGCCAAAGTCCCAATTTTAAAATCTTTAAAACTCCCCAAAATTTGATTTTTTTTCCGAATCACGTCCCTTTGTCGAAATCCTTGATTTCACCGGAAACCTCCTTTGCATTCGACGGTTGCGACCTCACCGTCGTCGGAATCCTCGCGCCACCGCACCTCGCTGGAGCCTACCGTCCACTTCTTTTCTTTTTCCCTTGCATGTTCGGAAACAAGGTGCAAAGGTGTTTCTCAACGACCGAGAATCCAATAACAAATGCAATAAGGAGACATATCAATGAAGGATTAAATCGCTAAGTTGAAGAAGTCAAGAGGAGGCGTGCATTCAAAGAAGTAGTTTCAAGACTTGAAGATCAAGGCAAGACAAGGTTGAAGGAAGGAAGAATCTTCTCCAAGAGCAACGCATCCGAAAGGTGGTGCACCAGCTCTGTCTCTTCTTAAACCAAGGAACCCATCATCACATAAGTAATCTTGAAGTATTCTTGTATTTTCAGTAAGCCATTTAAAATATGAGTTTTACCTTCCGTTGTCACATATTGTGTAAAAAAATTATTCTTGTAATGAACAATGATTTCTTTTCGTGAATAAAACCTCGCCTTTAACTCAGTTTTAATTTAAGTTTTGTAGTTTAAAGCCTTGGGTGGTCCTGGGTAGGTTAAATCGGGATCACTGGTAGTAATATCCCTTAGGATAAATTAGGTGTGTTACAATTATGGTATTAGAGCCGAATGTTTTTAAATCGAGTCTTCATCGACTTTCCTCGAAAGGGTAATCCTTTTTCCACTCTATTTCCAAAAGAAGTTTTCAATTCGAAAATTTCTTCCTGGAAAACTTCAAAACCCAAGTAACCTTTGTCTTTAAAGAAATCTCTAAGTTACCTATTTTCTCTAAGAAGTTCAAATCGAAACCCATGTAGGAGAACCTTATGAGTTGAAATTTTAAGAAAGCATCTTTCTCAAAACCGAAGTATTTCTTTTTTTTTCTAAACCCAATGTTATTTAGGGGTTTTGAAAATCAAGCTTTTGGCATAAGTTTCTATGGCACCAATTTCTAATCCAAAAAGAAAAAGAGATATGAACTTATCCTTTTGTAAACCCGAGTCAAGAATTGTACGCCTAAAGTTTAGAAACTTTAAACTCCCCTTTCGAGATTTAAAATTTGAACCATTCTTCTAAACAGAGATTTCAACTAAAAAAAGTCCTTCACAAGTTATAAAGCCTCAAAGTACTTTCAAGAATATAAATGTCTTAAACCTGAAAAGTTTTGTTTTAAATTCCGAATACTACCTATAACAACCTCCTTCTTCAAGCATAGAATTACGGACATTCCATATCAGCGCCTATACGTTATCCCTTTACAGAAAATGGTTTAACGAGAAATCAAGCTTGTGCTCCACCGGGAACAAAGGAAGAAATGTCGACCAAAGGTGTTGCTTTACCTTCATTGAAGCTAAACTTTGCTGAGTTGGTGACTCAAGGAAGAGAGAAGACTCCAAAAGTTACACCGAGGAGAACTTAGCCAATCAAGGATCTACCATGTCTCCACCTGACCTCGACCTTGAGGAAGGTTCATCAAAGGGTGTGTAAGGTAGAAACATCTGATATCAAAGTGAATGAATGGTCGAGAATCTTGAACAATGACGAATATACTTCCCCAAAGTACCTACAAGTAAAAATTTAACTTGCTTGCTCAGTAAGAGAATCTGGGTACGATATATCCCATCTTCGTTGCCAGAGTAAAACCAACCATTGATAAGGCTACTATGATTGTGAAAGACACATTATGGGTAGGTGTCACCACTAGATTCGAAAATCCTACCTACCTCGGAATATACTTCTTGTATACAGTACTGTCGTTAAGCGTGTGACTTTAAGTAGTCCCCTCAACTAGATTACTGCTTTTGAAACACCCTAGAATGGTTGGAACAATTGTAAGGATGTTTCTACCCCTCGTACTTTGTGGTACCATCTCCTTTCGGTGGAAGTGAAAGTTTTTGCATGAACCCTAATCGCATGTTAATAGCATGTTGACTTCCATTCCAATATGGCCACATCTTGGCTTATATAAATTTTGCTAATTGAAAACTTTTGCTATTCAATTATCCAGATGGTTATCACTCAAGGGAATAGCTACATGAGCAATCCGAACAATGCCCCAGCTGGGGGTGGAATTGATGATGTTGAATCTAGAACTGGAGATCAGCAAGAGAGAACTGTGTGCCTATTCCAAGACAACCTATAGCTCTTGATGATGCCACCATCGCTACTTTTAAGGGAATGATTCAACAGATGGTGCATGAAGCTATCCACGAGGTCGTACCAAATCAACCAAATATAACTGAAATAAATTGGGTTGAGAACATAAGGGCCAATATTATCCATGATCAAGGAGAGGGATCAAGCTTCGCCAGCGCATTGAAAACTTTCAATGCAATGAAACCCGATATCTATGATGGCACTGGAGAACCCGCTAGCATCTATTATTGGTTCTCCCATGTTGAGAGATTGATAAGGAATGTGCATTTCTCTGAAGCTGAAAAGGTGCGAATAGCTACCTTAAAGCTCAAGGAAGAAGCTAGTGAATGGTGGGAAAGTTCAAAGTTGACAGAACATCCCGAGTTGAATTGGGAAATGTTCAAGGAGAAGATGACAACCCGTTTCTTCTCGCCTGCCATGAAGGACAAGAAGATGGATGAGTTGTACAATCCTAAAGTGAAGGGGCTAAGCGTCTTAGAACGAGCAAAGAAGTTCAATCACTTGCTTCAATATGTTGGGCTTGAGATCTCCACTGAAGAGCAGAAAATTCGTCGCTTCCATAAGTGGATGAGTGATATTATCAAGCCATGGATGGTGAACCGTCACTTCTCGACATTAGAAGAGTATGTCAACACTGCTTACAGAATGGATTCCACTTTAAATGAACCCGAGCAGAAGAAGAACGGTGGAGGAAAATCTCATCACCAAAACCGAGGTGGATTTAAGAGGCCATCGTCCCCACAAAAGTCAGGATGGTCAAAGAGGGGCAAATCTGAATCAAACATGACCACCGCCTCTAAAGGTTCTGAACATCTAAAGGGTTCCATAACCTGCTACAATTGTGGCATGCAAGGTCACATTAATAGGAATTGCGTCAAGCCCATGAAGACATGCTTTACTTGTGGAAAAGAAGGACACGTTCGCACTTATTGCAAGCAGAACAAGAATGGTTCAAGTCAGTTTAAGTCTGTCCCAACCTCTCAGAACAACCAGGCCTCGAATAAAGTTACAAGGACATCTTCTATTCACTCTACAGCTCAGAATAAGGGCAAGGGGCCGACAACTTCTCAAAATCAAGGTCAACAACTCTATGAGATGTACCGTAGTGACGAGTCGGTTGCATTAGATGTTCCAGAGGAATAGGTAGTTCCTCCTTATATCCAAGATGTAGTACATGTAGCCATGTTAGCCTTGCTTCTAAGGCACTTTTGTATCCTGACTATAGCTAGACAAGCTCGTATCTTGTAATCCTCATCCTTCTTCGTAAGGATACTCGCTTCTAATTTCGCTTTATGATTTGGACATCAAATTGCACTTCCGATCGTCAAAACGAGTTGTAATACTTTTGCTTGCATCTACCCAAACATTGAAAGTTGTTTCACGACTCGCCTTTTTTTAGATAATCATCATCTTCACAAAATTCGAACTAAAATGTGGTTGGGATACCAAATATATATGTTATATATATATATATATATCCATGGTAGTGAACAAGAATGCGTTTTGTCTCCCATCTTGATCACATGGTTGAGATAAAATTTCATGTCTTGTTCATGTGGATATATATTAAGGGACTATGTGGAGGTAGTTTCCTCGATGCTGATCACATTGATGAAATGAAACCACTTAGTTCTACGAATCCAACCTTAGTTATCAAAAGCTACTTTCATGTAAGAGTAACAACTCTTGCCACGAAAATTTTTGCGAACCACTTCTCGTTTGTTATTATGTTAGGGTACAATATCTTGAGGATGGTTATATCTTCTCCTATAATATAACCATCACTCATTTTGTTAGTAACTTCATTAGAAGTTCGGAACTTGAATCCTTATTTTCAAGATATGGCACCCACATATTCAAATGCTAATTCCATCTCGAATTCAACATTAAAATTCTTCGTCTTAAGAGAATTCAACTGCAACGACTTATCCTTGGAATATAGAACGCGGTAGTCAAGTCCTCGCTCGTATTGTCGTGACCCTTGACGCTCATCTGAACTAATATGGTTATTCTATAAGCAATTCAACATTGTGATACCTAGGAAAGGTAACACATGATTTCCCACATGTTAGGCCCGAGCTAGTTTGCAAACCACTCGACTAACCAAGACCTCTATGTGGATACTATGAGCAACAAGAATGTATTCTCTTCATGGAAAAGAAACTGCATTTACTTCCCGATATTTGTTCCAACCGCATATGCCTCTAGGGTTTGGAATTGGATTTTAAGAAAATGAAATCTCTTGCATATGGTTCATGTAAGCCACACCAGTTTCGCATGTGGAAACTTTTCCGCGAGTTACTAATGTAATAACTCCTTAACCAAAAAGGACACATTTTTTAACTATGTATTCGCTCCTTTGGTCTTTTCCAAACCTTATCTAAAGCAAAGAATTCTTATTAAGTTGGTGATTCAGAGTGAGAAGATTCTTCTCGAACCCGAGTTAGTCTTGAAGTACCTTGCTCTGACTTGACAAGTGGATGTTGACTACTCATACTCGACAAAAGTTGCGAATTGTCCTAAGAGATTTCGTGTATGTGACAGGTTTTATTCGAGTTCTTCAAAAGGTACGTTCGTTTTGGGAAACGATGCACTTTCACCAGAGGGATACGGTGAACCGTTTTTTTAAGGGGTACTACAAGCTTCCACTTTTCGCTTGTAGAGTGAATTGTGTAGGTGCGCTTTTCCCTTCTCGTAAACCTAGTTCATCATAGTTTCGGGGACGAAACTATCTTTAATGGGGTATTGTTGTAATAACCGCTAATTTTGCTATATATTTTAATAATTTTGAAAATTTGTATTTCTCTTTCTTAAAAATAATAAATTCGTTTTTATACTATATTCTCAAGACATAGTCTAAAAATAAAGAATAAGTTTTTTTTTAAAAAAGGAATATTTTTTTATTAAAATTTCAATAAATTTTTTCTAAAGTCTCGCTTGTGTTAAAATGGCGGAAATTTGGGGAAAAAGGTTAATCAAAAAATTTAATATGTGGAAGTGCAAAAAGTCAAGTTTGAACCCGTGACTTCCCAAACGCCCCTTTCCTAACCACTATGCCAATTTTCCATCTCTTAATGAAAACATTACAATTATAAACCAATTTGTTTTCCATGGCTTTTCTCCATGGATCGTCGGTGCACAAATAACCGAGCGTGGAGTCGTTGCCCGATGGATCTTCGTCGAAGGTGTGCCCGCACCATCCGAATGGTCACCTCAACCCCCCCCCCCCCCCCCCTTCCATCACCTTCACCCCTCTTCCCCATAACCATGGCTATACTCCTATACCCTAGACCCAATGATGATGGATTTTAAAACTAGATTTCCTTGCCTATTTAAGGAGGAAGAAACCAATCAGAGTTTGCACTACAAAGCCCCTTTCTAACCAGATTTTCGTTCCACTTTTCAGCCAAGCCAAAGTCCCAATTTTCAGATCTTTAAAACTCCCCAAAATCTGATTTTTTTTTTCCGAATCACATCCCTCTGTCGGAATCCTTGGTTTCTCCGGAAACCTCCTTTGCAGCCGACGGTTGCGACCTCACCGTCGTCAGAATCCTCGCGCCACCGCACCTCGATGGAGCTTGCCGTTGTCGTCTTCCATGTCCTGTATATCGCTACTACTGCTCTGTTGAACTGACGAAGAGGAAGACAGAGGATTGAAGGTTGGGTTGTATCCTCTTGGGCTGTTTCTCGCCTGGACTGACCTCTTGTTGACTGGGCCAAGCCATTTACAAGGAAGCAGGCCCAATCTCTGGTTGTTTGGTCCCTCAACTCACACATTAGGAGGAAGGACGAGAATTTCGGCCCATATCTCTGCCCATTTTTTCGGTTCTAGCCCAAGGTCCGAGCCCAATCTCGTTCCATATTGTTGGTATAAATACCGACTCTTATTTATTTACTTACTCTTTTATTAAAAATTATTTTATTATAAATCATAGTTAATTTGGGAATTTAAGTAAAAGTTATTCTTGGATTTTTTTATAAAAGAGATTTATGAAAATTAACTCTAGCATGCCTACTTAAGATATTTATAATTTTAAATAAATTATAAATGATCTTCTAAGATAATGATGTTAATGAAAATAATATTATTAGGCATGTTTAGATTATGTTATTCAAAAATAATAGTTTAAGCTAACTCCCTTTAGTAAAAAGGGTTGTTTTAATAAGTTAAGATAGAAACGAAATAGCGAAGTTTAATATTTCGTTTCTATAATGTGAACCTCGGGTTAGGTCTAACTCTCGAGAAGCTCTTCGTTCGCGATCTTACGACCTCGTAGGAGTTCTACCCGAATCGTAAGGCAAATGGATGGACCTCTTGCCCTTCTCTTTTATCAAACGTGGATTTATGCTCCGTTTAATATTCATGCTTGTTTGAGAACAACTTGTTTGCAATAAATGAACGTAGGTTATTTATTGCTTAGAGATAACGACCTCGTTAATCTTATTATTATCCGTTACGCTAGTACTGGACTTTAGGACCGATGTTTGCGACCTTGCTTGTTGAAAGTGTCTCGTTTAGAGACCTTCCTTGGAATAGTATAGGATAAGGTGTTAGACAAAAGTCTAAGAACACCTTTTTATAACATTTTTATATAAGTCACGACTCTACTCTTACCCCGTTGACTAAAGTCTTAAGCAATGATGAAATAGAAAGGTTTCGTCTAAAGTCTAAAGCAATTTCACACGGAAAATAAATGTTGGTTAAAGTCTTAAAGCAATGTCGAAATAGGAAGTTCGTCTAAAGTCTTAAGCAATACCACATAAAATAGAAATGTCGGCTAAAGTCTTACGCTATGTCGCATTTCAACTTCTCAAATTAGGCTAAGTCTCCTGTTATGCCGAGATTTTCCGAAATCATGAATTAGGCTAGAGTTCTCGCTATGCCTATTTAATTCACTAGTCAAAGTATACTATTGTATACTTTTCGAGATAATAAAGTTATCAATCTATTTTGTAGTGAACCACACTCATGTGGTATTCTACGTCCAAAAGAAATCTCGTATTTCTTTTCGTTCGATAATAGTGCCAACGTACGCTTTGATAGGACCCCATCCTTTTGGTGTCCTATCTCCAAAGAAAGTTCGATTCTTTTCCTCTTGGGCAAGAGTGTTAAATAAGTTCTTCGTGAAATCACACTTTCGTATTATCATAGCTACCTTGAAATTTCGTAGTCTTCTTCTTTTTCGATGGAAGTATTAACTGTTGGATTATCGACCAATCACCATCATTGGAGATTGATACCAACATGTTTCGTTAATACCTTAGCCTCCATTCACTTGCTAGTCTTTCATTAGACTAACCCGTCCACCTCTTTTCTTTTTCCCTTGCATGTTCGGACATCAGGGTGCAAAGGCGTTTCTCAACGACCGAGAATCCAATAACAAATGCAATAAGGAGACATATCAAGGAAGGATTAAATCACTAAGTTGAAGAAGTCAAGAGGAGGCGTGCATTCAAAGAAGTAGTTTCAAGACTTGAAGATCAAGACAAGACAAGGTTGAAGGAAGGAGGAATCTTCTCCAAGAGCAACGCATCCGAAAGGTGGTGCACCAGCTCTGTCTCTTCTTAAACCAAGGAACCCATCATCACATAAGTAATCTTGAAGTATTCTTGTATTTTCAGTAAGCCATTTAAAATATGAGTTTTACCTTCTGCTGCCACATATTGTGTAAAACAATTATTCTTGTAATGAACAATGATTTCTTTTAATGAATAAAACCCCGCTTTTAACTCAGTTTTAATTTAAGTTTTATAGTTTAAAGCCTTGGGTGGTCCTGGGTAGGTTAACTCTGGATCACTGGCGGTAATATCCCTTAGGATGAATTAGGGGTGTTACATGCCATACCTCTGAGCCACCTCCTCTGCGAATTTCCTCGCATATTTGGCAAGCATGTCGAGCCTGTCAGTGATCTTGGACTTGGACGACATGGTGAGTGGGAGAGAGAGAGAATGAAATAAGTAGAGTGGGAGAGAAGAAAATGTAATGATATTTATAGTTGCTTCTCCCGCCTATCAACCCTGCTTTAAACCAGATCAAGAGGAGGAGAGCAAAGCTAAACCAAACAACACCAAGCACAATTCATTTGTCTACACAGTAACATTGCCATGGTCTGTGGAGCTTCCTTATCCTTTTTTGTTTATGAGGGTGGAAAATTTTTACATTACTTGTCAGGTAAATCAACAAGTCGGATGGAGGATTGTATCTCATTAGCTTAGCTTATAGATAATGCATGTTGTTTAAAATTATCTTTGTTGATTATATGCGCTGAAATGAGTAGCTATGGGCAGGGGCGGAGCGGGGTGGGTGCCTGTGGGGGTCGGTGTCCACACTGACTGCTAGAGAACCACCGAAATTAAGGAGGAGTCAAACCGTAGAGAACACGGTGCCCCCACTGCACTTTTTTGGTGTTTTGGGTTTTCAGATCTGAGGTGAGGTTGAAGATGGGGTTATTCTTTTTTTATTTTTTATTTTTTTTAATTGAAAAGCCAACGGCGTCGTTTTGTTCTTAAAAACAACAAATTCTTTTTGGGAGTTCTACCGAGAGACTTTTTATGCCTCTCAGCCTTCTTTTCTCCAGCCAATTGAAGGAATTGATCCCACCAATCAATTCAATCCACCACTCTGCTACTCTTGCGCAAGTCCGCCGCGTGCCACCTACACATAAGTTCTTCCAATTTTGGATTAATTAATATTTAATTATTTAGTTGATGTTGTTTTTAGTTGATTCAATGTTAATAAAATTGAATTTGTTATCTTTTATGGTTTGATTGGGTTAATTATGCTCAATTGATTTTTTAGGATTTGAGATGTAAATATTATTTTGTAAATCATATGAATTATGTACTTTATCACTTTTTTCATTTAATTAATTAAATTGATTGGTTTATACATTAGACATTGAATTTACTTTATACGTAATGACATCAATTTGACAGTTAATTTTGAATTAATATAATATATTTTCACTTTGCGAATTATATTATTTTTATAGAAATCGCTTAAATTATTATACGATAATGAGGATACGATGTAGTGATATAATAGTCACAAATGTTTTTACCTACTATATAGGCTAGTGAGTAGTGAGGTGTGCACCCCTTACTATATATCTCTGGCTCCGCCATTGGCTATGGGACCGCAGAAGACAAAAATATGGCCGATCCTACGCATGATAAATTGTTGAGGGACTTCTACATTCCGACTTACATACTTGTTTCCGAAACAGAGAGAAAAGATGTTACTAGTAAAGACCCCCCAAGTTGTCCAGTTATGTAACACCCCGATAATTTATAAAGAATTGAGGTGTTACCCATGTCAACAAAAGCTCTTCTTTTTCTGTGTTCGAGTGAGGACGAAGAACTCAAAAGTTAAGCGTACATGGGCAAGAGTAGTACCGGGATGGATGACCTCCTGAGAAGTCCTCGGGTTGGAATAGGATAGCACTTCTAAAAGGCTTGGACCTTACAAATGGTATCAGAGCCGACTCTGGGGTTACGAGTTGGCTTGGTCCGGTGGGCGGTCACTCGACCCTGAGGGCGGTCATTGGGCCTTGATGAGGACGCCAAGTGTTTAAGTGGGGGAGATTGTAACACTCCAATAATTAATAAAGAATTGAGGTTCTACCCATGTCAACAAGAGCTCTTCCTTTTTTGTGTTCGAGTGAGGACAAAGAACTCAGAAGTTAAGCGTGCATGGGCGAGAGTAGTACTGGGATGGGTGACCTCTTGAGAAGTCCTCGGGTTGGCATATGATAGAACTTCTAAAAAGCTTGGGCCTTACAAGTTATTGTTTTTGTCAACTCTAAGAGTGGAGGTCAACTAGGAGGTGGACTTCTCCTGACATACACATCTATTGTCAACAAAAATCAGGTTTAGTTTCTAAACACTGATCACTATAAATTCACTCACTTTTATAAGCATTCTAATTGACATTTAGACAAGAATGTTATTCTTATAGGTTTTTGATCTAGGAGTACATGCACCTTCTACACAGGCTCTATGCCAACCTAGAGAAACTTAAGCGGGATGGAGATAGCTATGCATCTGTGATTTATAAGAGATTGAGAATTATAGTGAGCCCCATTTTACGTACCAATTTAGCTTTGTTTGTCAAAGGTTACTCAAGAGTTACATTAATTCTTCTATATCTCGAGTTCTGATGAGGTAAATGCGTAAGGCTATTTTCTAGATGCTGAAGACCTTTTATAGAACCTGTATTTGTATGTTTCATGAGACTCTTGAGTTAAGATGATTTATAAAATATTATTCTATCTTAGTTGGCATATCCGTCTAAAGATTCCAAAACAAGTTAGTCGTGATTCTGTAGCACCACTTGAATTTCCAAATTCATTGCATGCAGTTCATTGCATCTCCAAAGGTGACACCGGGGAGAATGTAAGATGATACTTCTCATTTTGAGCTCTCATGCAAATTGATTACATGAACGGTTATGGTTATGTATGTGCTCATTTTGTTGTTCAAGCTTAACAATACTATCATGTACCTAAAAATAAATTCTATGTACTTTTACTTTTGCATTTCTTCGCATTTCAATATATCTTATGTCAATCCTTTTATTAATCTCAAGAGAAGTACCCGATTTTCAAGGTGGATTTTGGAACTATTTCAGCATGGGTAAGTTGTTTTCCTTGCCCAAGTCAAGCACTACTGTGTATTATTATATATGCACCTTAGCTGATGAAGTTTAAAGTCAAAGATGTACAAACCATAAATCTGTTTGCATTTGCTCCTTTGTTTGTAACATGTAAGAACAAGTTGAAACCTCTTTTGTCTTTGCCCCTCAAATGGTATGATGTTACATTGTGTAGGAATGGACGCTAAAGTATCATATGCATTTCATGCTGAGCGAAAGCAGAATCCAGAAAAATTTAAGAATCAACTGTCAAATCAGGTGTTCTTTTATTCTTGTGTGAATTATAGATCCCATATGAGGTCTCATGATGCTTCACTAATTACTTTGCGAGAGTCTCTTGCAATGAAATATATAAAGATTATTGGGGAAATTACCTTTAATTTGTGAATTCTTTTGATTTTAGCACTTGATGTATCCTTACCTCTCATGAGAGTGAAAATCATTGATCTTATCAAATTGCTCTTTCGACTTGTTGAAATATGGATCAAAGGTCTTAGGTTTTGTAAATGACTTTACCGTTGTTTAGTGAACTTATATAAAGCTTGGGTGCAAAGAAGGTGGATTTTCTTCCTCTTCAAGGTATCCCCCATGAGTCTTTTTATACTTCATTATATATTTTATTATTGAAGGATGGTCATCTTTATCACTTTGCCATTGTTAAATTCAAGCATGAAAATTCCTTATACATCAATTTTCTTTTAAACTCAATGCAAATGCTTTTCTCTGACATGAGTTAAAACTATTATCATGAAAGATTCTTGTTAGAATATTAGGGGCCTAAGTTAAACTAATAAATTCAATACTTAACAACAACAACAACATTCATCACTTCCAAGATTCATAAAAATCTATCATACATTAAGCTAGAATCATACATCGCTTAACACAAAGCTAGGAAACATTGTCATGAGAAAGACAAGTCCGTGAAGAAACAACAACAAAATTCATCATTGAGGCGGTGCAAGGAGGGCTTTGTTTTCCTCTTCCAACATCTTGTTTTCTTTCTTAAGGTGGTCAACTCTTATGGTTATGGGTCAGGTTATCAGGATCGGGATTCTAGATTGGATCGTTGGAGGTCTTTTGGATCAAATCGTAAGATCGGATCGTTGAATCGTAAGATCCTACATTATAACTAAAAGTATGCAAAAGTAACCTAATAGATTGTATATTTTGTTATACATGAAGTAAGAAAATGTTAAACCTTATTAATTTGATTATTAAAAATGTTGTAGGATGGACTAGTCAACTATTTTAATGGAAATTATATGTTAATCATAAAATTATTAATAATATATAGTTAAAATTATCATTTTATAGGATCGTTAGAATCGTTTGTAGGATCGTTAGAATCGTTTATAGGATCGTTAAAATCGTATGTAAAATCGAGATCGGATCGAGATTATATTCTAATTCATTTAAGATCCTACTCACATAAGATCCTACTAGGAATCCTGAATCGTTTCACGTGTTATGGATCGTAGGATCGCTAGAATCGTAGAATCGGATCGAGATTCTGATAACATAGGTTATGGCCCTCAAGGTGTCCTCGGTCCTTTCACTTTGCATTGCAACTTCATGATCGTGCGATCCATATCAGAGGCTTCCCTACACAATTCAGAGATGATGTCTATCAACCTTGACCCAAGCTCATCGCATACTAAACCAATTAATTCAAGTTCTTGATCCAATTTCTCGTCTTGATAGAGTTTAGGAGATGTTAGGGGAAATTCGTATTTCTTTGGATCTCCGCTTTGATAGATTTCATCAAAGTCTGACATTTTCTCTAACAACAAACAAAATAAACTATTAGTGAATGTCGATGTTAGATTTGTCCAAAATTCTTACAAGCATAGACCAAGCTGTGTATAAGAACTACACAATGTATATGCAGGCTTTGCTTTTTTAGGACTTATATCTACATCCATGTTTAGATATAAGAAAAAGGAGAAGATCAACCATAAATTGTAACTAGGAGAAAGTTTATTAGATTCTACGAACTTACTAGTATGCTGGTCACATGTTTCAAATCTGTCATTGCAACAACTTAAATCTAGGCATTTCATGTATTCAAGAGCCCGCTTATAGCCCCATTGGCAACAACTCATTTTTGTCATGCTATGTGACCCTTTATATGCCATAGGCAAATCGTATAGCCCATTAATCAAGCAATCAAGAGCCCGCTTGCATAACAAAATTCATGCCTGATGAGCATCGAACTCTCCCATTAAGGCCTAAAACCTATCACCCAAACAAAATAAGAAAAGCAAAAGCGAAAAAAAGGCTTACATGTACGTACAATTGAATAAGCATGCAATATATATTGGCCAAGGAAATGCCAACAATCAACTACGGTAATAGGCTAGAGTAGGTTCATGGTTTGTACTAATTAGTTCAAAAGGCATGTAATAGAGTATTGATTTTCTTAATAAGTGTGAGTTTAGTAAAACGACCTATATTTTTGTTCGGAGGTAGTATTTTTTCCTTCAAAACTTCAACTCGTTCAACTCATTCGATTTTCGAATCGAACACCATTTTAATTAGTTAATTGGAGCTGATTTTTTCTGAAATTTCAACAACAATCATTAATTCGACATACTGAACGGACCCTAAAATGTCACTTAAAATCGATTGGAGAAGTATTTATAGAGTTGGCTCAACTTGTTTACAAAACTCAACTAATTTTTGTCACGAATAAATCTACAAGACTTGCACCGTTTTGACTGAATATCTTACTGACGTGGCAACGCCGGCGGGGCCAACAAAAGCCGTTTTTGACTGAATCCCGGGCAGTTGGGTCAGCGTTTACGGGCAAACCTACTCTTTATTATGACTACACTACATATAGACATATAGTAATGTCACTATTACTAGCTTGCTCTACAAAAACAAACACAGCCTTTTTTCCTTTTTTTTTTTTGAATTTGATTTAAAAAAAAATCACCGTTTCCCACAGAAACGCAGTCACAACAAAAGTCCAGGAAAGAAGTTTGTTGCAGAGCCAGGCAAGGTGGGCGACTGGGGAGAAGTGAGAGGATAAAAATGGCGGAAGGATGTGAAAACAATTCCTAGAACTCTCATCCTAGAAAACTCACAATCAACGAGTTCTCTAGAGTGTGCGCTGTTTCAAGTTCTAAACCTGCTAGCCGATAGCAAGATTTCGTGTCGTAATATTGCGTTTTCGCCATTTCTCTAGGGTTTTTTCGAATGCTGAGTTTCGGTGGTGGTAAAATTTTCGGATCTTGAGCTAATTTTGAAATGAGAGTCATTGGTGAGAAGCTCACGACTCGGCTTCTGATCTGCTGGTTCGGGATCTTTGTGTGTTGCTCGTTGAGGGGTGTTCTCGCTAATGTCGAAGGTATATTCCAGCCTCTCCTCATATCTGTCATTTTTCTATTTGTTTCCCTTTTGTTAAGCTTCTGAATTGTGGTATTGCGAGTTTGGGAAGTTTGGTAGCAAATAGTTGTATACATTTAGGCTTCTTCAGTTTGCTGACAATTTTAGGTTTTTGAAAAATGGGGAAATCAGAAAGAAAATAAGAGAAGAAGCTCTCATTCAATTCAATAGTGAACTACTGTTGCTGTCAAGTGGTTATATTCCTTCTGTTCCCTTGTCTTATAAGTCAAGGAATAATGAGGTTGAATTTGACTCCACAAGAATGGAACGAAGAGCTGCAGAATTGGTCTGTTTCTTGCGTGTACTGATTGAATTTTTTTGATATGAATCGAACAATGAATGTTTTCTGATCTCAACTGGGCGTTTAAAACTCTACAATCCTCAAAATTTCCATGGTTTAACTTAACGAAATTTTCGTACCATCGAGTCAAAGCAACTGAATATTATATGAGCTAAGAATTAATACATATCCTTATATGAGTAGGCAATTTAAATTGTCGTGCCATAGTAGTAATGTAATAACGTAATTAAGTAAAGATTAATCTTACTTTAGCAGTTGAGAAATTGCTTACGTTGCTTGTTCAGTTACTGGATTACCTTCTAAAGAATTTCTTGTAGTACTAAAATGCTTGATCCGCAATGTCATTGCTGTTTTTTGAACTCTTTACTGCGTGATGTTGGTTCACTATGCGTCTGAGGTTCTTCTATTTATGGTCTCTTAAAGGGTTATTCTCATCGTGTCTTTGTTTTTGTGCTTTCCTGCCACTTATATGTTGCATCGTTGCTTTCAAGTATCTGGTATTTAAACAACTTTTGTCAATGATTTAGAAAACTAATTCTCGTTGCATTTTTTTTAATGAAATATGAACAGGAGATGCTCTACATTCCTTGAAGACCAACTTGCTAGACCCTAACAATGTCTTACAGAGCTGGGATCCCACCCTTGTTAACCCATGCACATGGTTTCATGTTACGTGCAACACTGATAACAGCGTGATAAGATTGTAAGCCATGTGTTATAACTGTATTTATTCGTCTCTCATAATGAGTTTGCCACTTGATTTCTTATTGTTAAGAATGTCTCATATAGCGCGTATTTCCTTGTATTTGTTTAGGGACCTTGGAAATGCAGCTTTGTCTGGTCAGCTAGTTCCTGATCTTGGCCTTCTAAAGAGTTTGCAGTACTTGTAAGTATTGTAATGCTAAGGGCTAATCATATCTCACTCAATTAATCACTCTCTCACTTTTTTTTAATGTTCGTAGAAGCTTTGAACCAAAATCCTTCAGGTTTCATGTTTTGGTTATTAATTCAGCGTAATGTTTACAAAATATACCCGTAGTTGCAATATTAGGTTACTTCCTTGTGATGAAAAAAAACATTTGTTTCCTTTCATAGTCCAGCATCAAACTCTACCTAAAAAAAATTAAAAAAGTATAATGTAACAACATATGGAATGCTTCATTCATTTTTATGCTTGTTGGAATTATTGACGGTTGAGAATCTTTGGGTAGAATCTACTCTGTCTTGTATTGAACTAGATGGCTTTCTGTTATTTTTTCACTTTTATTTTGGACATATTTGACCAATAGAATTTTAATTTATCTAGGTAATTTTTTTATTTAAAAATATTGATATGGCTAATGAATTCTTCTTCTTTATCACAGGGAACTTTATAGTAACAACATTAGTGGTCCAATCCCCAATGATCTGGGTAATCTGACCAATTTGGTGAGCTTGGATCTATATCTAAACAGCTTTACTGGTCCCATTCCTGAGTCTCTGGGTAGGCTTTCAAAAATAAGATTCCTGTGAGTATCCTAACTTCTAACCTATCTCACAAATACTATACTATGTCAATTATAAACCAAATTCCACCTCCCTAGTCTTGTCTCTAAGCAGGTGTCATGAATTATGATGTGTTTTTTTTTGTCATAACCGCCAGCTGAAGCTAGTCATTTTGATAGAGATGTTCTTTTAGCATGAGAGTGGTTGGTTTAGTCTGCAAATTCTAGGTCTTTTGGTTAGAAATATAGTTGTTGGCAGTTGGCACTAGTTGAATTGATGGTCATGCTGTTTTGTTGGAGATGAAAAGTCATGTTTTTTTGTTCATAATTCGATGTGAATAATTAAATTAATATTTATTTATCATTTCTGTGCAAGGATAGTCGACTGAACAACAACAGCTTGACTGGTCCTATTCCCATGTCATTAACAAATATTACGTCACTGCAAGTCTTGTAAGCCTTTTAACTTTCTTGTTTCTTCTTATCTTTGTGCTTATTTTCATCAAGCTTAGCACCACTAATCCTCCAAAGTAGGAGACTTAAGAGAGAAAAGTCTTATTTCCTCTATGTATGCTTATATTATCAAAGCTGAAGTGACTGACATTATATTGTTTGTTTTAGGGATTTGTCAAATAACCGCCTCTCTGGTGTTGTACCAGACAATGGTTCCTTTTCCTTGTTCACACCAATCAGGTTCATGCAACTAAACTTCTGAGCTCTAAAGCTGAAATATGAGGTCTTCTAACTGTTCAATTTTTGTGAAATGTAGTTTTGCCAACAATTTAGAGCTATGTGGCCCAGTAACTGCGCATCCATGCCCAGGATCTCCTCCATTCTCCCCGCCGCCTCCATATATCCCACCTCCACCAGTACCAACCACAGGTGAATTTAGTGTTTGTTTTCTCAGCCCTATTATCTTGATACTTAAAAACTTTCAATTGTTGGCTTATGTTCATGCTTTTTTATGCGACCAGAGTTTTAGTTCTCTTTACTCATAAATGTGTCAAAGTCAATAGACCTGAATGCAAAGTGGCTTTCTTTCAGCTTTAGCTGGCCCAGCTTCTATGGTTTTCTTTGCTGATTTGGAGACTAAACTGTAGATCTTCTGCTTAAAATTATGAAAAATCTATTATAATCTTGTTATGTGGTTGCATGTCAGGAAGTAATAGCGCGACAGGAGCAATTGCTGGAGGTGTAGCTGCAGTTGCTGCTTTATTGTTTGCTGCTCCTGCAATATTGTTTGCATGGTGGCGACGTAGGAAGCCAGTAGAATATTTCTTTGATGTGCCTGGTTAGTTTGATCTTTCCTATTGTGTCATCTTGTAATTTTTTTTTTCATTTTCCATTCTCTTTACTCCAATAATCACCATAAATAGAGTATTCAGTAGTAACCCAAAATCTAGATGTTCTTTATTGAAATCAAGTTCTCGTCATTTGGGTTGCATGCTGACTGTTAAGTTTAATTGTTTTTCAGCTGAGGAGGACCCTGAAGTACATCTAGGGCAACTCAAAAGGTTCTCACTACGTGAACTACATGTTGCAACAGATACTTTTAGCAACAAAAATATTCTTGGTAGAGGTGGATTTGGGAAAGTCTACAAGGGACGCCTTGCTGATGGAACTTTGGTTGCTGTCAAACGGCTCAAGGAAGAACGTACTCCTGGTGGCGAGCTGCAATTTCAAACTGAAGTAGAAATGATTAGCATGGCTGTGCATCGTAATTTACTTCGCTTGCGTGGGTTTTGCATGACGCCTACTGAACGATTGCTCG
The DNA here is from genome assembly GCA_964016875.1 of Fallopia convolvulus. Classification (NCBI taxonomy): domain Eukaryota; kingdom Viridiplantae; phylum Streptophyta; class Magnoliopsida; order Caryophyllales; family Polygonaceae; genus Fallopia; species Fallopia convolvulus. The sequence continues at coordinate 53,455,299 of OZ024729.1, forward strand.
TTTATCCATACATGGCAAATGGGAGCGTTGCTTCATGTTTAAGAGGTAAGTTTCAATAAATGTGCAACTGGGCATAATCATATTATTCAAAAATAAGTTAATAGTATTATTGGAAACCACATTTTTATCATTTTTGTGCATTTGTAAATTCTGTTTTAGAGCGGCCACCAAATGAACCTCCTCTTGATTGGCCAACGCGTAAGCGGATTGCTCTCGGGTCTGCAAGAGGACTCTCGTATTTGCACGACCATTGTGATCCAAAGATTATTCATCGTGATGTGAAAGCTGCAAATATATTATTGGATGAGGATTTTGAGGCTGTTGTGGGTGACTTCGGTTTGGCTAAGCTTATGGACTACAAAGACACTCATGTAACAACTGCCGTACGAGGAACAATTGGACATATAGCTCCAGAATACCTATCTACTGGAAAATCTTCTGAAAAGACTGACGTTTTCGGTTACGGAATAATGCTCTTAGAGTTGATCACTGGACAAAGGGCCTTTGATCTTGCTCGGCTTGCAAATGATGATGATGTTATGCTGCTAGATTGGGTACGTGTTCTTTATACTTTCCTTAAATATCTTGTGTTTCTTTCATTATGTCATTACTAATTAATGATATGAGAATTTGCCTTTCCTTATCTAACCTATGTTTGTTTGACACTACAGTACTACACATTAAAATCACAATTTAGTACTTAAAACACCACACAACTTTCAAAGTGTTAAATTAAAACTACTTTTTACCCTAAAGCCACAACAACATGCATGTAATTGATAATTGTCACAGTAAGCTTTCTTTTTTGGTCTCTCAGGTCAAGGGTCTTTTGAAGGAGAAGAAGCTAGAAATGTTAGTGGACCCTGATCTCAAGACCAACTACATAGAGTCAGAAGTGGAGCAACTCATCCAAGTTGCACTTCTGTGCACCCAGAGCTCGCCAATGGACCGACCCAAAATGTCCGAGGTAGTAAGAATGCTGGAGGGCGATGGCTTGGCAGAGAGGTGGGATGAGTGGCAGAAGGGCGAGGTTACGCGCCAAGATGTGGATTTGACATCTCACCTTAACAATGATTGGATTGTCGACTCTACTGATGATTTACATGCCGTTGAGCTGTCTGGACCTAGATGATTGATTGACCAAAGAATTGTCACAAGTTTCTTAGGTCTCACATTATATTTTTTCTCTTCTTCTCTTCTTCTAAAGGGGTGGTAGGGGATTCATTTTGGTAGTCTTTTGTGCATATAATGCTCTAATGGAAGTGGCAACTGGTAAGTTGACATATATGGCTGCATTTTGGTGGGTGATGTTGGTCAGAGGGTAGATTTAGTACTAGTTTCTGGTTCTGTACTCGAGTAGTCTAAAGAATAGAACAGAAATCCACTAATCAGCTACTAATTTTCTGATGTATTTTCTGCTTGATTAAATTCATAGTAAGGATTAAGTAAAAAACTGATTTGAATTTTATGACCTTAGTAAAATAATGCATCTTTGCTTTTTATATACTAATTATTATTATTGTCTTGTTTCTAGTTGGGCTTGAAACTGGAAAAATCAGAAGGATTGTATGTATATGATGAATGAGATAAGGGTTTAAAAAAAAAATGAGACAAGTTACCAAATCCCAAACATAAATCACTTATATTTGACATATAGTATTTATCCTTGAGACAAAAATGAACGGCAGGCCAAAGTTCTAAGTTATCCATTTGCCTACCACCACAAGATGTTCCCAAACATACTCTACCCGTAGCTTATAAATTTATAGAATATTGATTTTACTTCTCTGGTTGGCAAAATAATAAGATTTAATAGATAAAGCCAAAGTTGTGAAAATAATTGAGCTCGATCTCATTGATGAACTTGTTAGGAAACGGTTTCTTCTTCCTTTTCTTGTTGTTGCTATGCTGATACACCCTTATAGTAAAATTCGGTGGGTGAAACAACCAGCCTACATTTACTAGCTCGATCGTAAACCCACTCACCTCATTTCAAATTGCATTTCATTTGCATTTCATCTCAATTTGAATTTCACCAATCACCATATATATATATAACCACCCATAAACACTCCCTTCTCATTCACATTGAAAAAAAAATCAAAGAATGTGAGATCGGTTTTTCTTTGTTCTTGTCCTCAATGCAAATCCTCACCGCTTATTTGAGACATATCTTTTGGGTAATTTATATACCTTAATTATTTATAAATGTTCATATGCATTCACACAATCACACATTTAAATTCTTTTTTTTTTGTTCTATATTACTAGTGCATGCTTATGATGGCGGTGCACCTAATAATCGATGATCTAATCAATTTACTTGGAGCTATTGGGTTGTTCAAAATGTCCGAGGTAACAAATTATATCACCCCTCCATTTCCTATTTAATTTGCCTATATTTTTTATTTGGTTGTCCAACACTAAAGTTAAAAATACATACTAACAAGAAGGTTAATTGTGCTTTGCTACCTAGCAAACATTATTGCGGGTATTTTACCACAAATTCCTTCTTGTTAGTATGCACAAACTTCCTTGTTAAAATTATGAAACAAAAAGATAAAAGAATTATGTAGTTTCCCTAATTCTTAAGAGTTAAGAGTAGTATAAAAAATAAATTAATTTTTGCCTTGTTCTTTTTTAGGCTAAAGTATTTTTTTTTTCTGAAAAGTACTATGTAATAAGTTAAATGTAATTACTTATCTTTGGACAAAAAATACTTTTTAACTGGACTGGTAGATATGATATTTTGGTTAATTATGGAGTACTAGGTAATTAATAAATGAAAAAACTAAATAAAAAGATTGATTGATTATAAAAAAGCTTTGCAAATTGGGTGTTTGTACGTACAAAACAATCATCCAATTTTTGTATTGGAGGATACAATTTTTTTTATTTGGATATATATATATATATATATATTATACATAGAGTTTGGTTCTCATAAAACCAAACTCATTACATAAGCCTTAATTAATATATTTTTCTAATCCCAGATCTTCTTCTTCCACTCCCTCCCACCTCCATACTCTCTACTGTGTCCGTTCTCCAAGCTCGGTCACTGCAGCCTCTCATAAATAATACACTGTTTGGTTGTTGATGACATCTTGTCGGTAAAGGAGTTTCCTCGAACATCGGAGTAGTCATCATCAACGAGATATAGTGAACGTTGTGAATAGGGTAATATTAATTCTTATTTGTATGTTGAAAAGTGTTTGATGTACGTTTTGCTTTACAAAATAGAAAATCGATCATGGAGCTGGTCTAAGAAAAATGACGGTGGTCTTATTTTAGGGTTAGGAAAATGATTAGGATTTAGGATCGTGTCTTTTTTGATTATTTTGTATATTTTGATGCAAGATGAAGAGCTATAATACGTAAATGAAATTGGTTGTCATATTAAGAGTCTCGCTGTATTTTCATGAGAATTGCACGAGTCTTGTTGGATTCAAAGATGTAGTTTCTGATTTAATGTACTCATGTATTGGCGTATTATTGCTAATTAGAGAATCTCTAATGACGAGTTTTAAGTTAAATTTATTATCTTACTTTTTCAATAATATATTCTCATTCTTTCACATAGTATAAAATTTCTTATCCTACATTCATGATATCCATAGCAATATTTTATCTATTTATTTATTTTGATTACTTTTTCTTTAATTTTTTAGGGTTTAGGCATTGTGCGAGGTTGTGGTCTACAAGAATTGGTCACGTGACCTGGGAGCCTATATTATGTGTGGATTTCCTATATATATCCATGGTTCTACAAACCGAGGTAGATGGCAACAACAATGGCTTGAATAGCAGCCCCAACAAGGATGCCCCACCATAGGCCACGTCCTCCTCGGTCGGTGGAACACAAACCCTAGAACCACAAATATAGGAATTCCACATAAGAGATAAAGCTCCTACCTTCGCCTAGTTGGGCATCATCGAGCATACGGCTGCGTTGTCACTCCCATCATCTGCGTTGTCAGGTGATCTTTTTCTTACAAGCGATCGGCCAGGCATTGGGATGTGAATTTCAGAAAAATAGACGTTCTGCGTTGTCACTCCCATCATCTCCGATCTCGAATTAATTACTTCCTCCTAGTTGAAGAGAATGGTGGCTGGGTGTGGTAACAGATCGAGAAGGGATGGGAAAATTAGAGTTAGACGGAGAGGTTGACGAAAACAAGATAGAGAACGATACGATTTGTTACACGCTACACCACTACGTATTAATAGAAGTAATTTATGTATATAAACCCGGTTTAACATCTGAACCGGCTACACGCACATTAAGGGCAACATCTTATCTATTTTATTAATTTATTTTTCAAATAAAATTTTAAATTGTATGTGAAAGCATAACAAATTTGTGGAATAGAGGACAACAATATTACTTTTTATTGTAAAGAAAGGAAAAAATTGTCTGACATAATGGGTTATTGCTTCTTTTGCACAATTAATTGTCTCTTGTTTCTAGTTGGACTTGAAACTGGAAAAAATAAGAAGGATTGTATAGTGGCTAATCCGAAACATAAATCACTTGTATTTGACATGTATTGATACTTGAGACGAAAATGAACGGCAAGCCAAAGTTAGTTTCCATTCTAGGCTTCTAGCACAAGAGAACATAACATTAAAACATAACCATCATAATTAAAAACGTAACAGGCCCTACCACATGGTGTTGCATGACTTGTATATTCTACCCATAGCATATAACTGATATAAGATTTAATAAATAAAGCCAAAGTTGTGAAAATAATTGAGCTCGCATTAATAAGAGAAGGTTTCAACTTTCGTCGAAAAAGAGATGTAAATTAACCAACTTTTGTAAATTAATTCACTTTAATTCACCTATCACGATTTAAGGTTTTCAACTTTCGTTTTATCAAACTTTCCATGGCCGATAGACCGGGAGTTGTGCTTATGTAAGCCCAGCACACAAGCCTAGTGGGGTTCCATCTTAAAACCAATTGGTCATAGGAGGAGTAACCCAAGGGTATGTATACTAGGCTATTTCACTTAATATTTCAGATGTGAGATAGACTATTCTCAACAAGTGCAACTGGCCTAGCCCAGTTGACACTTGGACAAACGGGTCTAGCATCTCAATCTCTTTATACCTAGCCCGGTAAAAGTGACAGGTGGTGGCATCTCAATCTCTTTTAATAGCCAACTCAAACCCTGGGTGAGGGCATCTCATTCTCTTTTTAGCCGAAAGCACCCATGCACAAGAAATAGGCCCGAATCGAGAGAAGCCGTTAGACAGATAGCTCTGATACCATTTTAAACTTTCCATGGGCCGATGGATCGGAGGTCGTTCTTATGTAAGCCCAACACACAAGCCCAGTGGGGTTCCATCCTAAAACCAATTGGCCATAGGAGGAGTAACCCAAGGGTATATATACTAGGCTATTTCTCTTTATATTTCAGATGTGAGATAGACTATTCTCAACACATTTCAAATCTTATTCCTATTCAAATTCACAATTTTTTCTTTCAATCAAATTATGAACATGAATTTACTTCAACTTTCGCCAAAGTTTAATCACAAATAAGTAGAAACAAGATCAAAGGCAATCAATTCATGGATTCATACTATCAACAAGCATAACTAAGTTGGGCTTTTACCTCCAACCCTAGAATAAAAGACACTACTTACACATAATTGAAGAACAAACACAAAGATTTAAATAAGTAAACATGTCTTTTAATTTAACTAAAGAAAACTTACTAGAATTCTCAATCACAATGTGCTTAAAACTTCATGCAAGAACACAAAGAAACCCAAACAATTCTCTCGCCTCTTCTTGCGTCCCCAAACGTGCGTAATTCAATTTCCCCCCAAACTAGGTCTTTTCTCTTGCTTAATTAGTAAACATCTATCTAAAGAAGTCTATCTAAAAGATATAAAAACTATCCATAAAATGATTTTCGGAATAAAATCCATGAAGATCTCGAATCTGCACCGCCTACCGAGACGGGGTACCTCGGTACCGACCCCGTCAGGGTCGGTAGGACTCTTCTGGTGATTTTCTTCATATTTCCTTTCCTGTAGACCTCTGTACCGACCCTCATAAGGTCAGTTACGAGCCATTTCTAGGCTTTTCGTTTTCTTGCTCTCTTGTTTCCTTCTTTGATCTTCCACCAATGCCTTCAAGCTTCCTTCCTAACCTCACTCCTATCCGTGTGATGCTCTAGAGTGCTCCAATTCTGCTTCAAAACCTACAAGAAAACACAGAAACTTGCGTAGCTTCCATATTTTGCGCAAAATAAAAAAATATATTAGTTAAAATACTAACAATAATTCCTAAAATAAATATATTATAACGTATCAATTCTCCCCCGTTGACAATCGACTTGTCCTCAAGTCGTAAATCCGGGAAAGAATCATGAACTGCTGAATTATATACTTGGGCATGTATCAACGTTAAAATGGAGAAGTTTATGCTGAACTTTGTAGTTCAAACTTGAGCTTGAGGCCATATAACAAGTCAGCAATTCAAATTTTCCCATACGCACAAGACCATGTTCGGCTCAACCAATCACCCATCAGCAACCCCAACTCAGCAAAATTTCTCAACAAGCAAATTCAGCAAATAAATTCAAGAAATAGATGCCCGTATTGATCAAAATTCAGCACAATGGAACCAATAATATTTGCCAAGTGCAACATTTCTTGAATAACGAACATCAGCAAAAATTTGGAGATTCACTTGGCAGTCTTCCATTTCAACAGGGACCACGTGAGTCACGTGAAATCAAGTGGCAAACGCTGCACCAAATTCTGAAAAAAAACCACCCATCATACATGAAGACTGCAAGGCCAAAGCTGACCATCTTGAACACAATCTCTGATTTTAAATTCAGCACTGTAGAATGCAACAACCACCTTTCCATAATCATACAAGGTTCTTTGCACAACATAAGCAAAACAGTGTTCCACACAACAACCTCAACACCAGCAAACTGACACCGCAACACATCAATCATTCCTTTGCTTTGTTGAATGTAGAATACACGCATCAGCCTTGAAATTCCCAGTACAATTTATGTATCCCATTGTTGCTGACAGCTTTCCACCAGGATCAAACACCAGCAATTCAAAGTCACAATAAGAGCCTTCAACAAGCAATGAAAACCCCGCATTACAATTCCGGGATCAAAAATAAGGTGCTTAAAAATAATTTTACCAGCACATAATGCCAGCAAAACAGTGCATTTGTAGATTTCAGTTTGTGCCGCATAAAAATGCAGCAAATAAATAGCAGCTATAACACCCAAAATTCTGCCAGTGGGACTTGTTAGCTCAATTCCATCAAAATTCAGCTGCTGAACAAAGTGCCTAGTTTGCCCATCAAACGTGTCTACATAGAAGCATTCGAATTGTCCTGGCAACCCATTGAAATTACTACGATACCTACACTTCGCAATCCCATTACTTCCTGGGTCAAATACCCAATGATCCATAAGCAGAGGTACATTAGTCGGGTGAATAGAAAAATCACTACCAATAGAATTTCTCATTGGCATTTTATCAAACAGTTGTTGTGCAGTCGAAATTGCCAAGAATTCAAATGGATGTCCCTTAAGATCACCTACTTTAATTCCACCAGGATCGTTTAATTCAACCACAGACACCACCCTTTCTCGGGTGCATCACAATCTACAACTTCTACAGGTTTAGAATTTACCGTGAATTGCTCTTGTAGGCTTGAATCCATTACACACTCTGAACTAGCACCCTGTTTCTCATCAAGATCAGCCACGAATCCCTTCAGCATTCTGGCAAACACCTTGGATGCAACATGAGTTTCAACACTCACCGGAATAGCAATTTCCGGGTCCTGGCTTTGCAGTTCGACATCGTTTTCAAACTGAGGAGCATCGTCCGGCGTTGCTTTCAAATTATTCGGGTGTTGGTCGAGCGGTGTTGTGGCCGGAACCGCTGGGAGAGTACGGGTCAGCTGGGATTGGCTGCCGGGTTTGTAACCGCTCGAGTTCCAATTGCGTCGGGGAGCGGAATTCCAATGCGACGCGGTTTCGCTGAAAGATGCCGCCAACTGATCAACAGGGTTTACTTTTGCAATCTAGTTCACATCTTCAATTGGAGGTTCAACTTGGTTCGATCCACTACTCGTGTATGGCATCGGAGCTTCGATCTCACTCAGGACATCACGAAACAACTCCAGTCGACAACAACCGTCATAAATGTTTCTCCCGTTGAGAGCGTTGAAAGCATCTATGGTTGATTCCCTATCCGTGAAGCGAATCCGTGAATGAAACCCAGTTTCTGCACTCAATATCTCAGCGTCTTCGAAAGTTCCGAATATGGAAAACACTAGCGCTAACACATCGCATGAAATTCGGTACACCATCGAGTGAATCTTGACAAGCAATGTGCGATCATGTACATGATTATTGATTGAACCACCCTCGAACCTCTGTTGAACAACGTCCAAAAGTTTCTCCCAAGTGCGGATGAAATTATACCGTCGTTGATAACGAAACCAGGCGAAGGCCGGATTATCGAATAACAGGCCCACCAGTTGAAGGCGGTTATTGGCCGTGGTATGAAAATAATCGAAATAGGCTTGTACTTTATATACCCAACCAGCCGGATCGTAACCATTGAAACGAGGAGCTTCAATGTTGTTCAATGTTGTCATGGTAATGGAGAGTTCGGGAATAACTTTCTAGAATATAAAAGGAATATATATAATACTAAGCCCTAACGGTTCAGTAAAAACGTCCCGGGAAAGAACTGTAAAGAAAATCCAAGAAAGAGTTTGTAAAATTCTATATAAAAATATATTAGTTAAAATACTAACAATAATTCCTAAAATAAATATATTATAACGTATCAGAGCACTCTTAGAGTGCTCTAAATATTTGACATGTATTTATCCTTGAGACAAAAATGAACGGCAAGCCAAAGTTAGTTTCCATTCTAGGCTTCTAGCAAGAGAACATAAATGACTTGTATCTACTCTACCCATAGCATATAACTGATATAAGATTAATAGATAAAGCCAAAGTTGTGAAAATAATTGAGCTCTGATTGATAAACTTGTTAGGAAACGGTTTCTTCTTCCTTTTCTTAATGTTGCTATGATGATACATCGTTATAGTAAAATTTGGTGGGTGAAGCAACAGGCCTACATTTACTAGCTCGACGTCCCACTCAACTCATTTCAAATCGCATTTCATTTGCATTTCATCTTGTAATTAATTGTTATATTGTAAATTCTCTTGATGATTTTCTCATTCCATGAAAGGGTTTTTATACTAGTAGATAGAAACTTTTTGGAGTTCAAGCAACTAACCTAGGATAGAATAATTAGATACAAGATAAAATCATTCCATAAAATAAATATCATAACTATAACCTAAAGCAGAGGTTAAAAAAATTGTTAAACGACACATGTCACTTTTAGATTAGACCACATCACCCCTTTTTAAAAAAAATAATCTTTTATTTTTTGATATGATAAATTCTTATCCATGTTTTTAGAATATAGAATACAAAATCCCATTATTAAACAATCTCTTATTTTTGAATATGATAGATAGAAAGATCAATATGATATTTTTTTATGCTATCATACTAATTCTAGAATATTTATTTTATTTTTAGATAGAATCGTTTTTTAATTAAGATATCTTAATTGATTACTTTTTATTGTTTATATTTAGATGTTAAATAAAACAATCCGTATATTGACTTTTTTAGAAATATCTTTACATATAATAATTTTATTTATTATTTTTAAAACCCGTACAAGGTACGGGAATACATACTAGTTTTATCCTAAATAGATTTTCTTATCCTAATACCCCGCAAGCTCATGGAGGAGCACGGAGATGAAGCTTAGATCTTAATGTTTGAAGTCTGGTTGTGCCTACAACTTTGGTTAAAATATCTAACCACCAATGAACCATCTTCAACCTGTTCTCTAACAAAGTGATAGTCAATTTTAATATGATTGGAGCGTTGATTGAAAACCGTATTAGCATACATATAAGTAGTACTTAAATTATCACAAAGTAGAATCGGTGGAGACTGAAACGGGGCATGTAATTTCTGAAAAAGCTGCTGAATCCATATCAACTCAATAGAGGCAAACGTAATAGCCTTGTATTTGGCCTCAATGATGATACTTCCTTTATATAATTTTGCTATGATGATACATCGTTATATTAAAATATCTGCTAAATCCACCAATTTCAATTTCACCAATCACCATATGTATTTAATCACCCATAAACACTCCCTTCTCATCCACACTGAAGAAGAATATATATCGAAGAAGGTGAGATCAGTTTTTCTTTGTTTTTGTCCTCGAAGCAAATATTAATCCTCACCACTTATTTGAGACATATTTTTGGTTAATTATACTTGTCAACCGCCCAATCCACATAATAAAATACATGAAGATTAGGAGGATTATGAGCATGTAGGAGAATACTGTGAGTAAGGGTGCCATTTAGGTACTGAAGAAGCCGCTTCGTTGCACTCCAATGCTCAGAGGTCGGATTTTGCATGAATTGAGACAATTTATTAACCGAAAAGCTTATACCAGGTCGTACATGGGAAAGGTACAACAGGCTACCAACCACCATTCTATAATCAATCCGATTGGAAAGCGGTTCGCCAGAATCGCGACGAAGTGAAGTGGTCGAGCACATTGGTGTCGAAATGGCATTAGTCTGCCATCTTGAAACGCTGTAGAGGTCAAGAATATACTAGCGCTGGTTGAGAAAGAGGCCCTTAGAATGAGATTGCACCTCAACTCCAAGAAAGGAAGAGAAGTTTCCAAGATCCTTAAGCGATAACAGAGTAGCAAGAGAATCAACTAACCATTGAAGAGATGAATCACGACTGCCTATAAGGATAAAATCGTCCACATACACGAGAAGGAGTATGACATGGCGATCTCGGTAGATGAAGAGTGACGAGTCAGCCATTGAGTTAATGAAGCCAAGACTGAGAAGATACGTGCGGAGTTGAGTATACCATGCCCGGGGTGCTTGTTTTAACCCATAGATAGCCTTGTTGAGTTTGCAAACATGCGTAGGAAACCGCTTGTCGATGAAGCCGGGAGGTTGTTCCATATAGACATCCTCATGACGGGAGTCTGGAAGAAAGGCGTTGTTGACATCTAGTTGTCAAATGGACCACTCGGAACTAACGACATGGGATAACACAGTGCGGACAATTACGAGCTTGATAACGGGACTGAAAGTCTCCGTATAGTCACACCCGGGCCGTTGATGGAAACCTTTAGCAACCAAACACGCCTTATACTTGTCAAGAGAGCCATCCGAGTGGTATTTGAAGCGATACACCCATTTGCATCCCACAATATTTGAGGCACAATCTGAGGGAACTAGATCCCAAGTTTTGTTGGAGAGCAAGGCTGAGAACTCGACTTCCATGGTATTGCGCCAGTCCGGGTCTCTAAGGGATTGGGTTATGTTTTAGGGTTCTTTGGGAGTTGTAAGGGAGACATGAAGGTTAAGTTGTTGGACGGGTTTATGGATGTTATGCATGGAGCGGGTAACAACATGATGGGGTGGAGAAGAAGGTGGACTGGAGGTATGTGAGAGGGAGTTGGACGATGTTGCAGTGGTGTTGGCAGGCGTGGATGAGGGTTCAAAAGAAGGAGGGGTGAGATTAGGCAAATTAGGGTTAGAAGGGTTATCTTGTGGAGAAAGAAAGGAAGTGGTGGGAGAATTAGGGTTAGAGAGAACATGTGGCGGGGGTGTAATGGGCTCAAGTATAAGGTTTTTGAGAGTAGGTTATGGGGTGAGGTGGTGTGGGTTCAGATAGGACCGGAATGTGGAGCAAGGCTCGAGATGAATGCGATTGATTAGGAGAGGAGCTGGATTTCGAGGGGGTTGATTGTAGGAATAGGAAAACGTGCTCCATAAAAGGGGACGTGGCGCGAGGTGTAAACCCGATGGGTTTCGGGGTCAAAGCAGAGATAAGCACTTTGGGTGAGAGAATAGCCCACAAAAACACATGGTGAGGATTTTGGATCAAATTTGTTTGTGGTATAAGGTTTTAACCAACGAAAACATAAACAACCAAAACTTTTCAACTTTTGATAATTGGGTTGGGTTTGAAAGAGTTTAAGGAAGGGTGAAAGATTTTGAAGTGTGGGGGTGGGCATTCTATTAATGAGATATACTGTTGTTTGAAAAGCAAAGGGCCAACGAGGTTGAGGAAGACCAAAATGTGACATAAGGGCAAGTCTGGTTTCAACAATATGACAATGTCTACACTCGGAATACCCATTATGTTGGGGTGTGTGTGGCGGAGTAGTGAGGTGGGAGATCCCGACATCGGCAAGAAACAATTTGAGAGCTATGTATTCACCAACGGTGTTCGAGTAAATGACTTTAATTTTGATTTGAAAATAGTTTTCTACAGGTGCTTTGAATTTAATGAAAGTGGACTTAGTGTCGGATTTTTGTTTGAGAGGGTAAAGCCATATATATTTGGTAAAGTGATCGACAAAGATGAGATAATAACGATAGCCATCAGACGAACGAACCAGGGACGTCCATACATCAGTAAAAATCACTTGCAAAGGGTAATATAAAGAGATTGTAGAAACACCAAAAGCCAACTTATGACTTTTATTAATAGAACATGATGAACAAAAATCAGATTTGGACTAGAACTAGGAAAATGAATAATATTTTGCATAAGCTTTAATATAGGTGGTGCATGATGTCCCAACTTGTGATGCCAAGATGAGCCAGCCGAGAGTTGAGCGGAAGAGACACTAGGGTTGACAGCCGAAGACAAGAGGTAGACACCATTTATACAAGGAACCACTAAGAAGAGTTGTTCTGGTTGATAAATCCTTCACAAGAAAAGAATCGGCTAAGAATTCAACAAAAAGATGATTTTGAGAGGTGAACTTGGAAATAAATAGTATATTGCTGGAAATTTTTGGGTCATGAAGAATATTATCTAAGTTGAAAGTTTTGGTTGTTGTATGTAAAGAAAGTTTATCGGCATGCTAATGGTGGCGGTGATCCTAATGATCGATGATCTAATCAGTCTATTGGAGTTATTGGATTGTTCAAAAATATCCGAGGTAACGAATTGTATCACTTCTTTTTAATATAATTTTCATATATAATCTACTTGTTCAAAAAAATTGATTGGTCATTTGTGCTTGTAAAACGTAGCAAACATTTTATTTTGGCTAATTTAACATCTTTCGAAGTTAAGAGAACTAATGTAATATAAGTTGAATTATTGTCTATTTAAGGACTAGAAAATTTGATTTGATGCCCTAGGGTATATCTTAGAAAATCCTTATATATTTAACTACCACCTAAGATTGATTTGTTGTTGTTTTTTTTTTGATCGGAGAGATTGATTTGTTGTTGAAAATTCATAACAATCTTTGTAAATATTTTTGTTTGGGGCGAATTTTCTTTTGAGATTTGTTAGCTAAAAAGATTACGTATTGCTAGCTAAATTTTATCTGATGATATTGTTGAAAAAACATAATAATAATTTCATATATAATAAATTGTTAGATAAATTTTGTATGATGTTATTTTTAGAAAATCAAAACAATAACTACACATAAAAAAAAGGGTCCGCATACATAATAAGTAAATGAAGGAAAGGAAACATACATAAAAGTGATAGACATAAAAAGCAAACAAATAAGAGGATCAAAGAATGAAGGGGTTGATTGACGACGACGAGATAGGAGGGCGGAGGAGGAAGGCGGTAGAGTGAATTGGTTTTAGAGATGAGATCGATTATTGTAAAAAACTAATAATTTTTCTGTTTGTGTGCTTATGAAATTGATTATGCCAATTTTTTAAGTAGAAGTTGGAGTTCAATTGGAGAATCGTCCTTACAAGTTGCAACTATAATTGGCTAGCTTCCTCGGATCGACTTTTGACAACAATAACAACGGCGAAATCTTTATCTCCATGCTTAATGTGTTGATCGGATTCGAAATTATAATTGTAATGAAATCTTCCCTTTTGTTTTGCCTAGCTTGTGTTAATTGGAACTTAGCATAACTTAAAAGTATCTAAAAATATTTGAAATCTAATTATGTATCATATATTTCAAAAAAATTAAATAAAAATGTTTTTTAACAAAAATGCTTTTTGAATTAAGTTGTAGGAAATAGGATATCTTGGTTAATAAATAAAAAGTAGGTCAGATTTGTTGAAATAACCTCAATAGGGCAAACTTATAAATTAAATGAAAAGATTAATTAATGTTAGAAGTAGGGCAAATTTGTTGAAATAACCTCAATATATAGCTTTGCAAATTTTGTTTGTACTCCAAATTTTTTTAATTTAACTTATAATTGGAATCTTTATTGTCACTCTCATTAGATCTCCCACCTCTATACTCCCTACGGAGTCTGCAATCCAAACTATCAGATTTTCCACTTCCATACTCCCTACACAGTCGGTTCTCCAAGTCATGCCATTACAACATCTCAAGAGGATTATGTTGTTCGTTGGCATTTTGTTTCAAGAAGATTACATGGTTCGTTGACATTTTGTAAGTAAAGGAGTTTCCTCGAACACAAAGAAGTCAATATATGTCAGCGCCACCTTGGCGTCCATCTATGGTGTCATTCATCGAGCGAGAAGGTTCTGCTTTCTCAAGGGCGGCGTTTGTGACAGGGTTTTATATGTAATCTGGTTTTGTTACTGCTTCGATGCTTATTTGTATATATGTTTCCCGATTCAATGTTTATAGTTGGTTCAACTGTTATACTTAATTAGTTGGAGCTTGTTCGAACCCATAGTTTTCTCTTCTTTTTTTTTTTTTTTGGTTGAAACCCGCATACTAGTTTTCTCTTTATATACTTAAATGAAGACACTTAGCCAGATTATCGAATTAATCAAATCAATCTTGTATTTACCTCTTCTTTTGTTGAAATTGATTACAAATCAATCTTGTAGTTAAGCATGTGTGGTGCACATGACCTTCATATCAATTTTGAGCGGGTTAATGTTTTAAAGCAGTAATTAATGCTTATAATAATATTTTTTATCTTTAAAAATTCAGTCTTTATTCATATTTTTTCACCTTTTCTTCTTAATTATATTTTAAAATTTTTATTTAAAAGATTTATAAAGAATTGCATTTGATTAAATAAATTATACAAATTTACATTATTTTTGCATTTTTATCCATTTTTTAAAAGAGTAATTAAAGTGGATTTTATATCAAGTTGAATAATTTATATGCTTATTTAATGGATGTTCATTGCCATAGATTAAATATATATGTAAACTAATTCCAAATATATACATTGTCATATAATTAATAAATCATCTTTAAGTAGTGAAAGATACTAATATACTAATTAATATATAAGCCTGAACAAATATACATATCAATGTTAAATTGAAAAATGTTATTGTTTATATAATAAAAATATTATTTAAATTAGTTTTTTAGGAGTAGATTTGGTATCACAATTATGAGTTTGATAATTTAACTTTTAATTTAGAGAACACTTTCAAAAAAAAAAATTTGAATTTTTTTTGGATGAGCCAATTAAATTATTTTAATATTATAAAATTAGAAAAATGTTTTTTTTTCCCCTAAATGAAATTATATATATTGTAAATTGTGTACCTATATAGTAGTATTCAATAAACCTTAAGAAGTAGGCTCTGTCTAACTAGGTAAGGTTAAAAATAATAATTTAACTTATAATTTAAGTAATAGATATGGTTATAATTCTATCGCATGGTTAATTTAACATACACATATATAATATAGGAGATTATTATTATAAGGTCATTGTTTTGGGCAGGATAATTGTACTAACACGTTACCTGCTTTGATATGGGAATTCCTAGCCAAAGATCAAGTGTAACGCGTTATAAACTAGAGGCAAGATGAAAGATCGATTAAAGAATAGAAAAGACAATAGCAAGTAAGTTGTAATGTGTGTATTATGATCGCAGTTTGAGATGAATCTCCTCCAATACAGAACGAACACTTGAGTGTAAGTAGAATAAAGTGAACAAGGACGAATTTTAGCTTTTGGTTTTCTCTTCAGTGTTTTTGTGTCCTTTTCTCCGCTTCAGGCTTGTTATATATAACCCTTTCCTTAATTCGGACCGTTGGTGGGATGTTCAACGTAACCCGGAGATCTCGCATGCTGAATCCACAAACTAGCCGTTTCTGCATTTCAACCCCGGGGTCCGAGATTTTTGTCACGTTTTTATTGTCTCCTTTCATGACTCAACCTCACCATGTCTTCAACGTTTCTTCGACCTTCCTTTTTAACCACCAGATTGGGCCGACTATTCCGGGCTCCTTGATGCTCTTTTGGGCTAGGTTTCGGAGGGCCCAACAATACCCCCATCAAAAACCCGGGAAAATTCCCGCCTCCACTTTCTTAGGGTTTTTGATTTCGTGTCTTGGAAGTTGTAGCAAGTCATGACACGTCTAATCAAACCCTATTTAAAGCGGTTATGATGGCTTCTAAGACTTCAATTGTGCTTCTCGGTGTCCAGGTACGTTTTCCCCTACTTTCGCTTCTTCGTCTTCAACTTCTTTTCTTCCCCCAACTATGGCGTCTTCTAGCTCTCCTTCCCTCTACTGCCTTGAATCCACCCTTCCTCCTTCTCTGACATCTTCCGGTTTCCTCACATCCTATCATCGGAGGATAGTACTTCAGAGGACCCCCATATTTTTGCCTTTTCTGCGGGTTTCCCTTCACATGCAGAGGTGTTTCTTCCTCCCCCTGGCGTTCATGCGGATTTCTATGCCAGCGATTGGGTGTGCTTGTATGAGTACCCTTTTCGTATTGGCCACCGTTTTCCATTTTCTCCTTTAGTCGTCGATTTCTTGTCCACCCTCAATGTTTCTCCGGGGCAATTACTTCCCCAAGTTTGGAGACTTCTACTTTCTGTTGATCAATTGTGCTCTTCTCGGGGTCTTCCCTTCAAAGATGCCGACTTTTTCCTAAATTACCGCCTTTCCAAAGATGGTCCGGGCCGTTTAACTTTGAAAACCTTTACCAACAAATCCGACTTAATCTTCAACATATCAAAATCTGACCGGGGCTGGGCTGATAAGTTTTTCTTTGTGAGATTGTCTTCTCTAGGGATCGATACATCTTTCTTGAGAAGTCGTTGGCAATCAACAGGTAGCGTTTCCCTTCTGCACTCGTTGGTTTCTATTCAAGTCTAACCGCTGAATGTTTTCTGTACAGAGCATTTTGCTACTCCTCAACCCCGCAAAGTGTCATATCAAGTTATCTCCCATATCGAAGCTCTCTCGTTGGAGGAAAGATCCTACCCCGAATTAGTGAAAGCGTGTTTTGCAGAGCCTGAAGATATCGAGATGTCGAGTAAGTCTGTCTCTTTTCTCCTTTCTATCTTCAACGTTTCCTGTTTTTTGTTAACCCTGTTTTTCTCATGATTTCAGGTTCAAGGACAACCAGATCAACAGCTGCTTTGTCGACTTTGGAAAGGGTCGAGGCCAGGAAGAAGAGGAAAGCGGATACAGCCTCCACTGCGGATACATCTTTGATGGTGTCTCTGCCTCCCAAAGTGGTAGGTGACTCTCCCAAGGTCTCCCTATCAAAGAAAGGTGCATCTTCTCGCATGACGGATCTTCTCAGTACCATGATGTCTCTGGATATGGATGCTGAGAAATGCCTTAAATCTTTGATGCCTCTGCAAGTGGACTGCCTCCATGGTTGAAACCATCGATCCTCTTTTCCTGAATTTCTCGGCGAAATACTGGCGGCCCAATGGCAGGTATTCATCAGGTCCCTTTTTGTTCTTACTATTGATTGTCTGGATGTCTACTTAATCCATACTTGTTGCTCAGGGACTTCAACTCACTCTTGCGGCTTACGACACCTTCAAATATTACCCTGATCAACTGGCTCAGAGTAAAATCAACACGCAGCTTGAAAAGGATAGGTCTGTCATTCTAGGACAGGAGAAGAAAGCTTTGGAAAAGAAGATCCTTGATCTGCAAAGCGCCCTTGCGAAAGCTCTGGATGACTCCAAGACGTGGGAGGACAAATTCATGGAAGCATCAAAGAAAAGTGCCGCTCTTGCCCAGGAAGTTGAGGATACAACTGACTACTGGTTGCTCACGGCTCGCGTCGAGACGATTGAGGAATTTCCTGCCGGAAAACATTCTTCCTGGGATGCTGCTAAGGAGAGGGAACAATTCGAGAATCTGTTTCCTGAAGAGGCCAACGCGTCAAAGAAATCCTCTCTCATCGATGACATCTCACAAGTCGCCAAGGAAGTAGCCCAGGTCGAGATGGATAACCAGAAGTCAGCTGAGAGCGCAGACAAAGAATGATTCCTTTTTTCTATTTTCGAACTCTTTTCCTACCCCCAGTGTGTTGGGGCTTTTGAAAACTTTATGTTTTATGTGGCCGCTTGTATTAGGGCCTAGATGTGGACAACTTTGCACCCCGTGTTGGTTTATGGGGTTATGCTTTATTTTGATAATGTTTTTATTAGTTGTTGTGGCCTTGGATTTGTGTTTGATTTTCTGCAGGTAAGCAGGTTCAACGCCGGAGGAAGAAGATCAACGCGTTCGTTGGGAAGTCGATTTGTCTGAAACACGCACTTGTAATTTTAGCAATTGACTCTTCGTTGTATAGCGCTTTTTATGTTAGATGCAAAGAGAGAGAATGATGTACTCGTCTGAATGTAAACATTTGCAATAAATCCGTGACTTGTGTTACAAATGAAAAGTTCCACTTGTTCTAGAGTTCTTGTTACATGTTCTCGTCTCTTGCATCTTTTGACTAGTCGTTGTGTGCACAGCGTTGCATGATCTCAAGGCTAGGGCCTATGTTTTGGCCTGTAACGTCACAAGGCGTCCCTTGTTAGTTTTTTCAAAACCGTTGTTCTTGTGTATGTACGAAGATGTAACGATATAATGTGAAAGAAAAAAATTTATGATAATTACCTTATTAAAACTCGCGTGTTTCAAAAGTGATACAACTTCAAGTTCATCACATTCCAGCTTCTGGGGACCGTCTTCCCTTCTTGCGACATTAATTTGTAGGCTCCTTGACCTACGGTCTTCGTGATCTGATATGGTCCTTCCCAGTTTGCTCCCAACTTGCCAGCATTCACTTCTTGCGTATTTTGAAAGATTCTTCTCAATACCCAGTCTCCCACTTGGAACACCTTGGCGTTAACGCGTTTGTTGTAACTCCGAGCTACCCCCTGTCTATATGCCGCCATCCGAATCGATGCCTCATCTCGTAACTCGTCTACAGTGTCCAAATGGTGTAACAAGTTAGGTCGGTTTAATTCTTCGGTAGTAAGTCCATATCGAACTGTGGGCAAGGTCACTTCTACTGGTAACACGGCTTCACATCCATAAACTAAGGAGAAAGGTGTATGGCCAGTGGCAGTCTTGGGGGTTGTTCGATCTGACCATAGACTAAGGGGTAACTCATCTGCCCATTTCCCCTTCGCTTCTTTGAGTCGCTTCTTCAAGTTGTTGATGATTACTTTGTTGCTTGCTTCCGCTTGACCATTAGCTTGAGGGTAGCGTGGTGTCGACATTACTAACTGAATGTTGTATTGCTGGTAGAATGATCTCGTCTTATCACTGATGAATTGGGACCCGTTGTCGCAGACTATGGTGGATGGTATTCCGAATCTACTCAGGATATTTCTCTTTATGAAAGAAATGACCTGGGTGTCTTTGACCTCTTTGAAGGCTTCGGCTTCAATCCATTTGGAAAAGTAGTCAGTCATTGCTAAGATGTAAACGCGTTGTCCTGAAGCTGGAAGAAGCTTTCCCACGATGCCCATTCCCCATTTCATGAATGGCCAAGGGGAAGTTATAGGATGTAATAGCTCTGAGGGTTGATGTGGAATGGGTCCATGACGCTGGCACGCGTCACATTTGCGAGCGAACTCCACTGCGTCTTTGTTCATGGTAGGCCAGTAATATCTCATCCTGCTTGCCTTCTTCGCCAAGTTGCGACCTCCTGTATGGTTTCCGCATTCTCCATCGTGTATGTCTTGTAACACCTTCTGTACCTCCTCTTCCTTTACGCACCGTGCGTGTATCCCTGACGACATCCACTTAAACAAGATGTTATTCTTAACAATGAAAGTAGAAGCTTTTACCTTAATTCGTTGAGCTTCTTCCTTGTCTTCTGGCAAAACTCCATCTCGTAACCACTTCAGATAAGGGGTTACCCGTGACTTGTCTTCATCAGGGCCTCGAAACTCCAACATGTCTGCCTCTTTGGTTATAGATGGTGCATCAAGATAAACGAAAGGTATCTTGTCGTACTCTCTTGGGTCGATTGCGGATCCGAGGTTGGCTAAGGCGTCTGCTTGTGTGTTGGCATCTCGTGGGACCTGCCTTATCTCGAAATATTTGAAGTGCTTTACGATCTCTTGGACCTTTTCCAAGTACGACTTCATCTTTGAATCCCTGGCAACATACGAGTTCGTAACTTGATTTACAATAAGTAACGAATCACAGATTACCTCGATTTCCTGTACAAATCCTTAGCAACAAGTAACCCTGCAATAAGCGCCTCGTACTCTGCCTCGTTGTTAGTAGCCTTGAATGTACATCAAACAGCTTGGGCTATCCTATCCCCCTGTGGTGACTTCAGGACTACCCCCAATCCTACACCAATCTGGTTCAACGCCCCGTCTGTATGCATCAACCATTTGCCATTCCTTGTCACATGTAGCACATCCTGGTCTTCATGCTTTGAAGTGGTAGGAGTGAAGTCAACCACAAAATCTACCAACGCTTGGGACTTCATCGCTGTTTGAGGCTCGTACGTTATGTCGTAGCCATTTAAGTGGATCAACCATCTTGTTAGCCGACCTGACAATTCTGGCTTTGACATAATGCTTTTCATTGGGTAATTAGTTCTCACGATGATAGAATGACTTTCAAAATAAGGACGTAACTTTATTGAAGCCATTACCAAAGACAATACTAATTTTTCCATGGGGGAATACCTGGTTTCCGCATCGAGCAAAGTTTTACTTACATAATAGATGGGCAACTGGTCTCCATTCTCTTCTCGGATCAGGACTGCACTTACTGCTACTTCTGTCACGGCCAAGTACACATATAAGTTCTCCCCTGGCTTGGGTTTGGATAATACATGCGGATTGGACAAATAATTCTTCAACTCCCCAAAGGCTTTTTCATGTGCTTCTGTCCACTCGAATGACTTGTTTTTCTTTAGAATGTCGTAAAACAATTTGTTTCTATCTGATAATCTTGATATGAACCGGTTTAATCCAGCTACTCGTCCCGTTAACCTCTGGACATCCTTGACGCACTTTGGTGATTGCAACTCCATTATGGCCCTGACTTGTTCTGGACTCGCCTCGATTCCCCTTTGCGTCACTATGTATCCGAGGAATTTCCCTGATGTCACTCCAAAAGAGCACTTGGTTGGGTTCAACTTCATCTTGTAACTCCGCAGGATATCGAACGCGTCTCTCAGGTGATTAATGTGGTCCTCCGCCTTCGATGATTTGACCAACATGTCGTCTATGTATACCTCCATCGTATCCCCCAGTTTTTCCTGAAACATCTTATTAACCAATCTCTGATAAGTAGCACCTGCGTTTTTTAACCCAAAAGGCATAACTTTGTAACAATAAGTTCCTTGATTGGTTACGAATGCAGTTTTTTCCTGATCGTCAGGATGCATCATTATTTGATGATATCCACTAAATGCATCCATGAAAGTCAAGAGTTCATGCCCTGTCGTTGCGTCCACCATTGCGTCTATATGAGGCAAGGGGAACGAATCTTTGGGGCATGCTTTGTTTAGATCGGTAAAACCTACGCAAACGCGCCATTTACCATTTTTCTTTTTAACAACAACCACATTCGCAAGCCAATCAGGATATTTTACTTCCCTAATCTTTCCAGACTCAAGTAAGGACTTTACCTCATCGTTGATTACCTGATTTCGTTCGGGAGCGAACTTACGCCTTTTCTGTTTCACCGGTGGCACCTTTTTGTTGACATTTAAGGCGTGGGTGATCATGTCGGGATCAATACCTACCATATCCTTGTTTGACCAGGCGAAAAAATCACTGTAGGACCGTAGAAATTCCACTATTTGCTCACGTAAAGTCGGTTCCAGATTTGCTCCTATTTTGATTTTCTTAGACGGCTCTAAGGGATCAAGAGCCACTTCTTGGAGCTCGGGCGTTTTCGGCTTTGCGTAGTAAGTGGTCGTCCTACAGTCCTTTAATTGCTAATCCGACGCCTTCTTCCCTGCTCCAAGCTGTAGGTTTTTGGAAGTCGTTGCTTTCATTGTTATGGAATAACATTACCTCGCCAGTTTCTGTTCCCCTTTAATCTCTTGAATCCCCCATGGTGTCGGGAACTTCACGCATTGATGATAGGTAGATGGGATAGCCTTCATCTCGTGTATCCATGGCCTGCCCAAAATGACATTAAAAGGTGAAGGGCAATCAAGCACTTGGAATTTTACTTGGTAGTTAACTCCTCCCGCAACGGTGGGTAATGATATCTCTCCGAGCATATTGCGTGATTCTC
The DNA here is from genome assembly GCA_964016875.1 of Fallopia convolvulus. NCBI lineage: Eukaryota > Viridiplantae > Streptophyta > Magnoliopsida > Caryophyllales > Polygonaceae > Fallopia > Fallopia convolvulus. Next base: position 53,477,869 of record OZ024729.1, read on the forward strand.
CACTGAAGCCCACCAAAGTCGTCGATTTTTTGACGATATCGTCCATCCCGAAACCTAAGCTGTATAAGGCGTCCAACATGAGTAAATTAGTAGAGCTTCCATTATCAACTAAAATTCTTTTGACAAGGAAATTAGCTATCGTTAAAGAGATTATCAAGCAATCGTGGTGAACTTCCTCTTCTTCGACATCGTCGAAGGTGATTGGCATCATGGCAAGACTTGCTCGTGATGGTGCTTTCGGGCACTCTCTTCTAGTATCTCTTGCGATCCTTTTGGCTGCAGAGTAAGTTATACCACAAATTTCCGACCCCCCCTGTGATGACATTGATTACTCCGGTGTGCTTTGGCGGGGGTGGTGGACTGGCTCTTTCTTTGTTTCGCTCCAACTGTTCTTTTGCTTTCTCCGATATTAAGTCTCTGAGATGCCCCCTTCGTAACAATTCGCTCACTTCCTTTCGTAAAGCGATACACTTGTCGGTCCGGTGCCCGTGATCGAAGTGGAAATCACACCATCTAGATTTGTCTTTTTGATGTGCTGGCATGTTACTCTTTCGAGGCCATTTAACAGTGTCCCCCATGGTGTTGAGGGTTCGGACCACTTCGGTTGCATCCACGCGGAAATTGTAGTGAGAGAGTTTCGGAGGCAGCCTAGGATTCTCATATCTGTCACCTTGTCTAAACATCGTTGTATTAACGGTAGTCTTGGCATGAGGTGCAGTTGGATACGGAACGTATCTTGTGTCTCGTCTTCCCTATCTCCGATCGGGTCGATGAGGACTCATTGCTTTGTCGGCGAAGAGGTCGTCTTCCTCTAACCGGACATGGGCTAAAGCTTTTACCTGTACTTCATCAAAGTTTGAGCAAGGATATTTAGTTAGTTCTCGATATAACTCGGGATTACATATTGATATACCCCTTCGGAATGCCTCCACAGCTGTAGCGGCATCACATCCTTCAATGGTCACCAGTTCTTCATTGTAGCGGTTGAGGAAAGCTTTCAAAGATTCCCCCGGTTTTTGGACCAAGCGGTATAAATCACTCGATCGTTTTTTGGCATGTCGACTGCTTGCGAACCTAATCCTGAACTTGTCAATCAACTCGGCAAAAGATGAGATACTTCCAAGAGGTAAGTGTGAGTGCCAATTGAGAGCGGGTCCGGACAACGTGTTCCCGAACCAGCGGCACATGACAATCTCCTTCATATCAAAAGGGACTGTACTAATATTCATAGCCTGTTTGAATGCGGCTATGTGTTGATCGGGATCTGTTACCCCTTCGTATTTAGGTAAGTCGGGGACATGATACTTCCGGGAGATATCAACCCTTGCGATAGCGGGCACAAAGGGGGAGTCGGTGTAACCGTCTCTCCTTTCCATCGCTATCGGTTGAGGCGCTCCTGGGACCTGAGTGATTCGGTCCTCCAAGGTTCGAAGGCGTTCCCGTAATTGGGAAACCTCAGTATCTTCCCGTATCGCTCTTAAGGAATTACCATTTACCTGATACCCGGTTACTGGCCTGACGACATCGGGTGTCACGAGACTTGGATAGTCCATGTCTAATCGCCTAGCGACTCCTTCTACCACATCGGTTCCACGGGGACGGTTTGAAGCTGTTTGTACCTGTGATCGAAGCAAGTTGCGTTCATTAGTTAGATTTTCAATTTGTTTCTCATATACCTCGGTGGATCTGGCATTGGCCTCTTTCTGGCTTTCCAAGTTTTCCGAAGAGCAATCATTGTTGATCGGAGTTCCATAATGACGTCGGCGTCGCCTCCTCCAACTCCCCGTTGCTCGGAAGTACCAGGATTGACATTGGTGTCCCCAGAACCTTGTTCGACTCCATCACCATTCCCAGTTCCGTCCACGTTTCCAGTTCCGTCCACGTTTCCAGTGCCTTGATTGTTCGTCTCCTCATTGACCTCGTGATTGTCGAGATGTCCTACGTGGTTGTATGTAGTTTGGATTCCCTCCATGTGATGGATCTCGCGGTTGTTTTTAGCGTGACTCCTTTTTTGGCTAGGGCCCCACGGTGGGCACCAATTGTTTTGGGCAGGATAATCGTACTAATACGTTACCTGCTTTGATATGGGAATTCCTAGCCAAAGATCAAGTGTAACGCGTTATAAACTAGAGGCAAGATGAAAGATCGATTAAAGAATAGAAAAGACAATAGCAAGTAAGTTGTAATGTGTGTATTATGATCGCAGTTTGAGATGAATCTCCTCCAATACAGAACGAACACTTGAGTGTAAGTAGAATAAAGTGAACAAGGACGAATTTTAGCTTTTGGTTTTCTCTTCAGTGTTTTTGTGTCCTTTTCTCCGCTTCAGGCTTGTTATATATAACCCTTTCCTTAATTCGGACCGTTGGTGGGATGTTCAACGTATCCCGGAGATCTCGCCTGCTGAATCCACAAACTAGCCGTTTCTGCATTTCAACCCCGGGGTCCGAGATTTCCGTCATGTTTTTATTGTCTCCTTTCATGACTCAACCTCACCACGTCTTCAACGTTTCTTCGACCTTCCTTTTTAACCACCAGATTGGGCCGACTATTCCGGGCTCCTTGATGCTCTTTTGGACTAGATTTCGGAGGGTCCAACAGTCATGTTAGCTAGATAGGTGAACAAATATAGCTTTATTAGTTACTGTTGATCCTTTCTCTTAGACCAAAATGTATTGCTATGAGATGAGAATTTTTTAACGCACATTAATGTTACTAATCAAGTATTTTAATTAAAACCAATTTCAGATGAGAAGCTCGTCGTGTAAAGTCAATGAATTATTGCTATATCATACACAAGCCGTGTTTGTCTAACTAAAACATGCATCATTGCTTCTTACATAACACAATTATCTCGTGTCTCTAGCTAGGGTTAAGACCAAATTAACAACAATAGTTAAAACAAGGTCTACCACATGATGTTGCATGCATGTCTTATATTACTCTATCTAGGGTTGTTAGAACTTGACCCAACCCCAAAAACCCACCTAACTCCGCGGACTTCGAATCCGACCACCCAAAAAAACCAAAAAAAAGTGTATATCCGAATTTGATTTGATACGAACCGATTTAACTCGAACTGGCAAAAAGCATGAAGTCCACATAAATCCGAACTGATTATATCTTAATGGAATAACCAGATTCAACCCGATACTCGATAATACCCAACTCGAAATCAATAAAAAAATCGGAAGTTATCAGATCCAAAATCATTCAAAAATTAATCCGAAGTTACCTGATTCGAACTTATCCGACCTGAAATCATCCGAAAGTTACATCATGTTTTAAAATATGTATTAATGATAGTGATTATTTACTATAATTATGTTTTTAAATAAATATTGCATTAAATAGTTAGACCATTAAACTATAAAAAAATCATCATTCGAGATATGATTTCAATCGAAATTCGGCTAGCCCGAAATCCGGCCAAACTCGAAAACCGACTCACCCGAAATCTTACTAAACCCGACGTATCCAAAATCTAGTTGAACCGAAAACCGAATAGCCTAACCGAAATTGACCCGAAAACCCGATTTTGCCCGATTAATTGAACATCCAACCCGAAATGGGCCAACCCGATTGTCAAAATATCCGAATTTGACCCGGATCCAAACTTACCCGAAACCGAAATGACCCGACCCAAACCCGACTCGACCCACCCGATTGACACCCCTCACCCTTAGCTTATAAATTTATAAAATATTGATTTTACTTCTCCGTTTGGAAATATAAGATTTAATTGATAAAGCTAAAGTTGTGAAAAATAATTGAGCTCCCCATTGATGAACTTGTTAGGAAACGGTTTCTTCTTCTTTTTCTTGTTGTTGATAGGATGATACACCCTTATAGTAAAATTTGGTGGGTGAAGCAACAACAAGCCTACATTTACTAACTCGATCATAAATCCACCCTACTCATTTCAAATCACATTTCATTCCAATTTGAATTTCACCAATCACCGTATATATATACTTAAACACCCATAAAAACTCCCTCCTCATCTACAATTGAAGAAGAATATATATCCAAGAAGGTGAAATCGTGTTTTCTTTGTTTTTGTCTTAATGCAAACATCAATCGTCAACAAATACATAAACAGTTTTTCTCATCTGTAATTAAAGAAGAAGATCGAAAAAGGTGAGATCAGTTTTACTTAATTAGGTTTTGAGAGTAAGCTTTGTATACTTTTGTAAGTCGATCTAAACTAAGACTAAATACGATTCGTTTCATATTAATAGAGCTTGTGTGGGCATGTTAATGGTGGCGGTGCACGGGCACCTAATGATTCATGATCTGACCGATCTATCGGAGCTATTGGGTTGTTCAAAACTTTCCGAGGTAACAAATTATATCACTTATTTTTATTTATTTAGGGTCTGGCTAATATGTGTCCATACACACCCACAATAAAAATGTTAATTTAAAAATATTTTATAAATTAAAAATCCAAACAAGCCATTAGATGCAATCTCCCCTTATTAGCGCATATTTGTTGATCAATAGAGAGCTTGTAAGAATTCCGGGGACCGAAGAAGCGGGTGACGTGTCGGAGATTTTTACCACTTAACATATAAAGTCGGGATCCACCCATTTTACCCAAAAGCTTAAGCCAATGGGTTGGGTTTCCTCCTTCTATATATGCTAGTGGTTTATCCTCCATATTCCCGATGTGGGAAGTGAAAGTTTTTCTCCAACACGCCCCCTCAAGTGGTAACTAGCCTGGTCTAGTTAGCGCTTGAACATTTTTTTTTTCTGACGGGTTTGCGTTTTAAATGCTAGCCCGTTTTTTTTTTTGACGGATTTAGCATCTCATTCTCTTTTTAGCTATATATCCGTTTTTACCAGGAAAACCGGACCCGGATCGAACCTGCTCTGATACCATGTAAGAATTCCGGGGACCGAAGAAGCGGGTGACGTGTCGGAGATTTTTACCACTTAACATATAAAGTCGGGATCCACCCATTTTACCCAAAAGCTTAAGCCAATGGGTTGGGTTTCCTCCTTCTATATATGCTAGTGGTTTATCCTCCATATTCCCGATGTGGGAAGTGAAAGTTTTTCTCCAACAGAGCTTTGGAATTGAATGTCTGTAGGCACAGCGTAAGAACATGTTCGTTGGGCTTCTCTCGCCTGTCACCTTTGTCTTCCACGTCCTTATTTTTTGGGTCTTTGTCGACAAGCTCGGTTGGGGTGTGGCGGAGGCCATGGGCGCACTCGTTCTGTCTCGGTGGATGTTTGGAGTGCTGATGCTCATTTAAGTGTTCGGAGGGTGGTGTCCCCAGACCTGGAATGGCTTCTCCATCCAAGCATTTCATCATCTCTTGCCCGTTTTCAAGCTCTCCGTTTCCTCCGGTGTAATGCTATGGTGAGTGGCTTTGCTTGGTGGCATGCCCAACGAAATGTTCACATAGAAGACTAAGGAACCATTTTGTCTATAGAAGGGTGGTATAGTAAGTGGGTTGAATTGAAACTTTCATAGTGTCTCAACACTTTTGGGTGAAATTTCTGGACAAGAGGAAGAGTGAAGCCTATGGAGGAGGAATTGGAATATGAAAAACCACAAGGTAAGATTGTTAAAAAAGAAAGAAATTTAGGCAAGCCATTGATAGATGGTGATTTGTTTTTGTGTGAACCGATCCTGTTGCATGTTGAGTGTATTTATAATGATTACAATTCCGATCAACTACGGGTAAGAAGTAGTTTTAGGGTCATGCTATTTTTTTTCCGTTTAGGTTTAAATGTAGTTGGATCATGCATGTTTGGTTTAGAAGTAGTTAGATCATTAATGCGAGAAAAATGACATCTAATAGATAGAGCCAAAATTGTTGCACGCTCATGTGAAAATAATTGAGTTTCATTGATGAACTTGTTATGAAACGGCTTCTTCCTTTTTTTTTCTTTTTTTTTTATTGTTGATAGGATGATACATCTTTGTAGTAACTTTACAACAAATTGCATTTCATCTCAATTTGAATTTCACCAATCGCCATATATATAACCATGCATAAACACTCCCTTCTCATCGGGAATTGAAGAAGAAAATCGAACACCAACCATATTTGTCTATGGGCTCCATTTCTAGTTGGATTGCTGGTTTTCTATGTGAAAGTTGCCAGATGTGAAAGAAAGGACTGAAGACATTAAGGCACCCAACTTTTATGTAGTGTTGTGTATATTAAACTAGATGAATTGAGAAAAGGACATGATCTTCACTACAATGTAGCAAGAATTCAGATGTACAAGTGGTACCCCATTTCTTAGAATTCAGATGCACAGAAATTCCTTTACAAGCCAAACACAAAATCTACATGGATCAACATCAAACAAGTGTGAAGCTATAGTATGATAGTCTACAACGAACCTTCTTTTTTTCCAGCTAAGATCATGAATGCAACACTCGACGCAGCTTTTTCATCTTTCAAATTAAATAAGGTTGAAAATGAATCCTATTTATTATTGCTATTAAGATTTGAATATTATGAATTTATGATAGTGATTCCTGTTTTTGCCCCCACTTCTTGGTTGCCAAACCTTTCATCACCGTTCTTTTTCATGAAAGACATAACAAAACAAATCCCTGGGCTTTTGCGAAGTTACATGCATCAAATTTGTATACACAAACACTTATAAGAACACAAAATTGCTTGAGGTCTGTGTTAGAGACTAGTACTCACATGAACTTATCTTGAACAAGCTTCATGAGTTCTTCCAGTTTCTGAATAATTTTTGGGTTGAGCAAATCTCTTGCTTGTCTAATAAGAGTTCCATCTTGGCTATGATGATATGCATTCACCACGGTACCCATCCACGTATGCAATTTTTCAGGAGTTCTGTGAAATGAGTAAAATAAAGCTCATCAGCCATTTGAAAACTGAATTTTAAAGCTTCAAATATGTAACAGAGGATTCATTCTTCATGCTTCAGTGATAAAAGGCTGTTAAAAGACTTACGTGTATAAGCTGTCGACATCATTGCCCTCGATCTCCAATCCTGGGGTAAATGCATCATTTAGGGCAGCTAACCTTTCCTCAGGATCCTCAATTTTGAGAAGATATTTGATAATCCTCATCTCTTTAGGCATTTGCCTCTGAAGATTGCCTACAGCAGTCTTGTACAAGTGAAACATGACATCTTTCACCTGTCGCAAAAGCAAAAGACACGGAAACAATAAGCTATGTGATTAAGCAATTGAATTCAAGAACAAGCATTCAACATTGACCGCGGGCATTTAAAATAATAGCAGTTGAAATCCAATTAGAAAATTTTGGACTTCAAGTACATACACCTGAAGATCCTATAATTCAAACATTGGAAGAACATGTTTCAGGGTTCAGAAACTAATAAATGCAGGATATCGTATACAAAAGGAAAATTCATGCAGTCCTCAGAATCTTGAATCAACTTGTTTGAGTTTGTGCAGATGCACCAAGAAAATAATGTCATCATTAACTACAAGCTAGCCAAACAGATCAATCTGCCTTTGACACAACAAAAGGAGTGCTCCACAAAGCATACCTTCTCCAGCCAATAGAAATAAGAAATATATCTGATGTGCATGCATAATGTGTGTGTTGTGTCTGCATATATACATGCATGTTTGATTTGACAAGAGAACAAAGAAAGTATACTTTCAGCTAACAAGCTCCAACTCCAAGTTTTTTGTACTCTGAGCATTTGCTACCATTTCATGTCATATTATATCCCAGTATAGATATTAAACATGGATATCCGTCCCACCTAAATAGTTCAGCCAACTAATTCCATCTCAAATTTGTCTTTCCCATCACCGATAATAACAAACAGCAGGTAACAAAAGAGAAAACATATTGAGAAAGGGGACAAAGAAAAGGCATGCAACAGTTGCAGCAATATTAAACAAGCTTCTTCTCAAAGCTACAATTGTCTCACCTCAGACTTGGTCATGTTGGTTTCCTTGGCTGCTGAATAAGCTTTTGTTATCATCAGAACAAGTGCAGAGTCAAGTTGATTCTTTTCTGCCAAACTATCAATCTTTCTACAAGCAACATCTAAAGAGGGAGACTTGATAATATCTTGAAACTTCATCTCAGCAGAATTCACGGCTTCCATGCTGTCAGATGCTTGATCATAGGCTTGTACCAGAGATAAACACAAGTTTCCAATCCTCACCACATCTAAACAAGCATATACAACGAAATCACAATTTGACAAAATTTTACAGCTACACAAAAAGTAACACATTCAACGAGATAAGGTAAGCATAGTGCCCTAAGCCTAGCACTACAGAGGTCAAAAGGGCTTAATTACCACCTTCCAGAAATCATTCATTCTTTCTAGTTGTTCAAAGTTAAATGCTTTCTAGAAACCTGCTCCCACAAAGAAAGTAATCTTGATTTCCCCACCTAATTTGTCATTTTGTTGTGCAGACTATTGCTATAGCAGCTTCAAATCCTGAAAGTTTTCTCGCTTAAATCTTTCACATCCAACAACTGGATGTATCTATAATATCAATATTTTAATCTTTAATGGTTGTTATATGTAAGCTTCCCACTCTATCCCACCAATCCTATTATGTGTCCCATTAATGAGGAAACTATGGACTTCTACCATTACAATAGAGCTGTAAGTGGATATAAGGAATCCCACTCGTGCTTAGAGGAATAAGATTATACCCCTTGAAAATAAAGATATTTGTAGAGTACACCTTCCTTAAATTACCAACATTACTGAAAGATAATGGTTTCATGAATGTGAACAGACTGATCCAGACAGCCTCTTTAACCTAGATCATAAGCCTATTTTAATAGGTCCCTGTCAACTAACAATTGTCTTGTTCAGTAAAGCTAAGTTAAATTCATCAAAGAATGTAACAACTTCATTATCTTCAAGCATATTCGTATGTGGAAACTTATACAGATTAATTAAGATGTCAAATACTAATTTAAGCAAGCTAGGTGAATGTTTTGTAAAGACATTTTTGTTTGCAAGGACATTTCCATCCATTGTAGTGGGTGAAAAAAGACATGTTTTACCCACAGATAAAAATGTCTTTACAAAGACATTTACTGTCAAAGATAGCTTGAGCTCCAAGGGTATATGGTTGGGTCATGCAAACATTCAGACTGCCTAGAAATTTATATCCATGCTCTGAAACAGGGTATTATTAACAATTTTCAAAAAAACAGAAAGGTCTTCCTTTCCTAACTCCTTTCCACATGTGACAAATAAACAAGTCAAGGAACTCAAATACATAAAAAGAACAGTGTGAAGATGGATAAAGAACTTTTAAAAGATAGAACAGAGGAATTCCTTTCTCACCATTTTGTTCTTCAGGGTTGTCATAGTAGGATTCAGCAACAATGTGAAGATGCAGAAAAAATTCCTTAGTGAAATCTTTACGTCGCCTGCGGACAATTTCAACTATCTCTGACTCAGCAGGCAAGTTCTTGATCACCTCAAAAAGTTCATTGTGTCTTTCAACATCTTCATCAATCTGGACAAAAAGTCTGAACATGTTAGAATGCACATCTCTATAATAAAGAACAATGACATAAATATGCATATAGCAATGTCAAGGAGCATTATTGAGGTAAGAGAAACATGATTCATTACACAAATTTATAGGACAGTATACTTTTTAAGAGGAATTTAGTACAATTCTATAAACAATTGGTAATGAGGTACTACTTACACCTCTTTTTGATGCCATATTATAGTTGTAAAGTGAAACAAGTAGTGATAACAAAAACATAATCTAAGTTATAGTGGTCTCAAAGAACATGATAGAAGGAAGTGAAGGGAAAAGGGAAGAAATTTTTTATGTCATTGCACCCACCTCCTTCAGCTTCCTTCCAAGCCTAAGTAGCTGTTGTTTCTTCCCAGCGTCATCTTCACAATCTGCTTGGTCCTGACAACGTCGGAAAAAATGGGGACGGATATTACTCCATTCTTTGCTAAACACTAGTAGGCTTCTCCAATCTGTTGGTTTTGGCTTGTCGACCAGAAAGACTTCAATCAATTTGTCACAAACACGGGTCATTTGCTGATCACTGGTATCAAAACCATCTTCTTCATTTTTGTTTTCCCCAATACTTTGGGACTCGTGCAGAGTCTTGTCACCAGAAGGCTCGAATAGCACTGCCTGATCCTTCTCCCTCAATCCTGAAGATGTACCGTCCATCATAGCTTTAACTGAGAAAAGCTCTATCTTCTTAGGTTTAACAATCAAGGGAGAACCTGATGATATAGGTCATAAACATGATACACTTCCTCAAACAAGAAACACATTGAATACAAAACTAACTGATATACTTCTGCAGTTTATGGGAAAAGATGGAAAAAATTAAAAATAAAAATTGCATGCGTATTCATGTTTCAGAGTAAGAAATGAAGGAAACAATTCTGTCATTTTCCTAAAACTCTAAAAGTACCAGTAACTTTCAAACAAACTAGATTAGAGTATTTAGTAAGAAACCAAATTTCTAGTACATCCAATGATCCAAAGACCCAATGAAGATAAGAATATGTAAAAACAATATGATTCATATGGAAAGACTGATCTGCTTTTTATACAACTACCTTTCTCCTTTTTTACATAAAAAATTATAATGGAAACAAAGAAGAGAAAAGTTTCAAATCTAAGAAGAATAAGCAGACACTGAACAAAATTTTTTTACCTTTGGTGAGAAAATTCAAATTGAAATACCACCAAAACATGAACGCATTCAAGCAACACACCAAAACACCGACTAAATTAACCTATAAAACAAAGCAAAACACTGGAAAAAAAAAAGAGGAACGGAAGAAGATAACTGGAAAATTAATTAGAGCAGTTCAATTCCAGGGAGCTTACATGGGAGAGGACGACGCTGTTTCAATGGTGTACCGAGAATCGAGAAGCAGAATTTAGAGGAGGTGGAAGCTGGATGAAGAGGAGGAGAGTGAAAAGAGCAAGATGGTTGATGAGCCCTCCAAGTAAGCTTGATAGTTGCCATTAGAGGAGAGTTTCAGGAGTCGCCCGCTGCCCAACGGAACGTCGTCGGAAATTTTTGGGAGGATGGGTACTACTGTAAGAAAATGACCAATCATCACCTCAAAATATTCTTAATTTCCCACCTAATAATTTCCTAGCCTCACAATGACAACCACAATTTTCAGAATTGCACTAAAATACCCCATGTATCTAATTACCAATCTATTCACTATACAGTATATAACAATCTGACTCTAATTTGACTATAGTGTAGAAGAATATTAAATTAGGGTTTTGAAAATGGAAAAGGAACTCACTCAAGCCAATTGACCAATTTAGGGTCGCGGACTGCTCGACCGGAGCTTGGCGGCAGCGGCAAATGTCGGGTGGAGTGGGCGATCTTAGCTGACAAGGCTGAAGACGGGAGAGCTCGCGGGTGCGGACGGTAGAGGGGCGGCACGTCGAGGAGTCCGGTGGAGGATGGCGGCGTCGAAGGTCCGAGCTTCTCCAACAAGGAGTCCGGACGGTAGAGAAGCGTCGGGGCCTCGGGGGTGACTCTGGTGAGGAGCAAGAAAAAGGTAGGGAGTGAGGGAAGAGAGATTACTGGTCAATGAAAAAATATACCTAGAGAATTAGGGGTAGGAGTCCGGACGGTAGAGAAGCGTCGTTTCCTCATAGGTTATGTTGGTTGTTATGGAGTGAGTATCCGAGTATGTGTTCACGTAATCCGTAGGGCCTAGCAGGGGTATACGAACTCGTAGGGTCAAGCCGGTGGTGGGGTTTTTGTGGTATGCGGTGGGGTTGGCTAGTATAAAAAGTTTACCCTAGTGTCCATATTTATGGCAAAAGTAATTTAGGTTGCACTTAGCAAATGTTTATACATATTGTTTAATGTCATTCCCAAATTTAAATTTGGAATAAATAAGAAAATAATTTGAAAAGTGAGACTCTCACTAATAAAGCAATTTTATTTGGAAAGTTAAGTGAACCTATTTGTAATAAAATAGATAAATACATAAAATCACCTCTTATTTTAGAGAGTTTGTAAAAAAAACTTATTTTATTTTACTTTTATAAAAAAATCCCTCTTTATATTAGAGTGTTTGCAAAAAATTACATCTTATATTACTTTTTTTTTTTAAACTACACCTTATTCCACGTGACAAGGAACCACCGTTTATTTAAATATTATTTTAAGAAAATTAAAGTTAACTTTTATGATCTTAAGGTTTTTTTTGTTAAGGTTTTTTTTGTTAAAGTTAAAGTTTCGGGTTTAATTTTGATGTAGGATCTAGTTAAAATATAGAGTTTGGATACACTAATTTTACTCAATCTTAAAATCGATATTTTTTAAATTAATTTTTTACTTTGAAAAAAAATTAAACTACTCCTAAAGCTAAAGCTGAAACCGAACCAGCAGAAACCAGAAAAAAACAGGAACCGAAATCGAACCAAGGAACCGGGGGTTACCCGGTCCTCGTTCCGGTTCCATGGTTCCGGAACCGGACCCATGACCATGTGTGTATGTAAATAAGAGATTCTACCAATTTTATAGATTGAGCCAAACCATATACATTGAACTCCATACAATCAACATTACATATTGGTTTTTTCGTTTAGATAGAAGACATCACTTTCCCAATGCGTGCAAATAGTAGTCATTACATTGAAAATTACTAGGCAAAACAGTACAGAAACCATTTCTTTTTCAAGAAAATGGAAAACACCAGCCATTCTTTCAGTGTTATAAGATCAGCAATGTGATTTCATCCTTGTAGATAAATCATGCCAACTGATTTTGCAAAACATTTTCTCCATTGAGATTCAGGAGTCGGGACTCATAAACTACAAACCATTCGAACCCCAAAGCCACTCTTAATTACCAACCCAACCCACACAAAGGAACCATAATTTACTACAGCACCAGTTAGCTCTATAATTCTATTCTCTTTACAATTTCTCTAGTATAAATTAGGACTGTATTTTTTTTAATCAGAAAACATAAATAGGCTTTCCAAGTTCCGAGTGAATATGAACATTAGAAGGTGCAATGATCCTTGAGCACTTGCCTGGCAAGATCAATTGCGCCACTACTCTTACAGATCAAATGCAAATTGAAAGCCGCTTCCCTGCGCAGATCACAATCAACAATTTTACCGTTTTGGATAATCTTTTGATCCTTTTCAACTACCTCTGGAACGGGGTAAGACTTCTCCCGGACTGCAAGGACCTTCTCATAGTATGAAGCTGCTAGTGTGACAAGTCCCACGTGTTGACATGCCCGGCCTATATTATACAGAGCTTCCTGTACAACAGTCAGCAACAAAGTAAGATTTTCAGTCATCCATATACATTCCAAAGCGAGCACCAAGGATTGAAAACTATTGACATATGCTCGCTTTGAAGCAAAAAAAAATAATATATGAAAATCTAAAAAAAAAAAAAAAAGTACGATATACGGCACCTGGTTATCTTCTCCACATAGGCGCAGGTTGTTGTACAGGAATGCTAACCCTTGTGCAACACACTGATGCCTGTTTTGAAGCCTAAGCCCAAGCGCTAGATTGATCAAGGAAGTACCTACATCTGGGATTTTTATTAGTGGTTTAGATCTCTTCATTTCAATTATCAACATTTGTTGTAATTTGTAAACAAGGCAGACAAAGAAACACCTGCGCAAAGGTTCACCAAAGGGCTCTCGGGCATCAGTTTATAAGCTTCCAAATATTCTCTAGCAGCTGCCTGGTGCTGACTGATCGTTGTGAACTGGTTGCCAGTGATGATCATAGGAGGTATCAAATCATTGTGTAAACCTCGCATGCGATGCAGAAACTTACCATGCTTTGAATTTCGGTTCTCCAACCTAAGAAATAGAAGAGTTACACAAGCGATCTGAACTCCAGTAACGTTGAAGTAATGGGCTGATAAATGTATGATGTGATTAAAATACTTTTCTGGTTGGCAAATTTACTTCCACAACTTCAGCACATTTAAGAGTTCAACAAGACCATCAATTAGTTCACTCAGTTGCAATCAAGAAATGAGGATAATATTGCTCAAAGTAATTGAATAATATCCATTTACCAAAAACTCCATTTCAAAATGCTATCAATATATCCTAGTGATCCTTTTACACGTGCCTCGTTAGATAATAGTTAGTTAATGGAGTTAAAATTTTCAAAACTGCTGACATGAGGGCAACATCCAGTGTGCTGTTCTCTTCTCACATTTCAAAGAATTTCATTCAGTGAACCTGATAAGATACTACTAATTAATCTAATTACAACAGCAATAACGACAACAACCCAGTGTAAGTCCCGACTAGGGCAGGGTCTGGGGGCCAAGATGTGGGCACCTGTACCTCGAAGAAACAAGAGGGTGTGTCCAGAGTGATCCAAAAACAAAGGTACATGTCAATGAAAATATAGTGTAACAGACAATGAAAATCAGATAAACATTTAACAAGTTTAACTTTCTAGGAGTTATGCTAAAGCTTGGAATTATTTTACCAAATCCTTAAAATTCACTTTAAATCAAAATGCTACATTGGATATATTCGTGTGCACAATACTACCTTTAAGAAGAATTAAGTTCTAATGAAATGCTTCCAATGAGATGAGATGAAGCCAAACACTTAATCTCCAAACAAGGAAAACAGTACTGCTACTTAAGTATCAAAATTCAGGAAGTTCTAGCTCTTAAGTGGTTTTGCTGATCCTTGGAATTTTTCCACACAATATAGAAATGCTATACAGAGCACTTTCCATATTTTGCTAAATTTGGACATTTTTCTAATCATGTAGAAGTTTTTTGTTTCAAAATTTGTAAGAAGCCTATATAGAATTAAACCACAACTGGTTGAATCAAATCATATTTTGTAAGCAAATTTTTTGTGAAGTGTGTCTTACAACATTGACCTGGACAAAGAATAGGATCGTAGAAACTCCATAGTAATTTCAAGATAAGATCAATTACTACATTAGCTGCCAATGTCTAACTAGAATTTGCATAAGAAGTGGTTATAACATGAATTTATTACCAAATTCTATGACATCAACCAAAAATTATAAGGGAGCTACAAAGACTTTCCAAAGTGCAGAAATATTGTATAAATGTAAAAGTCACTTCCACCTGAAATAAAACTGTCCAGACCTCAACAATATAATGTGAATGTCAACAAAACAAAATTAGTTGTAGGAAGCATACCTTAAAACTAATTTATAATAGCAATTCCAGGCTGCTATACTCCTTGGATTTTGTGAAACAATGTGTCTTACATAGTCAAATGTGTAGCGAGGATTATTCACTTTAAAAGCGATTCCTGCAGCAGAGTGTAAACAGTCACAAGACCAGAAATGGCTATACATTAAATAGGAATATTCCAGAATATAAACAGCTCTCATAATAATAGCTCTCATAATAATACTCACTGGCATGAAGACAGCGAAGTTCCTCCTTCTTTTCAGTGGGCAAAACCCTGTGAGACAATTTCAGAGCATCCCTGAGGATCTCGAATGCATCATTGTACCTCCCCAAGGATGTAAATGCATGGCATAACTACAACAAAAGGGGAAATATCAATGAAACATAACATTCATACCATCTTTGCAAAGTGGATGTCAAGGACCACCCCAAACTATTTGGAAATGAAGAACCCATTACCCATCGATGCTTATTCTTAATAGAAAGCTGCTAAAGAAGGTATATGTTATCCTTGTATCAAAAAAGAAAGTTGTAATGGATCAGAAAAAAAACAAATGGAAAAAAGTGCAGGCAAAGAAAATCCCTCAATTTCACAGCATATCAGTAAGATTAAAGCTATCATAAAGATGAACAATTCAAAATATGCTCAGATGGTATAAATTCCTCCAATATATGTCATCTCAAGAGATGCACCAAAAAGTAGCATACCAAAAAAATAAATTTCCAGTTAAGGGTTTTATGATCTCATTATTGGTATAATAGTCTAATAAAGGTGAAAAGAGGCAAACAAAAGAAGATGAGAAAGATAAAAAAAGAAGAAGAAGAAGAAGAAGAAGAAGAAGAAGAAGAAGAAGAGAAAGAAAAGAAAGATAAAAAGAACAAAAGGAGGGCTAGAGGATGGATGAAATTTTTTAGAAACTTATCCATAAAATTTATACAGAAAAGTTTACAAGTATCCATCACAAAATTAGTTTTTGTGACCTATCCATAAAGTACATTCAAAATCATAAGAGCATCTTTAGCATGCAAATTTTGAATAATTAACTCAGCAGAATAAATTAATCAAGAATTAAGTGAATTTGATTATCCTGATAAGTAATTCCAGTTGCTAAATGTACTTTGTAGTACACATTAACAGCCATATCAGTTACAATGGGAGACTTAAGTTCCAAATATTTCCACCTGTATATTGTCTAAAAAAAATTCAAAATTCAAATAGAAAATGTCCTAAAACACCAATGAAGTAGATATTGCGCTTATCTTAAGCAAAAGAAAGAGTGGAGAAAAACATGATATCATACAGAGACTTACATCTTTGATTAAACAAAACTGCTCCTTGTCCTCAAGTAGGGCAGGCAAGGGGGGTTCTTTTGACGATTGCTGCAGAATATATACAGAATGAATTTAGATTCAACAATCAGCTCAAACATGCACTTTCAGATGTAAGGTTTTACACTTGTAATAGTAATAGTTCATTCCTCTAAAGGAAATAGTTACCGGAACCTCCTCATCTGTATCATCACTTTCCCAATCAAGTCCAGCTGCCAAAGCTGCTAATTTCTTGTCTTCCTTTAATTTTGCTTTCTTTTCAAGCATTTTTTTGGCACGTCCAGCTTCTACACTAAAACAAATAGCGCGGAAGGCATTACTATTGAGTAGTGACTGCATAGTCAATGCTGGGGAATTGTAGATTCAATAATGATTGCCAGTTTTGACCATTACAATAATGGTCAAAGTATACTATACAGCAGATAAACTGCCACATGCATACTATAAAGAAGAGTCCCAAAATTATTTGCCTGATACGCTGCCGATCTTCACTGGGAAATGGTGCTCTTAATTTTGGGAACACAGAATCAGCTTGACCATCTTCAAGAGCTTTTGCTCTGTCTGAAAGAACGCTTCTAGGAAGCTTTTTGTGCTTCACCTATAAACACATATTTTGACAGGTAAGAAAATAGGGTTGTATGATTACTCGTGATAATATTAATGTATGGTGTCAGAAGAATCGACAAACAAAATGATCTACTGGAAGAAATTTACGAGCTAGTAATACAGCATGCTAATCCTTGTCTTGAAAGAAGGTAGGCAACATAGGTAAATATCATAAGCCACATTCTAAAACACATAGAAGGCAGTGCCTTCGCATATCCAGAATTCCTTGATCAGATCAATTTGTTTTAGATGGCTTGAACAAGCCCAAATTGCCAAATTCCACAACAATCTTGTAATGTGGGCCAATGTTTGACCCAGGAAGAATCTGACTTACAGGGGGTGGGGGTGGAGGTGGGCACAGAAACACATATAAGGAAGCTTCTATAAGAGAGGAGACGAGACAAGATTACCTTCTTATGTACACACAACAATGATTCACGTACAAGAGGAGACACGAGATTAACAAAATCCTCAAGCATCCCTCTATCTCTGTAAAATTGAGACAGCTTCAGCTTTATTCTCCAGTTGAGCCACCATGATTTAGGTCCATCTCCATGAGTCTCAACATATGATCCTGGTGACAAGTCCAATAATGACAAATTATACCTCTGCAAATTCTTGAAAAAAGATGTGTTGGCTACCACATTACCTGCATATGGTGGAGCTGAAAGCAATAATACAACTTCATTATATCTTTCTTGCTCGATCAAAAGAGAAGCTAGACTTAGACGAGCATCAATGTTGTTCTTGTCTGCTTCTATAGCTGAAAAAAGAGAGAGAGAATTGTTAACTGTTAAGAAACTAATAATGCAAGCTTCGGAATGGAGCATGTTGCTTGGCTAACACAACTAAAAAAGAGTAGTGGACAGATTGGTTGAAGAGATCACATAGAAGATATACAAATAGTTTGATAGCCACATTCAACAGTGACCAAAATCCAGATCAACTTGGTTAAACAAGTGCCATCAAAATTTGAATCCATCTATGAATGTTTTCATATTAGAAACAGCCTAGTGTAGCATTATTCCTCCACAAATTGCCACACCAGATCACCATCAGAAATTGGAAAAAAGATTGATATGATACACTAGAAACACAACTTTATGACTTTCAACCTATTTGAATTTACCATAACATAAGATCTTAGAGGGAATAGATATCAACCTTTATACAAGACTTGAATTGCCGACAATGAATTTTTCAAGGCTAAGTAACACTGAGCAACTTTCAGAAACACGGACACCTACAAGAGCATTTAATAAAGTAAAGCATCAATCATACTGAATTCAACTCATCACATGTTATAAAAACAAACTCAGCAACCTATATATTTTACTTTAATTTCAGCATAGACACGCAAATTCAAGAAAAAATAACAGTTAACAATAAATTGTACAAAAAGAAACATTGTGAAGAAGAAAAGATCGGATTTCTATAAAGGGCTAAAAGAAATAATTAACACCAAACCATCAGCTATTAAGGGGTGAGCATGTAGTAACACGAACTGTACTTTCTTCAACAGTAACATACAAAGTTGATGTTTAACTACTTATATTGCATCCTTATAAGTTCAAAAATTCCATAATTTGTACACGGTGTAGCCCTAATAAACATGGGATCAGAATTCTACAAAAATATGATCAAATTTATATAATGATGCACACAATTCTTTAAAAAAACTCAGAAACACTTAGTCCGCATTACTAGTTGCTTACCCGTAATAGTTTGTGTTAATTATTGCGATTAGCTCTTCTACTAAAACATTATTAGGAGCATAAAGGGTCAAGTAATATAATGAAAATATGCACAAATAAAACCTTTGAGCAATTTCAAAGAAACAGATTCATTGCGATTAGCCCTTATTCAACTTTTTGCATATAGTGGAAAGCAGGCGTTCACAAGAGGATGGGCATATTATATTCAGCTAGGCTTGGGTGTGTTGTCCAATACATCCGTGTCAATTGCTCATAAGGGGAGGCACCATCCACCTTGTGTATTAAGCACAGCAAAGCTGTATTGCCAAACACCTTTCTAAGTGTTCAGACATGGCATGTGTTCTATTCTTTTAAGTTAGTTGAGTTGCTTTAGGACTTAACTTCAACCCAAGCCCAGGTAGAGGCTCAACTCCATTGAGTTGAGCTATTTTAGACTTAAAATAGGGTTTAATAGAAGTGTATAAAAGGTTGTTTCTTAGAGGCAAAAAGGGTTCACTTTTGTAGGTGGGCTAGGACAATTACTAATTTTTGACATAGATCTCATTATCTACAACAACAAAATCTACCCAGTGTATCCCAAACATCGTCTGGGGGGGTCAGGGTGTACGCACCCATACTGAAGCCGAAGCTCAAGCCCAATGTCAGGTGACTGAAATAAGGTAAGAGCTTTACTCTAGAAGCTACACAAGCTTGAGACAGAACTGTAAAACTAGAAATTACAGCCATGTGTAAGTAGCTCCATTCTAACCACATCTTTCACCTCAATTGTCCTCACAAGCTCTCAAAAGGAAGAGATTTCATTTGCAAAGTATAATGTGCAGATTGTGCAAATCAACAGTAAATTTCAGCCATACCTCATCTGAATCTTTGCCTTCTAACATAAGATAATATTTCAGTGAAGATTCATAGTGCTCAAGATCTAATAAACAGCCTGCCACTGATGTAATTAGGTCAATCTGATCACTAGTGTGCCCCTCCTGTAGAAGACTGAAGCAGTCCTGAAAAGCGATCTAAAAAATTTCAGCGAAGCAAAACCAGTAAAATCCAAGTTGGGAGCATGAATGTAACAAGTAACAACTACAATTGTTGCAAAACAAGGAGCTTCTTTTTGGCAACAAGAGTTCAGTACAACTTTAACCCATTGCCTAAGATCATATTCACCCCCTCCCCACCCCCAAATGCTCTAACAACACATGTGGCGACTTAAGTACCAGGCATGGGTGAATACATATATATATATATATATATATAAGGGAATAGCCCATCTTCTGAGTGATGGAGAATATAGTTTAAAGGCATTTGCCTGAGTGGTTTTGGGCTGAGAGAGTCCATCTCTGCTGGTAGTTCATGCTTTTGCCTAGGGAATCCTCTGGATCCCTGAGTCTCCCTAAGTTTGTGGTAAAACCATTAAGGTGATCATGCTGGCAATGTTTGAAGGTGATTATAGAAGCAAAATGCGAGTATTTGTTAAACATGAATGTCCCAAGAAAAAGAGCATGTAGTTACACGAAGAAAAAAAAAAAGGGAACAAGAAAAATACAAGCCTTCAAGGAGGGGAAAAACATAAACTATATAGCCAAGTGATGTTTTATGAACATAAATAGAACATAGATGAACAGAAAATGCTAAGCTCCCACTAGCAAATAGTAGAAAAAATCCAGATACTATTCAGTAACTATACTTGGTATACCGTTTAGTATGGAGCTAACATCCAATGGATATGGTTCACATAAAAAAACACCAAAATAGCCACTAGGAAGGAAACATAATAGACTGAAGGACAATAAGTTCATACATCTACAATACTACTAGTAGAGGATCCATGTCTTGCATGGAGGCCCTATTTTAAAAGTTGCTATAGTCTTTATATGATTTCGCGATATAAGATATATAATCTTTATATAATTTATATGTTGCGATATAAGATATATAATTACATCATACAACTTAAATTTATTATGATTGATTTCAACTTTTACAAAAAAAAAATTAAATATGATATTATCACATATAATTGTTCAATTAATGTCACATTTCTTTTGCTATTGTACCCATTTGATGTGAATTTTGTAAGCTAATTAATCAATATTTTTTACCTACTGCTACAGCAGGAGTTCTTTACTATTCTATAGGTTCACCAACATAAAACCAATGAGCGAAGCTGAATTGTGGTTCAAAAATCTAAGCCAATAAAAAGGAAAGGGTCAATGGAGAAAGCAATGAGAACATTGTTGTCAAACCAACAAGGGATAGCTTGAGGCAGGATAATGCGAAACCCGTATAAATGTGGAATCAAGGAATGAGGACTAAGTGGTTAGGATTTAAAAGTGAGATCTAATGGAAACAGAAGGAATGGGAAAATCATCAAGGTTTCAAAATTCAAATCCCCTGATTAGCTATTTTGTTTCACTATGTATCTTCTTCTGATTCATTGGTGGTTAGGGATGAATTTATTGATTAGCATTGAGTGAGTAAGCGTATCCCTTTTAGCTAACCAGCACCAAATGAATCTGAAAGACTTTGCCATCAGCACACACATATCTAAGGAACCATTTATACCATGATACAAACAAAACAAACCAATCAACATCCCTGATGCGGAAACTCTACTTCACTTAATTATCAATCAGCAGAATTGTATAAACAAGATACCTCTGCTTTATCAAGATTCCTAAGATGAGCATGGCATATTCCTTCTTTTATGGTTAGGGACAGTTGATGTTCTTCTCCGAAAGAGTGAAGCTTCTTTGCTTTCTCAATGAATGCAAGTGCCTTATCATAATCATTGTTTTCAATTAATAGAGAGACCACCGAATTAAGCATGCTTGGATTGGAGTCAGGAGGATGATCTTTGATATAGTCCTCCAATATGCTGACACAACGTTCAGACTCACCAGATTCTTTGTAGAACTGAAAGAGCATTAAGACAAATAACCTGATCACAATAAATTTTATTTCCAGTAAGCAAAAGAAAAACGAAAACTGCTTTATGAGACCTATACCTTTATTGCATTCTTGAGTGCTTCAACATTATCTGGGCGCAAGCAGACAATTTGATAATATGTATCAGCAGCATTTTTATATTGTTTAGAGTCCACAAGGAATGAAGCACAAAGGTATTTGAGAGAGAGATCTTCGGGGTCAGCAGTCATAGCTTTTGAGAGGCAACACCAAGCCTTACGAATATTTCCTTTCTCTCTAAATGTAAATGAATTTGAAATCAGATGTTGTAGCTAATCTATGATCTAGGGTAAGAACAATCACTGCAGCTCAAGTTTCAGATACAGAAAACTCTTCAGAATAGAAAGCACAGTTATATATGACAATTCCGATAGATGCCGCTACAAAGGTAAGTGGAAACTTTACTTGAGGTGGTAGGGCAATTATGACTTAACTATAAAATAGCCAACCCAATCTTTAATTCTTTAATAATGGCTTGAACAGTATCGAAAAAAAAAATTGGAACTCTATGTAGGATATATTTAGAGAAGAAAGTTTCTAGTTAAATCCACCTAGAAACTAGGTGAGCACATGTAAGCTACTTTACAGATAGTTATTTAATTTTAACCTATAGTTGGCACAAGGTAGAACGACGTGTATTGCACCTCAAAGATTACCTTACAGAATAAAGTAACAAGCAAAAGGACCACAATTCATCATCAAACACTTAAGTAATGCAAGGACTTCTTTAAGTTAAATCTAATATATGTAATCATGACAGCCCTAAAATTCTTACATGAACCAGCATACAAGGTGTTTCCAAAATTTATATTGTGGATTAAGATATGCAGCAAGCAAATAGAACTCTGTTGATTTCATTTCATTCCCCAACTTCTTATAGACTAGACCAAGTGTATGGTAGGGACCATAGAGATCTGGTGCTAGACGAATAACTTCACTCAAGACGCTGATAGCCTACAAAAAATTGGGAAAGCATGCACAACGGCATCAATTAGCTGAGAAGAAGATGCAATTTGCCTTTTGCTCAAAAACAAAAAGAACGATGCACTCTAAACTTCCATAATTATTCAGAGCATGAAATACTACTGAATTAGATGTCAAATTTAATTGATTATAAGGCGTCAATTCAAGACCTGTACACATATTCCGGATACAAGACCAAAGTAATGTGATTTTCTTTACCACAACATACCTCTGCATAACGCCCAAGAGCAAAATGTAGATTAGCATCCCCAATTTTTGTTGTAACTTCTGAGCTTGCTCTATTTTTTCCTCCTTTTCGCCTTCCTTTCTTCTTTAGCTGAGCACAATAAGAGAATATGGGAAACAAGTTACAGCATAGTCATTACCACTATCTGAACCAAAAAGGTAAAAGAAAAATAAATCAATATTCTAGATATAGTTTGGGGATGTTCAAACAACCCCTAAAAGTGACTCAAATGAGGCAAGAGAGCCTCAATAAACATAAACAAAAAAATATGTGTCAAATCCGAACAACAGGGTATAGTAGAAATCTCAGCCGTGTTAAAGAGGATCTTCACAAACTATATACTACTTTTGCCTGCAAAGAACAAATATTTCACGAATTGCACCTTCTTTCTTCTTCTCCTCCGAGAACCATAGTCCATGGCTTCCATTATTTCTTCAAAGGTTGCTCCAGCAGTTTCACCTTGCCTGAGCTTCTTGCCAGACCCTTCACTGTGAAATATTTTATATCACAAAATTTAATGGAACAGGAATATGCAGAAAAAAATAAATTATGCTATGTGGTTGCTCCAGCAAAACAAGGTTGCTCCAGCAGTGCCATTTAATACATGAAGAGGACCGGGGACAAAGAAGATAATGGGTATCTAGAATACAAAATAGGAAAAGAAGATAATCATCAGTGGCATGCCATCTTGGAAAAGAGGATAACCCTCAGTTTGTTGCCTACTTTCTCACAATTTGTTAGTTAGGTGATTGCTTGTTTCAGGTGATACAAATATAAGACCAATCTTTGTGGAGTTCAAATGGCAAAGGTAAAATCAAAACTTTTTAATTTTATGATGAAAATTTGCAGGAATCATGTAAACTGATTCAATAACAACGTGCTTTTTCTAGACAAACAAAGTCCAAACAAAAGTACGTTCCCGGCGAGCAAAAATTGTGAAATTACCCTTGATCATCATCTAGTTTCCGCTTCCTCTGAGCCAAGGCTTCGTACTCTATACGCTCGAATTGTTCATAGTGTTGAGCACCAGAATCATAATCCTTCACAAAATCCAGAGAATTCATCGCCTTAACTTCAAATCCAATGCCGGAATCTTCTTCCTCCATGTCATCATCCTCTTCCCATACTCTTCCTCGACCCTCCTCTTCTTCACCGCCCGAGACCAAAACTGAGAATAAACCCTCTTCAAACCCACCATGATTCACACCAGTATCGTCCTCCGGAGACATAGGGGCAAGCTAAGTGTGAACCAAAGCACAAAACCACCAATCTACAAATCCCTTGAATCGGTTAGGAAGCACCTCCGATTGGGACCGGATATCGAATAAAAAGCAAAAAATTTTGATACAAAATATAAAGCCAATTTGATACGTGCCCGAGCTTTATTATTTTTTATTTTTTTTAATATCTTATGCAACACATTTTTCCCAAATAGGAATCTTCCCCCAAATTTGGGGTATTTATCAAATCAACTCTTTGTTTAATAATAAACCAGTCCCACTTAATCTTACCCCAAATTTCAGAAAAAAAACTAGTTGAAATAATTTAAACTAGTCCAGTCCAACTATTTAAACTAGGATTGTAAAACATTTTTTTTATATAGTCAGATAAAAAAATAATGTATCAATTTTCGGATTTTTTTTAAGTCTCAAAAACGAAAATTGTTGGAGTGGCAAAACTAGTTGAAAGTCGTAAAACTAGTTGTAAAAATAGTCGAAGTTTTAAGAATATAAATAAACACTATTTCGTAATGTTTCCAAAACTAATTGTACAAATAGTTGGAGTTTTAAAACCATAAATAAATATTATTTGGTAATGTCAAACTAGTTGATTGTAGTATGTGATAAATTTAAATTTTCACTTTTTACTAGATTTATCCTTATTTAGAAACCAATTATTATTTTTAATTCAAAAAACTAGTCTTGTAATTAGATACTAGTTTGTATGCGTCAGACAAACGGTGTTTATACGAGTTTACACAACTAATTAGAAAAGTCAACTAGCTTTTAATACCCAACAAACATAGTTGATCAAAAAAGGCAAAATTGCTTAAAATAACACAAACTTTTACTTTAGTTACTAAAAATAACACAAAACTTTCAAACAATTCAAAATAAACATCTATAACTATATATTAAAGCTATACCTTTTCGAGCCACCAGAACGAGTCTGGCCCCACCTCATATTTACAAAATTAATTTTTATTTCTAATATTTTAACTTTTTCCTATTAAATTCTTCTTTAACTATTTAAATCTATCTTTAACATGAAACAAATATCTATTTAGTATAACAATATCTTTTGCCTTTTCCTCTTGGTACCCAAGAAAAAAACTTATTCCCCTTGGTACCCCTAAGGTTTTGCCTTTTCCCGTTGACGCCCCTCTCCGGTTCAAATTAGCCAATTTCAAGCTTACCATTATGTTCATCACCCTTAAATTAGTAGGATTTGACTATTAAAACATCAAAATTCATAACCAAACTACATCAATTTGAATTTTTAAACAATTTTGTAAACAACCCCTTAACATAGAGAATTGTTTAAAAATTCAAATTGATGTACTTTGGTTATGAATTTAAGTATTTTAAGAGTTGAATCGTACTAATTTAAGGGTGATGAACATAACGGTAAGCTTGAAATTAGCTAATTTAACCGGAGAGGGGCGTCAACGGGAAAAGCCAAAACCTCAGGGGTACCAAGAGAAATAAGTTTTTTTCTTGGGCACCAAAAGGAAAAGGCAAAACCTCAGGGGCACCAAAAGGAATTTCCCAATTACTTATATTAAAGTTTATATTATATTTTTATTTATTTATTAATATCCTATTTATAATGTCTATAAAATATCGAATCGTAGTCGTACATGGTACGACGGGTATGCTTCCTCGGCGGCTCATTTCCGTCCCATCTCGCTACTGAACATCACCTTCAAAATCATAACAAAAATGTTGGTCAATCGCCTCAAGTCGGCTCTACCTTTTCTTGTATCTCCGACTCAAGCTAGCTTTATCCCGGGCCGACAAATCAATGACAATGTTGTAGTCATTCATGAAGTCTTGCACTCTTTTGGATCGGTCGAGACTCGCACCAAGATGATGATGATTAAAATTGATCTTGCCAAAGCATACGACCGTATTCGCTGGAGTTTTCTCAAATTGATTTTGTTGTGTGCAAGGTTTCCTTCTCACCTCGTCGACATTATCATTCAATGTCAGACTAAGGGAGCTACGGAACTTCTTTGGAATGGACAACGGGCTGGATCGTTCACCCCTTCTCGTGGTATCCGACAGGGAGACCCGTTGTCTCCATATTTGTTCGTACTATGTATGGAATACCTGTCACATATGATCCAAGAGTTGGTGTTTGTGAGTACTTGGAAACCGATTTATGAAGGAGGAGTTTGTCTTTCACATCTCTTCTTTGCGGACGATCTAATCCTTTTTGTTGAAGCCTCGACACAGCAAACAATGGTGGTGAGAGATTGTTTGGATCAGTTTTGTTTCTACTCAGGGGAGAAAGTGAATTATTGTAAAAGCACAGTTATGTTTTCCCGATATGTTAATCAAGCCGATCGGGAGGCTATTAGTGTTGCGCTATCCATGTCACATACAGAGGATTTGGGCTTATATTTGGGGGTTCCAACTATATGTGATAGAATGACTAATGATCGCTATGTTTTCCTATTGGAGAAGGTCTCTGCTCGCCTTAGTTCATGGCAAGCTAAATACCTTTCTGCTGCAGGGAGAATAACACTCGCTAATTCGGTTCTTTCAAGCATTCCAATGTACACTATGCAATCTACCCTGGTGCCTAGAGAGATATGTGATTCAATTGACAAACTCATACGAGACTTCGTTTGGGGCTCTACGAGTGAAAAACGAAAGATGCACTTACTTAGTTGGGAGAAAATCACAAAGCTGAAGGGAATGGGAGGTCTAGGTTTGAAAACAATGCAGATGTCTAACTCAGCTCTTTTAGCTAAATTGGACTGGCGCTTAATCAATGAGCCTCAATCCATTTGGAGTAGAGTTATTAGAGGTAAATACTGTTCCAACCAGTTAGACACTGAAATGTTTCAACCGAGGAGAAGTTCATCCTATATGTGGAAGGGGCTAGTTCATGGAGCTTCGATTCTTTCCAAGGGAATTGGTTTTGCTGTTGGCAATGGTTATAAAGCACGCTTTTGGCTGCAACCTTGGCTCGTGAATGAACCGTTGATTAATGTGGCTACTGTTGTTGTTCCCCTACATGATCGTAACAATGTAATGGCTGCATATTATGGTGCTAATGGTTGGCGTTGGAACCTCATATCGCACTTGCTCCCGGGGGTGATTTTGCAGCGTCTGGCCTCTATTTCGCTTGTGTTGGATAATGGGGCGGATGACAAGATTTTCTAGAAGCCTACTACATTTGGCTGCTTCTCCACGAGTTCAGCTTACAAACTGATGATAAATTTCGAGTAGCAGCAAAATCACCCCATCTGGGGAAAAATTTGGAAGGTGGATTCACAACAGCGAGCCCGTCATTTTTGTTTTCTTGTTACACATAATACGGTGTTGTGCAACGTGAACAGAGTCAGACGGCACATGGGTACTTCCAATGCTTGTCCGAGATGTGGAGAGGTGGAATCTCTCCTGCACATGCTTAGAGACTGCCTGAGGATTCAACTGGTTTGGATGGCACTAGCAGGCAATACGCTTCCCCCGAATTTCTTCATCGAATTTGATTATCGTCAATGGCTTTATTCTAACATTTAGCAACTGGATTCGTGGAGTTCAGTCTTTGTTACTATGCTTTGGTTCACTTGAAAACCCCGGAACCTACTGGTTTTTGAATCTAAAGATGAAATCAGCAGACTTAGCTTGAAGGTGGTGCTTTCAGTCGAAGCTTATAAAGTTGCTAAGGAGGTGAACACTCTCTATCGAGCTCCTAATCCCCAGCCAATTGTGCATTGGATTCCGCCTCAACAGGGGTGGATTGCCCTGAATACGGATGCCATTTCCAAAGGCAATCCGGGACTTGTCGGTGGTGGTGGCGTCTTTAGAGATCACTTAGGAAAATTCATTCAGGCCTTTTCATTAAAGCTTGGTGTCGCGGATGCACTAAGAGCCGAGATTGGTGCCATTCGTCAAGGCTTACTGATAGCTAAGAGATTGGGCCTTAATCAAGTGGTTGTTCAATCGGACTCGGTTACTGCCATTAATCTCCTTTCTCTAGCTGTGGTTAGACCACATAAAGATTATTATCTGATTGCTGAATGCCACAGGCTCATCCATGCCAATCCTTGGAGAATCAAGCTTGCTCATGTCTCTCGACACGCGAACAAGGTTGTTGATGTCCTTGCAAACCTTTCTCTTGGCCTAGATACTACTTTAGTAGAGTTTTTTTATGTTCATTCAAGCTTTGCTAGTGTTCTTAATTCGGATGTACACCCCGCTATGGGGAACGTTTCTACTAATTAATAAATAAAATACTACCGCAGGAGCTTTACTCCGTTTCCGAACCAAAAAAAAAACTACAAATTCTATGTAGAGTTATTTTTCCAACTCTACCATAACATCAAAGGCTAAAAATCTACAAACCCTATGTGAAGTTATCTTAACAGGATCCCACCCTCACTAAGTAGAGTTTGTGAAATCTCATCCACTAATTAACAAATAAGGGTTGAAAATAATTCTTAGTCTCTCCATATCATTTTTTTATATTGCCTATAGGTTCTTTTTAATTAGAAGGTTTATAAATCTAATTGTCTGAGTTTTGAACAAAACTTCACCGAAACAAGACCCCAACGAGGAGTTAGATTACTACGGAGTACATATTTAGATCATACAAAAGGTACATAAAGTAGAACCAAATGTATTGGTTTTTTTACATCACATTCAGTCATCAGTACAGCTTTTCCTAGTCATGGCTGATGATGATGATGATGATGATGATGATGATCATAATAATAATAATAATAATAATAATAATAATAATAATAATAATAATAATAATAATAATAATAATAATAATAATAATAATAATAATAATAATAATAATAATAATAATAATAATAATAATAATAATAATAATAATAATAATAATAATAATAATAATAATAATAATAATAATAATAATAATAATAATAATAATAATAATAATAATAATAATAATAATAATAATAATAATAATAATAATAATAATAATAATAATAATAATAATAATAATAATAATAATAATAATAATAATAATAATAATAATAATAATAATAATAATAATAATAATAATAATAATAATAATAATAATAATAATAATAATAATAATAATAATAATAATAATAATAATAATAATAATAATAATAATAATAATAATAATAATAATAATAATAATAATAATAATAATAATAATAATAATAATAATAATAATAATAATAATAATAATAATAATAATAATAATAATAATAATAATAATAATAATAATAATAATAATAATAATAATAATAATAATAATAATAATAATAATAATAATAATAATAATAATAATAATAATAATAATAATAATAATAATAATAATAATAATAATAATAATAATAATAATAATAATAATAATAATAATAATAATAATAATAATAATAATAATAATAATAATAATAATAATAATAATAATAATAATAATAATAATAATAATAATAATAATAATAATAATAATAATAATAATAATAATAATAATAATAATAATAATAATAATAATAATAATAATAATAATAATAATAATAATAATAATAATAATAATAATAATAATAATAATAATAATAATAATAATAATAATAATAATAATAATAATAATAATAATAATAATAATAATAATAATAATAATAATAATAATAATAATAATAATAATAATAATAATAATAATAATAATAATAATAATAATAATAATAATAATAATAATAATAATAATAATAATAATAATAATAATAATAATAATAATAATAATAATAATAATAATAATAATAATAATAATAATAATAATAATAATAATAATAATAATAATAATAATAATAATAATAATAATAATAATAATAATAATAATAATAATAATAATAATAATAATAATAATAATAATAATAATAATAATAATAATAATAATAATAATAATAATAATAATAATAATAATAATAATAATAATAATAATAATAATAATAATAATAATAATAATAATAATAATAATAATAATAATAATAATAATAATAATAATAATAATAATAATAATAATAATAATAATAATAATAATAATAATAATAATAATAATAATAATAATAATAATAATAATAATAATAATAATAATAATAATAATAATAATAATAATAATAATAATAATAATAATAATAATAATAATAATAATAATAATAATAATAATAATAATAATAATAATAATAATAATAATAATAATAATAATAATAATAATAATAATAATAATAATAATAATAATAATAATAATAATAATAATAATAATAATAATAATAATAATAATAATAATAATAATAATAATAATAATAATAATAATAATAATAATAATAATAATAATAATAATAATAATAATAATAATAATAATAATAATAATAATAATAATAATAATAATAATAATAATAATAATAATAATAATAATAATAATAATAATAATAATAATAATAATAATAATAATAATAATAATAATAATAATAATAATAATAATAATAATAATAATAATAATAATAAACCTAAGCATAAAAGATCATTTGGTATTTGCTTTCCAAATTCATGCAAGAAGCTTCAACTCTTAATGCTCGCTTGAATACTTTTGCACCTCTTCCTGCACATGGAAAGATTACAACGTGTTGGTACCATTCAAATGATTTCCAATCTTGACGGGATGTAAACTATTGACAATCGTTGTTCAGAGAGATTCAAGACCATTAAGAGCCAAGTATAAAGATAACTAATAAACCATTGTTCATATAAATTGATACGAAAAGAAAGCAAAAGTGTTTATATGCTGGTTCAGCCTTTCAGCTCAAGGACATATCTGTAGTTGAGCAAGGAGTTTCTATGACAGCAATTGAGTAACTATTCATTGCTTCATGCATGAGATGGGATCAAAATGATCCATCTTAAAAATTATTACCTCAAATGCAGCTTTCAGGCAATCCAGCTCCTTATCAAGATCATTAATGGCTTGATTGTATGCCTGAGTTGGTGAAGACTGGCTCGTTGTGTGAATCTGCACCAATCACACGAATTGATCAAAACGATTGTAAAAACCACACCTGATTCTTTTTTAGCAGAAAAGACTGGGGTAAGGTGATTTGATGGGGAAATGAAAAAAATACTAGAAATTTAAGCAGAGGTATAAACTCCAATACAGCACCATCCAAGCAATTGACATAATTAGAAGAAATGCTAAAAACAACCTCACTGATAGAATTAAGCAAGTATGATAAGGCTGAGACTAGTATCAGAAATTTGATTATATAGAAGGTTTTAGCATGGTAGACAATAATCACAATACTCAATGTGCACATATAATTAATAAAGACAAAATATAAAACCAAGTGAAATGCAATTGCACTGCATATTGAGAACTAAATGTCAAAAACACAACTTCACTTCTGTCAATTGCTCGAGAGTCCAGTAACAAGAGGAGTGGAGCATCTTGGATAAAACCGTCAGTAAAAATGAGTATAGGAAGGTGGCCACACAACAGCAAGAGGAAAACAACAGGCAAACATGACCCAAGTGTGTTGGTTACATCATTCTTCTGAATGACTTCATTTGCTGTAGATCAGGTAGAGTAATAGTGTATATGTCCTTGACATCATTCTTCTGGATGAAATATTAATGTATCACACAGGACTTAGTTAAATTAGATATTTTCATAATGCCATTTGTTGGTTGACTCAAAAATCATAATTCACTTAATTTTGTTCACTGTGAAAAAATACCATTGGAAACAACCTCCTTTTACAGAGGCACATCAATCATATATTCATATTGACCTCCCCCACTAAACAATAATAATGTGTAAAGTAGACAATTCTTCTTCATATGATCAACTTAGTCTTGCTTCAAGAATCACAATGACCACTGACCAAGTAGCCAGTACTTAGCTGGCTGTTAGACTTGGTAGCAAAGGGTACATGTCCATCATTTTTTTACCACAAATCTGAGCTATCATATGTAGTGAAGATTGAACTGAGATATGAAGACATGTCATACACTCATACTCATAAATAAGCACAACTATGAAGGATGTGATTCATAATACTGATTGCTAGTTGCATGGTCATACAAACAAACGTTTTGTTTGAGAAACATTAGCCTAATTACTTTTGCAACTTTAAACGATTTTACTTCAGCAAACTTACAAGGAGACAGAGAAAACAAACCACTAACCCGGACAAGTATTTTGTACTGGAGAGGATGGGGAAGCTTGTATCCAGCAAATAGAACATTCGAATCTCTGTGCAATTGCCTGTAGCAGATTGTCATCTAATCATCAATGCAGAACATTTAAGTAAACCCTAGAGATTTCTTTAAGCTAAAATATCAAACATTGCAGGGGAAAAACCAACATGCGAAGGATGTTCCCGATAGTGTGGTCCTCTCTCTCGATGGTGAAAGTAGCGGCGTTGATGATCTTCGTATCTCTCTCATACGACACCCTGCGCAAAATTCGCAACACGAAAACAGTATTTTGAAAACCAATTAAATTGGAAAAGCGAAATACATGAGCTTCTGTGAGGGAGAAATTAGGGTTTACTTCTTGGTGCCCTCGGGGACGACGAATCTCTCGTAACGGTCAGGGGCGTTCATGGCTTCTCTCGATCACACTCGGTGGACTGTAGAGGAGAAGTGAGAATCGAGGCTTGAGAAAGTGAGAGTCGAGGCTTGAGAAAGAAAATAACGGGCGAGGGAGAGAAAGAAAAAAAGGACCCGTTTCAACAAAAAAAAAAAAAAAAAAGGAAAAAGGACCCGCTTGTTTCTATATCAGAAATCGGGTTAAAATGAGACATTGTAGTGGTGTGTCCGGTTCCGGAACCGGCGGTTCCGGTTCCTCGAAACCCCGGAACCGGGACCGGAACCGAGAACCCCTCGGTTCCGGTTCGGTTCCGGTTCCCGCCAGTTCCGGAGCCGGTTCCGGTTCGGTTCCATCTAATTTTAAAAAAAAAATTTAAAAATTATAGCCGTTGGAATGAATCCGCGATCGCGGTGATAGAGCACCGTGGTCGCGGCCCGTCCTCCGCGGAGTGTGGTAATAATGGCTATTTTAGCCTATTTTACCGGTTTGGGACTTTGGGAAGAGAAGAGGGGTGGGAGAAGAAGGGCTTGAACTTGATATTAAGTTGCCTACGTATCCTCTTGGGGTCGTAGAGGAATCAAAGCCCACGTAGTTCTCTCACCTTCGATATGAAACCCTGTTTGGCAACTTACCTAAGACGACCCGGCGGAACCGGCGGAAGAAGCTTGGCTTGCGTCGTCCTCTATTACATCATCGGATGACTCCGTATAGTTCATTGATTGTGAGCTAATTTCCGCCCTCTTCCAATCGTCCACACAAACTTGGGCTTCCAATGCTTCGGGTGCCAATCTTGATCTCCTATCGTCTAAGATGTGGCCGCCTTGGCTAAACTTTTGCTCCACCGCTACCGTTGAAGCGGGAATGGAAAGTACTTGAGCGGCGATCCTTACTAGTGTTGGATATGTGTTCTTGTGTTGCTTCCACCAATCTAAAATGTCAAAATCATCTACAAACTCAAAGGTAGTGGTTAGATAAGTATCGAGCTCTGTATGTGAGCTCGTGAATCTCGGTTTTTTTGTAAGATTTTGCAACATACGAGACCCGGCGGATAGAAAAGAACGACGAGATGAGGAGGACGATGGGGGTAATTGAGGCCTAGAAGGAACCTCACCACCCGTGCTATAAGTTTTGTACAAATCATAGATAAGAGATTTAACACGTTCTATAATGACATCAACATTGCAATTTCTATCATAATGTTCTTCTTCTAAATTTAAAAACTCATAGTATTGATACAAAGTATCTTGCAAACCTTGCATCTTAAATCTTGGATCAAAAACACAAGCAACAAGATAAATATCGGGAATATATTTGTAATAGTTCAACCACTTCCTCTTCATTTGTAAAATACCTTGAACAATGTCGGGTCGGTCGGGTTGTGAAAGCCCTTCCTTAAAGGCACCCGCAACATTCAACGCTTCAACAACAAACAAATGAGCACTTGGTGTATATGTTTGACTAAATGTATAAGTTGCATCATTAAAAACTTATAAAATCTCCACAATATCATAACAAATATCCCAACAAGCTTCAATTGCTTGTGAACCCGGGATATGTTGGGCGGCAAAGGAAGCTAAAAGTTCTTTATAACGTAAACATTGATGAAGTAATTTATAAGTTGAATTCCAACGATGACCGACATCTTTTGAAAAAAGTGGGTTTAACACCATTCGATTTACAAAACCTCCCCCAATCACTTTTGGCCTTCTTTTTTAACCAAATAAAGCTAACAACATACTTAATAGGTTCAAGATATGGCATTAAAAGTGTCAAACCATCTTGAACACATAAGTTTAAAATATGACAAGAACATCTTACATGAAAGTATTTGTTTCCAAAAATCGGTTGACAAACTTGAATCAATTCACTAATAGAAGCGGTGTTATTAGATGCATTATCAAATGAAATAGTGAAAACTCGATGAAGTAGTCTATACTCATCTAAAATAGTTCGTATAATGTTACAAATATTTGAAGCGGTATGTGCCCCATCAAATACTCGAAAAGCCAAAACTCGTTTTTGCATGTGAAAATGATGATCAATATAATGACATGTAATACCCATGTATGAATGAGATTGATAGTTATCACTACAAATATCACTACAAATAGAAACACGAATATCATTTTGAGCAAAAAACCGAGACAACTCCTTTTTACGATTCGCATATGCTTTAAACACATTTTTCCTAATTGTTTTTCTTGTTGTTCGTTTATAAGCGGGTTGCAAATGGTTGGAAACCCAATCATTTGTACCCACACTTTCCGCAAATTGAAATGGCAAATTATCAACACAAATAGCTTCGGACAAAGCATAAACACTACGCTCATGATTATAAGTAAATAAGGGAGATTGAGAGGAAGAACTTGCTAACCCCGAAGTCGAAATTTGTGTTTGACCTCGCATCATGCCCAACTTGTCCAAGTGTTTTGCCTTCAAATGCTTGTTCAAGGTGCCATAACCTCCATTGCGCTTCCATTTGTACTTTGAGGGACAATAGTTGCACTTGACAACATATCGGTCTAGTGCATCCAATTCATTGCCCTTGGTGAAGTGCTTTGTTA
Organism: Fallopia convolvulus; assembly: GCA_964016875.1. Taxonomy (NCBI): domain Eukaryota; kingdom Viridiplantae; phylum Streptophyta; class Magnoliopsida; order Caryophyllales; family Polygonaceae; genus Fallopia; species Fallopia convolvulus. Next base: position 53,513,227 of record OZ024729.1, read on the forward strand.
AAATGTCGGATTTCAACACTTTTGCGGTTTGGTTGGCCGTAGATGCCCCCTCCTCCTCTTCGGTGTGTTGCTCATCCTCGTCGGTGTGTTGCTCATCGACCTCCTCATTGCCTTGTGGACCTTGGTTATGAATAGGAGCGGAATGAATAACTTGTGGAGGAATGGGCATAGGCATAGACATATGAGGAGGAATGGGCATAGGTGGTTGTGGTTGATAAGCATTAAGATTCACTTGACTTTCTTGTGAACCACCAACATCACCATAGAATTGCTCGGCCAACAAATCATAAAGCCTTGACCTTGGTTTTCCATGTTTCAAAAGATTAGGAAGGAGATAAGAGACTTGGAAGTATTAAGAAAGGATTTGCAAGTTGAAAGCTTGTAGAATTATGAGAGTAGTAGTAGTAGAGAGAGATAAGAGAGTATGAGATTGGTGTGAATCAAATTGAAGGTGAAGTATGGTATTTATATGGGTAAATGGAAGGAAAATAGCCGTTGGAATTCATGTGAACTTTGGAATATAGCCGTTGAAATATAGCCGTTTGGGGGGAAAAATAGTCGTTGGAACAGTGGCCGCGATCGCGGTGACAGAGCACCGCGACCGCGGTGTGGTCCAACAGAATGTCCATACATTCTGTTGGCAACCGCGATCGCGGTGCTGTCACCGCGATCGCGGCCCCGCATCTTAGGAGAACCGGCGGTTCGGAACCGGAGGAACCGCCGGTTCAGAACCGGAGGAACCGCCGGTTCAGAACCGGAGGAACCGCCGGTTCTCCGGTTCTTCTAAAGGAGGAACCGGGACCGATACACTACCGGTTCCTCCGGTTCGGTTCCGGTTCCGGTTCGGTTCCCCGGTTCCTGGAACCGAAACCCATCTCTAAGACATCGGATTGAAATAGAAATTATCGATACCTTAGTTTTGGGATGCGTATGAACTCTAGTATATTTTGCTGGTTACCATGGATAACAAACAAGAGGTTTTTTTTTGGATCAAAGAAGAGGGCCTTCATTTCCTTTAAGAGTTTTTTTTTTGGTTGAGAGCATTGTCATGAGAGTCGAAACAAAGATTTAATGATGCTATCATGAGGTCCTAACCAGCCACTTGACTAGATGTGTGAAGGCCAGAGTTTTCATGCGTTTGCTTGGAATGCGTTTGTATTTTTTTTCCTCTAAATCCTTTCAAATATGCTTAATTTTTGATGATCTTGTAAAACTTCTTAGTTTTTTGGAAGAGGAAGAGAGATGTGACAAAAGGTAGGAAAAGGGCAAGGATGGTTAATGTATAATTTTAGGTTAAATTTTATTATATCTAATAAAGTATAGAATGGGATTTAATAAGAAATTTAGAGTGAGCTTTGAATGGGAACAACATCCGCTATCACGACCCTTCTCTTAGGGAGTAGGGATTTGGGTGTGGCTGGTTTTGTTGCGGGCTCTTTTGGTTTGTTTGCGAGAACGATTTTCTTTGGTCCTTTTAGTTATTATTGTGTGTTTGTGCATGATGTCTTGTTTGTTTATGATGTCTGTTTGATTTCTCTTTTCAGTGTGTTTGCTTTGTTTTGTACTTTTACTTTTTGCTTTTCGCCTTCTGTTGTTGGGTCCATTGAAAACACCCTCTCGACTCATTTGGGGCAGTACATACATCCAGACTTGCTAGATCTCGTTGCATCGAAATGTACTAGGTAGTGTTGTTGTTGTTGTATTATAGCTTTTGTTAAACAACAACAACAATAACGACAACATTGACCTAGCGCAGTTCCTCTTACGAGAAATCTTGGGGATCAAGATGGGGACACTTCTGGCTTAACGCAAAGGGGGAACACGTAAAAGACCCGACATGACCACTATACACAAAATAGAGCACAACCAAAAGCAGCAGAAAACAAGGTAACCAAAAAACAAAACTGAAACATAAACAAAAACCAAAATATAGCGTTGAAGCCTCAAGGCCCTCGTGGAACGGTTTGTTCAAGTGACTAGTTGTCCACCACTCGAATCTTCTCCCTCCAACTATCCCTGCATACTACCAGATTTGTCGAAACCGGACCCGGACCCATGACCATGACCATGTGTGTATGTAAATAAGAGATTCTACCAATTTTATAGATTGAGCCAAACCATATACATTGAACTCCATACAATCAACATTACATATTGGTTTTTTCGTTTAGATAGAAGACATCACTTTCCCAATGCGTGCAAATAGTAGTCATTACATTGAAAATTACTAGGCAAAACAGTACAGAAACCATTTCTTTTTCAAGAAAATGGAAAACACCAGCCATTCTTTCAGTGTTATAAGATCAGCAATGTGATTTCATCCTTGTAGATAAATCATGCCAACTGATTTTGCAAAACATTTTCTCCATTGAGATTCAGGAGTCGGGACTCATAAACTACAAACCATTCGAACCCCAAAGCCACTCTTAATTACCAACCCAACCCACACAAAGGAACCATAATTTACTACAGCACCAGTTAGCTCTATAATTCTATTCTCTTTACAATTTCTCTAGTATAAATTAGGACTGTATTTTTTTTAATCAGAAAACATAAATAGGCTTTCCAAGTTCCGAGTGAATATGAACATTAGAAGGTGCAATGATCCTTGAGCACTTGCCTGGCAAGATCAATTGCGCCACTACTCTTACAGATCAAATGCAAATTGAAAGCCGCTTCCCTGCGCAGATCACAATCAACAATTTTACCGTTTTGGATAATCTTTTGATCCTTTTCAACTACCTCTGGAACGGGGTAAGACTTCTCCCGGACTGCAAGGACCTTCTCATAGTATGAAGCTGCTAGTGTGACAAGTCCCACGTGTTGACATGCCCGGCCTATATTATACAGAGCTTCCTGTACAACAGTCAGCAACAAAGTAAGATTTTCAGTCATCCATATACATTCCAAAGCGAGCACCAAGGATTGAAAACTATTGACATATGCTCGCTTTGAAGCAAAAAAAAATAATATATGAAAATCTAAAAAAAAAAAAAAAAGTACGATATACGGCACCTGGTTATCTTCTCCACATAGGCGCAGGTTGTTGTACAGGAATGCTAACCCTTGTGCAACACACTGATGCCTGTTTTGAAGCCTAAGCCCAAGCGCTAGATTGATCAAGGAAGTACCTACATCTGGGATTTTTATTAGTGGTTTAGATCTCTTCATTTCAATTATCAACATTTGTTGTAATTTGTAAACAAGGCAGACAAAGAAACACCTGCGCAAAGGTTCACCAAAGGGCTCTCGGGCATCAGTTTATAAGCTTCCAAATATTCTCTAGCAGCTGCCTGGTGCTGACTGATCGTTGTGAACTGGTTGCCAGTGATGATCATAGGAGGTATCAAATCATTGTGTAAACCTCGCATGCGATGCAGAAACTTACCATGCTTTGAATTTCGGTTCTCCAACCTAAGAAATAGAAGAGTTACACAAGCGATCTGAACTCCAGTAACGTTGAAGTAATGGGCTGATAAATGTATGATGTGATTAAAATACTTTTCTGGTTGGCAAATTTACTTCCACAACTTCAGCACATTTAAGAGTTCAACAAGACCATCAATTAGTTCACTCAGTTGCAATCAAGAAATGAGGATAATATTGCTCAAAGTAATTGAATAATATCCATTTACCAAAAACTCCATTTCAAAATGCTATCAATATATCCTAGTGATCCTTTTACACGTGCCTCGTTAGATAATAGTTAGTTAATGGAGTTAAAATTTTCAAAACTGCTGACATGAGGGCAACATCCAGTGTGCTGTTCTCTTCTCACATTTCAAAGAATTTCATTCAGTGAACCTGATAAGATACTACTAATTAATCTAATTACAACAGCAATAACGACAACAACCCAGTGTAAGTCCCGACTAGGGCAGGGTCTGGGGGCCAAGATGTGGGCACCTGTACCTCGAAGAAACAAGAGGGTGTGTCCAGAGTGATCCAAAAACAAAGGTACATGTCAATGAAAATATAGTGTAACAGACAATGAAAATCAGATAAACATTTAACAAGTTTAACTTTCTAGGAGTTATGCTAAAGCTTGGAATTATTTTACCAAATCCTTAAAATTCACTTTAAATCAAAATGCTACATTGGATATATTCGTGTGCACAATACTACCTTTAAGAAGAATTAAGTTCTAATGAAATGCTTCCAATGAGATGAGATGAAGCCAAACACTTAATCTCCAAACAAGGAAAACAGTACTGCTACTTAAGTATCAAAATTCAGGAAGTTCTAGCTCTTAAGTGGTTTTGCTGATCCTTGGAATTTTTCCACACAATATAGAAATGCTATACAGAGCACTTTCCATATTTTGCTAAATTTGGACATTTTTCTAATCATGTAGAAGTTTTTTGTTTCAAAATTTGTAAGAAGCCTATATAGAATTAAACCACAACTGGTTGAATCAAATCATATTTTGTAAGCAAATTTTTTGTGAAGTGTGTCTTACAACATTGACCTGGACAAAGAATAGGATCGTAGAAACTCCATAGTAATTTCAAGATAAGATCAATTACTACATTAGCTGCCAATGTCTAACTAGAATTTGCATAAGAAGTGGTTATAACATGAATTTATTACCAAATTCTATGACATCAACCAAAAATTATAAGGGAGCTACAAAGACTTTCCAAAGTGCAGAAATATTGTATAAATGTAAAAGTCACTTCCACCTGAAATAAAACTGTCCAGACCTCAACAATATAATGTGAATGTCAACAAAACAAAATTAGTTGTAGGAAGCATACCTTAAAACTAATTTATAATAGCAATTCCAGGCTGCTATACTCCTTGGATTTTGTGAAACAATGTGTCTTACATAGTCAAATGTGTAGCGAGGATTATTCACTTTAAAAGCGATTCCTGCAGCAGAGTGTAAACAGTCACAAGACCAGAAATGGCTATACATTAAATAGGAATATTCCAGAATATAAACAGCTCTCATAATAATAGCTCTCATAATAATACTCACTGGCATGAAGACAGCGAAGTTCCTCCTTCTTTTCAGTGGGCAAAACCCTGTGAGACAATTTCAGAGCATCCCTGAGGATCTCGAATGCATCATTGTACCTCCCCAAGGATGTAAATGCATGGCATAACTACAACAAAAGGGGAAATATCAATGAAACATAACATTCATACCATCTTTGCAAAGTGGATGTCAAGGACCACCCCAAACTATTTGGAAATGAAGAACCCATTACCCATCGATGCTTATTCTTAATAGAAAGCTGCTAAAGAAGGTATATGTTATCCTTGTATCAAAAAAGAAAGTTGTAATGGATCAGAAAAAAAACAAATGGAAAAAAGTGCAGGCAAAGAAAATCCCTCAATTTCACAGCATATCAGTAAGATTAAAGCTATCATAAAGATGAACAATTCAAAATATGCTCAGATGGTATAAATTCCTCCAATATATGTCATCTCAAGAGATGCACCAAAAAGTAGCATACCAAAAAAATAAATTTCCAGTTAAGGGTTTTATGATCTCATTATTGGTATAATAGTCTAATAAAGGTGAAAAGAGGCAAACAAAAGAAGATGAGAAAGATAAAAAAAGAAGAAGAAGAAGAAGAAGAAGAAGAAGAAGAAGAAGAAGAGAAAGAAAAGAAAGATAAAAAGAACAAAAGGAGGGCTAGAGGATGGATGAAATTTTTTAGAAACTTATCCATAAAATTTATACAGAAAAGTTTACAAGTATCCATCACAAAATTAGTTTTTGTGACCTATCCATAAAGTACATTCAAAATCATAAGAGCATCTTTAGCATGCAAATTTTGAATAATTAACTCAGCAGAATAAATTAATCAAGAATTAAGTGAATTTGATTATCCTGATAAGTAATTCCAGTTGCTAAATGTACTTTGTAGTACACATTAACAGCCATATCAGTTACAATGGGAGACTTAAGTTCCAAATATTTCCACCTGTATATTGTCTAAAAAAAATTCAAAATTCAAATAGAAAATGTCCTAAAACACCAATGAAGTAGATATTGCGCTTATCTTAAGCAAAAGAAAGAGTGGAGAAAAACATGATATCATACAGAGACTTACATCTTTGATTAAACAAAACTGCTCCTTGTCCTCAAGTAGGGCAGGCAAGGGGGGTTCTTTTGACGATTGCTGCAGAATATATACAGAATGAATTTAGATTCAACAATCAGCTCAAACATGCACTTTCAGATGTAAGGTTTTACACTTGTAATAGTAATAGTTCATTCCTCTAAAGGAAATAGTTACCGGAACCTCCTCATCTGTATCATCACTTTCCCAATCAAGTCCAGCTGCCAAAGCTGCTAATTTCTTGTCTTCCTTTAATTTTGCTTTCTTTTCAAGCATTTTTTTGGCACGTCCAGCTTCTACACTAAAACAAATAGCGCGGAAGGCATTACTATTGAGTAGTGACTGCATAGTCAATGCTGGGGAATTGTAGATTCAATAATGATTGCCAGTTTTGACCATTACAATAATGGTCAAAGTATACTATACAGCAGATAAACTGCCACATGCATACTATAAAGAAGAGTCCCAAAATTATTTGCCTGATACGCTGCCGATCTTCACTGGGAAATGGTGCTCTTAATTTTGGGAACACAGAATCAGCTTGACCATCTTCAAGAGCTTTTGCTCTGTCTGAAAGAACGCTTCTAGGAAGCTTTTTGTGCTTCACCTATAAACACATATTTTGACAGGTAAGAAAATAGGGTTGTATGATTACTCGTGATAATATTAATGTATGGTGTCAGAAGAATCGACAAACAAAATGATCTACTGGAAGAAATTTACGAGCTAGTAATACAGCATGCTAATCCTTGTCTTGAAAGAAGGTAGGCAACATAGGTAAATATCATAAGCCACATTCTAAAACACATAGAAGGCAGTGCCTTCGCATATCCAGAATTCCTTGATCAGATCAATTTGTTTTAGATGGCTTGAACAAGCCCAAATTGCCAAATTCCACAACAATCTTGTAATGTGGGCCAATGTTTGACCCAGGAAGAATCTGACTTACAGGGGGTGGGGGTGGAGGTGGGCACAGAAACACATATAAGGAAGCTTCTATAAGAGAGGAGACGAGACAAGATTACCTTCTTATGTACACACAACAATGATTCACGTACAAGAGGAGACACGAGATTAACAAAATCCTCAAGCATCCCTCTATCTCTGTAAAATTGAGACAGCTTCAGCTTTATTCTCCAGTTGAGCCACCATGATTTAGGTCCATCTCCATGAGTCTCAACATATGATCCTGGTGACAAGTCCAATAATGACAAATTATACCTCTGCAAATTCTTGAAAAAAGATGTGTTGGCTACCACATTACCTGCATATGGTGGAGCTGAAAGCAATAATACAACTTCATTATATCTTTCTTGCTCGATCAAAAGAGAAGCTAGACTTAGACGAGCATCAATGTTGTTCTTGTCTGCTTCTATAGCTGAAAAAAGAGAGAGAGAATTGTTAACTGTTAAGAAACTAATAATGCAAGCTTCGGAATGGAGCATGTTGCTTGGCTAACACAACTAAAAAAGAGTAGTGGACAGATTGGTTGAAGAGATCACATAGAAGATATACAAATAGTTTGATAGCCACATTCAACAGTGACCAAAATCCAGATCAACTTGGTTAAACAAGTGCCATCAAAATTTGAATCCATCTATGAATGTTTTCATATTAGAAACAGCCTAGTGTAGCATTATTCCTCCACAAATTGCCACACCAGATCACCATCAGAAATTGGAAAAAAGATTGATATGATACACTAGAAACACAACTTTATGACTTTCAACCTATTTGAATTTACCATAACATAAGATCTTAGAGGGAATAGATATCAACCTTTATACAAGACTTGAATTGCCGACAATGAATTTTTCAAGGCTAAGTAACACTGAGCAACTTTCAGAAACACGGACACCTACAAGAGCATTTAATAAAGTAAAGCATCAATCATACTGAATTCAACTCATCACATGTTATAAAAACAAACTCAGCAACCTATATATTTTACTTTAATTTCAGCATAGACACGCAAATTCAAGAAAAAATAACAGTTAACAATAAATTGTACAAAAAGAAACATTGTGAAGAAGAAAAGATCGGATTTCTATAAAGGGCTAAAAGAAATAATTAACACCAAACCATCAGCTATTAAGGGGTGAGCATGTAGTAACACGAACTGTACTTTCTTCAACAGTAACATACAAAGTTGATGTTTAACTACTTATATTGCATCCTTATAAGTTCAAAAATTCCATAATTTGTACACGGTGTAGCCCTAATAAACATGGGATCAGAATTCTACAAAAATATGATCAAATTTATATAATGATGCACACAATTCTTTAAAAAAACTCAGAAACACTTAGTCCGCATTACTAGTTGCTTACCCGTAATAGTTTGTGTTAATTATTGCGATTAGCTCTTCTACTAAAACATTATTAGGAGCATAAAGGGTCAAGTAATATAATGAAAATATGCACAAATAAAACCTTTGAGCAATTTCAAAGAAACAGATTCATTGCGATTAGCCCTTATTCAACTTTTTGCATATAGTGGAAAGCAGGCGTTCACAAGAGGATGGGCATATTATATTCAGCTAGGCTTGGGTGTGTTGTCCAATACATCCGTGTCAATTGCTCATAAGGGGAGGCACCATCCACCTTGTGTATTAAGCACAGCAAAGCTGTATTGCCAAACACCTTTCTAAGTGTTCAGACATGGCATGTGTTCTATTCTTTTAAGTTAGTTGAGTTGCTTTAGGACTTAACTTCAACCCAAGCCCAGGTAGAGGCTCAACTCCATTGAGTTGAGCTATTTTAGACTTAAAATAGGGTTTAATAGAAGTGTATAAAAGGTTGTTTCTTAGAGGCAAAAAGGGTTCACTTTTGTAGGTGGGCTAGGACAATTACTAATTTTTGACATAGATCTCATTATCTACAACAACAAAATCTACCCAGTGTATCCCAAACATCGTCTGGGGGGGTCAGGGTGTACGCACCCATACTGAAGCCGAAGCTCAAGCCCAATGTCAGGTGACTGAAATAAGGTAAGAGCTTTACTCTAGAAGCTACACAAGCTTGAGACAGAACTGTAAAACTAGAAATTACAGCCATGTGTAAGTAGCTCCATTCTAACCACATCTTTCACCTCAATTGTCCTCACAAGCTCTCAAAAGGAAGAGATTTCATTTGCAAAGTATAATGTGCAGATTGTGCAAATCAACAGTAAATTTCAGCCATACCTCATCTGAATCTTTGCCTTCTAACATAAGATAATATTTCAGTGAAGATTCATAGTGCTCAAGATCTAATAAACAGCCTGCCACTGATGTAATTAGGTCAATCTGATCACTAGTGTGCCCCTCCTGTAGAAGACTGAAGCAGTCCTGAAAAGCGATCTAAAAAATTTCAGCGAAGCAAAACCAGTAAAATCCAAGTTGGGAGCATGAATGTAACAAGTAACAACTACAATTGTTGCAAAACAAGGAGCTTCTTTTTGGCAACAAGAGTTCAGTACAACTTTAACCCATTGCCTAAGATCATATTCACCCCCTCCCCACCCCCAAATGCTCTAACAACACATGTGGCGACTTAAGTACCAGGCATGGGTGAATACATATATATATATATATATATATAAAGGGAATAGCCCATCTTCTGAGTGATGGAGAATATAGTTTAAAGGCATTTGCCTGAGTGGTTTTGGGCTGAGAGAGTCCATCTCTGCTGGTAGTTCATGCTTTTGCCTAGGGAATCCTCTGGATCCCTGAGTCTCCCTAAGTTTGTGGTAAAACCATTAAGGTGATCATGCTGGCAATGTTTGAAGGTGATTATAGAAGCAAAATGCGAGTATTTGTTAAACATGAATGTCCCAAGAAAAAGAGCATGTAGTTACACGAAGAAAAAAAAAAAGGGAACAAGAAAAATACAAGCCTTCAAGGAGGGGAAAAACATAAACTATATAGCCAAGTGATGTTTTATGAACATAAATAGAACATAGATGAACAGAAAATGCTAAGCTCCCACTAGCAAATAGTAGAAAAAATCCAGATACTATTCAGTAACTATACTTGGTATACCGTTTAGTATGGAGCTAACATCCAATGGATATGGTTCACATAAAAAAACACCAAAATAGCCACTAGGAAGGAAACATAATAGACTGAAGGACAATAAGTTCATACATCTACAATACTACTAGTAGAGGATCCATGTCTTGCATGGAGGCCCTATTTTAAAAGTTGCTATAGTCTTTATATGATTTCGCGATATAAGATATATAATCTTTATATAATTTATATGTTGCGATATAAGATATATAATTACATCATACAACTTAAATTTATTATGATTGATTTCAACTTTTACAAAAAAAAAATTAAATATGATATTATCACATATAATTGTTCAATTAATGTCACATTTCTTTTGCTATTGTACCCATTTGATGTGAATTTTGTAAGCTAATTAATCAATATTTTTTACCTACTGCTACAGCAGGAGTTCTTTACTATTCTATAGGTTCACCAACATAAAACCAATGAGCGAAGCTGAATTGTGGTTCAAAAATCTAAGCCAATAAAAAGGAAAGGGTCAATGGAGAAAGCAATGAGAACATTGTTGTCAAACCAACAAGGGATAGCTTGAGGCAGGATAATGCGAAACCCGTATAAATGTGGAATCAAGGAATGAGGACTAAGTGGTTAGGATTTAAAAGTGAGATCTAATGGAAACAGAAGGAATGGGAAAATCATCAAGGTTTCAAAATTCAAATCCCCTGATTAGCTATTTTGTTTCACTATGTATCTTCTTCTGATTCATTGGTGGTTAGGGATGAATTTATTGATTAGCATTGAGTGAGTAAGCGTATCCCTTTTAGCTAACCAGCACCAAATGAATCTGAAAGACTTTGCCATCAGCACACACATATCTAAGGAACCATTTATACCATGATACAAACAAAACAAACCAATCAACATCCCTGATGCGGAAACTCTACTTCACTTAATTATCAATCAGCAGAATTGTATAAACAAGATACCTCTGCTTTATCAAGATTCCTAAGATGAGCATGGCATATTCCTTCTTTTATGGTTAGGGACAGTTGATGTTCTTCTCCGAAAGAGTGAAGCTTCTTTGCTTTCTCAATGAATGCAAGTGCCTTATCATAATCATTGTTTTCAATTAATAGAGAGACCACCGAATTAAGCATGCTTGGATTGGAGTCAGGAGGATGATCTTTGATATAGTCCTCCAATATGCTGACACAACGTTCAGACTCACCAGATTCTTTGTAGAACTGAAAGAGCATTAAGACAAATAACCTGATCACAATAAATTTTATTTCCAGTAAGCAAAAGAAAAACGAAAACTGCTTTATGAGACCTATACCTTTATTGCATTCTTGAGTGCTTCAACATTATCTGGGCGCAAGCAGACAATTTGATAATATGTATCAGCAGCATTTTTATATTGTTTAGAGTCCACAAGGAATGAAGCACAAAGGTATTTGAGAGAGAGATCTTCGGGGTCAGCAGTCATAGCTTTTGAGAGGCAACACCAAGCCTTACGAATATTTCCTTTCTCTCTAAATGTAAATGAATTTGAAATCAGATGTTGTAGCTAATCTATGATCTAGGGTAAGAACAATCACTGCAGCTCAAGTTTCAGATACAGAAAACTCTTCAGAATAGAAAGCACAGTTATATATGACAATTCCGATAGATGCCGCTACAAAGGTAAGTGGAAACTTTACTTGAGGTGGTAGGGCAATTATGACTTAACTATAAAATAGCCAACCCAATCTTTAATTCTTTAATAATGGCTTGAACAGTATCGAAAAAAAAAATTGGAACTCTATGTAGGATATATTTAGAGAAGAAAGTTTCTAGTTAAATCCACCTAGAAACTAGGTGAGCACATGTAAGCTACTTTACAGATAGTTATTTAATTTTAACCTATAGTTGGCACAAGGTAGAACGACGTGTATTGCACCTCAAAGATTACCTTACAGAATAAAGTAACAAGCAAAAGGACCACAATTCATCATCAAACACTTAAGTAATGCAAGGACTTCTTTAAGTTAAATCTAATATATGTAATCATGACAGCCCTAAAATTCTTACATGAACCAGCATACAAGGTGTTTCCAAAATTTATATTGTGGATTAAGATATGCAGCAAGCAAATAGAACTCTGTTGATTTCATTTCATTCCCCAACTTCTTATAGACTAGACCAAGTGTATGGTAGGGACCATAGAGATCTGGTGCTAGACGAATAACTTCACTCAAGACGCTGATAGCCTACAAAAAATTGGGAAAGCATGCACAACGGCATCAATTAGCTGAGAAGAAGATGCAATTTGCCTTTTGCTCAAAAACAAAAAGAACGATGCACTCTAAACTTCCATAATTATTCAGAGCATGAAATACTACTGAATTAGATGTCAAATTTAATTGATTATAAGGCGTCAATTCAAGACCTGTACACATATTCCGGATACAAGACCAAAGTAATGTGATTTTCTTTACCACAACATACCTCTGCATAACGCCCAAGAGCAAAATGTAGATTAGCATCCCCAATTTTTGTTGTAACTTCTGAGCTTGCTCTATTTTTTCCTCCTTTTCGCCTTCCTTTCTTCTTTAGCTGAGCACAATAAGAGAATATGGGAAACAAGTTACAGCATAGTCATTACCACTATCTGAACCAAAAAGGTAAAAGAAAAATAAATCAATATTCTAGATATAGTTTGGGGATGTTCAAACAACCCCTAAAAGTGACTCAAATGAGGCAAGAGAGCCTCAATAAACATAAACAAAAAAATATGTGTCAAATCCGAACAACAGGGTATAGTAGAAATCTCAGCCGTGTTAAAGAGGATCTTCACAAACTATATACTACTTTTGCCTGCAAAGAACAAATATTTCACGAATTGCACCTTCTTTCTTCTTCTCCTCCGAGAACCATAGTCCATGGCTTCCATTATTTCTTCAAAGGTTGCTCCAGCAGTTTCACCTTGCCTGAGCTTCTTGCCAGACCCTTCACTGTGAAATATTTTATATCACAAAATTTAATGGAACAGGAATATGCAGAAAAAAATAAATTATGCTATGTGGTTGCTCCAGCAAAACAAGGTTGCTCCAGCAGTGCCATTTAATACATGAAGAGGACCGGGGACAAAGAAGATAATGGGTATCTAGAATACAAAATAGGAAAAGAAGATAATCATCAGTGGCATGCCATCTTGGAAAAGAGGATAACCCTCAGTTTGTTGCCTACTTTCTCACAATTTGTTAGTTAGGTGATTGCTTGTTTCAGGTGATACAAATATAAGACCAATCTTTGTGGAGTTCAAATGGCAAAGGTAAAATCAAAACTTTTTAATTTTATGATGAAAATTTGCAGGAATCATGTAAACTGATTCAATAACAACGTGCTTTTTCTAGACAAACAAAGTCCAAACAAAAGTACGTTCCCGGCGAGCAAAAATTGTGAAATTACCCTTGATCATCATCTAGTTTCCGCTTCCTCTGAGCCAAGGCTTCGTACTCTATACGCTCGAATTGTTCATAGTGTTGAGCACCAGAATCATAATCCTTCACAAAATCCAGAGAATTCATCGCCTTAACTTCAAATCCAATGCCGGAATCTTCTTCCTCCATGTCATCATCCTCTTCCCATACTCTTCCTCGACCCTCCTCTTCTTCACCGCCCGAGACCAAAACTGAGAATAAACCCTCTTCAAACCCACCATGATTCACACCAGTATCGTCCTCCGGAGACATAGGGGCAAGCTAAGTGTGAACCAAAGCACAAAACCACCAATCTACAAATCCCTTGAATCGGTTAGGAAGCACCTCCGATTGGGACCGGATATCGAATAAAAAGCAAAAAATTTTGATACAAAATATAAAGCCAATTTGATACGTGCCCGAGCTTTATTATTTTTTATTTTTTTTAATATCTTATGCAACACATTTTTCCCAAATAGGAATCTTCCCCCAAATTTGGGGTATTTATCAAATCAACTCTTTGTTTAATAATAAACCAGTCCCACTTAATCTTACCCCAAATTTCAGAAAAAAAACTAGTTGAAATAATTTAAACTAGTCCAGTCCAACTATTTAAACTAGGATTGTAAAACATTTTTTTTATATAGTCAGATAAAAAAATAATGTATCAATTTTCGGATTTTTTTTAAGTCTCAAAAACGAAAATTGTTGGAGTGGCAAAACTAGTTGAAAGTCGTAAAACTAGTTGTAAAAATAGTCGAAGTTTTAAGAATATAAATAAACACTATTTCGTAATGTTTCCAAAACTAATTGTACAAATAGTTGGAGTTTTAAAACCATAAATAAATATTATTTGGTAATGTCAAACTAGTTGATTGTAGTATGTGATAAATTTAAATTTTCACTTTTTACTAGATTTATCCTTATTTAGAAACCAATTATTATTTTTAATTCAAAAAACTAGTCTTGTAATTAGATACTAGTTTGTATGCGTCAGACAAACGGTGTTTATACGAGTTTACACAACTAATTAGAAAAGTCAACTAGCTTTTAATACCCAACAAACATAGTTGATCAAAAAAGGCAAAATTGCTTAAAATAACACAAACTTTTACTTTAGTTACTAAAAATAACACAAAACTTTCAAACAATTCAAAATAAACATCTATAACTATATATTAAAGCTATACCTTTTCGAGCCACCAGAACGAGTCTGGCCCCACCTCATATTTACAAAATTAATTTTTATTTCTAATATTTTAACTTTTTCCTATTAAATTCTTCTTTAACTATTTAAATCTATCTTTAACATGAAACAAATATCTATTTAGTATAACAATATCTTTTGCCTTTTCCTCTTGGTACCCAAGAAAAAAACTTATTCCCCTTGGTACCCCTAAGGTTTTGCCTTTTCCCGTTGACGCCCCTCTCCGGTTCAAATTAGCCAATTTCAAGCTTACCATTATGTTCATCACCCTTAAATTAGTAGGATTTGACTATTAAAACATCAAAATTCATAACCAAACTACATCAATTTGAATTTTTAAACAATTTTGTAAACAACCCCTTAACATAGAGAATTGTTTAAAAATTCAAATTGATGTACTTTGGTTATGAATTTAAGTATTTTAAGAGTTGAATCGTACTAATTTAAGGGTGATGAACATAACGGTAAGCTTGAAATTAGCTAATTTAACCGGAGAGGGGCGTCAACGGGAAAAGCCAAAACCTCAGGGGTACCAAGAGAAATAAGTTTTTTTCTTGGGCACCAAAAGGAAAAGGCAAAACCTCAGGGGCACCAAAAGGAATTTCCCAATTACTTATATTAAAGTTTATATTATATTTTTATTTATTTATTAATATCCTATTTATAATGTCTATAAAATATCGAATCGTAGTCGTACATGGTACGACGGGTATGCTTCCTCGGCGGCTCATTTCCGTCCCATCTCGCTACTGAACATCACCTTCAAAATCATAACAAAAATGTTGGTCAATCGCCTCAAGTCGGCTCTACCTTTTCTTGTATCTCCGACTCAAGCTAGCTTTATCCCGGGCCGACAAATCAATGACAATGTTGTAGTCATTCATGAAGTCTTGCACTCTTTTGGATCGGTCGAGACTCGCACCAAGATGATGATGATTAAAATTGATCTTGCCAAAGCATACGACCGTATTCGCTGGAGTTTTCTCAAATTGATTTTGTTGTGTGCAAGGTTTCCTTCTCACCTCGTCGACATTATCATTCAATGTCAGACTAAGGGAGCTACGGAACTTCTTTGGAATGGACAACGGGCTGGATCGTTCACCCCTTCTCGTGGTATCCGACAGGGAGACCCGTTGTCTCCATATTTGTTCGTACTATGTATGGAATACCTGTCACATATGATCCAAGAGTTGGTGTTTGTGAGTACTTGGAAACCGATTTATGAAGGAGGAGTTTGTCTTTCACATCTCTTCTTTGCGGACGATCTAATCCTTTTTGTTGAAGCCTCGACACAGCAAACAATGGTGGTGAGAGATTGTTTGGATCAGTTTTGTTTCTACTCAGGGGAGAAAGTGAATTATTGTAAAAGCACAGTTATGTTTTCCCGATATGTTAATCAAGCCGATCGGGAGGCTATTAGTGTTGCGCTATCCATGTCACATACAGAGGATTTGGGCTTATATTTGGGGGTTCCAACTATATGTGATAGAATGACTAATGATCGCTATGTTTTCCTATTGGAGAAGGTCTCTGCTCGCCTTAGTTCATGGCAAGCTAAATACCTTTCTGCTGCAGGGAGAATAACACTCGCTAATTCGGTTCTTTCAAGCATTCCAATGTACACTATGCAATCTACCCTGGTGCCTAGAGAGATATGTGATTCAATTGACAAACTCATACGAGACTTCGTTTGGGGCTCTACGAGTGAAAAACGAAAGATGCACTTACTTAGTTGGGAGAAAATCACAAAGCTGAAGGGAATGGGAGGTCTAGGTTTGAAAACAATGCAGATGTCTAACTCAGCTCTTTTAGCTAAATTGGACTGGCGCTTAATCAATGAGCCTCAATCCATTTGGAGTAGAGTTATTAGAGGTAAATACTGTTCCAACCAGTTAGACACTGAAATGTTTCAACCGAGGAGAAGTTCATCCTATATGTGGAAGGGGCTAGTTCATGGAGCTTCGATTCTTTCCAAGGGAATTGGTTTTGCTGTTGGCAATGGTTATAAAGCACGCTTTTGGCTGCAACCTTGGCTCGTGAATGAACCGTTGATTAATGTGGCTACTGTTGTTGTTCCCCTACATGATCGTAACAATGTAATGGCTGCATATTATGGTGCTAATGGTTGGCGTTGGAACCTCATATCGCACTTGCTCCCGGGGGTGATTTTGCAGCGTCTGGCCTCTATTTCGCTTGTGTTGGATAATGGGGCGGATGACAAGATTTTCTAGAAGCCTACTACATTTGGCTGCTTCTCCACGAGTTCAGCTTACAAACTGATGATAAATTTCGAGTAGCAGCAAAATCACCCCATCTGGGGAAAAATTTGGAAGGTGGATTCACAACAGCGAGCCCGTCATTTTTGTTTTCTTGTTACACATAATACGGTGTTGTGCAACGTGAACAGAGTCAGACGGCACATGGGTACTTCCAATGCTTGTCCGAGATGTGGAGAGGTGGAATCTCTCCTGCACATGCTTAGAGACTGCCTGAGGATTCAACTGGTTTGGATGGCACTAGCAGGCAATACGCTTCCCCCGAATTTCTTCATCGAATTTGATTATCGTCAATGGCTTTATTCTAACATTTAGCAACTGGATTCGTGGAGTTCAGTCTTTGTTACTATGCTTTGGTTCACTTGAAAACCCCGGAACCTACTGGTTTTTGAATCTAAAGATGAAATCAGCAGACTTAGCTTGAAGGTGGTGCTTTCAGTCGAAGCTTATAAAGTTGCTAAGGAGGTGAACACTCTCTATCGAGCTCCTAATCCCCAGCCAATTGTGCATTGGATTCCGCCTCAACAGGGGTGGATTGCCCTGAATACGGATGCCATTTCCAAAGGCAATCCGGGACTTGTCGGTGGTGGTGGCGTCTTTAGAGATCACTTAGGAAAATTCATTCAGGCCTTTTCATTAAAGCTTGGTGTCGCGGATGCACTAAGAGCCGAGATTGGTGCCATTCGTCAAGGCTTACTGATAGCTAAGAGATTGGGCCTTAATCAAGTGGTTGTTCAATCGGACTCGGTTACTGCCATTAATCTCCTTTCTCTAGCTGTGGTTAGACCACATAAAGATTATTATCTGATTGCTGAATGCCACAGGCTCATCCATGCCAATCCTTGGAGAATCAAGCTTGCTCATGTCTCTCGACACGCGAACAAGGTTGTTGATGTCCTTGCAAACCTTTCTCTTGGCCTAGATACTACTTTAGTAGAGTTTTTTTATGTTCATTCAAGCTTTGCTAGTGTTCTTAATTCGGATGTACACCCCGCTATGGGGAACGTTTCTACTAATTAATAAATAAAATACTACCGCAGGAGCTTTACTCCGTTTCCGAACCAAAAAAAAAACTACAAATTCTATGTAGAGTTATTTTTCCAACTCTACCATAACATCAAAGGCTAAAAATCTACAAACCCTATGTGAAGTTATCTTAACAGG